>JALIRH010000008.1:4921774-6121774 GCA_023055505.1 Callipepla californica brunnescens | reverse complement strand
GAAATGCAGTTAACGCACTTCAGACATGTAGAAGCATGCCTCTATAAAATCTGAATTTCAGGCCACAGGTTTTACTGACAAGGCCTTTTCAGGCTGCTCTGATGTGAAAGCACTGGTGAATTTACAAGCCTTTCAAGACTACACATGTAATAGTGAATGCTCTTCCCCCCTCTCCCTCCCACCAGCTTTTACTGGTATTTGGAGAGAATCAGATTTAGAGGTGAAAACAAGGAGGAAAACTGTTAGTATTTTTGCTACTATTTATCCTTGTGGGGAAGGGGAAGAAAAGACAAAAAAATTCACTGCGCCTTAACTCTTACAACTAACTTTAGAGGTGAATTTATTCTACAATATAGAGTTGTGTGCACAAAGAAAACCAAAGAAAACAGTGAAACATACACAAATTTTAAAACCACACAGCCGTTAAGGCAGCACAGGCTCTTCATTCTTACACTACAATGTGCTACTTTAAATATTTTATTATCATTTCTCTCTGCATGTCAAAACCATAACTCAAGCACTTTCCATAGCCTACTAGTGTTGTTGACATCGCTAATATCCATAAGGCACAGTGGCTTCAATCCTTTCCTTCAGCTGTTTCACATTTTGCATGACTGCCCACAGGACTGGTCTGGGTGAGAACATTAAACATAAAACTTTGGCCATTTAAACCATACGGCTCAGCTGCAATTCCAACTTTTTAATTTTTTTTTTTTAATTTCTTTTAGCTCCTTCCATTCTAAGACTATTGTATATTCATGGAAGACATTGCAGACCACTGATGAAATAAACTATTAGTAATTCAGAGCCTTGGCTGTATCTGTTAGAGGTTGATGACTGTTTTGAAGGGCACTTGCAGCAAATTTGTGTTTGGAATATAAATCCCAAACCTAAGAAAGCAAATAAACATTACAGTAGATGGCCTAAAGAGTTTAAGTGGGAAATTACAGTAGTTATGTTATACTGGTCAAGTTTTCTATCCAGAAAAGGTCAGGAGCAAGAACTTTCATCTTTGTGTTAACAATTTTCTCTATAGCAACCAACAACGTTGCTGCTGCTCATTTAACATCATAAAAACGTACAACTGGCTTTAGTACTCATGGATTTATTATAGCTCAGCTTTAACTCCCGAGTGTTTTGGATGACATGAAAACAAACACCAGTAGCAAGAGCTCAGAACTCTTGTACTAAAATTCGCTTAGAACATTCAGAAGCAGAATAAGGAACCTAATTTCTGATCCATGGCAAACACAAATAACAGAACACATCTTTGCATAGATGCTACTAGCTGTGACACAGACGTCCATATTTTCTTATTGAGATCAACTGCCTAGCATTCATGAGATCAAATATTTGATTTACAGATAGCAAAATCTCATTTCTCATCAACCTAGTTGAAGTACTTTAACACTACCAGAGAAATTTAAGAGCAGGAAGCGCTTAATCTTATGGAAAAGAAACTACTCAAAATACTGCAAATTAAATTACAAGTACAAATTGCACCTACAGGAGTATCACAATATGTTTAGTTTACAAGACCCTCTGACAACAGCACTCCCTAAAGTCACCACAGCAGTTAAGGGTGCAAAATATCACTTGTGGACCAGAAATTGAATCACAGATTAGGAACAACAGCAGTTAACATAAGTACAAAGAAGTTGATAAAACGTGCCCTAAATTTCTAAATGATGTTGCTAACAAAATTATTGATTACTTTATAACAGCTGGTAAATATTTCCCTTGTTGTTTAGTGAATAAGCTTGGATTATGCCAGGGAGAAAGAAGGGACAGACTCCCCAACCCAAACTGCTACTAGCTTGTTCTCTTCCAAGCACATCAGAGAGGGAATGAGTTCAAGCTTCTAAATTTGAATCTAACTGTGGCGCAACCATATTATCTTCATCTCTGAAGGTATTTGTCTTAAACAACTCAAATTGTTTATAGGTTTCATTATCAAGAAGATCAAAAACTTCTAGGCACCCAAGTAAGCACTTCCACTGCATGTAGTATTTACTTTCAACACATGTGGAATTACGTTTATCAGGAAAAAAAAAAAAAAAACCAACCAAACCATCTACATAAATACCTGGGTCTTCTATTGAACTGCATTGAAAAAAAAAAAAGAAAAAGAAAAAAAGAAAACCCACCCACATAAGAACTGGACACCAGATTAACCAGTCCACAGTAAACCTCCAAAAATGTATAGATATGTACTTATTTCAGAAGGCAGTAAAAACCAGACAGTAGACACATGAATTCCTGTTGGGAAGATGCTTTCTGTTGGCTCAGCTTTAGTAGGTTGATCCAAAGAGCCCACCCAGTAAGAATGTTCCTCCTGTTGCACTGGAAGCTCAATTTGTGGTTTCCTTCTGGTAGCAGATGCATCACATGGAGCAGCTACTCAAAGCTCTCTGAAGATCAGTCTCCCTGTATCCCAGTATTCCACTGCTGCATCAGTCCCACTGCTGTCTCCCAGGTGGAGTTTCTGGTCCATTTGTAGCTAACGCATCTACACATCCACAAGTCAGATTGGAACAGCTCAGAGTAGGAAAAAATACCACTCATATGGAACTGAACATTATCTTTTTCCAAGCTCTCTCCTTCTAACTGTAAATCACAGTAGATCAGAACTCTAATATGCAGTTTTCATATGGCTTTTTATAGCTTAGCACTATTTTATATGACTTGTTCTATTAGCTCAACATGCCGTTGCTCAAAGCAGAAGTCTGACAATGCCAATACAATCGTGCTTAAATCTTTGATTAAGAGAGTTTTTGAACAAGATCTCTACACTGCTATACCTTTCAAAACTCATGTTTTACAATAACAGGAATATAACAATGTAAAACAGATTAAACACATGATTTTGATCTATGTCCTCCCACAGCAGTTAATGAAATACATCTGAAAGATATTTAATCATCTATCTGGATACTCCATCAACACTGAAGCTACAAAGAATATGTGCTATCGTTATAGAAATATACAGTTTGACCAAAACAAAATTAAAAAAAAAAAAGAAAAAAAAGAAAAAAAAAAAAAGAAAATATATTTTACTTCCCAATTTCTTTTTGGAAAAGGTAAGAAGCTACATAAAAAAAATACTTGGAAATATTTCTTTTGAAAAAGCTACAGTTAAGAGAGAAAGTAAAAGGCTTGCAGGAAAAATAAAATAAAAGCAACCTTAATGCAACTCTGGTTTGCCAAAGTAGAATTGTTTAAGACATGAAATAAGCTAAACACACAGACTTGTATCAGCCAAAAGTTGATAGGACAAAATGCAGTCCTGTGAGAGAAAGACACGCACTACTCGTGGTAAAACTGCTAACCACTGCTGTACACTCACTCCTTCAGGAATTTTTACAGCCCCAAATTCAAATGCCATTTTCTTTTTTAAAGTCAAAAATAAGAGGAAATAAATAAAAAGCCAATGGAGCTACTAAGCTTTTATATAAAATGGTCTCAACTTTTCCACTCTCTTAATCAATTAAGAATGGTCAGTTTAATTAAAGAGATACATTGAGTAATTTATTTCAAAATAAGTAACTTATCCTACAGAATGTGAAAACACAGTTTTAACTGAAAGCAAATGCTTGACTCAGAAATGTCTTTGTGAATGGAACCAGTGGTATCTCAAATATTACAACATAATGTACACTGGAAATAAAAACTGTAAGCACAACTTCTTTAAAGAGCAGGCAGCTAACTCATCTGATTTACACACACACACACCAATTCCTGAATGCCAGAAAATGCACCAAAAATAATAACAATATTGTAAAGGTTGTTTCTAATTGAGAAAGAGAATCATTCAAAGGTAATTTCAGTGTAATGATCGTAACTCCTACAGAGCAACCAGTCCTTCTGTAAAAACATCAAGTTTATCAAATCAACTGCTGTATTCAGAATTCCCAGCAGGAAGTCAGTCCGACACGAATCAGGACTAGCAAGCTGACATGAATTTGACAGAATTTAGTGCAGCAAAAAACCAAACACAAAGTGCAGTTCATGTAGAAGAAATTAAATTCATTACCGGTTTCTCTCCCTCCTGCAGTCCTAGTCATACCATGGAAAAAAACCAGAAAGGTTTCAGCACTGTTTATCCAAAAGAAATTTATCTATGAGAAGGAAAGAAACACTTTAACATTTACCAAAATTCAGAAAGATAAGCAAGAAATTCATTCTCCACTTCTGCTTTCCTTTGTAACTCCAGCCTGCCTGAGATGCAGCACAAGTAGCCATGTTAGCGTCAAGTACGCAGCTAACCAGGGACCTGAAGTTTTCATCTGCTGTGAGACAGAAGGTTCTTTCAGGTCCATGCAAGCAGGCTATTTTAGAACAGTCACATGGAAATGGAGCCACGCAGCAGAAATGCAAAAACCACCCACTGTACCTAAACCTCATGCTAAGGGATAAGGAAAAGTAAACGCACACGTCACAGAACACAAGAAGTTACTTATTCATCTTATCACTGTTTTTCTTCCCCTTTCCCTTTTTGCTCCTAAAAGGGCATGAACAAGGCTGCACAGCAGACAGGAGAACACCAGCTTCCAGAATTCTGATGGGGAATGTAGGCTTGGCCCTCCCCTCCTCCCGATCTGTAAAGATCGGGCAGGAGTTCTTCAAAACAAATTAGACAAGGAAAAGAAGAAAATATGTACAGCAGCAAAAACAAGCTGGAAAAACAGATAAGACACACATGGGCTGAATGAAGAGCTTGTAACACAAGACAGAAGGCTCACAGCCTAGGGCCACTGTTGCAGTTTGTGACTACAGACATATTTGTACATCAGTGAAGTTCAAATACACCTGTGCAACACAATCCACCCGTCTCATTTTGTTCTTCTGTGCAATTAAATAGAGGTTTTACTCCTCTCTAACGTAAGACTGTGTTAACACTCAGCGTTGTTATCCACAACACACAAAGGCACAAACACAAGTAGACTGTACTTAATGCTGAGTGAACATGCAAACAACTAAAGGCTTATTAACTCCGCAGCAGTTAAATTATCAGATATCATCAAGAAAAACAGGCAAAAATATCTTTTAAAAGCTTCCTAATCTTCTGAACATATATATTGTTTTCTCTTCTGGACTATATGTCTATGCTGAACCTTGACTTGCCCACACCTGAACCTACCTAATTCTTCATGTGTCTGGTTCCTTTAGCAATAATCCTCCTATTTTCTCAATTTCTGCAGTTTTCTGCCTGTTCAGGAGCAAGTGGAGCAAAGGGCCCCAGAAGCACAGATGTTTCTCTGCAGAAAGCCCCCTATGCAATTGCTGCCCTTTCTACTGCAGTGTAGGCTCCAAGCTTCAAGGCTTTCTTCCCACAGTGCTGCTAACAGCTCTGCATGCTACTGAAAGAAAAAAGCGAAGGGAGCTATGGGGGAGGTGGGTAGCAGAAAGAAGAACAGCAGGGAGGTGGGGAGTCTAAATTCCAACCCAGGAGCAACAAAAACCTCTTCTGCAGCATGAAGATTCCTTGGAGTGTATTTTCTCCAGCAATTCCACCTAGCAACAGTACGCATCTCACTGTCCCATATGCACAACTTGCAGACTGCAACAGCGGCTGGGCAGCGGGGGTAAGCACTCTTTATATCTTTTATTTTTAAGACTATGAAAATCTGAAACTGGATAACCCAAAGTACAAACTCTTCAACCTCATCACAGACGCAGGCACTAATTCCTAACCTCACGGTATACACAGAACAATTAAATAGGAGCAAACAGATTTGTCCTTCCAAGTTCCCAAAAATCTGCAAACATTCACCACTAATGGTGAGTTCATTTTGGTCTGGGATGAGCACATCCACACACACTTTCTTGACCTACTGTCAGCTTCTGGCTTCCTGCTCCTGTGTTCTTCCTTCTTTAAGAGAGGTCACAGTAATTTTCATGGAGTTTGCTGACTTACAACACAATCTTTATTGCTGTCAACAACCTACATTTCATCTTCAAAGGAAGACAATGCCAAAAGTATTCAGGAAAAGTGTTTGAAAGTGTAGCACCCAAACTGTAAGCATCTAGCTATTACTGGACAAACATTCCCTTCAGTGCTTCCAAACACAAGTGCCAAAAAAAAATTGTTTGGTACAGCAATCTGGAATACCTGCACTTTGTACTGCAGAAACACAGACAGTGAGAAAAGTTCAGCATTGCTTCAACTACTCCTTAGCAAACAAAGCATTGAGTAGGGCCTGGCAGAGAAGATCAGCCACTGACACATTGTACAACTCCGGTTTATAGCTGATACATACAAGTACACCAGCACTTGTCTAAGAAAAGAGCAGCGACGTTCTAATTAAGGTACATGAACCTGTGTTTCCCACAACTTCAACTGAAGCATTGCATCTTAAGTTTTAGTTGCCCAAAAGACAAGAAGCTGCCAAGCAGCCCCCCCACCTTGGCTACAGACCCACTGAAGTACATTCTCCAAGAACAGTAAAACCAGGATAGCAGTTTGCACAGCACTGTGCTGCCCATCAGAGCCAGCACATTACTGTGCTTCCAGTACTCCATTTCAACATTAAGCTATCATCATCAAGTTGACTGCTAGAAAGCATTAACCGAAGACACATCTGCTGCCAATAAATACACTAAAGTAAGAATGTTTCAGCTATGTTTTAAAGAAGGTCAAAGAAATCAGAAGAAAAATTACAAAAACAAAACAAAACATTCCCAATGAAGAGGTATAGCAACTGACTGCTTTTCAGCTCACAGTAAAAATAAAACAAATACATTTGGGTTTCCATGATAACTTCAAGAAAATCACCTGACAAAGGCTGAGTTCCTTAACCTTTGGTTATTTTTGTTTAGTTCTGCAGTAACTTGTCTGTACTATACAGCAATTTTCCCTCTAGAAGCCAGAACCACTTTTCATTACATAAGTAAAACACTGCTTCTTAAAATGGAGGGAAAATCAGTTTTCAGAAACACCCTGCATGTCACACACTTACGGACAGGAAATGGAAACTTAACGGGCGAGAAGGCTGCAGGGGTACTTTGACTAACCTGGTGGAAGTCAGAACTGCTTGAAGGGGAACAAGCTGAGCTACTAAGTGGTTTGGTTTGTTTGTCTTAACGCAAGCATTTCTAAGAAAGAATGAAAAACAAACAAAAACAACAGAAGACTTCACAATGATCTCCTGCCATACACAAACTCAAACACAAGGTTAGGTAAGCTTCAGTTGAACAAAATGGACATCTACACATACGTATGAGCTTTCACAACACAGCCTTTTATCTCTCCCTCGTAACAGTACTCACGCTGTTGTAGCTACAATTTTTAAGTGCATCTCGCTTTACTAATCAATATTGATGTAATTTCACTGTACTCAGTGTAACTGTAAGTTCATTCTTCACATGAGCGCTCAGCCTTTCTGGTTTTCAGATCCCTGAAGTTTTCCACCGAGACGCAAATCTCCCTATGGACAATTCACAACTACTGTAAATTGGCTGCTTTTCTTTGATGCTTTTCACAGAACTGCTCAGCAACAGCCCAAACTGTTTCTGGATCAAAATTTAGAAGTTTCCTGAAAGCATTTTCCAATCTTAGGAATAACTGCCAAACTCATCCTCCAGTCCAGGGAGCAAGAGCAAGGCAGGTACTGACTCAGGTCCTTACTCCCTTTTAGACTGGATGCAAAAGGCCAGCTTGCCTTGACCACGTATGTCTGTTCAAAGCTACGCTGTGATCTACACACAGCCACTATGTATGGTGGCTCTGACAGACTCAAAGAACTCACTTCAGCATTCTCAAGAAAAAGTTTCTTATTTCCAGTTGCATTACATTGCCACTTCTTCTGTTGTTTTTTTTTTTTGTGTTTGCATTTTTTGTGTTTTATTTTTTTTAATAGGGTCCCTATCTGACCTACACAGGAAAATAAATATGCTACGAAACTCGTTCTTACTCTGAAACACAACATGGCAGACCTACCACTATGTTTTTTGAGAGCAAATTCAAACAGACATTAAATTATACAATGGATGCTTGCATTTATTCAATCCAGATGTGGTTCTGAAAAGAGCTTTACAGTTCTGGGTCCCCCACCTCCCATTCGTTTTTCCATTGACAATTCAGGAAGGCATATGGCATTGCTTAAATAGCATCCAGGATTTTCAGCCTGACAGCAATAAAACAGCAGTGCTGACTGCAAGCTCTAGCCTTTTCAAATTCACAAGACGACAGTCATTTTCCACTTCTCCTACCAAAGTAAAAAAAAAACTCCTCTGGATATTTTATTTTCCTACTACATTGAAACATTGAAGCTTTTAACGTGGAAATGATTTATATCATCATCATTTCTATTTCCACTCCTTTCTCAAATATATATGCGTGTGTGTATGCATGCATGCACAGATCATAAGGTTTCTCACTAATTACCTCACTGCTTGCCTCTCCAGTCCAGTCCAAGGGCTGGGAGGAGGTTCCTAGCAGACAGCTACACAAGCTAGACACATTTTCTGCCCTTTAAGCTCTTCACTCTGGTCAGCTATTTCCCATGCTCCAGGTTACTTAGTGGCAAGATTAAAAAAAGCCCCAGTGCTGTTCAGGATTACAGAGCTCTGCCAGTCCCTAGCCTACCGCAGGCTCATTTAGGATTCACACATGGGAAGTGTTACATAAACACAATGCTGTAAATGAAGCCGTTGCCACCAACACATCTGCACAGTTGCCATACCTCATCAGGCTGAGAGATGACTCTATGAAATCAGTGTCCTGAAGACTACTGATTTAAGCAAACAAAGACTAAGGAGGTTTCGTGGCCTGAAAGCATGATTTTATAAATACAGCTGATCCAGCCATTGTTTCTTATCTACAAAGATTCATGGGCACAATAGGATTTTAAAGCTCTGCCCTGCTTCTGTCTACAGAACTCAGCAAGCGGTACATGAACTAATCTAGTTGAATTATCCTGGAACAGATTTTCTGAACAGCTTTTATCAGCTGTATTCAGATTCAGAGATTGTTGTCAGCTGTTCCCATTTCCATATTATTGTCTCAAAATAAAGGTCAGCACAAAAAGGTAGCTCCAGGACATAAAACACTGAATACCGTTGCCATGATTTGCCTGTGGGTGGTGACCTCTGTTTTAAGTGAAAGAAACTCATTTCTTTTTGTCCTGTACATTTTATGGATCTCAAAAATACTGGTGGGAAGCCGTGCAGTACCGACTACATCACGACGGAAAAAAAGATGCTTAGCAGATTTTGCATGTAAACTGATGACAGAGGCTAACCACACAAAGTACTCAGCATAGCAGAATAAAGTACGTGTTTTCCTCCAGAACATAAAGTCAGGTCTTCAGCATTCTTTTCAACCACAGCAGCTGAATATGATATAAAAGTATGGCCCATGCAGAACAGTTCAGTGATTGCTCCCATTCCATTACCTGGCTTCATAACACTGATAATGCTTTACAACTTCAAAAGGGTCCCTCTGCTATTGTAACACACTTACTCCCCTGTTTATTCCCTGAGGGACTCACTAACTCTTGCTACTAAACTTTCACTATTCTAACAGATATGAAGAGGAAGTGTGCAGTATTGCTTTCTACCGCCCTAAGTAAAAAGTCACTTCCTCCCTTTGGAAGACCTGAAGCAATAGGAGCACAGTCATCCAGACCTTTAAGTGCATGTGGGCTGCCTCTTCTCCATAGCTACCTCCTTAAACGACATCCCAAAATACCCACAATAGTTTCTGAAACTTGAAATAACTTCTATTCAAGTATATCTATTAAAGCAATATCCAGATATTGAAACAGAAAACAAAATAAAATAAAATAAAATAAAATAAAAATTTAAAGAACACTAAGGTTAAAAAGAATAGAGAAATAAAAGGATATGCCTTTGCCTTGCCCTCTACATCTCTGTATGTGTTGCCCTCTAGGTTTCAGAACAGCAAGTCAGCAGCTGCAATGAGTTCTGTACATCAGCTTACAAGTGAAAGCATCTTTGTTACTCCTCAACAGAGCTGCTCACTGCATTATCTATCTCCTACACTTCGCACCCGGGTCAGGGTACAACAGAAAGCCCAGACTTCAGCCGTAGCCACTGCAGAGGATACAAACTGTTTAATACATTAATGTCAAACAGAACCCACAGACATCTGGCACTTCCCTACATCAACGTCCTTCAAAGACACAAAGCCTTACAAATGCAAATCAATATTTTAACTACTGCATTAAATTAGCACCTTTCTGTTTCACATCTAATCTCAACTGTTTTCTGTCCACAAACTGATCTGATCAAGAAACTGATCTCAACACCATATGCCACTGCATATCCAAGCCAGCTCATTGGGTTGCCCTTGTAAAAGCCCAGGCAGCTGCCACAGATCTGCCAGCAGCAAGTCCCAGAAAAGCACATTTACCACAGTAGTGCTTGATAAATTTTTGTGCTGGTGAAGCTTGTAACAAAAAAGTATAGTTATAGTGTCAGGAATACCAAACAGCTTCTCTGTAACAGAATTACTGATGTCTTGAGGACACTTACTGTAAACTATGAGGGCTGCTTTGAAAATAATGCCTCTTATTTTGATATGTTGGCCCACAGTGTGAGAGGACGATGTTGGTGGTACAGCAGTAGAGGTTGAACCTACCCACCAGTATTCCATTCTATTTTGTTGCTGAGTGACAGATGGCAGCAGAGGGGCAGTCTGACAAAATGGTATCTGAAGTGGAAGTGCACATGAAGCAAAGGTGTGGAATTAAACTCCCCCATGCAGAAAAAAAATGCATCCATCGACATTCATGAATGCTTGCTGAATGTTTCTGGAGACCAAGCCATGGATGTGGTGAGCGCAGAGTGGCAGTGAGCGGTGTTTCAGCCATGGTAACAGTGACCATGAGTCATCTCCACTGGCACAGATTATTGCAGCCCCTTTCTATCAAATAGTGTTACTGTGCTCTCTATCTGTTGTAGTTCCTTGGAAATATATAGGAGGCATTACTCTCCAAGCAACACCCAGAGCTTAGAGGAAGCTAGTGAATCATACTTCTTGTCTTCATCCAGTATTAATGTGCACAGTTGGTAACCCAAATAACACCATGGACCAAGGGCTTCCATCTCTTTTAATCCAACCAACTCTTAAAAAAATCATAAAAGGAGATGGCTTACATTTTCCAGGAGTTAATATTTCACTGCAGGAAGTCCACAAAAGCCTCAGCCTTTTAAATACCCCATCTCTTTAACAACCAACCACAATGCCATTTAGTATGTGTAAGCACTGCTTTCCCCTCAGTAAGTTTTAAAAAGCTGCAAGGGAAGTAACTTCAGGAACAGAGATTACGTGGTTTTCTAAAATTTTCATAGTCAAATGATGAGATGCTTTTGATCAAATAAGCCACTGTATCTTTTCAAAAATGAAAGCCCAGAAAAAGCAGAAAAGAAAGAGCAAAAACACCTGGAGGCTAAGTTGCAAGAGGAAAATTAGGAGGAGTAAGAAAAAAAAAAAAAGAACAACTAGCTATAGACTTATGCTTATCCAAAACAGATGCATTTAATGACAACTAGCATATTCATGAAATCCAACTACAAATAGCTTTGAATTCAGCCTGCAGGAGCACAGTGGAAATTAACGCAAGCTCCAAGCACTACTCAGTATAATACACCTACTGCCAGTTCTGAAGTTTAAAGAGTAGCTCATGCTTTCCTAAAAGTGGGAAGGCTGAATGTACTCCTCTAATAAAGATGCAGAAGGCAAATCTCCATCAAAGGGCAGTGAACAATTACTGCAGGAGGAATCCATCCACAATTAATAGACATTGCTGTACTAAAAGCTCTGATAAAAGTAAGTAGGAGGGATAATGCTAATGCATTCTGAATTGATTGTGAATTCTTAGAAAACTGACCTCACAGCACAGTGGTCAGCAAAAATTAACGAAGGGCTTGTATACTAAAACAAAGCAGCATGACAAAGCTGTCATTACCTTCTGAGGTTTTGTTTTGATCGTATCATTTCTGTAAAACATTGAGGAGAAAAGTACAAAGGAAGGCAGCGTGTAGCAAGAGAATGAACTGCATCTGCAAAAGGAAATGCCTTCAGGGATGAGAATCACTGTCCACTGCCCAGGCAGCAAGAACAAAAAAGCTCACCAGGGAGAGAAGCAGAGAGCAGTAGATTCAAGCATGGCAATCTCTGTATTTCCCCATATGCCTGGAGGTGAGCAAACAACAAAGATGTGCACAATGCACCTCTCTAAGTCAGTGCGGAACACGAAGCAGCTGTGGGGACTGCAGCCACACAACAGCTTATACAAAGCAGACTTAACCTACTTGAACTAACCCTGAATCACCAAACCAAATTTAAAGAATCTAACAGCTGCAAATAGAAACTAAACTATCCCTCTTTATTATTTCTGCCAACAAAATAAGGTGATTTTCAGGATTAAAATCAAAAAACAAACAAAAAAAAAACTCCTCACATCTGTTAAAACACAGCATAGGTCAATATACAATACATAGGAATATTATCTTTGGCTTTAAGACAGAAGCACATCCTGATCCAAAGTGCACCTGCAGTTACCAGTAAGGTACCCCAACTCAGAATCACAGCTTTCCTTGAGTTGAATAGGGCAACACTCCTAAAGTTACAACAAAATGAATAATACACGCAAAACAATTTTACCTACTGCTATCAATTAATAATTCCCTTGAATGGACCTCCAGAGGTCAGCTGGCCCGCTCAAGGCAGCACTAATTCAAATGAGGTTGTTCTGAGCACTGTCCAGATGTGTTCAGCTACAAATGGCTCAAAAGTTATACAAATAGTCTAAAGCCTCCTGCCAATGGTAGGCAGACATCTGCCTGGCTTGCTTACGATTAAGCAATGATGATGTACAATCTAAATCCCAAATGTTTCGCTGTCCCATGTCTTATCTGAAATTGGTCTTCATCAAAGTGATACAAATAAAAACAGAAATTGTTCTCTTCTGAAAAGTGGTACAATTCACTTACAAAGGCAACTACTGGTTCATAAAGATTTTTTTTAAGTGGCTTAAGAACAAAAAACATTATATACATAGAAGAAAGAGCATGTATTTAAGCAATATAGAAGAGCTGAGCTACTTACACTATGTCTCAAATTGCCTGCAAGTTGACTGCAACAATGCTGTTCGAGTCCCATGCAACCTATTTCTCAAAAACCCTACCATATTCATAACAGAGTAACACTAAGCTCACAGAATCGTAGAACGATAACAATATCAAAAGAGTTTGGAAAAGAAAATTTGCAAGTCATCACAATAAAATATCATGCCATCATTCGGTCCCTGAAGTTTAGCACACTTCCATGTGGATGTGTACACAGAAATGAGCTACAGATATTGTTGCCTTAGAATTTGTTGTAGGAGTTCAAAGGCAATACAGCTTGCCACATTTACATTGGCACAACACTGAATGGAAAAAAAAAATTAAAGAGTAGTCTGATTCGCTAAAGAATAAATGCACTCCTCAGGGAGCATCTTGGCCTAATTCCACATTTTGTGCCTGAACAATAGCAGCAGACTGCAGAAGGACCATTGTCTATAAAGAGTGCTTCAGAAAAAATGAAGAAGGCCTAATTCACATTTTCATGGTATAAAACTGAAGATTTGTTTCACATCACCACAGTGAATAAAATTTATAACCTTCCTCATGTCATATTTTATCCCCATTTGATTTTAAAGCCACATACTGGTGATAAATCCAATCACCACTAGACTGAAGGGCTCCATTCTATGCAGAAAGATAAAGATATCATCCACGTCCTTGACAAAGAGGTAGGTCAAGTTTGTTTGAATAACATCATTATTTGCTGGTGGTACCTATTTGTGATTTATTTGCAATTAGTGCAAGAGCCCAGTTTGACAGCAATGATTTAATGAAAGCACAGGTACTTCAACAAAGGTGGCTTAACAACTAGCAGCACTCCCACGTCAAATATACGTAGAGAGAGGGAAATGAGATCAATACATTAATCAACGTAAAGACTAATAACAATATTAATTACTGCAAATATTTAAGAACATTTTTATCTTATTCTAATGTTCGTTCTTCTTGACTGTTTGCCATTCACGCAAAATCCAAAAATTAAATAAAGGAACATAACTATGAGACAGTCCCTAAGAAGTTGCTTACCCTCAGGATTAATTAAAAAAAAAAAAAAAAACCTGCAAAGTATATTACTATAATTATTAAAAGATATAATTCCACATGATTTGAATACTTGGAAACTTTCTTGTAGGAATAAGAAGAATGATATGAGTTGGGTCGCAAGAGAAATGATGACTATTTTCTAGTCTCATCTCCTTCCCCCTAGATTTAACCCATTACAGACTTGTTAAATCCTATCAAATGAGCTGTAGTTCATTTTTAGAGCCATCAGGCTGTAGTAACAAAAGCCTCCAACTATATGTTTTAACAGCTCATATTAAACTGTTTAAATACATCTCAAACTAACCATGATGGATGGAGCCAAAACATATACTTAAAGATTTATGAAGTTCTGTAGCCTGCCAAGTAACTCCTACTGGTCAGATCATGTCTGAAGCAACTTAACCCCATTTATTTTTTAAAGTACATATTTTAAAACAATTGCTCCATTTTTGTGGGAGAAAGTAAGACCATCCCATAATATCACTCTGAGGTATTCACCATGTCTCCTCTCATGTTTCCTCTTTCTACAAACTGTAAACACGTATCCTGCTTGCAGAACAGCGCACTATACCACCACTTTTAAAAATCACAAAAAACCCACATCTTATTAAAATCTCCCATTAAAACATACAAGCCAGCTTTGACAAAAAAAAGCTGTACACTTACAATCAGCTTTCTTCATTCACCACTAACAAGTACACAGCCTTGCATATATTACTAGTGGGCGGCTTTTCCCTTTACATATAGATTATATTAGTACATTATTAGTACATTGGAGAAAAAACATTTCTTGTGAGTGGAAAACTTGCCACACTTATGCTTTTGAGAGCAGAACACAGGAGGGGAGATACTGGTCCTTTTAATTTAGCATGCAGGTAGCAGATCACAAAAACAAGTTGTCTGCATCAAGAAAGATTGCAAAACTGTAGATTTTTTTTTTAATCTTTCTAGAAAAAGAGGTAATGACAAGTTATATTATTAAAATATGAAACACCAGTAATTACTGTTAAGGAAGTAATTACTGGTAAGGAAGTGCTAAGGAAGGGAAAGAGATGGTAATGAATTCACTTCTGGATACCTACCCCAACTAGGAACTGTCAAATGCTTCTTGGTCAAATACCTCTGATGTAAGGGGCCCTCTCCCAATCTCCTCTTCAGCAATTATATGTTGGAAAAACCCAAGTCACACGCTTATTCACAGCCTTTGCACACCCCAGCTCTTCCCAGTATTCCATTACCACTCTCTGGGTGTAGGGGTATTGGTGCAGCTCACATCCCCATTCTGGTTCTGAGTGCAGACCGCTCCAAAGTGCAGCCCCGGCTTCATGAGGTGAGGCTTTGCAAGAGGAAAGACTCAATAGGAGTACTTATATCCATCATTTTCCACATAACTCTGCTGAGCATCTGACACAGCCACACTCTGCTCTGGAGCCTTTCCTCCAAACAATCAGAGCACACACCACACTGCAGTGGGTTTTACAGTAGGAGCTAAAGTGAGTGATAGTAAGGATGCTGAGCACCACGTGCCTCAACCTTACTCTTGTACAGATGTATCTGGTCACACAGCAAGGATTCAAACAGCAGTAATCACACCAGATGGGATGGGGTTATTAAAGCAAACAGGTTTCTAAGAGGGTCTGTGCATTAACACAGCCACCATCTCCTACATTCTGATAAGATTGCATATGGCGCCTCTCCAGCCCTCATAAAATATGAACTGCCCACAAGACTCAAATAAATAAGTGAAGAAATTAGGAGCTCAGTATTCCAGCATATGAGAGAATTTGATTTGATCCAGCAAGCCCGTCCAGCACATGTTTGACAAACACGAACCAACTGCTCCAGTTGCCTTCTGCAACTCTGCTGTCACGGCATTCCAGACACAACGCTCTGGTAGCACAGAGCCTTGCCAACTGGTGGATGTCTATTCACTGCAACTGTTGCTGCAATGAAATACTTTTAGCACTCAGAGCCATCGGTTCTGTCAAAAAAAGTTTTGGAAGAGAACTTTCTCAATGATCCACCTTGTAAGTTAAGCCTTAATAGAGGGTATGCTCTACATGCATGGAGTACCAGGCTCAGGAAAAAACACCAGAAAGCAGAACCATTCAGATCAGAGCATAGACACCACTTCAGAAAAGAAGGAGTCTAAGAACAAACATCAGAACAGGAAACAAAGTGATCTATCAATCTGGCTCTGCCCCAGTACCCAAGACTCTGCAGTCCAGTTTTTCCCACTGTTTTTCTTCCTTGCATCTAAACTTCAGATATGACAACTGCTAGCTCTCAAACAATTGCCTTGGGACTTTCCCTTATAAGGAAGGGCAGACAAGCATTAAGACTGTCAACAGATGCAACATCCATCATCTCCACTTCATTGCAGCTCCAGAAATCATTGCTTATAAAGCAGTTCCAAATCTTTCACAACATAGTCTACTGAAGTAAACCAGTATTGAATTCCACCTGACTTGAAACACTGGGCTGCCAACTGTTGCAAGCAATGCCTGAACCCTTACAGGTCAGACTGACTGTAATGTTGTCAGACATACCAGGGTGGTCCATTTGTAATACTGATTCAGAACCTACCAAAAACCCCCTGAATTTGGCCTTCACTGCTTGCTTCACTTCAGAATCAGCTCACAGGTGTAGCTTCAGATTGGTTCAGTTCCAGGTATGGACAAGAAGGGAAAAGAATCAAACATTTATGGGAGTTGGGCTCTGCCCTACAGCAGTTTAAAAACTGTATACCATTTATACAATTATGTTTCAGTTTTCTACTTGAATCTACCACAGAAAGAGATTTTCAGTGTTCACTGCTTAGGGAAGTAACAGAATCTTTTAAGATTCCCAGTCCTCCTCAAAGTTGTGTGCTACTTGCTATCAGAAGATCACAAAACATACATTTCCACATCAAACACTTCAGGAGAAAATAGCTGGCACATTTGTATTAACTCTCATTTTTCATTCCATGATCTGTCTCAAATTATAAAGCAACATAACCACAATTTGCACCAGGCAGCTTAGAAGGAAAAAAATTGGAAGTTCTATGGTCTGCTGAAAAACAAGCATATTGCTTTCAGAAGAACTGTATGTGAAACAAGACTTCATTACTGCCACACTGTGCAACAGTGAGAATCAAATAGTGAAGGATGCACGCCTCTGAATTATGCAGTATATCAGAGAAACAGATTTGGTGCAAGGAAAGTCACTCCATAGAATGGGCCTGGCAATAGTAAAATAAAAATAAAAATAAAAATAAAAATAAATAGTCAGTACAGATCTGTTAAGTATGTAGAGATAAAACAAACAGCCTTTCTTTAAATCAGCAGTGAAAGAAACCTCATCACCAAAAATGCAAACAGCAATTGGAATTTTATTTAAAAAACAACAATCAAAAAACCACACTTCTCTGTCTCCCATGGAGCTCAACACTTAAGATTTTCAGTATTTCAATACCCTTTTACAGTAAAGTGCTCAATATCAATTAGTATCAGCAGGGACAACAAAGTCATAAGGACCAAATGAAGATTCTGCTCTAAACAGAGCTGAAAGTACACTTCCATTAACAACGTATTAAGTATTTCCTTAAGTATTTGCAAGCCCATTTCACTAAAAGCTCAACATTTCTTTAGTTCAATGTTAAACTACTTAGTAAGAATAATTTGGAGCAAGCTAAAAATGTACAGCTATGCTTAATTTGAAAGCAGCTAGCTCACCAAGCTCTTGCAGACTCTAAAACAATTTTGCTGGTTGTTCTGGGGTGCAAGTGAAGATGAATTCTGGCTTTATGACTTCAGTTTGGTTTCTACGTTCTCCAAACTCCAGGTGGTATCCATAATAGTTCCATATGGCGATAGAAGAGAGTTTTGCCGTAGCTTTGGAGATGGCATTTGTTCCAAGTTTAAATTAATCTCTCCACAAGCTAAAGCTGGTAGAAGTTAAAATATTAGGCTATCTGTATATCCTGAGCTTCTTAGTCCCTGCTGGCTTGTATCGCAGTTCTCATTTTACAGAAATTTCTATATGTGTTTTGGTATTGGCACTAAGCTTCACGATGGCTGCTTTTTCTCAAGTGCTTTTTAAAGTACCCCTCAAACTTATTTATCTCTTAGAATCCCTCCTGCACAAGTGTCATCTCTTAATTAAGTGGAAAATTAACTTGCTCTCCCGATGAAGATTCATCCTCCTATATATCTACCTCCTCTAACTTTTCTAAATAAAACCCATTCTTGTGAACAATCCAGCTTCATATTTCAGCTGAGATTCCTCCAAGACCTTCACCCTATACGCGTTTCATATCCAACAGCGCAGCACCAGGGCTGAGCCTTAAAAGGCCAACTGACTGCAGGAAGACAAGCTACACACAAACCAACAGGCATACACTCACAGGAAGCTGAAAAAGAAATTTGGAGCCACAGTTTTGTCTATTACATGCAAATGAGTTTAAAGATTATAACATAAAATCAATGCTCTGCATTTGTGTTTTTTTCCTGTTTTTTGTTATTGTTGTTTTTTTTAACAGTGAAAGAAGGCACCTGCTCAATGTATGCAGAAGACACTAAATCCAAAGTAATCCTCTATATTTATTTTTAGCTACAAGCCAGGAAATTACTCACTCTATGCAAACTCAAATATACATACATATATATATACATATATATATACATATACACACACACATTTTCTGCCGACATATATATATATGTGTGTGTGTGTGTGTGTGTGCGTGCATATATATATAGGCAGAAGGACTCCTTTTACTGTCACTATCTACCAAATAAAAAGTCCATCCCGTTCCTGTTTATAATCTCCTTTTAAAGTAGTGGCAGGTCGCAATGAGGTCTCCTTGCATCCTTCTTTCCTTGAGACTGAACAACCCCAGCTCCCTCAGACTGTCTTCACAGGAGAGGTGCTCCAGCCCTCTATACAGACTCATGACTTTGTTGTACAGGGGGGTCTAGAACTGAATGCAGCACTGCAGGTGGAGTCTCAGAGAGGAGAATAGAGGGTGAGAATTGCCTCCTCTGACCTACTAGCTACGCTTTTGATGAAGCCCATGATTCAAGACAGCAAAAAGTCACCCTATACTACAGGTATGTCTTTTTCCTTGCCTACCTTCTGTCAGCAAATAATTACATTGGCATGTAATCTACGACCATAACACGACTTCAAAGTGCAAGCAATGCCATTTATAAACTCGGTGATAAGCAATCATTAGGCACAGTGCTCATTTGTCAACAAATAAACAAGCATGCACTCAGGACCATCTTCCGACTCATCATCAGGAAATGACCATCCTCTGACTTCACTAATAACTAACTGATCTGAAGTACAATATAATTTATTTTTCTTAAAGAAATCAACCAGTTACGATGAGCTAATTAAGCAGTTATATTTTCCTAAAAGGAGGGCATAAGTAAGTTCCAACACTCAACACTTCCACAGCAGTTTTCTCAACCCTGCCTAGTCTGATGCAATGTTAAATACAAATTGCAGCAGTTTTTACTCAAATGCATTCAATTTAAATTCATGAAAGGACTAAATGACATTCAATTTCTTAATTACACTGCAAAAATAAGACTTTTTCTGAAATCTTATTTGAAATGCTTCTAGATTGTATGGATTCCTATATAATGCACTAAACTATTTTTATTCTTATATTTATTTACCTATTATTGAAAAAAATTACAAATATTTAAATACAAAATGAATGCTTAAGCAACATGTATGGCCATTCAAAACACATCTATAGATCACTTTACTCAGAACACAGAAGGAAAATATACTTACAGAATTGCAGACTGAGGCTCAAAAAGGCAAGTAAGGCTGCCAAAGCCAGCAAGAACAGAAACCGGTTTCGGAAAAGCATTATTATTCGTTGTGCTTTCTCTTCATGGTTTCATCTTCACGTGTCAATGGTTTCTGCAAACAACAAAACATGGGTAAACATATTTCAGATGTGGAAGTATCAGCTCTACCTAAGAAATTCTAAACAGGCTTTTGACGGTGTCAACTTGATGCAAAAGTTAAAAGACAACATAAAATAAAAGAACACCTCCTGAAAATACCCAAATAAGTAAAGTGCATAGAAATTGCTGAATTGCTGCTCTGCTCTGACAGACAGCCCTATAAGGAACAGTGGGGGGGTTGGAGTTCTCCCCTTCCTCCTTTTCTTAAGGGAGAAAAAAAAAGCTGCTTTCATGTGCAAGAGATTACTTTTCCCAGCACTGACAGTACGTTGTAGAGAATCTTCTAAGATTCTCTGATTCTTTGAATCGAGTTCTCTTTATGACAGTGCATCCAAACATGTTGACAGAAATAGCTTTTTCCCCCAGCAGTGTTTCTTATTGCCCTGCTACTTATTTGCTCATGAAAATAAGGCTTCTCCTGCTTCTTTCCTGCCTTTGAGAAGGAAATTACTTACATATAAAGCACATAATTAATACATCTCTCTTTTATCTCTTTTCATAAAGGGAGATGTACTAGTTACAAAGTCACAGAATTCTTATTCTGTGTTCTGCACACAAAAATCTAACTATGTTACCAAGACCTGGATGCCAGCCTCTGAGCACTAATAAGCCAACTAGAATCCAATTTTGGAAGTCTGTCATTAATATTTGAAAATGTCTTATGAATCACTTGTTTTATCTATTATTGTTAGTCTTGAGAAGGAGTGGTGATCTATGAACTGGACCACTGTGATTTATTTAAGACTAGGCAAAGAGACCAAGAGCATAAGGAGTGATGCTTTAGAAATGAAATCAGTGAGACTTGCAAAGAAATGTATTATGCACATATATTTTGCTTTACTGGTGTCTCTCTGTCTCATTTTACTTGAAGAGCTATTGTCACAGCTTTTAGAAACTATGACAAATGGAAAAAAAATGGGAGATGCTGAGAAGCAAGAAACCAGATCTATTACAATGTTTTTCCAATATACCAAGTGCACTACAAATGACATATGCATGCATTTAAAAAAGTTTAAAAAAAGAAAAAAGAAAAAGAAAAAGAAAAAGAAAAAGAGAGAAGGAATGATTTTAGCAGCTCCAGTTTCACAAAATCATAGCTCACCTTAAACATCATAGTGAAAGATATGCTGAAACCAAAATGAACTCAAGCCAAAGAAACTAAACAAAGCTGTGATGGGAGGAAGGTAAAAGGATCAGTGAATACAGAACACTAGGAGAGAATGAAGCAGTTAAACCAAACAGATGGGAGAACAGAAGGGGAACCACAGGAAAAAAAAGCAAAATTAGACTCAGACAGGAGAAGAAGGTAAAACACATTAAAAAAATCTCAGAAATAAAAGCTCTTGTGCACAGCCTACACTTATTAATACAGGCACTGCACACATACAAGCTGTCACAAAAAAGGAAAGATGGCAAGACAGGAGAAAAGGGGGATAACATCTAACACTACCAAAACAGTTTAAAGCAGAAGTTTAAGTAGTTTAAAATCTTAGTTGCAAGACCAGAAATTTTAAAGCACTTTAAATGCAATAGTTACGACATGATAAACAAGGCAGAAAGAGTTTTTATTTAAATACATTTGTCCTGCTAAGTTAAAAGTTGCTGTGTTACAACTGATCGCGAATGGGAGAAGTTGCTGTTGAGTAACTTAAATAAGCACCTGTCAATACAACCTCTGTCATCAGCTGTCACTTGATATCACAGAGCCAGGAATCAGGCAAACATATAATAAGACTGAACCTGAAGTCTCCATTTAGCAGTAGTGGTACATGAGATACTCCCAGAGAAAAGCAGCACTTTGATGGAGAACACCAAGTGAAGACAGTGCAATAAGCACAGGGAGCATTCAGTGACAGGAGCATTTGGAATCATATCACAAGGAGGGAGCTAAAAAAATAAAATAAGAAGCTCAGGAAGGACAAAAATAAAATAACCTTACCTCCTCGTAAATCTATTTTCCTGAGCAGACAGAACACAAAATACACCACAGAGCAGAGCAGAACACATTCTGCATCTTCAGAATATACTACCACATAACCAAGCACAACCAGAGGCTGCAGTGCTGCAAAGCACCTGCTGTGAATGTGACATTTAGAGAATATTGATCTTTACCTATTTACTCTGCACACAGGGCAGAACGCAGGTCATGCCCCAGTCTCACCATGTCCACCAATAAGCTCTTAGTACTCAAAGGTCATCAGCTGGCAATGCTGCCTTGCTAGTCACCAGGCATGGCCCTTGGCTCTTTTCCCCAGAGACAGGTAAGGAGTAATTGCTTTCAAAGGTGACCACGCACCTTTGTACTGCTGCAAACAGGCAGAGGTCATCATTTTAAGCACTAAGCACTCTGGCAATTGCTTCTGAGGTGTGCCAGAAAAACACTCATTTATGGTCACCATTGATGACTGATTTCAAATCTCAACTTATCACCAGAACGACTTAGCATTTAGAGCCTCTCCAGTTCTCACCTACTTTCACAAGACAACGTGAGACCTGTGCTAATGTAAGACACAGCATGTTCACACAAGGGTAAAAATGATCTTGCAGTTAAAGGCCAGGGAGTCAGGATATCACCCACACCTCCGCCAGGCTTGGCACATTCAGTTTTAGGCCATTTCAACTGAGAAATTTAATGACTCCCTAGAAATGCTGGGAGGGCAGCATGTCTATAAGCACGCACAGGAGACTGCCAGAAGCGCAGGCTAGGCACGCAGCTCCCAGCAGAGCAGCTGCCATAACTAACCTACTTTTTGTTCAGCACTGCCTGAGTGCTGCTACGTAGCACTGCATGAGCAGCCCCCCTGCCCTTGCATCCCCCCCTCCTTACGTGAAAAGTACAGAGAGATGCTGGGTTGAATAGCTGAGCTACTTCTTTTGAACATTTTAAGTCAGGCCTTGAAAATACATTTGGATCAATCCTCTCAAAGCTCACATGAAGTCTGACACGACACTAAACCACCACAACCACATTTCTATACCAATGCACTGAAACCGTTGCGTCCTCTAAATTATCTGTAACCATCTAGAATGCAAACCTACTACCTAGCATGAAGGATAAGCACATTATTACACTGAATCACCATGACAGCTTAAATGAATTTACTCGATTAAAATAGCATGTCTCCATAAATAATCAATAGTACTTGTCAAAGTGTGCTTCAATAGAAACACTGTATTATCTGATGTGGCACGCCAAAGTGACACAGACTGCTGAAACACAAGCAAGAAAAAGGGAGTCACAATGAAATGGCAAAAAGCAATAGCAGCTTCAAAACAGAAAGACAGCATTAAGCCTGAAACTAACTATATGCCAAAGACAACTATATTTTCTTGCAAACCTATACCGCCTACAAGGGAGAACAGAAAGCCTGCAGACATTGTGAAATTCATTCGGAATAGCATTCAGAGATAGTTTTAGAAAAAACATCACGAAAGAACACAGGGACCTACTTATGATGTGATCTCTCTTCCATGCAGAACACAATAAGCAACTTGAGAGTTTCTTATTGTAATTGCCTTTTGATGCATCTTTTATCTTTCCTCTACATCTGCAGGTTTATTTTCCAGCAGAAGCTCTGTTTTGAATGTGCCTGAAACGAAGCTGACAGTTCCGATACAATCGTGATGAACACTTCTGCCTTCACTTTCAAAACACTAATGAATGATGCTCCATCAGCTATTCCTCAGTCATTTGGCAGCTGACTACCTGGCAGTGTATCTTCCACCTATTGACGTCCAGAAGTCCAGCATCCAGGCATTTTCACACAGCTGAAGAACTTCATACCCTTAAACTAGAAGCTGCAGAAAGTGTCTGTGTAAGCAAGTAGCACAAGCCAAATATTTTCTTTGATGCTTTAGAGGACGTGGTGGTGGGTTTCTTTATTTATTTTGGTTTTGTTACTCCTCCCCCCACCCCCAATAGGGATGAAAAACAGCAACTAGTACATTGTGGTTATGACCAAACCTACCATTGCTAAAAAGATCTAAGGAAAGAATTGGAGAAGAAAGGAATCAGGATCACTCAGGAGAACCAGTGCTGAGGTCAGCACAACCTGCTTAGTTTTTCATGCTTGTAATTGACACACTGAGGAAACCCTCACAAAACTCCTATAGTTAACTTCAATTTCAGCAATTTAAGTTAAACATACTACTCCTGCACCACTGATGTTGTATTTTGAATAGCATCATAAACCAACAAAGACAGTACTGGCATAATTGTTAACTGTAATTCTTCACTTTCCTGCCAGGAAAAAAAAAAAAAAAACACTCAGTTTTTAAAAAGCATTAATGAGAAATACATCTCATCGTGGATAAAATGAAATAAAACCTACACAGTGACATTATGCACGTTAGTCCACCCCCCATGGTTAAGCTGGAAGTTAGCTACCATGGAAAACACAGAACTTGACAGAAAGCACCAACAGGTCAGCAGCTTGTTGAGCCTTAACAGAAGATAAGAGATAAGCAAAAACATCATTTAAAAAAAAAAAAAAAAAAACTTTACTATGTATAACTCCACAACAGAAAGGACTGAATATCTACTAGAGCAGAATTCAATATTAATATGTAAAAAGTAACAGCTAGCTAGAAAATGCTCTAAAAATTTTATTGTCAAGTTACATAACATTTCAGTAGCAAGCATCTGATTAATAAAAAGAAGAAACTGAACAGCTACTTCAGTCGCTCAAGTTTAACCTACTTTGGTATTTAGAACATTTAAATATCTACATCTAAATTTCTCTTTTCTCCTATTCTTCCTTCTATCTCTTCCTTATCTTCTCAGTTCTAAATCCTCATACTGGCACAGTTGGTCTTCTTGAGACATTCGAAAGCTATTGAAAATGGCACAGCAGCACTGTCCAGTCTGTCCAAGCTGCCAACAAGCTCTTTCTTCATTAAAGCTAAGAGATCAAACAGATCTCTCACTCAAATAAGTTTTGCCCTTCTATACAGTATTCATTATTTTCAGTGTGCAGTAGATTTACATGAGTTTCAAAGCCTTCTCATTGCTACAGAGAGCCCAGATACAGGTGGGCCACTGAAAAACTCCATTAGGGCAAACACCCTAAGGCTCAGCTGAAAGAGATTTAGAAATAATAGAGTGCAGTAGCAAACAAACTGAGAAGCAGGTGGGAGATCTCCAAATCTCCCTAAGGAATGAAGATTCCAAAGTTCCAAAATCCTAAGTGTAATAAACCACTTCCACCGCTCAGCTTCAAAGGTTGAAAGATTGAAGAAGCTGAGAATGCCACAGTGACTACATTTAATGAGCCTGAAGATACTGCTTTGAAGGCCTCCTTCTCAGTACTGACTATTGGAGGAAAAAATCTGAGGAGTGGGGAGAGTGACAGGAATTACATTATTTTAAGGGGGGGGGAATGTTGTTCTTTTAGACAACAGACACAGCAATCTTCATGCACAGAACTGTTTGGAAAAATAATTACTTGGCTACAATCTGGTTGCTTTTTATTAACCATTCAAAAAGTGAGGACGGTGAGTAGGGAGGATGGAAGATTATGTAGTTTAAAGACAATCAATCTATCACCACAGTAAAAAAAACAACTTAGGAAATCCCAAGCCAAAAAAGAAACTGTAGGATAAGGAAGCGATATTTTAAGACAGAATGACTGCGTCCCACGTGGCTGTTTCTACATGAGTTTAATGTTTGTCAGTGTACAAACACACCAAAGCAGTTTCTCAGAAGCTTCTCCCTCAGGGTTTTCTATTTCAGGGTAAACCCATTTGTGCAGCTAGGGCTTACAGCAAGTTATTCACCATAATGGATGAATTCTCTGCTCCTCTCAGTTAGGGCTAGAAGACAGAAACAGTGAACTGGGGAGCAGGATGTAGATAGCAGCACAGGCAAGAAAACAGGACACAATTTTTTTTAAGAAAATATACCAGAAAAGTTCTGAAGAGCTGCAATTCAAATATAATTTCTAAATCCAGCACATTCTTCTCTTAAAAAATAAAAAATAAAAATCAATCTCAAGTTAGTCTTTTCCCCCCCTCCTCATCCCCTCTTCCCAGAACACATTCCCCTTTAACAATTCAACACAGAGACAGCTTGTTGCCTTCATGCCCAGTTTGTAGCAGCACACTGATGGCAGGAACTTTTCTTCCTATCAGCTTTGCTATGTTATTCATAAAGAACATCAATTGTTCCCATCAACCATGACAAAGAGATGACATGCCCCTGCCGGGAGGAACTCACAGGAGTCCAAATTAGCTGACAGTAAACAAAGGAGAAAAACAGGACTGCAGGCAGAAACAGTTATGGAATGTTTAATGTAACCAGACTGTGTCCTAGTTTTTGCCAGAAGTCTCACTCTTCCTACTAAGTTTTAGATTATCTTAAATCTGTCAGTATATGTATAGTCAAAAGACCCGCTATAGTTCATATATACAATGTGTCCCTATACCAAAGGTATAACACACTTCTAACAGCATTTCTCTTTCCTTGGCTATCCCTCTAAATAAACAAGTAAATAAATAAATAGATAGATAGATAAGCTCTATAGATGCAAAGCTGGAAACAGATCTTACAAGATGAGAGGCTCACATGCTACCGCTAGTTAGATCCAGCATAGCATCCTCAGGTTTGCATTCACGGAATGAATCCAAAAAAAGGAATGGTGACACGCTACAGTGTCACAAGACTTATCTAGGTTATCTTGCTGGGCTTGCTTCTAAACCATTACACTAACAAAGAAGACATCAAAACAAAGTGACGAAAAGACGCTGGAGAAGATTTCTACCAGGTTTTTCCTGCTTCACAATTCACAAGATCAAAGCTAAAGCCAAACACACCCTCACTGCAGACCCCTTACAATTCAGTTCTAATGCTGGTTTTGTGGTGTGATTTTTTTCTGTTTGGTTAGTTGGTTTTGTTTGTTTGTTTGTTAAGTGACTGCTTCATCAATTCCTATTAACACGTGAGCCAAACCTTCACACACAATTGGGTTTTAGAATCTGTGCACATCAATAGAACCAAAAATCTAAAACTAAAAGCATTTATTTTTTAGGATTTTTTAATTTTGAACGTTACACTCCTGTTAAGTAAAAGCTGGTAAAAACCCCACAAAATGCCATCACTGAAAGCTCATTAATGGCAAACCCTGCCATAGAAAACAAAAAAACATTCTGGGAAACAAATTGTTTTCTTTCCAACTACGCAGAGAAACTGCACACAATTACAAAACCCCACATTCGCCAAGTGACACTGGTCTTCCCTGGACCACTGTTTTGAGGACAGGTTTTACACAGATATATTTGCATCAGGTTGATTCTCTGTTATAGATAAAAAGATTTTTTTTTTTTTTTAATAACGTACTCCTTGTATGCAACAGTAAGGAAAAAAAAGTTCTACTACTAACAGCATTAAAACACGTGCTGCTGCCATCACGTGTATTTTTGTAACACTTCAAATAATCAGAATTTCTCACCATTCTGTTCCTAACCTCTCTTTCTCTCATCACCAGCACATTTTTATTCCATGCCAGCTACTAACCTGTCCAAATGTATTAAAAATAATATTTATTAAAAAGCCCTAAGGAATCCACACATTGTAGATTACCATAACGATGACGGAGATCACCTCATTCAACAGGGAAAAACACACTTATCTACCACATCTCTCAGAGAACAGCACCTGTTATGAAAATGGATTCTGAATTTAAGATGCAAATTTGAAGCTACATTTTGAAAAGAAAATGATGTAGCACAGACACTTTCACACAGGGAAGCTTCACTGTTATGTTAAAAAGCTATCAATGTAATCACATCAAATTTGTCAAATTCCAAAGCTGTAAGCAGTATTTAAATAACTGAAGAACATAAGCAGTTCCTCTTTTAAAGAAAATCAGACTTATAGCACACACAAATCATAAGTGTTGAAAAGACAACACTAATTCCTAAGCGAGCTTAACACCTCTCACTTTCACATTCCTCTCAGGAACTGTTAAAAGCTTTCATCGTTTGGTTTTCTATCAGATCTCATTTGGCTTACTACTTTCAATAGCAAATATCAGAGAGCAGGAAGTATTTGAAGGAGGTATCCTTCACTTCAGTTTCTTTTGATCCATTTAAACTTAGTTAGGCAGATCCTTCCAATCAGGCAAACGTCTCTTTCAGTGCTTTGCTCTGGCCTCAGCTAGCTATTTCTGGCTGCAAATACAGCCAGTGCCACACAGCTTAATAGCTGCATACATTGCTCGGCAGAGATCTGAAAATAAATAAATAAACAAAAATCAATGTGAACTCACCTGGTCAGTATCGTCACTGTGAGGGCTCTGTGGAAACAAAAATTTAATAGCTAAGAAAATCTGCCACAAGCCCAAGTCTTCTTCATCCTCTTCATAAATATCATCATATTCTTTATCCAAAGATACACTTCCACTTTGCTGAGCTGCAGAGAAAGTAAAAACAAAAACAAAGGAAGTGGTTGTGCTTCCTGAAAGGAAACTGAGCAATTTGATTTCAACGTTATTAGAAAACTTGAAAGAAACCTTATGATTTGTGATGGCTCTGAGCCAAAACTGAATCCTAATTGGCAGCAAAACCATTCTAGAACATACACAATTAAATAACTCTTAAAAAAAAAAAACAGAATTGAATTATTTTAAGCTCACAATTTCAAAATTGCATACCATATGTTCATAATTGTACAAGCAGAGATCTTAATCACACATAGATCACAGTCAAAGGATGATCAGTTAACACTGCAGCTCCAAAAAGCACGCAAAGGCAAAGATGCTAGCATGCTAGAGTAGCTACACTTTCTGTTTCTTAGTTAAGATTTTCTAGTTAACAGTTTTAACTGTCTGAACAAATCTCCTGCCCACTACGAGGCTCTGTTCTGCAGGCACTTCCAGTATTAGCCTTTGAACATGTATCTGGACACAAATCTGCCAACCTCTGCTTCACTGTCAGAGGCTGTATGCTGCTGAAAAACACTTCTCTAAGCCTCAACTTAGCAAGTAAATGTTGCGGGGATTCACATAGAACTAATTGAAATCAGTCAGTGAGGTCAAGTTGAATAAACAGACTACGTCAGAGGTTTAAGCTGGGAAGCTCGTAAGTGGAAGAAACAGATTTTCCCACACCAGGTCCAATTTATCCTCCCCAGTATTTGAGATGCTGTTAGTACAAGGGAAATCATTTTCCTCTGCATAACTCCCCTTCCACTCAAGAAAGGTGGATCTGAGCTCCAAGTCTGTCCTTATTCTTTTAATTCCAGATGATCTTACACTGGTCTGCTTATGACCTCGGTCTGTTTAATGTTTCAGCTCATACTGATAGGAAGGCAATTTTGTCAGTTTCCCTGCCACCTAACTCCAGACGGGTGATTAGACCAATGCATTAGTAGATAGTCGGTATTTTCTGCTCCCCTTTGTTTCCCACAACACTTCATTCAGCTGTCAGTTTGTCTGAGTGCCGAACAGATGAATGAGGAATAATACAGGGAGCATACTGGGAGCTCCGCAAAGGCAGCTCTTGTTTTTACCCCTGATCATCACGGCAGCAGCACAGACTAACCTCCAGAAAGGTGTCATCTTAAACTTAGAGACCACTTGACTACAAAAGTTGCAGGCAGGCTGATTATTCCTTTAAAAGGAAACAGGTTTAGGTCAACAGTGCTGGCACTAAACATGACGTCCCATTTGAAAGGCTCATTGCATACATTTTTGCTGCTAAGTTCCAGGAAGGTGTTTTTTCCAGAACATACTGGCCTATCTAAAGCTCCCCATGAAGGCGAGCAGAAGATCTGACAGACAGAAATGCAATCCTGCATTCAGACTTCTAACTCATTGTGAGCAACTGGTCAGCCAACACAACTGCCAGAGCTGTGAAGAAGGTGAACAAATACGGAAGAACGCAAAATACAGCGTCAGCATCATCCTTTTAGAACAATCCTTAACAAAAAAATATACACAATATTCACAGGGTCTATTTTTTAATCATCTGAGAATACCACCTGAAGAGAACACAGGAAAGTTTCTTCCATTGCATAAGCAATTGAGGAACTTATCAAAGTGGACGTGGAGACAAAGTTAATGGTGTTTTGTTCTCTTTTCCACAATGGAAGACATTAATCGTGTGTCAACTTTCTGGGGGAAATAGACTTCATTCTTATTACATGGGAAGTTTAACAGGGCTGTAAAAACTACAGATGAAACATCTGGCATACAGTTATTGAATACTACATCTGAACAGTACTTCTGATCGATGTCTTTCTGGAGAAGCACGAACAAATAAGTCTAATTATTTCAGCTTCCAAAAATCTGTTATGTTCACGAAATGTCAGCTCTCTAGTTTTTCAGTGCCCAGTTTACATCCTTTTAAACAATATGAAGCAGCCTGTCAATCTTGTCTAAATCATCAGAACCATTCAGTGATAATCACACATTTACCATCCACTGTAGGAGCATTTTTTAGGAAAGCTACAATTTCATTGTGGCTCTACACAAAGCAACAATGCAATCGGGATTAACTATTATATTAATGACTCAGGCCCCGACTGGGCACAATAAAATGACATCATCTCATTTAAAATAAATAAAAAAAAAAAAAAAATCAGAGACCCAGTGATTCTAACAATACCCCTTCCCACTCTATTTCTTCTCCAAGAAAACGTCTCACCCAACTGCAATCAGTGACCACCTAATACTGTTCAGAAAAACAAGAGTATTTCTTTTTGAATTCTGAAATAAAACCAAGGCCATAAGAAAAGCTACACGGTCAAAGCTCACACGGTCCTGCAAACACCTACCTACCTTCCACCTGCAAGCATTATTGTCTAAAATGTGCAATCTTTCTGCCCTGATTTACAAAGACAAATGTTTGCTTAACAGAATTCCAGTTAGATTTCACCAAGAGCAGCCTGATTTTAACAGAACACGAAGCATGTCACAGTCTGTATCGTATTTCTGATGTCCTTCTGGAAAGTTCCTACATCCTTCAGCCACTGTCATCCAACATGTAGTTTATGATCAACTCTTTTCACTTATATTTATACTTGTGAGATTTATACCATATAGTGGCCTGCATTTATCACAGAAGGCATTCTGAAAAGCATTTCAAAGAAAAAGTGTATTTCACAGCATAGCCTTTGTATCAGTGCTACAATATTTTAATACAATTCTAGTATAATTACCTCAAATCTAAACAACAGGCAGGTAGAATTCACGCATGGAATTTATACTTAAAGCCTTCTCCCAGTTGCTTAGGATTTCTCCTCATTTTTCTACACAATTTAAGCTCTTATTTTCAACTGCAGTTTCCCACCCAAGCTAGAGTATTTTTAAGCACAGCCTTAAGCATGAATCAACGCATCGCTTACTGACTCCATTCCTTCCCACAGCAAGTCAAGACTAAAGGCTATGTTCAAACACTTCAAATCCCACCTTCTCCTGGAGCGGTTTTGAACCAACTTAACACTGTTTGTTCAACATGTGAACCACTGACTTCTTCATTTGTTTAAAACAAATCTTTCCTCGCCTTCAAGGCTGTTGTCTGCTGGCATGTTTGGTACCAGTATACATGCCAATGTGTCTCAACTTTCATGTTTCTCCCCACCTCCTTGAACAACTAAGGTACCACCACCTCCTCTGCAGCATCCACCATAAACCAGAAATCTAATACCTAAATCATGAAGTATATGTTAGTAGGTGGTCAGTAACCTTTCATTCCTGTGCTCCTTTGATGTACATTTATGAGCAATGTGCATCTCACAGCGGGTACTTTTGAATCCCAACTGCCAGCAGAGTTTGTATTGTTACAATATAAGCCTTGGCAATAGGAAGAGAATATGCAACTAGACCTGAACATCAATCCAAGTAAAAGCCAGTCTTAGGAATGCATGAATTTGCCACCCATCTTCTGAGCAATAACATGCAGGTAGGATACAAACCTTCCATAATTTCGGAAAAAAACCCTTTCATAAGTAAAAAACAAACAAACAAAAAACACAAAAACCTTGCAACTTCAGCAGGAAAAGCATCCAGAAAAGATTCAAGCGAAAACTAGTTTCAAAGGTCTCATATGAGATTATGAAAAGGAAGAAAGACCTACATAAGAAATCTCACAGGACGCTCAAAGTTTCTTTTGTCTAAGGAGGTCATGAGGGAGGAGTAGGTAAGAATCTAAAACCACTAGAGAAAGCAAACTGCATAGAGGTCAGTCATTTTGCACGCCTTGAAACGCTGAGTTTTGTGTGTGCTTATCCCAAGGTGCTATTTCTTTGAATTAAAAAAGCACAGAAGAATGCCTTATTGAAAGCAAGCTCACTATTACAATACTGACTCAATGTAACCAAGTGCCAGAAGACTGAACAGATTGTGACTGCTGCAGGAACACACACTAACTTGTTTTGCTCGTCAGATCTTTACACGAGAGCCGGCCACCCCTTAAAAGCCTGCCTACCTGCAGAACGGGGACTGCTTCAGTATGCTCTGGACCCGATAAAAATTAATGTTTTGGTACTGCTGAGTTTAAATTAAAAATTTAAGAGACTACAATTAAAAGGCATTAGTGAGAAAAGCATACGTGCCTTAACCACACGCGCTACTTTTAGTTACCTTTTAGAGAAGATTAAAATTAAGCAGCTTTTGCTTTCATCCCACTCACACCCTCCCACTACAAAGTCTGTCTGAGATAATCCTTCTTCTACAGACGTCAAAACAGGGCATATGTATTACAAGGACTCACTGCCAAAATATGTTGGCTTAATATCCCATTATTATCGTAATACGGGTACAATAACTTATTAGACGTGACAGTTTATGCAGTTAGTCAAGTACAGATCCACTTACTCTGTCCTTTTTTTCACCCACGTAGAAGTACATTCATAAAATTTGTAAAGGAGAAAATTAAAGGTCTGAACTAGATGCGCATCTCAGATTAATGCCAGACAAAACAGAAGGCTCCTAAGGTCACACACTTCCTACCCTGTCATTGCCATTGTCCCAGCCTTTATGTGCAGCGATTGAACCAGAAATTCAGGTCACAGGACTTACAATCACATCGTTTAACCACTTATTCTACCATTTTAAGCTACACTTTCACCAGTTCTTGTTTACTTGAGTGTAGCATTCTGCTCCAAGGCCAAGAAGATCTCCACATCAGAACACAATTTGGATGGTAAGTCCATTTGTGCCAGGAGATTGAGGATTACTCTTCAGGATCCTGCAGTGCAGAAATACACTGGGAAGTTTTTCAAGGCGACAAAATCATCAGGTTTAAGTATACAAAAAGGAAAGGACTGATATCAGGTACACTAAAGGCAACAGTCAAGGAAAGAAAAAAGAAACCCAGGCAAACTACTCCACAGCAGACGCAGTCTATCAGCCCACAGATGATTAAATGCCAGTCCATTGAAGAAGCACAGCAGCTCTGAACAACGCATTCTATCTAGCAGGAAGGGTAGTAAGCAAGAAGGCTCACGTATATTCTGATAAACTCGCGAGTGCATTTCACGGGCTCGCTTGCATGCCACTGAGCGTACACATACGCACAGCGTGAAGTCATCAACCGGACGGATCCATCTCCGCCTCAATAAGCGCGCAGGTTAAGCCCACCCCGCCGCGGCCGCGCCCCGAGCCCCGTGCTCCCGCCTGCGGAGCGCGGCTCGGAAGCGAAGTTCAGCGGCCGTGGCCCTACGGAGGCGGCCCGGCCACACGGGGCAGCGCACCGCCCCCGCCCGCTGCGCTCAGCCCGCGTTCGGCGGCGGTTCCCGGTTGGCCGGGACGGGACGGGACGGGACGGGCGGACTCTTCCCGGCCGTCGCTCCGGGACAGCCGTGCCACCGACCAGCCGCGGTAACGCCCCGGCCGCCCATCCCTCCGCCGCTCCGTAGCCGCCGGTTATCGCGGGCGTGGGGCGCGGGCCGGCGGCAGAGCGGCCGCAGCCGGGACGCGTCGGGGAGCGTTCCCAGGCAGCGCTCCGTGCGCCGTCCCACCTGCCCGGCCGGGACGGCGAGACGCAGACCGCAGCTCAGCAGCGGCGACGGGACGCGGCCAGCCAGGATACCCCGCCCGCAGCGCCTCCGTACCTGCCCGGCCAAGCTCTCGCCTCTTCCCGGCGCCGGAGCCGCGACCGCCCCGGCTGGCAGCCCGCCCGGCGCCCCGACGCGGGCGAGCGCCGCCCCCACCCCGCCCGCCGGCGCCCCCTGCCGCCCGCCACGGGACGACCTCGCCCCGCCCCTCACCGCGGCTCCCCCGACGGGGCGGGGCTGCCCGCGCCACGACGGCTGTGGGCCGGTTCTCGCGCCGCCTCCGCGGGCCGCCAGCGTGACGGAGCCGAGTGGGAAGGGGTGTCCGCGCCGTGGGCTCCGGGGCTGGGCGCGGGCCGTGCGGTTTCCCAACTCCCGCCCCACGCGGGATCCGAGCGGTGGCGGGGAGCGCCGTGCGGCTGCGGCACCCAGCCGGCCCGGTCGGGTCGAGCGCTTGCCGCTAAGCTCCGCTTCTCACCTGGTACAAATGGATGCTGTCACGTCACTCACAAGCGCCCTGTAGAAGAATCGCAATTACCAAGAGTGGAGAAGACCTCTAAGATCATCCAGTGTAAACGCGAAGTGCCGGCTCCCGAGTCCTCGTCAAAGGGGAATTCCGTGAATGTCAGTGCATTCCCTGGTTCCGTTAATGCAAGTGAAGTCATTCTGTAACTCCCCAAAAGTCTGCCAGGATTCATTGCCAACAAAGACAGTTCCCAGCTCATCACTCCTTCCCCTCACAGAAGCCAGGAGCACTGGTTTCATCCTACACACAGGCTGTGCTTCGAACGCCAGCTTTTCATCTATCCCTAAAACAGATTCTGTAACTACTATGACAGTCTGGAGGAGCAGCCAGAGAACCAGCCACCAGAGTACCTATACAAGCAGACCCAGCACCAGGCAGCTCGCAGCAGTGCCAGCAGCCCATCAGCACTGCATTGGCTGTGGGCAGGAGGCAGGACACACGCCGGCCTGGTGACGCTCCAGGTCACCACACCTAGTGAAGAGACAAGGCGTGCTGTACGGCTGGCCAGGCTGACAGGATTTCAGCTGGACATGCCCTGAGGTTCTTCATCTTTCGCCTTCTGGGAAAAGAAGTGCAAATTTGAGTATTTTTGACCAACGGACTGTGCAGCAATGTGGAAGCTGCCCTGCAGATGGGCAGCCACAAGCCTGGAGCCTTTCCCTACTTCTGCTGTCTATAAACCACATCCAGAGTTGCTGAGCAGCGCAGCGGAGCCTCTGCCAGCCAACAGCTGCACAGCACACACAGAAGCTGCTGTTCCCCCCAGCTAGCAGCAGCACATCCGATTAAAGCTCATCCATCATCATGACTTCTTTATTATTTTTTTTTTTCTTTTTAGAAAACTCGTGCCAACCATCTGAAAGAAAAGAATGTTTTACGGAAGAGTGGAAACAAAATTCAGGGATTCTAGATGCTGATCAGTGACTGCTGTTCAGTGGCTCACTTCAGGGCATTGAAGGATTGCAGAATGCCCACAAACACACAAAGAGCTCCGGCCTTTCCTGACTCAGAAAGCAGAACACATGCTTTACTGAAAACCCATCTCCATATGGAAACAATGATTTATGACGGCAGCAAATGCTTGCCAGTACAATTACGTTTCCACCTCAATCAGAACAAAGTATAATTCACACAGGACTTGGAATTTGGGAACTGCTAATCTGTTTTACTCGCAACAAAAGGATTTCACTTCCTTCACAGAATGCTTTCAATTTGCAGCCTAAAATGCAGTTGTCTGGATACACAAAAGAAATTAACTTTGCTAGAGATGGTCATTTTTTAAATCCATCATGTAAAAGACTCTGTGAACTCATAAGTTGTTAACATCTTGGAAGCTTCTTTGCAGAACACCATGCACTTGGGTTTTACAAGGATGAAATCGGAGGAGAAAGTGAATACGCAGAGGACAGAGCAACTGCAGCTGCTATCTGTGGAGCACACGTGGAGTGATGTGCAGTCCCACCACAACACTTTGCTTGGTATTCTGGCCATAAACCTCCAAATAGCATGAGTACTGCTTCAGATCACCAGAATTTGCTCCTCTGGCAATATCCTTAAGGTACCCATACAGTGAAATAACTATGAATTAACAAGTATTTTGGCTGCTGGTGGACACACATTGAGCTACCTAACAGCCACGAGCTGATGCTGAGACAATCCCCAACTGCCCGTGATCAGAACACAGCACAGGTCCTCTGTCTGACCTCTGTCCCAGGAGGTAAACTGACAGTCTGAATTCAAAGGATAACTGACTGTGAAATGCAGCCCCATCATCCAAGGAAGGTAGCACTAATTATGGTTTACTTAGAAGATCCCGATTCTTATTCTCCTAAAAATAAAGCAGGATCAAGTACGTCCCAACTGCTGTGTTTGCCTATGGCCTGCATTCCCCTATTCTCTACTGCTTGAGCCCCTCTTTGTCCAAGTTACCACCAAAGATAAGGGCTAGAAACGGGAATAGGAAAACAGATCCCGTTTTCATAGATGCAAATATAACTGTGAGCAAGGCATTGCTTATCAAGAATTAAATAATGCATACAAAAATTCAAAGCAAGACTGTTATGAAAAAAAAGAAAAAAAAAAACCATTTTCCAGCCCTCCAAGTTTACACTGATGACAGGTGTTACTGGCCTCTTCCCAAGATGAAGCTCCTGAAGAAACAGCTTCTTGTTAACTCTGCTGAAAAATCTCTTTTGTTTTTTAGGGAGGGCTTCAGAAAAGGAGATAAGTGTAGGGATTCCTACACTGGTAGGCCTTCTGTTGCAATGCAGACTTTCAGTGGGTATCCAAAAGCACAGATGAAGTGAAAGCTAATGGCTGTGCCATGGCCGGAAAGCTGTCCCCTACAAGCTTCATCTTAGCTGCCTTTGGGAATGGTGTCCCCATAGAGAACATGTGAGCATATTAATATGGAGTGATCACAGTGTATTTGATTCTTAGCTGTATATAAATGAGTAATATTTTTAAAGTGCAGTGTTGAATTTCATGCTATTTAAAGAAGAAAGTGTCAACATAACTGGTATTCATTTCTGAATAATTTCACCATAACTGTGTGTTCTTTTTATGTGCCTCACATCCAAGATTAGGGTTTTAGCTTTCCTTGAATGATGCAAAGAACGCTGCAAATTAGCTAACAAAGTTTATGAGAAGAGAATTACTCATGACACTGATCCAACAAGGAGTTGGCTTGTTCTTAGAAATCACTCAAGTAATGTTACTTGTGCTAAGCTTTCGTTTAGTGTGTCACTTGCTTGAAGTCTGTGCATGCCTTTTGATGACCAGGAGCAAGAAAGATGGAGCTTGTAAATATCCAGTGCTTACTTCTAGTACAGAAACCAGGTGAACTAACTAATAAAGAACAAAATGGAGGAAAAACTGTCTCTATCATGTGCTGACACTGTCTCAGATAGTTTCAAATCAAAATATTTGAAGTCTCACCAGACTATGAGCTTTGCAGTTTGTAGTTTATAACCATTTATCATTTCTTCCCCGATTCAGTCCTTTGCATTTCTGATCTATCCACCATGAAGTTAATACTCATATGTTAATATTGTCTAGGTGTTATTTACAAAGTTCACAGCAAAGCTGACATTCCTTCATGGATCCAGATTCCTCTCTACTACAGATACTCCAGTTCTCCTAATCTAAATACTGGTGTGCTATCGCTTTCCAAGTTCATGGAATGGTAATAGGAATCCAGCTTGTGTCCTCTGTGCTTCCTACCATAATGTGGCATCTTCTGGAGCTTTAGTCACAAGTCTGGTGTAACAAAATTCAGCTGATAATATCTACCACATTAAGTGTATTAAAACTTAAATTTTGGTCTCATGTCAATGAAAGAGAGTGGGAAGAGAGAGAGACATGCCATGGCTCCAATGACAAGTTTCCTGTCAGCTTTGCTAATGGAGGAGGGTTTCTGTCACTTCTAAGCTATTGTACATTTGATCTGCAAGAGAATATTTTATCTGAGGTTATATTTGAATGGAAATTTAGATCTTGGTGCTTCTTCTGTACTCTACTATTTTGAGAGTCTATACTTAGAAAAAGTAAAAAAGAACAAACACAAGTTTCAGCAGTCTGAATCCTGACTGCGGCTGCGTTTCTCAGCCACATTCCTGAGTGCTTTACAGAGTCCTTACTCTCCATCTAGCAAAAGGTCATGTCTGACAGTTCCCTGTTCATTAGCAAGTGTATTTTCAGTTTGCTAATTACAGACTGACATCCTTTGTGTCTCATTCCTACCGCCTTTAAGTATATTAGGAATCTACTTACGGTTCTGAAGGAAACCATTTGAAAGCAGTTATCTGTGCCTGCTTTTTGCCACCACATACCTGAAATCTGATGTCATTTCTTTCAGTTTGTTTGTGTGTACTTCTGCCCCATTCCAAGTGTCATGTGACATATCTATCCAATGCCTGAACAAAGGCATCTCTGGTTTTACTGTTTGGAATGCCTTGATGACTCATGTATATTTTAACACTAAATTCCTATAACCTCCTGGAATGCTATTTAATTTCACCCATAACATTTCCCCAGTCTGAGTCTCATCATATCTTTAGAAATCTTTCAGTAATGTCAAAATCATTGGTCTGGGTGCAGTGCAAAAGCAATTCACTGACGTTTCTGTAACTGTTCTATTGCACTAGAGCAGTTTCTGTTTTGTTTAGTGGCTGCCTATAAACTTATTCTTCTGCATTTCTACAAATACAGCTTTACAACCCTAAATTTTCTCTGTGGAGAGTGGCTCAATTCAGCTCTCAAACATGCTGATTGTAGTATGTCATGCTCATGTTAGACATTGTTTTCATCTCTTCCTCTCAGGCTTAACTTCCTGATATCATCACACTCAGCCTCATTGGTTTCATCACTAATTAAGCAAACAGAAATTTAAGTATGTACTAGCAATATTACCATGTCTTTCATTATTTTTTCTTCTACTCTTTACTGGTTGATTAAATCCCAAATAACAATTACAGGTTCTACCCTGTTTCTCAGTGGTGTCAAGCAGACACAGCGGAAGATGCCTTATTGGGCTGTCTTTGCAAATATTTTCCTTTCTTCTGGATAGCATAAGAAAGAAAGCATTTATTATTGCTATTTTAGAGTGAACAGAATTGTGTTGTTCATACATGGCTCAAATGTCCTGGAGTACATATATGTATATGACTAACTGGACTTAGTCCAGCTGGCTTAGTTGCAGGACTTTCAGAAACAGATTAGGACCTCTGGACAAATACATTTTGAACAGTTGGTTTAACCCATTACTTCCTTCCTTTTCTAAGCCCCAGTGTCATACAGCTGGGCATATATCAATCACAGAATTAAAATACAGGCATCTCAGCCCAGCAGGACAACATCTTAACCCAGCAGGACCCCTTTGTGGTCACAAGAGGTTTGTCAGGGCATATCAGAATAACAGAAGCCCCCTAATCAAGACTTTCAACAACAATGCAGTCAGCTACCTAACTGAGATAGTTCTGAGTATTCATGGGGATATATATCACAGAGTGGCAATATTGCACATGATACCTCAAATTGCACTTTTTCTAAATGTGAAAACAAGGTGTCACAAATCAAAAAAAAAAGCTGTTTCTTTATGGAGAAATTACTGCAAGCAGCAAAGCCACAAGTTCTACTTGGGGCTGAAGTTATTAGAAGAGGAAGTCTGCATGGGACCACACTCCTGGAAGAGCATGAATATAAATGGACTAAGTACATTAAGAAAATACTCTTATCGTGCACTGTGATTTCTCCCCAAGAACCCACTACTTGTTTTCACTATGAAGAGGTTCAGCTGTCATCTGTGTAGCCAAAATGACTTTTTTGGTGATGGGTTTTTGCTTGTTTTGCATCTTATCTTATGACACATTATATGTGAGTATCAGTGAGTTCAGATCAAACAACTCCTGTTCATAACTCATTTCAAAGTAATTTTAAATACTCACTCATTTGAGAGCAAAACAAGTGAATCAAACTCTGACTTTTGTTACAACCAAACAGTAGCCAACAGTGCAGAGCTATGAGATAGAAGCAGACTTGGAGGCAATGCACACATAGCCACTCTACCCGTACTATTTGGCTAGCTTATAGTTTCACCTATTTAAAGTTCCTCTTAGTAATTTTCCACCAAGATTAGCTTCTGAAAGGAAAGTCTGCAAAGGGTTTAGAAAAGTCCTCTGGAACACAGGTCTCTGAGATTGTCTGAATATCTATCGTTGCTTTTATTTGCATTTCAAACAGCTCAGATGAAAGTACAAATGCCCCACAAAAAGGCAGCAGGTGCATAGACAGAGCAAAAGCCTCAAAAAACAACCTTTAAGATAACTGCATATATACACAACTACTCTCTAGTGTTATTTCTGATACCAAATAGCTCCCTCTGTCTCCCTGGAATAAGGCATGCCATTCTGACAGCACTTTAATTGGCTCTAAGGGTAACCAAGTCCAGCTGCTCTGCCTAGCAAAGTGTCACAGCTGCCTTCTCTCAGTCCAGAGAAGCTGAAGAGAGGGATGGGGTAAGAAATTAAAAAAAAAAAAAGTGGAAAGTACACACCACTTCAAGAGCTCCATTCCCAGGGTCTCACAAACCTGACTAGAATCTGGATTGGAATTTTAAACGGATCCATTAGGAGCAGCAATTGGCTTCCTAGGCAACCAGGGTGGCCGCATTGCTGCGCTGTTTACATGGAGATGGGAGGAAAGGGTGGGGGTGCAGCGTATAGGAAATTATCCTTATACATTCACAGGAGAGTTTCCCGTTCATAAATTTTCTTTCTGCAAAATGTGATTTTAGGCCTCGACTTGCCAAAGAGGTAGGCAATGAAGTTATTCAGAGTGACAGCTTTTAGCCTTCTGTTGCTGGGTACGGTGGGACCAGATGCCAGCAGAACTGGATTTTACATATCTGAATGCTTCCCTGTGCCTGAGGAACTTCCAGTCACCTTGCTGGGGAGGATTTCTGACCCTCCTGGTGGGCAGAACTAAAGAACTGGTCCATTAAGCTAGGTGAATTTTAAGCACATTATATTATTTCTTTGTTGTATTTAGTTTTCAGGAAAATTGCTGACTTCTAAAAAGTCTTATTAGCGAAGTGCACCCAGGAAAAAAAAGGAAAAAAAAAAAGGCCTCCATAGGCCTCCTCCATAGGGGAGGAGAAATGGTTTTCTGCTCCCTTTGGGGCAGTGAGCAGTAACAGCCACACTACCTGAGCAATGGAAGAAGCACAAATTTAGAGATCGGGGCCAGCTTTGCCTTAGAGCCCAAATTTTCAGGTGAGTTCAGTGAGGACATAGGTCCCTGGTTAAGCTAAAAAGTAAATCCAGGTCAGATTGACAGGTCCACAATAAATAAGACCAAAGTTAAGCCAGGCAACCAGTCCACAGGTAGACCCTGTAGTAATGCAGAGAGCTATAAATAAACCAGAGAGCAGTACAGCTTCCTCCCTACATACAACAGCAGAGTTGACACCAGTACCAAAGGCCCCAAACTTAGGTGAAATGGGCTCCTGAGCTCCTGAGCAGGGACTTGGGTAAGTACACCAGCTGAGGTGCCCTCAGGGCTCTAACACCATGCTTCCCTCTCATATGAACCTCAAGCAATGTTTCTTGTCCATGGTTATGACAAGTGATACCTTCCTCAGTGATCTGGGTTGTCTATTAATCAGTTCTTTTAATGTTCTACAGATAGCACTGCTGTCTCTCAACAATCAGCTGTTATGAGGTTTCCACCACCATCAGTTCAGATATGTGTAAAGAATGTCAAACATAAAGGGTCAGGATACTATGCTGAAATGCTATAGGAGAATGATGTCTTCCCACAGCTGAGGATCCAACGTATGTAATGGGGTGGCAACAACATCTACTTCAGTGTCTGAGGAATGCTTGAAAGAAAACTATATGTTTTGAGCTGCTCAGTAAAATGATAGATGCTAAAAACAGACATTTGGAGATTATCCTCCATTGCATATATTGTAAGAAAAAAAAGTTAATACTTGTATTTTTAGTATGTTAAAGACAGCATCTTTTTTTAGGCTAGAAGAACTAGTAATAGGCCAAATGGTGGTCTTACAGGTCAACAGTATCTTGCATGAACACAGAGTATGTCAGCATTTAGCGTTCATGAAAAGTGCTTGTCAGTAGAAAACGTTTATCATTGTTCCTGGGAACTCATATATTTTCAGAAACACTGTGCCTTCTTTGTCCTGTTAGTTTTTGCATTGAGCTGGCTGGCATGTTTCAAGGACAGGACAAGATCAAGAAAATATCGGAAGGTATTGAGTTAGGAGTACAAGACAGACAAATGACTTGTGTGCAGTGTGATGATAAAAAAGACCCTTTGATAATAGTCACCACAGAGAATAGCCAAATAACACAAATTGTATGCATGAGCATCACATCACTCATGATGAAAAGAATCAACCAAGCAATGGCCCAAATGCTTATTTTCTCAAGTACATGTCTGAAAGCAAACATTCATGTGGATGGAGCTGTCAGTAACAAACTGATTAATCCCACAGTCCCAAATGAAGAGTGATCCAGGTGCAGCAGTCTTAATAGCTTCATTTTCGGATATAGGAGAGAAAGGAATAACGTTACTGCTGCTATCAAGAAGAAGCTGCAGGCCCTCTTAAATGTGAATTAGGAGTCGTACCTGAAGTTCACAGATCAGGACCTGAGGGATCATCAAACTGTTTATGTATGTATAGCACTCTGTGGAATGCAGCATGCCATGCAGCTTACTAACCAGGCAGACAGGCAGAGCATGGTACTCTCAGTCAGTCATTAGTTCAGAGGTCTACAAACATCTCCTGATTTGGAACCTCCCCTCTACATCTGTGCTATGGGAGATTTAGAGTTCAGCTCTGTATCCCAGCACCAAACATTTATACGTATTGTGTAGCTCAAGTGCAGAGAAAAAAAGAGTGACTTGCCTCTCTCACTGACAGTCATTGAAGTGAGCTCTCAGTGCCACAGCTGCAGGAAACCAGGGGGCTATTTTTCTGACAGCCATCAAGTGAATAGAGTTTTCTATTTTGAGACTTTCATTACCCTTCCTCATTTCCAACAGTTTGATATTCCTCTCCAGAAGCTTGCCACTGAAATTTGTCCTTTTTTTTTTGTGAGAAACCAATGTTCTAAAATTGAATTTGGAATTGAAACAGCATTTAAGAGATTTGTTTTCCTGTATGCAATGACAGTAGTAGTCTCAGACATTAGCAGATTCTCAGAGCTTCCAAAGTAGCGTATATTGGTTGTGCTTGATTTGTAGGCTGATTTCTGATACACAAAGAAAACTCTGCCTTCACTCCAGTGACCTTGGGATTTATTCAGGTTTGCATCAGCATGACTAAGGGGAAGAGAATTAGCCCTTTCTAGAAGTCAGATGGCAATGAATACATCCCACAGGCAAGTGCAAGTTCTGAATAAGGAAAGCATTCTTATAATTAATAATTTTTCCCACTGAACTGCTGGTATGATAGATATGTGTAGAAAGATTATTTACAAAACAAATTGCCTCTAAATTGGCACAGGTACAAAGGCAACTGGCTTCTCAGTTCTGCTCTCAGCTACACTGGCGTCAAATTTACTACACCTCCATGCATGAGAAGTAAAACCAAGCCAAATGGGAAATTATGAAGATGAGCTGAGGTACCCCAATGGAACAATTGCAGACAGACAAGCTGACTATGTCAGGTTACTCAGGTAAATCCTTCTAAGGCTGTATGACCCTTCAGGGGGGTAAAACAGACAACTAAAACCAATCCTACGAAGGATGTGGTTATGTATGAAACATAAATGTTCTTGCTTTTTTTCCTGTCCATCTATGCTTAAAGAGAGTAAAACCACTGTATAGGTCTCAGTCAGATTTATGGGTTAAAATTTCTGTGAATAAAGTGAGACTGTACTGTTTGCGTGCACTTGTTTACTGAGGAGCAAATGCTTGTTTCTTAACAGATTATAGGACAACCTGTGTTTCTCCAAGGGTACTATTTCTGATGTTTAGAGGCCCTGTTTATAATACACTAAGTTTTCTGACGGATTTTTCTACTATAGCAAATTAGAAATCCCCTGCAGAGGTGAAAATATTTAATTGTAGACCTAGTAAGCCTTCAAACTCTTAAAGAAAATAATTTGTTGATTAAATGCAGTAGCCTTTAGCCTCCTCATGGCAGACTGAGAATGGTAACTAGGCAGCAAAATCAGGGATTTTTACAAAGAGATCTTCTCTGTAAAAATCTAGCATCAGCTATTTTGGGCATATATTTCCCCCTCTCTCATGTACATAATTTCTTACTCTTATAATAAATGTGCAGTTCACAGTCCTGTCAGTATAGGCTTTAATGGACTTAGTTCTTGTAGTACTGGCTCTCATGATGTTTTAAAGACTACAGCACTTGTCACAGCAGGCAGTGCTGTGTTAAGGCCTGTTTTGTTCTCAGCCAATGGATGGGCAGGGTATTAAACCACATAGAGATGAGAAAGCTAATTTAGCACCCTGGATGCTTAGACAAATAAGCTTATTAAAAAAGACAAGCAGTATCTTGTTGTTTTCCTGCTGTTGATGAATGTAAAATGACATTATTCCTCTCTGGTTTTGAAGCTAAATGTTTTAGTTCTGAACAAAAGGAGGTGGGTAAGCAAGTGACTTTGAGGATTGGAGGAAAACATCGCTATTCTTTGCAATGAATGCCCCGAAGATGAAAAGCAGAATCCTCAGCATTGTATCTGTCATACTGGTGCCTCCATAATTCACAAAAGGATAGCAAATGATCCCAGGCAATTCTGACAGCAGCAAAGTAGCAGGGATCCCAGGGGCGTTCCCATGGAGCTCTGATTAGAAATGAAGACTTGTGGTACGTTTAATCTCATCCCCTGGAAGACTTTGCTATGTGTTAATTGGTAGCAGCACGTAAAGACCAGAACAGAGGTCTGGCAAAGTGGGTTTAAGGTTGTGCAGTTTAGTGTAAATCAGTATCTCCCTCTCCCCTCTAACAAATCCTGAGTGAAATGGATGAAAAATTGGACTTCAGTTCACCAAATATGAAGGTTCTGAAATGTGATTCCCCCGCCTTTCCTCAGCCTATCATTAGGCTGTCCTAATGATTGTCTAACTCCTGCTGCCCTACAGATTGTCTCTCCAAAATAGCAGTGTTACAAAAGACTACATTTAGTATCTCAGCCTTGCCTCTAGTTATTTCCAGTTCGCACTGTACATGCATAGCCAAGGCATTTTTAAGTTAATCCAGAAAGTAAATTCCCCATATCTATATCGCAGAGTTTTGTCTTCAGGTAACTTGTGAATGAATGGAAAGCAGAAATGCTGTGTATTGACTTCTTCTTTAGGTCAAAGGGTATTCTAAGAACTGAAGCCAGTCTTTGCTCCTGCCATTTTCAAATATCTTTCAACACGTTACTTTGTCTGGTTAAATGGCAGACTTTTAATATGAAGGCTTTTCAAATAGAATTGATGGCAAATGTTTCAGCTCTAATAATTGTTTTCTCTTCTTTGTCAAAACTAGTGACAGAAGTTTGAAATCCAATAATGCTTATATTAAAATGCAGATTAAAAAAAAATGCTAGTTCTTGTTATTCTGGTAAGCAAATATTTCAACATCAGCCAGTTACTGTCTGTGAAAATAACTCTGTAAAGTTCCTTAAGTGTCCACCATGGTATAATATTCTCTGCTTTCAGTTTTACTTTCTGTCTTTGGGTTTCCTTCATGTGACAGTGATTTAAGAATTCATTCTGTATTACTGTTACTAATAATGAGAGTTTACTAATAATCGCAGAAAGAAATGAAAGATCTTTGGGGCAACAGCATAGAGACTGGGTGATATTGAGTTGCACATCATGCAAAGCCATGTATTTAAGGACTTGCATCCCGCTGAATGTGAGTGAGGAAGAAGATCTGGATGTCCTGGCAAATCACAAGCACTCTGTGATGAGCCAAGGGGGTGTGATGGAGCTGCATGAGAAATACTAGTCCACAAAAAGCTGCAATTTTTAATGACTCTTTTGACATTTCTAGATCTCCTACTGGAGAGAAACCTTGAATATTGCAGTTTTTCAGAACCAGCTTTTGAGTTTCTAGAAGCATTTTCATTTCCCACACAGTGAAAAGGAAATGAAGAATGTGTGGGTACAGAGGGAGAGCAGTGGATAAAGCAGACAGAGAAAGTATTAAAGAAAAATATAATTTTAAGGGGAATAAAAGACCATAAGTTCCAGAAATAAGTCCAAAGACAGCCTTTGACATTTTATGGCAATAGCTGTTGCACTAAATGAAGTACCACTACAATAAATGATTTTAGAGGGCATGGATACACAGATAGCAGGTGATGCCTTTTCAGCTTCTCTTTCATCAGTATTAATTCTATGCTGTGGACCTACAGCAAAGATTCTGCATCCTTGAAATATTCAGACAATGATGTTTGTAGCCTGCAAAAGCCAGAAATAAATTTTTTTCTTAAATTGGACCATATTAATAGATTCTATTGTTCTGCAGTCAGAGTTCTTCACTATATTATTACCGTTTCTTATTATTATATGCATTATTAACCGTGTTAGCAGCAGGACATAACAAATGCAAAATACTTGTTCAGAAACAGTACTGTTTTCAGCAGGGAATAATTAAGAATACATTTCAATAACATTTAGGATTCTAATGAATAAAAGATAACTCATGCAGGCAACCCAAAGGCCTGCATAATTTTCTCCAAGGAGGTTAAAATGTATGATAAGTGCCTAATTCACAAAGAAGCACTTTTGAGTCATATATTTTGATAGCAGACAAGATGTGATCAAGGTTCAGGTAACATATAGATTTGAAATGTCACATTCCTGCAGGAATACTTCAAAAGGATGTCAGAATTCTTGCATAATTTGCCTGAAAAGCAGAAAATAACTCCAATAGTATTTCAGTTCTCTTATGTATCAAAAGAAGAAACTTTACCCTTAATTAGTGGAAGCACTAATAGCATTTTCCCAGCTAGATCTGACTTGGTAAGCAAGCACAAAGCACTTCGATTTCCAAAATAGCAACAGAATGAAAGCAATAAGGAGAATGACCAAACTCAGACTTTCTTTCAGACCCTCCCCTGTAGCATTCTCATCATTGCCAGATGCAGTTATTTAGTTTTGTGTCCCCAAATTGTCTTGATTTTACTTCTTCTATTAAAATAATGACTGTGAAGTGCGTTTACGTGGTTAAGTCCATTCAAGACTGCCAGCCTAATTTGTTTTACATTTTGCTATCTGCAGCAAGTGTAGGCTCTAGTTGCATTATCTTAATCCTCTTGTATTCCACAACACAATACATGTAACAGCCCAACTAGAAATTTCTACTGCTTCTGTATAATTCTTCATTTCAGCTGGGATTCTGCATGCCTTTGTGAGGCGAGGGGTACAAGAAATGAAGAAAGAAAGTGCAAGGGCAGTAATCGTACAGAACAGACTCTTTCAGTAAACAGGAATGAAGAGAATGGCACGTGTAGCTGTATCCAGACAGAATGATAACCTTAAAACTACAGGTTATCAGACATTTCTAACAAACAAGATTTTGTTCACAGGTTTGGAATTTTTCAACACCTATCTGTCAGTTGCTTTTTCTGAAAGTATCAAATGCTAAGTTCATTTGCTGTCTTTGTACTCTCTTGGTGTAGCCTCCTTCCTATTCCCTTTCCCAGTTTCCAAAAAATGCCTCATATGGCTTGATCCAAACCTAAAGAATATATCTATTTGGATGGAATGCAACTGCCATTCCCTAGCAAGTGAGTAGACAGTAGCTAGGACTCCCTTTGAGGTGCTCTTGGGTTTTCAGACTGATGTGAGCACCTGGGAGATAACCAGGCACAGCCAGGTCTGGTGCAAATGCGTGCTGCTTGAGGCCGGTGCAAGGCACTCTGAGGAAATCAGCAGCTTTGTGGGTCATGTTCTACAGCCTGTAGGAGAAAAAGGGTTTTTCTGACATTATTTTGTCAGTGTTCTGCAAAATGCTTTCCAACTTGTAAATCTGTTCTCCTGACAGCCTGCTTTGTTTGTGTACATGCAGAGATTGGAAATACTTGTCTTTCCATTCCACTTTGGGATAAACTACAAAAGAGCTACATTTAAGGCACTTTTATCCTTCTATCTCTGTGCTGTTGCCAAGATCACAAGACAGACAAATTGGTTTCTTTACAGATGGGCACAATGAAAGCTTTTCTACCCCTATGGATATTTCTTTCCCCATCAACACAGCTCCTCTCCTAGAGCAAGCCCTTCCCCTCAGCCCACTATCACCATACATAAATTCTTTTTCTTTGATTTTTTCTTTTAATCTCATTTTTCTCAACATAGTTTCTGGGTCTTGTTATAAGGGACACTAAATTGATTCTGCAGGCTCTGTTTTCCTGAAAGAGGATGACTATTTCATCCACAGGCAGTGCTGTGAATTTAAGCTGCTGATTTCCTGCTTTTGGGGGCCTCCAGACTTCTACACCCAGGTGATGCATTTATAATCTTTTCAAGCTTTCATGGATTTAGAGCAAAATTTGGAAACCTTGTCAGAGCAAATCCTATGCTTAAAAGCCAGAAAGAGAGCCAAAATGGACCTATATGCATTAATCTTTTAAACTCCCAATTGGCGTGTTTGTTTAAGGTCATTACCCAGGTGCTGCTTGGCCATGGGAGATATAATTAAAACAGTGATTGTGACGAGGAGAACAGAATTCTAGAAGTTAGCTTCCCTTATCCACATTCACAAACCATTTGTTAATATCATTTAGGTTAAGAAATATATGGTCACGCTTCTGTATGAGAGATTTTGAGGTTGTTTGCTTGTTTGTTTGCTTTTTACAGAACATGCATGAGTTGGAGGCTACAAGACGATTTTATACTGTAATAATGTGTGATCTCTACCAGCCAGCCTCTACAACCAGCAGTGTAGAATGGGGCATCAGCTGGCAGCTCCAAGTTCATATTCAAAAGGCTGAGATACGTCTTGCAAGCCATCTGTGACCTAGTCTCAAGGGACTGAAAGCACACAGGAGTGCTTTGAATTCTAATGTGTGCATTGACTTCTCAGTGCCCTCTGCACTTGCACCCTATTTCCCTCCAAACAGTCATTTACTTTATACTTGTAAATATATCTAAGAATCTGTGCTAAATCATCATAGTGCAGCTGAGGTTCGGTGCTTTGTAATATCTGGCTATATATCTGCAGCTCTCTCCTTTTTGTCCCTTTCTCTGAGGCAAGAATTTCTTCCTAGGAAATATGAATCTAACGAGGATGAGAAAAATGCATCTTCACTAAAAGCGGAGGTAGACAAGCTCCAGAAAATATTTCCCTAGTTTCTGAGAGATGCTGTAGTAACACAGATCTCGAGACACAAAATACCAAGGACCAAGCAATATATTACTTTATTTTTCGTTTACTGGTCTAGGAAAATCACTTGAGATTCACCACTTGCTGACTATTTTCTGGTTCCGTTTTAATGGGAAATTATTACTCATCCTGACAAATGTTCAGCAAATCATAGAGAGGAGATGGTGAGAGAGAAGGGTTCCACTGCAAGCACAATAATTACTTTAAACTTACTGTGGTGTAAATGAAGTCAATATTTGGACCTAAGCCTCCATTTTAAGGATATAAATCTAATTGCCTTTCTGAAAACAGTTACAGTACTTTCCAGCAAATCAGGCAAAATTCCAGAGGTCTACTCGGTTTTACTGGAAACAATCCCTTAATAAATGGAGAACTAAAAATTATGATCAAGTCAAGATGCACTTCAGAGTATGGATCAATAGTCAGAAAAATTCAAAATAGTCTCCTACGTTCATGTCAATATACATTTTCCTCATGAAAAAAATGAAGTGCAGCTCTATTGGCAGCCCCATTATTCACTACTTAGCAAATACAGTAATGACTTTAGGCGAATGTGAATATTGAACCTGAAAGGACCCAGTACAATAAGCAGGAAATGAACATAAATGAAAGTTGTTCTTTGTAGGAGCCCCTCAGAGGACCAATAGAGTAGAAAACAGGAACTCAAAATTTGACTAAATACTTCTAAAGCAGAACTGCTCCGAGAGTAGGGGTGTGGAAAGTGAAGTGGAAAAAAACCCTGTGAAGTTCCTTGGCTTGCTAACCATGTCTTCTTTGAGAGAGTAAGGACCCTGCAAAGGTGTCACATTTCTAGTAATGCGATGGGTGGATGGTTCAGTGAACAGCAGAGTCAGACAGTGAGATTTCACATGAGAACTATCACACAAGCAAGATTTGGGAGCTTCATAGAAGGCTTTAAATATTTGACTAAGATACCTTCTCCTGGAGTTCTAGGTCCTTGCTTTTCACTGCCTGATCAGAAAGGAACAAGTCATTTTCCTCCACTGCCCTGAGAGGAGCGAGATCTTGTTCTACAGGCTGAGAAGGGAGACATCTGCCCACTTCCCGAAGTCCCCTCTCTAATGATCATTTTTCCAGTCTGTGCTAATTTCAGTCTCCTTCAGTAGAGGCAGAGAAGGCAAATTTGTACCACTCCCCAACTGCCAGCTTCTTTGCAGGTACCTTAAACCATTAAAGTGGGAAATTACTCAGTCTGATAACCTCACTTAAAAACTGGAAAGCTCTCTGCTGGGTTTTAAGTTTCAACAAAGAATGAAGTTTCTCAGGAAGACAGGAACATAACATTCTTTCTGAAGACCAGGTGAATGAGGGAGTAGCATCTTTGTGAAGAAACTGGCACTGAAAAACAGTTGTAGAAATGTTCTACTACACTGAAGATGTTTTAATGAGCTGTATCACGTGTGAACAAAAGAGATGTCAGTAAATTAGATGTGACTTACTTGCTTGTAACTTTCCTTAATAATAATAATTAAAAAAAAAAGCACAGAGACACAATCGTCCTTCCGTCAAGGAAAATGAATAGACAAATGGATAACTTGCACTTATTTGAGGCAGGAAATGAATGTCTCACTGCAACAAGGTCCAGTCTCTGTTTAAAAGATTATGAATATTATGTACATAGGACCTTTTCCTGCTCCCTAAAGCTTGGAGAAGGCTAATAACATTATAGAACGTTATGAAGTTTAAGAATCCAATGGCTGTAGTCAGAGCTGCTGCTACTATTTAAAGTGTGTGAGAGCAATTAAAAAACAACGTAGCATGTTTAGATTCTCAGATCTTTTTGCATGGTAGGTTTATTGTGGTGGAAGAGTGGTTTGCTATCTCAAACAACTGTCTTAGGCAGTTACTCAGGAAGGCATTTCAAGCAACCCCTGAAAGATGGTTGTTTATAAAGAATTCATAGCTTACTGGATGTGGTGCCCAGTGCAGGATGCACTGTAACAAGATAGCAGGCTTTATTAATTAATTGGTGTTTCTCATCATTGCTTGGACTGTAACAAGACTTGACATGATTCCTTTAGAAGATCATCTGTGAGCCCTTATACTTCTAATACTACCAAGGTTTCCTAAATCCTGGTGTCATCTTGGAAATGAAAGCAATTGAAGTAAACTGGCATCCGTCTCATTATTTGTTACACTTGATTGATATCTGTCCTCTGAATACTCTGTAAAGAGATGGATGGATGAAAGGGGTACATAGTAGGCCAATCTATTCCTTAATAAGGCCACTTTGCATAGCTAGGAAACCAGTAAAGGAAGTGAGAATTGAATTCTGTCTACTATTCTTACCATTTCACTACTCTGAAGTAGAATAACTGTTCATTTGTTCTTCATGGGCTGGCAAATCTACAGGTACCTAGCAGAATCCATGTTCATCATACTAGGAAAGGTGAGGTAAACCTGTTTTCTGAGGTCCTCTGTAATGCACAGTGATTTCACCACAGTCAAAGAGAAACATTGTTCAGAAACTGATTATTTTATGCACAGTGTTCCAAGGAAACATAGCTGTGAAGAAGCATTTCAAGAATAAAATGACGCAGCATGGAAAAATCTGAAACGAATATGTACTATAGAAATGGCACCTGATGTAGTGTCATGAGAGGAACGTGCTGCAGATCTTGGTCTGCTAACAATCTAAAATTAGAAACACAAGGACGATTATTCATTTAGCTAAGGCAAAGCTATTGTAAACTGTAATTTCTAAAAATAGTCTGTTTGATACAAGAGGGGAGGCATGATGTTGCTGTTTGCTTCAAGTCTACTGAGCTTCGAAAATTGAGGAAAAAAAAAGGAGGAAATCTTCCTATGCTGCAGCTCCCTCTACAACTGCCTATCCCTACAATTAAATTTTAAATGCCTTTTGATGGTGGCAGCTTGGAAATCACTAAAAGTGAATTCTTCTGTGGTCTCCTAAAAACCACGGTGCACAGCACCACCGTTTCATCTGCCACTTCCTTTGCACACCAGCTGCTGCTCACTCAGCTGTACGTAAAAAAAACAGCAACCCCACCTCACGCTTTTCATGAACATAGTTCTTTCGTCACTTATAGCCTTCTTCAGTGTCTTCTTCAAATGCACAAGTAAAAAATGCCATTAATAGGAGCAGGGGCAACCTTTGTGTTTTAGTGCAGAACCAATGGGCATTATTGAAACTTGCCCCCAACCAGGCTGCCCACTGCTGTTCTCAAGGCAGCAGCTGGGTCTGTAGTACTGCATGACCACAATTTGTTTGTGGAATCTCCTTAGGTTTAGGGGGATCCAGTGCTGGAAGGTGAGAATTTGTACAGAACAGCCTTTGCACTGCTGAAGAAGGCAGACGCTTAGCCCAGTAAACATGCCACCAAGGTCCGTGAATGGGAATTACACGTGTGACCGTATAAGTGTTCCTCTGCAGCTACTTCATGCATCACTGATGCTCCACGTGCACCTTTTCTTCTACACACTAGCTAGTGCTTGGCTGCACACAACAGAAACAAGCCCACCCGCTTTACACAGTGCCCTGTAAACCCAGCTCCCATCCCTGTGCTGCCCTGCCCTTGTGGATGGGGTAGGCAGGAGGCAGCTGCCAGCAGCACCGCAGCTGCTTGCTCTGACTTGCTCAAGCCTGAGAACATATTGGAGTAAAAGAGTTCTCTGCACTGTGGAAGCCAAAAGCATCGTCAATGGCAAACCAACATTGTCAGTAATCCTAGAGTCTCCCTGATTACAAAAAGATAATGAAACAGTATCAAGAAAAGTCAGATTATACTGTAAATTGGATGAACACTGAATTCAGCTCACAGAATTAAAATTTTTCTAGTTGAACATGTTAATCTCAGAGAGTACCTCTTTTTAAAAGCAGTTCTTATAAGTCTCTTGGCAAGAGTTTTTTTTAAACTTTCATTCTTCCAGACTAGAGCCTGATTAAAAGGACATGGTATACATGTTTTCTTTCTGGAATAGGTTAAGGGGCATTTGTTACCATTATCCTTTCCTTTTGTTTTACAACAAATGGCATTGTAACCAAATTATTATTAATATCTAACACTTAGATTGGACGCTTCAGAACAACTTTTATTACGAGTATAAATTAATCACAAGTTTTTAAAGCCTTCTAAGAGCCCTTTAATTATGTTGGCTCACTGACCCTTGAAGCACACCTCACATACAGACTGATGCAGTTGACTTTTAACTGCGTAAATACTGGTTTTAACTTTTTAAATCAGATTTTGCAGGAGCTAGACGTTACTCTTCCTTTTGTTCACCACTAGATGGCAGGATGCCCTCATATAACTGCTTAACAAAGGTGTAAAACGAATGTGCGAGGGTGTAAGTTTCCCTGAAGTCAAGACGATTACGCAAATAAGAAAAGGAAAATATTCCAAATATTTCCCCAAAACTTATGCAATACTAAATAGTACAGGGGAGAAAAAAAATTGATATACTGCTCTTTGGGAACTATATAACCTTTTTTTTTTTTTTTTTTTTACCTGTGATTCTGCTGGCTGCAGTTTTCAGTGATTAGTTATCAAATTAGAAGAAAAATGTTCAATAACTATAGGTATATAACAATGTCCTGCACGATGCATGACTAAGTCTGAACTTTGGGAAAATAGCTTTATATAACATTTATTATTTATTAATACCAAAATTAAAAGAGGCCATGAACATACAGATCTCTCTGTAGTGCAGGGTAATGACTCTAAATTAGATTTGCACAGAGGCAAGGACAAATTTTCTTTCCTAGGCTTTTTAATATAAAATAATATTTGGCTCAAAGGCTGGGCTAAATGAAGAAAGGTATTTTCTTTCTTCCAGACTTTTTTTTTTTTTTCCGGTATTTAGACAACCTGATTTCCACCAAGCATCAGCTTGAAGGATTCTCTCCCAGTGCAATCTGAGAACTGCCCCTTACCAAACAAACACCTTATGAAACTTACAGGTTCTAATATTTGGGCATATTTTTATGAACTTGTACTGATATCAGCTCACTTATTCTACAACGCAGTTCTTTTCCTGTTGGAGCTTTCAGCTAGTTACTGCTGCGTGGCACAGATGGAATGAAGAAAGCCACTTCTCAGGTCGTTCCCAGAGAACATTTTAGAGTGGCTCACCATTTTAAACTGAAGGTAAAGCTTAGCTCTTGCAGCAGAGCCCTGGAAGAAAGACAAGCAATAGAATTGTGCCACACACAGATCAAGACCCCTCAAACCTAAAGAGGAATGAGGGGCCACGAGGCGCAGTTAGCACTATGGGATGTATTCTGATACTGGACAGATCTTTCTATTGCACTGGTGGTCCTTCCCACTTAGAAAAATTTTTAAGGATTATTGCTTCATTTTTGAGAATCATGCATACTGTTCATATCTGTTTTCAGGTCGTTCTCGGTAAATACTATCTGGCACTCAAAATTGTTGCAGGACTTTTTAAACCAAGGAAAAATTTGCTCCCACAGCAATTCCCTCTCTAATTTAATAGGAAGAAGGAAGACTGAAAAGTAATGCTAAGTATAACAATCTAAGGGGGACTCATCAAATAAAACAATTCAAAAAAATGAAGAGTAAGAAAAATGTTTTATTATCTGTTTAGCAACCAAGTAGAATCAAAGGAACACTTCAGTATTTTGCAGAAGTGTTTGAGGAGATAACTAAGATTTAAAATACGAGTGCATGCTGCTTGCCTCATTTATCTAGATAATAGAAAAATAAATCCAAATAGACTTTAACATTAGTATAGATGGTATATTTGGGAGCAGGCACTGGCTTAGAGGAATGACAGAAAGACATAAATAGAAACTAGGAGTGGAAAGAATGTTTCTCCTGCCTTGACACTCCATGACCTGTGACAGCATTTTGCTGAAATTAACAGAGGAGCTGAGAGCTTGGCATCCAGGCTTGAAGATAGAAGTGATAACCAGATGAGGAACAATGCATAAGAATACCACAGCCAAAGTATGTCAGCCCTGTTAGTTTTCTCTTTCATTAGGGTGATTAAGCATTCATCTAACTTACTAATAATCTCAGATCCTGAGTGCTTATAACAGAGATATCTACCATGTCATAGAACAAGAAAGATTATTTTATTTATTCAGCTGTAACCCCCAAAGGCAGAAGATGAAATAATTGTTAATATCTATTTTACAAACACTCCTTTTTATGAATTCACGTAACAAAACTCCCAAAAATGTACTCACATTTATATACTCAGATACGGCAAAACTCTGTAGACCTCTTATAAGAAAGAAGTTCAGCTGTCTTAAAATAGAGTGATATGAAAAATGAGTCAATTTGCTGTGGAACACGCAGAGCAAAGATTTCAAATGCTTTGTCTACAAATGGATCTCCACAAACTCAAGATGCCTTTTATAAAGCTCTTCTCTTACTGCAGTCTGTATGCACACATCACTGGTAACGAGAAAGCCCACCTCGTCAGTGTAAGCTTAGTTCTCACAGCAAGAAGAAAAAAGTACATAACAATTTGTTGATAGAGTCTATATCCACCCACTGGCTACACACATTTATACATCATCGTATGCAGATGTAAAAAGAACAGCTTTAAGTTGTAAAAGGCTCATGCAGTAAATAATATCCAGGCAACATCTCATACCAAAGATCACAGTGCTCCAAAACCTTTCTGCAGGTGATTCAGAATAGAAAGATAATAGCAGGAGCTCATCTCATAGTACATCCTAAAAGACACAAAAATTTCCAGGCCAGACCAGGTTTGCTAAACGTACACAGACCAATAAGGAAGGTGAACTGACCAACCTTGATGCGAGCCACTGTACCTCAGAGAAGCTCACTTCTTTCCTTTAGCTCTGCTGGAGTGAATTCAGACAAACTCAGAGCACTGCTGCAAATACTGAAGTAAAAAGAGTGTTAAATTAATTAGCAGACAGACAGATTGAGAGTTCAGACTTCTTAAAATTAGTTTTTTGCAATCTGAACATAACATGCTTTCTAGCTCTGATTTATTCTGGCTGTGGTTTACTACAGCATCGGTTTGTTTAAGTTGTCATGCTTGAGTTCACCAGTCTGGACAGTAGGTTTTCAAAATGTACCACAGTGAGGCAGTGGGCCTTTTCAGGGTTTGTTAAGCTCTCAACTGCTTCAAGAAAAGGTTGCTGTGTTAATTAAAAGTAGTGTCCTTGTATACATATTACTTGGAATATTTAAAGGGCCCATTCTTTCATGGAGTTACTATCACTACAAGAGGGAGGAGAGAACAAAAACAGCTGTAATAACATTCTTAAACAATGAATATCAGAGTTTGGGTGCTGAGAGCTGGATGAACTCACATTCTCAGTCCAATTTTCAGGAGACAGATTGTATCCACTGCAACTAGCATTAACGTGTGACACTTTGGCAATATCAAGACCGTAAAAGCTCATATGATATGGGAATTCTGCATTTTTGCCTCAAAAAGAGATGTTCCAAGGTGAAGACAGTGCCACAATTACTCATGTATGGATAGAGCTGAAATAGTGAGAAATCAGTGGTACAGTTGGTAACTGTATATACTCCCTGAGCTGCCTAAAAATATTCTTCACAACCTTAAGGCTTAGGTCCTCTGGGGGTAGTTTCTTCATTCCTAGTCTGTAACCAGTGCAAAAACAATATGATGGGTTTAGCCATTAATCTGAATTTTTCTGTCTTCACCTTCGGATTTCTCATGAAATTCTACATGAAGTTCTACAAAGAGTTTGAGTATGTAAAACTTGATTCAGAGCTGGAGATTAAGTCCAGTGTTTCGCCTTTCTTGTTGTGCTCTATCTTAAAAGCTGTGAAAAGGGATGCAGGAAGAGTTCCAATATAAATATAGTGTCAGAAAAAAATGTTAGAATTGAAAATACATAAAAAAAATAAATGTATATGGTAACCACTGTAAAGATTATCTTAGCACAAAAGATAAGGAAACATCTACAGACATAAGTAAAAAAAAAAAAAGTTTCAGTAAAGCCATACCACCAGTTTTTCAAGAAAAATTTCCAGTGTCCTTACAGAGGAAATGCTGCTGCAGAAATATTTCAATGAATCACTGAACTGTAATTGTAGAATCATAACTGAAATCTGCATAGACAAAATGGAGACATACCTTAAATCCTGAGAGATAAAGTTAGCCATGGTTAATATCATCATGTGGAACAAGTATATTTGGAAAGTAGAACAAGAAACAATGATTGATATTCTGGATTAGTATCAAGAATCAGGAAGCGAAGCCAGACTTTAACAGAGATAGTCACTGATCTCTGCTCACTAAGACGTGGGATGAAACCGATACAGACACTCCATTTATCCTCGTTATGTAAAACAGTAGATGTCCTGGTGAGAGTTCATTACTAATCATAACAAGTTCATAGAAGAATATATTTCTTAACATTCCTAGAGAACTCAATTTTCACAAATCTCTCCAAATTAATTCTAAAGCCACGTAATTCTCAAAAGTGAAAGGGACAGATCACATAGCAAGGAATACAGAGTAAGGCACAGAAGACAAGGAAAATCCTGAAAATAACTTGAATACTGTGGAGTGTGCTCAAACATAACAATTAAATGTAAAATGGAAAATAATAAAAAGGCTCACAGTAAGTACAACCACAATTTTCTAGAAAGGAAAGTAGAAGAGTTAGCTTAGTGAATATGAACTAGCACATTTGTAGCCGTAAGAAAAACAAAGGTAAATCATAAATAACAGAACAATACAGCACCTTGATGAGGAAAAACAATTGTTTTTCTTTGCAGGAATTTATCATACCTAGACAAACCAATCCTGTTGAGTCTCAGAATCTGGCTAGGTTTTAGGCGTACCATGATTTCTTCTACACTGCAGCAGCAGAAGCAGAAAGGAGCGTTCTGCTAGGAGTACTTATGTGAGAATGCTAGGGTGGTGTGGATCAGGAAATGAGGGTAGAAGTCTTCCTGAACAATGGTAAGAGGAGGTAGAAAAATATCTGTTGCCCTGTACTGTTTCAGCCTTCCAGCACATTAGTGACTGACTGGGAGATGTTTGGTTCTACATTTTCCTAATTCAGGTGTAATTTCTTTAAGCCTTTAAATACATAAAGCAAAGGTGTCTAACATAACTCATAGTCTGTTCTTCTATACAGGCAATTTATTTTCCATAACAGTGTTGGTTTCTAGTGCAGATTCTGCAATCCTAATGTATAAGATGAGTGTTTTCCCCACTTGGTTATAAGACATTCTTGATCATGCAGTCCACTCATCGGTACTTAAGTTCGAAGTAAGCAATGAATGTGCTTGACAGAAGTGTATATTAATTATCAACTAGTATGAGGTTTGAAGACTCTGTCTTAAAGACTGTGAAACTGAGGCATAGAGGGAATGCAAGGGTGTTCAAAGAATCAGAACATAAACATTTCATCAAGTCTTTCAATTTAGAACTCATGTGAACAATCACAGGAGTTGCTGACCCAAAACTAGTGCTAACTGCTCAGACAGAATGGTGTCATTTAAAATTTCTTTTAGCAATGGTAAAGGAAAAAATAAAACAGCTGTGACAATAAAGTGCGGAGTCAGCCTCTTTTCCTGCATACCTAGCAACAGGATTACAGGGAATGGCCTCAAGTTGTAACATGGAGATTCAGGTGGAACGTTAGGAAAAATTTCTTCTCCAAAAGAGTGGCTAAGGACAGGAATGTGCTGCCCAGGGAGGCAAATTATTAGCCACACTGAGGTGCATCTTAGCTTCCATTATCTGAATTAAAGGAACAAAAAAACCATCAGTAAATAACTGCTTTTCTAGGACTGGTTTATGAATGGAATATAAAAGGGAGATAAATTGTGAGGTGTTTTGTTTATAGAAGAACCACTTCAAAAGTATTATTTTGCTGCTATATAGATTGTATAGATCCTAGTTTTGCCCACATCTTAAGTACAGCATGGCGTTTCAGTCTCTGCATCACAAATACAAATTAAAAGAAAAAGAAGAAAGGGAAAACTAAATATTTCAGGAGTTTGGATTCCTAAGAGAGCTGACAAGGATGTATGCACTGATATTTCCAAGGGAACAACTGTGGATTCTAAAATCATACAAGGGCATACACTGCAGGAAATGAAGAGGCTGGAGTGCCCTCTTTTCTCCACAGCCAGAAAGAAAATACTGGGCTACATGGTCTGTTAGCCTGAGCAAGTAGGACATTTCTTAAGTTATTAAGCATTTTGTTACAGTTGAGTTAAACATCAATGATGATGTGACAGTAGTGTTGGTTTATCACACTTCAAGTTTTGAGACACAATCAAAATATGTAGCATTTAAAAATGCCTTAAATTCTGTCTTCAGATTTTCTTCTTCCTAGGAATTTATCAATTTATCAAGAGTTTGGAAATTCAATACATCAAAAGTAGCTTTGATTTGAAGCTGCAAAATCATGCAGCTGTTAAAGGAAGTTTCATACGTCTTTTGCACTGTACAGAAGTGAAGATAGGCTATTTGCGCAGTAATTTTTACATTTATATCTGAATATTTATCAGTGGTCCTCAGTGATCCTCACATAGCAGCTTTCAGAATTGAACTCTAGAATTCCCAGAAAAAATGGCTGTAGATTACACAGCTTCCAATTTCCAGCAGAGTAGAACATATGCACTAAACCACTTTAAATAATGACAGTCAGGTACTATTGACAGCTAAATATTTGCTGATGGTCCTTTGTACCTTAAGGATTTCAATATTGATTCCTAGATGCACGTCATTTTCTACATCTACATTGCTCACATACATTTTTTTATGATCAATATCACAGTTCTTTAACAATACAGGGAAACTGGTTATTACTTTACCATATGAAATGAATATATTCCCATCAGCATAATACTTGCTTGACTTTTTAACTTTGCTGATTTTTTCAATTTCTCAGTCCTACCTGAGAAATCATGTGTCATTTTTAATTTAGTCTAACTCCTGAATGGTGACTGATAAATATGATCCAGTGAGATAATAAATTAGGGTGGCTGCATCCATAAAGCTGGGTTCTTTTCTTCTTTGTGAGACCAACTTCATCACAGTAGCTGAACATCACACTGTCAGCATCTGAGAATACTGAATATTACTGTAAGTTAAGAAGGCTCAGGAGCTGCTCAAAGATTTTGTTTATTTTGAAGTTTGGCAATTTTCATTCATGCTGTTTATGTCACTGCACCTATTCTGGAACGAGACTTCTGAAAACAGAAGCTGTCTCCAAAACTGAGCATACTGTCTGATTTCCAGCAGAACTGAGTACTAAGCTAAGTGGGGGAAAAAAAGAGCACTTCAAACTAGAACTGAAACAATACCATTCTCACTCATACTTAACATCTGTCAGAAGCTGCTCTCTTTCTGAATCTGGTGGCAAGATGATGCTATCACAGTAGCCCATTTTGTGCGCAAAGTACCTTAGTGATACAAATAGAAGTAGGTAGCAGGGAGAGGAGATTACGGATCTGCAATTGTCAGAGCAACCTCGGGTGCCCCTGGGAGTAATGAAGCATCAGCCTAACTTTATAAAGAGAGATAGCTAAACTATTACATTTCCTTCCTTCTTTGGTCAAACAGCACCACCTCATACTCTTCCAGTGTTTTCACTGCCACTATAGGTCAACATTAACTATCTAACCCTCTTTTCCTACCCCTACTAAAACAGAAGGGAAATAGCACAACAGTTGCTGATCTCTGAATAATTAAAATGGATCTTCTTCCTTGCCATCTATTAACTCGTTCTGAGAGCTGAGCAAGTCAGACTGTAGTATAAGTCAAGGGAAGGTTTCTGAGAAGTATTTGATCCAACTTTCAGTTAAACACCTGCCAATGTATCTGTCTTGAAAATGCTGGCATTAATCCTAGTGAAGGCAAACAAGTTATGTAGCATTGCTTTACAGTTTCCGATGTTTGAAGACTTTCACACCAAGGCAAGTTTTGAGACAGAAATCTGTAAATGCAAGTCCTGTGAAAATAAAAGATTTTGAATGACTCTTCTAGACTACTCTTATTTGCAGAAAGTGGAGGGTAAAAATAATTTCTTGTAATCAGTTAGAAATAACTTGATTTAGACAGCCACAAACATTTACTCATCTTCTAACAGGATGAATAAATGTTTTGAGTTTAGCCTTACTAATTTTATACTGAAGTATTTTGGTTCACTTAACAGTGACTATGGCTGATTTGTTCAGATATAGCATCACGTAGAGTACTGTAAAGCTGCACCATGAAGTAGACCAGGGTACAAAGGCACATTTATCCGTGCCCACAAAGTTACCATACAGGCTTTTCAAGTAAGATAAGGTGATACAGGAAGAACAGAATAGCTGTTCAATCAGCATTACAGATCTATTTCTGTCTGCATGCCCCACATCATGAGAAGATATTTGAGCTATACAGGCAAAGAATCAGGCTAACAGGAAATGCTGTATATGTAGTATAACATTCTGTATTTGTCTTGCTAGCTTATGAACTGGTTAATAGCTCAAAAACTTGGTCAGTAGAACTGTTGTGGTTCTATTTTTCTGTACTGTTATTTTTTACTGCCTTTTGCTATTGCTGAGATCTTTTCCTAAACTTTTCCAGTTGAGAAGCACTCCAGTAATTGTAGTTCATTTAAAGTGAGTGACAGCTACAGCTGCTTGGATGGCTGTGGATTTAGCATCCTAGCAGGCAGTGCCACCCTGCTCCTGTTGTCCTATTGTCTACTGTACTGGGGCAAAGACAGGCCAAATGGTGTGATAAGTTGGTTGGAACTAGAGTGAATGAAACAACTCAAAGCCCAGAAATATGAACCTGCTGTAGACTTCAGAAAAAGCACCCATAAAGATGCACACCATTTCCTAGTCTTTATTCTTCCTTGTCAAACTGTCACCTCAGTCCTAACCGCTATTAAGTCTACTGGATGTTTGGATGTCTGTGTGACATCTGATTTTTCAAATAGTAAGTTCACATTTTGTAATAAATTTTTTGTAGAAAAAGACATCATGTGAATGGAAGCTTTGTAAGCAGTCGTAATTCATCTAAGCAGCTGCTATTTGTAGAAACGCATCTCTGGTCCAGATTTGTTCATGACTCATACAACAGCGTTATACAATTTACTAATATACAATATACTAATCTTAGAGACAAACTGTAACGTTTTTTGAAAAGAGGCCCCTTTCCATCTTTCATGAACTGTTATTTAGAATAGCCTAATAGAAAGCATATACTTATAAAAGAAACCCTTGTAGAGCTAATTCAGTCTAGTGCCTATGGAATACACAAATAATTTTTAGAAACAACATTTTTAGAAATCATCCTGTCTACTGCATGGGCTCCAGACAGACTTCAGAGAGCACAGTTCTCAAAACATTTAGAAGTTACCCGGGCTAAAGCAAAGAACACTAAAAGATAACGTTACAGTGTTTTTGTGAACATGTGCCCAGTCCATGCCTCACACACCGGTGCTTCTGGCTGCTTTACACATTCTGTTGCTGAGGGCTTTGTGCTCTTATGCTGTTTTCCCCAACATCACTGCTAGGGACAGAACGGGCTGTTTTTCACTAAATGACTTTTAGAGCATTCATAAAACGTGCAATTGCATTATTGCTTTTTAAAAGCAGTTCTCAGCTCTGCCTTGCTGGAAGGCAGCATAAAAGCCTGACACTTAATAAAGCACGTCCTGGTCTGTTTCTAGACAAATATATCTCTGCAGCAACAAATGGCTTTTAAGCCCATCCTACCACAGGTTGGGACTCTTTCCAGCTGACACTGGATTCAAAGGGTGTTGGGCAAGTGCAGATCAAAACGCAGCAGAGAATAAAGCGAAGGCAAGGTGGGAGACCACGTAGTGAAACAGATGAACGGTGGGAAAAATATATGGCAATTAAGTAACAACTTAGCAGCTTAAGTGATGTCTTTATACTGACTGTCTTTTCAGTGCTCAAATGTGCTGCACGCTAACCACTATGTTCAGTATACGTTGGTGTGGATTTGCTTGCATTGAAGGGAAGCTGAAATGCTGGCTGGAAAAAGAGAACACTTTCAGTACAAGTTCTGCTTCACCTTATCACAAGTCGTCGACAACAATTCCCTCTGCACTGCAGCTTGTCAGATAGGAGGCACAACATAAAGGCCAGATGCAAATCTTGCTGTGTGCTAAAAGAAAAGGGAACTACAACATTACTTCAATATTTTTGACCTAACACGGGATTTTCAAATTCCCATTTTGCTTTTTTTTTCTCTTTAGAACTGATTATTCTCTATAACTTCTATGTTCTTTTTCTAGATAACGTGACATGAGCAATGCACATCCTAACTTCAGAATAAAACACAAGATTTCCCTGATCAAACTCTTAGGAGAACTGTTTAACACACTTCACAGCAATGAAATCCAAGTGCTCATTCTTAACTTCAGCTCTGAGTATATCAGACTCAGAACACTGCTTCCTTCATCCCTTATTCTTCTGGGTAGATCATACAATAACTTTCACACTTTCTTCTTCTGTTCACATCACTGATATTTCCAGTTCAGCTTTTGCTAGCACAGAAGAAAACAGTGGCTCTGTTTTGTACTGTTGCCGAGGATTTTCCTCTCAAGGATATCAGCAGGCCATGAGCATTAGCAAATCCAACAACTGTCTCCATAACATTGCAGTTCTCCATATATTTTTGCTCATTCTTGACATCAATCAAGCTAACCAGAACAAGGCCACTAGCCTCTCACTGCACTGAAGAGTTCTCAGTTTTGAGTTTTACTCGTTCTCAGAGATTTTACCTAAGAAAAATACTTTAATACACTACATCTCAAATTAGACAAGACTCCATAGAGCAAATTGTTTTAAACATTTTAAAACATTTCCCATTGCTTCTCATAAAATCACCTTATATCTCACAAAACAAAACAACAACAACAACAAAAACCACCTACAATAATTGACAGCAAAAACAAACTGCTAACAACATTGGAAATACTTAATAGCCATGAACAACAAAAACAAACATCATAGAACCACAGAATGGTTAATGCCAGAGGGGACCTTAAAGATGCTGAGTTCCAATCCTGCTGCCATGAACAGGGTTTTCAACCACTTGAATAGGCTGCACGTGATCCTACCCAGCCTGGCCTTGAACACCCCCAGGAACAGGGCATCTACAACTGTCTGGGATGCCTGTTCCAGCATCTTATCACCCTTCTAGTGTCTAGTCTAAATACAACTCTTTTAGCTTAAAACCATTACAATGTGCCCTACGGAATAACCCAGTGCCTTCAGTTTCAAGCTGCCTGGTTTTTCATTTGTGTACTATTTGATACTTTGTTTTTCCCTGTTTGTTACAGAGGTTCCAATCGGGGGAGACCTAAGTTTAGCAGAGCTAGTCTCTTCATCGTCACGTGCAAGGCAGCAAAGGTAGGGAAAAATAATTCAAAATAAACAATCTTCTATCAATATCCTGCTGAAAAATGACTGAGTTTGGGATCTTCTGTCTCTGCTTGTCCAGCAGAACAGTACAGCTTTTGGATTTAAAATCAGAGTAGCAGTTTCAATAGTATGATTATAGGGCAGAAAGGATTTGTTCTGCTACACTCTGCTGCTGACCTTGACACATCAGTCTATGCCACCATCCTAAACTTGGCTCACACCAGTTTTGGATTATGCTTCAAATCGCATGCTGTTAAACAAAAGTTCAAGGGTGTTATTTTTCAGCTTTAAGTGATTGCATTTCAGTGTATCAAGACACATCAAATCATGACAGCTTGATACTTGCATGAAGGGAATTACAACTTTTCAGAAATTCAGTCAAAATTGGAAGTAAACTACCTCCAAATAAAATGTGTAGGCCTCTTACCAATTACATATTTCACTTCTGCTGCAGAAATACCTTCACACGTTGAAATCAATAGCTTTCTTGGCAGGCTGTTGTTTCTATAGTAATCAATATTCAGCATCATAGAAACAAAACAAAAAAAAGTCTTACCGAGGGCACGGGCAAAAACAGACAAAATTGAGCAAGAAAGCAGCAGATCACTGGTAATAGAATTCCAACTTTTCATTGGCCTTTCCAGTTTCTCCTTTCAAGCTTCCACTAGCTTTGGCTTTCTCAAATGAAACACCATAAAGTATCAAGTGAAGACAGAGGAACTAGTGTTCCTGAGTTTTTACATGTTTTACTCCAAAAGTAATGCCTCCCATATTTTCCACGGAAGCTAGAACCAGTACAAAGAGCACAATAGTACAGTTTGATGGAGAAAATTCTCAGCTACAAAATGCTTTTTCAGCAGTCACCACCATTCACCATGCATTTTTGCCAGCAATGAACAAGGCCTGCAGACTGTAATCCTAAAAAACTGCATCAAACGTGTCTTGTCTTCCACATCAGTGCCATCTCTGGTAAAACACACCACCCACCACCTCACTGTGCTCACAGACACTGTTTGGTCTCCAGAAACATGCAGCAAGTGTCAGCAGATGTCAGTGGGTGCCAATTTTTCCACACGGAGAAATTCAGACCACCTCTTCATAAGCACTTCCATGTCAGATGCCATTTTGGCAGGCTGTCCCTCTGCTGCCATCTGTCACATGGCAATAAAGTGGGATATTGGTGGGAAGGTTCAACCTCTGCTGCCATCCCACCAAATTCCACCTCTGATACTGCGAGACAGTATAATAAAATAGGGGGCATTACTTTTGGAGCAGCCCTCATGTACAGCAAGGGAAGGTAGAAACTGCTGCTTCTGCCCTAAACCTTCAGGAATAACTCATCAAACCTTTCCCAAAAGCATCTACAGAGCTGTGGCTTTAGGGTCACCAAGTATTTGAATTACTTTAAGTTTACTAGTAGGGATGTTTTAAAATAAAATGGGAAAAATATCTTCTGCTGTTCTCTCCCAATATAACCACACACATTGCTTTCGTAATATGCAAGCACCCACTTCTACTACAGACAATAGCTTAAGGAAATGAATATAACTATAAACACAATAGCTTATGCAGCTCGCAAACTGTAGTAGTGGAGAACTACTTCAATTTCACATTTTTTATGAGTCCTGGTTCCAGCTAAGGTAGAGGTAAAACCTGGACAGGAAACAGATCATCAAACACTAGAAAGCCAGCTTACACTGATAATCCATTTGGAGAATTTTCCTCAGGAACAGTTCCATCTTCTGTTATAATATCTTAATACAAATGGATGTGTCAGACATCAAATACAGTCTGCACACTTGCTGGAGGCAGTTCCACTTACATGGCTTTAAGAAATTTATTACAAGTCACCATTTGCTCCAAACCTTGCCTCAGTGTCACTGACTAGACATGGGAACAAGAAGCTTTCTTGCTTTGTATATTTGGCATGGCTTCAGACAAAAGAACAAAGAGAAGAAATATCAGCTCAGAGATAGGAAAGCTTTCATTGGCACAGCACTTACAAAAATACAGCCTGCGTTTTTGCTCCTGTCAGGAGATTGGAACAAGAGCTACTGCCATCCTCTGTACAACCAGTAAGTTTCCACTCTCCAGCAGCGTGAACGTGCATTTTTGCTTCTAGGAGTATTGCAGGAATATCATGTGAATAAGGAGTGGTGCAAGGTACAAAGGGCCCCAGCAGAGAAAGTCACTGATATTGACAAGAACAGCATACCTTGATAATTGAAAACACCTTTGAAAGGAAAAGGATTTTGTTTATTAAAGCAAAATGGAGGAACACACCTGTTGTCAACTCCAGTTCCAGGTCATGGAAGTGCTCAGCATTGAACCAGTTTTGGAATCTAGGTGGGTTTACATAAGAAAAAATGTTGAGAAAGGATGCCTAAGCTTAGCTGTCCACACTTCGGAGTTTTTTTGCAAATGCAGAACCTCTTAAAAGCTGCAATTCTTCTATTGTATAAGATTTATTAACATCTTTGGTATTTTATATGGTAAGGGAGAACATTAACTGGTCGGATTCCCAGCACATTAAACCCTCAGTATCATGGTTTGATTTTTGTTTGGTTTTTATTAGGTTGTAAGAATTATAAAGAAATGGTTATGGCAGACACTTAAGCTTTATAGTAGCAGTTTAATTTCATACGCTGGGGTCCGTACAGGAGCAAGACCCTTTCAGTAATACCAAATAAACATACATAAAGTCATGTCCAGCAGAATCAATCTTTGTGGCAGACTGCTAAGCCAGCCCAAAAGATGCCATGAGCATTTTTTGTATAAGTTGCCAAATGTATATTTCCTATCCAAAGGCCAAAGTTCTTCCAAAGGTTTCTTGGCCAAGCCAACAGGACCACAGTTTTAGCAGTGTCAGTTACCTGCAGTTTAACAATTGCTTCTTGACTTGAAGTTTCATATTTCAAAAGACTAACATTTCCTCAAGGAAATATGTGATTCATAATAAAAAAAGAGAAATTACAGATCATACACATGTGATTACTTTGGGATGACAAAGATATAAAACATATGTTCTTAAATGCTTTATTCTTTTTAAAAGATGTTATGGAAATGACTGAATAGCGTAGGAACGAAGCCTTAGCATTTATGATTACTGACATTTGGGTTTGTAAACTTAACAGTTTTCTTGCTTGTCTAAAATTCTCTATTCTTGCTTTAATGCCAGCACTCCTTTTTCTCACTTACAAAGGGAAGAAATGTCTGTTTGGTACCTTTGGCTTATTGTAACAGGAAATAATGGTTTATTAGAAAGATTCAGATAGCAGTCTGCAAACTACCTTTGGAGCATTCACTCAGTTCTCTACTGTTTCTAAAGCATACGCACTCTGAAAGCTTGGCTCTCCCCAGCATTGCTCTATCTTCATGCCATAACAGGCTGTTAATAAGGCTGTAACACAAAAAATCTTACTAGCCCCGTTATCTCCAAAAGAAAAGATCAAAGGAGAAAGTTATAGCATAGCTATAAAAGCATAAAAACCAGAATACTTACTCAAAAAAGTAAATTTTTTTGCCCTCACACTGGAGATGGCATTCCTTTTATACATGCTGACTGTGATGTTGAGTGTCTTCAAGCAGTTGTGGGAAATACTGGTGTTTCCTGATCTGCCTCCTTAGAGCACTGACCAATGCCCAAAGTTTTTGCTAACTGAGATCAGAATACTTGAATGAAGTTTCTTCCTTCTATTTGACACTACAGCAAGCAAGCAGGTGTTCTGTTCTGGTGTTCTGTTTTCCTGCCTCTGCAGCTCCTCTTGCCCTGGCTAATTGATCTATGGGAGAACAGGCTCCACAAATCAACACTTCATCTTTGCATTCAGTCAGCCCTGAAGGCTCAGCACAGCAACAGCTCTGATCTACTTTTGCAGAGCTTTTCAGCACTGTAGCGTGTGTGAGAAGAAAAGTACAAGATGTTTCTTTACACTTTCCAGAATTTTCTAGGCGGTGGTGGCAAGATGCCATTAGTTTCAAGGAAAAATACACAGTCATTTCCAGATAAGGATGCACAAGGCACACAGCACTCTTGAATGCAGACCACTGACTGTAATAATTTCCTACTGCTTCTTCACTCCTTAATGCTCTATAAACTTCAACACACAAAAAAACCCCATATCATAGTGAAGAAGTAAACACAAAACCAATCTCATTCACACCAAAATGAATTTATCTACAAATTCAGACATCTTTGGTGTGAATTTCCCTCGTTGTCATTCACTCTGCCTTATTCCTGAATATACTTCTGCAAGCAAGCCTCCCACTTGGGTGTGGAAACACGTGGCTCCACTTGTCTTGCAACTGGCTATATTGTCTTGCATGCTAGTTATCCAATAAAAAAATCACCATCAATTACCACAGTGTTGTATTTTTTTTTGCTCACTTTTCAAATCAGTTGCCTGTAAATATTCTGAGTCACAGCCAAATGACTTCATCTGTTAGGGAGAAGAGCACAATGTCATGAAATCCCTCATATAATTATCTCTCCTCCACAAGGCCAAGACCAGAGGCATTTGGAATTGGAATAGACTGTCTATTTTCTATCTTCAAGGACAAACACTGCCAAACCACTTCCCTTAGCATATATTTCACCTCTTTAACAGACACCTCACTGATGATGCCTGACTATTGGAGGCATCATTATCTGGAGTCTATAAAATGAGGCTGAGCAAAACAAAATACCCCCTCTGCCCTGAAATATCACAGAATCACACTTGGGGACGATGGGACCATGCTGCTTATTGAGTCTACCAGATTATAAGTGGGGAAAAAGGATATTTACACAGAACTGTCTGGATCAAGTAAATAAATACCGTAGTTTCACACCCTAGAAGAAATTGTCATCATTGGTAAAGACATTTAGGAGATAGAATGCTTAGGTTCCATTCAGAGTCAAAGGAACTTGTGTTACAATGAGTTTAATTCATACAAATATTTCCTTCATACGCATATTCCTGCATCACAACCAACTTTCATTCTGAACGTTGAAGTCTAACTGACAGTTAAACAAGAACTGGAAATTGACAGCCTCCTGGAAAGCTAGTTTAAGTACTACTGTTTTCGCTCTAAATCTGCACTCTGCTTTCTATAAAACAAAGTTCGACCATTTAATTTTTCACTTATGATTTTTGTGGTGCTGGATGGAAACAGAACCAATGATTTGGGAGCTTGCTCTAGAGCTAAATGCACACTCCCTTTTATGAAAGCAAGAGGTTATTACACTGGAAGAAGCCTGATACTTATTCTGCTTTTAATTGATGTCTCCATTATTTGACCTCTCAAAAAGACTACAAAAACAAACATAACAGTACACGATTCTGACTTGCCTAATCTCCTCTTGTCAAGGCTGATTTATTGATTTCATCTGAAGGTTAGCTAACACTTAGCTCTTAACTGATTATATTCACTCTGAATTTGAGAAGTCACTTGGCATATTTGAAAACTGTGAAGTTTAGTGCCAGGCTGAAGATCACTGAAGTCAATTAAGTCATAGCCCTGAGGCTGCAGCCCAAATCCAAACTACTAAAGTTCTCGAACTAGCCAGAAAAGCAGGTATACTTAATCCAGTCTGGTGAAACAAATCTGGAATTTGGTCACCAGAAAAGTTGTTTTCTTCCTACACCAGCTGCTGCCTAATTGCCTTTTGTCAACATCCTGGTACACTCTTAGTTAAGGCATTGTGCAGCAGTGATATTTAAATATATAAGCAACATGATGCTTAGGAAAAAAAAAAAAAAAAAAAAAGGAAAAAGGTGCTTCCAAGAAAATAGGAACAACTCATCTGTATTTTTCATTCTTTTATTTTTGTACAGAACTAGGCTGAGATTGAAAACAAGCTTCCACAACAACTTACTCTGACACAACACATCTGAAGCTTGTTTCTGAAATATTAGCAGCAGCAGATTGTGCTGGAAAACTATATGGGAGCTTCAGGATATATTTGTCATCTGGTTTTGAGAAAACAGGTCCTCTTTTTTATAAAATCTCACTAACTACTAATAGCACAAGAATACAGAAAGTGCAGAAAAGAACTGTTTGTAATAGGCAGTTATAAATATCTGCTATGACATACCAACAGCACTTCGCTCCTCTCCATAGGAGATCAATTCTTTTTTTCCAACGAAATTATTGGGATATCTATGGAACTCCAGACCCTTCTGACCTCTGGTTGGTTACAGGAAGAAAAAAAAAAAAGCATCTTGGGCATGCTCCAGGGTGATTTTTTTCAAGGCAACTCACAGAATTAAGAAATAGAAATTCCATCTGTTCATGCTAAATGCAAGTGAAACTGGAGGTCATATTTCAAACACTCAGCAAACGTTTAGACTTCAGGGTTCTTCCCACTCTCCCCACCCCACCCCAAACAATTTGAAGGTATCGCTGCAATTGGTGTCAGTAACTCTCCTGCATAACCTAGAATGACTGTTTCTTGTAAATGTCACATATGTTTCTTATTTTAATTCTCACTGGCATGGTTCGAACTGCTCTTCACAAATATATTTCAGAAGTGGTTTGGACATACTCTTTATGAGGGCTACATCAACAGATCTTCTATAGAGTCCTAGCCTGAGGGAATTAAATTGTAACAGAGTTTAGCTTGCTGTGAATTTTTGTTTTAAATCAGAGGCAGTCAACACTAAGTGCAATAAATCCTTGTTACTTACCAAACTCTGAGAACAATATATTAAGTACATATTTACCTTAAGGAAGCAGCAGACACCATAACTTTAGATCCAGCTCACTATAGCTCACTGCCCTGGAAACAAATGCTTCAAAATGGGCAGCTTTCCCCCCCCCCTCTCTAAACACTGATTTCAGTTTTTATAGCAATAGAGTCCAGTACCTGAATACTGTTGTTAATTGCAACACAGCAGCAGTACCCACCTTTAAAATTCTGTTATCATGTACAGTTGCATTCTCACTCTAGGGACTGTTAATCTCAGATATACCTATGGCTGGATCCATGCCATCTCTTCTAGAACCTAATGCTGAAAACTGAAACTTATGCTGGGCTCTTCTCAGCTTTGTCTTTGCCCTGACATTCTTTTCAATCTCAAAAGAAAAATTTGAAAAGGAGAGGCTCCTTCCACTCTCTTAGTCAACTATGAACAGTTACTGAAGAATGGCTGCCCCCTTCTTTCTCAGTAATTACAGACTGTGACTAGAAACAGGCTTGATTCTGTTCCTTATCGAAAATAATTCAAAACATCTACCCTAGAGATAGGCCTCAAGTTACATGGCAAACCTCCCACCAGACTCCACCTCATGTAACAATGTAGCTGCATATCTCAGAACTTTAACCTCGCACTCTAGTCTGGACAAAACACAGTAACAGATGAGGAATCAAACTTCAGTACTGAGAGCCTGAAGAACAACAACAGGAACCAAGGTCAGTGCTGCATAGCACAGCTGGATTCAGGAACGTGAGTTTGGAGATACCTGAGGCATATGCAAATTACACAGTGATCCAGAGTACAGTCCAGGAAACGAGAATTTTACCTTACTGATAAAAAATTTAAGTGTATTATTATTTGAAAAAAAGGCTTCTTCCTATACTTAAAAGGTTCACTAGCTGTTATGAAGCTCCTTAATGTATATCAGTCAGCAAATTCTTTGTCTAGGCTTAGACAGGCTATACAGGTAAAATCTTCATGCTCATTTAAGATGCCTGGGTTTGCTCAAGTGTCTGAATTTGTCTGCTTACATTAATCCTAAGGCCATGACTCCACAAAGACCAACATATACTACTGTGAGCCTTATTCTTCACTTATATCCAGACTCTTACAGAAACAAACAAATAAACAAACAAACAAGCAAAACAAATGACTAATTGAGGTGCAGTGACTAGCTACAACTGACAGCAATTTCAGTCTTCCTGCTTTAGCTCACTCCAGCCCAACATTCACCTTTTCTAAATGAGCCAGTCATCCTTCTGCCTTTCAATGAAAAAATAACAAAGAGATTCTCTTTCAGTGATTTAAAGAGTGAGGGAATTCCTGTAATCTTTAGAAAAGTTTCACATCGGGGAACTTATATATGGCATATTTTTTAACTCATCATTCTTAAAGCTGAAGACAGAAACCCAGGCTTTAGAGTTTGTCTGAAACAGAACTGTATGATGGATTCACATTCAAGAGACCCATTTGAGAACAGTGTATTCAGTCTTAATATTCCACTCTAGACTCTAGGTGCTGTAAATAAGTCACATCAGGCTCACTTTTTCTCAACCTCAATTTACTTGTGGCCTCTGTTCACTCTTCTAATACTGACCTTTGGCTTAAATACTCATTCTTTTGACATATTTATAGGCAGCAATCACATCTTGCCTCAGTCTTTATTTATCTTGTTTAAACAAACCAAATCTTCTGAGTATTTTCTGATAGGAGACCTTAATTTTACAGATAACCTGAGTGACTCTTCTATATAACTGATATTGTTTGAATATGCTTCTCATGAAAACTGACAGGCCAAGTCATGGATGTATTCTCTCCAGCTCTCACAAAGACCATACAATTAACTACTCTCTTGTCTCTCTTCTATGCATATGGACATTCCCAACTCAAAAATCCAGTTCTCAACAAATAGGATCTATGCTTCCTCCAACAAGCATCTCAGGTACTGATATAACACATCTGGTCTTCATTTTCATTAATCCTCATCATCCTGCCTTCTGTTCTTCTTTGCTTTTACACATCCCATTGTAGAGCAGTTCCTTATTTTCACTGCATTGCTTTATTTCTATTACTGTTTTAAGACAAAGCTGCTAGGTTAAACACATGACTTGTCTCATTTTGTTTCATTATTTGTGAAAAAATGTTAAATACTTATTTTTAAATACAAATTGATAGAAGAATATTAACAAAATCAGAGCATTTGCTGAATTTCTGAAGTACACAGCTTTTTGATAGGACAGAAGTCCTCCAAATTTTGCACTTCACACCATTAGACAAATTCACGTGTCACGTCAAAAGTGCAATATAAACATTCTCATTTTACTTCTACCATTACTACATTTCATGAGCTGAAATATATTTCTTGTAATGGCCTTGCTATGATTCCAGCAAATGAGAACCCAGCTCCAAGCAAAAAAATCTTAGTCATTTAGGAGAGCATTTGTCACAGAAGTGTGAGCTGCACAAGTCAGAAAAGTTTTTTATAGGTCAGCCCTAAGATTATGTCTCAAGCTCTTCTCCCCTCATTACGAGCTCTCAATGTATTAACAGAAAGATTCACTACTGACATCTCCTCGTTTTGAGCAGTCTCTGGAAACAGCCTAGACAAAACACCAGAGGAAATATAAGTATTTAAAAGAAAAAAAATCATGCATTAATCTAAGATACTACATATTAAAGAAATCCAGCTTCTTTCTTTCCAGAGGCTCACTCAACATCTAAATGTAACCCTTCTGCCAAGTCATCATTAGCAGTAACAAAGCAGTACAACCCATTATTGCTGTTAATACACACTAGGTCTGTTCTCAGGCAAATAGAGAAATTAACACTGGTTGTTTAATGAGTTGTATTTTATCTAACCACTAACGTTGGATCCACTTGGTAAAAAAAAAAAAAAAAAAAAAAGAAAATATTTTATAAAAAGGAAAGAAAATGAAAGCAGTAAACAGTCACTCACTTCTCCTTTTCCAATGTACAAAAGCTGTAATTTAAAGTCTCCTCTCCAGTTTATGAAAGCAGCTCCTTGTTTTCCATATTGGAACACAGATGCTGCTAAGTCCTAGAGCAATATTCCAGTTACTATGCTTATAAGACCTCATCTGAGCTGCAACTGACCCTACAGTATCAACTACCTTAAATCATTTGCACTTCTGTGTCTGCCACCAGTTTCCTAATTCCTCTTAACTAATGCCTGCTGTTCAGCATTTCACCACACATGACCACCTACAGTCTCTCATTAAACTGTCTCCCATATCTCCCTTTCTTACTTTGATCTAGGGACTTTTCTACTTAAGTATTCTTAAATTTTGACAAAGGTTTTTCTCCTTAATGAAACCCTATTGAGTCCTATCATATGCCTTAGTTATTCCCAGCAGACTGGAAAAGTAAATCTAAAGCCCAACAGAACAAAATTCTCCCAACTTTTGAAGACTCTAGAGGTCAGAACATGGTTTTGTAGAAGTTGTTTAAATTTTGCAATAACATTACGAAAATATAAAATATTAAAAAGACTGAAGATCTGTTGAAAATGAGACCTCATGAAGTTCAGATGCTTTTATTTGTGTAACTGGGCTCTCAGAAGTGAATCCATGTGGCGACTCCTAACACTTACCTCCCTTGACTGTGATGAAAGGGGAAATTCACTGTAAGAATCCATATCCATTGAATACCACTGGAGATGCAGTCCATACAGAAAAATTCAGCCTAGTAAGGAAAAGGAAAAATATTGTTAAAGACAGCTCTCAAGAAATGACAACATTATTTGGAATCTGAATGCTTCAGACTGCTAACAAAAATTGGGAAGATTTCCAGTTGGGAATTTTTATTATTTCAGTGGAACACCATTAAGTTTTTAAAAAATATCTTTCTGTAGAAACTTCTAAGGCTTCTAATATTGCAAATACAATGTTTCAACAGCTTTACTTGTGTTTACCACTCTAAGCATTCATAGAAATCAAGTTACATCTTTTCATTTGTCACAGCATACTCTGTGAGCATTAGTTGAAGTTCATGGCTTGCAGATTAGGAGGTCATCTATACAGAGCTATTAAGCTTTTAAGCTATTGAGGGAACTGGAAAAAATGGACTTAAGACCTCAGACTAAGCATTCTGCATAAGACCATCCCTCACACTGCATTTAATACAATCTATGGTAGCATTTTCAAATATTCTTAACGTAATTATAACAGTTCTAATTAAGCCAAATACATTTACTTTTTCTTGTGTGACACCTTTGGCCAAGCTGCATGTGATCCTTTCTCAAGTTTTGAATCTTACTACTTAGAATGCATACCTCTGCACGTATTGTACAGGTTTCTAAGAGCCTTATCTGTGTCTTTGGAACAATTGGTTTTCAATGAGCTATTTCAAGTCTCACTGATCTGTTTTAGTTACGAAAAGGCACCCCGTGAAATACCAACACAGAATGCTAACTAAACTCACTGCCTCACTTTTACTTGTTTCAGCTCACTCTAACTACTGCCCCCCACCTGAACACCACGTCTCATGTTTTTCCAGGCTCAACCTGCCTTATTTCCATCTCCCACAGCAGCTCATCTTCTCACAAGCTTTTTTTCTACAGTTACAAAACAACAAGTTAAGAATGCAAGCATTTTGGTTGTGAGGGCTTTTTTCTTTTTTTTTAATTGCACTTTATATAACTAAAACAACTGATAAGTCTTTGCTTCATTTACAACATATGTGAGTGTAAAGCTGGACAATGGAAAAAAGAGCAAGGGAAATGACAATCAACAGAAGAAAGAAAAAACAGAAAATATGATCGTATCAGAGGGGTAAAACCAGATACTTTGTACTGTATAACTTGAGAAGACATCTCAGAGAACAGCAGGCTCACAAAGAGCCAGTGGAAATCAGGGGGAAAGCAGGAATCACACTGCCTGCTCAGGAGAAAATGAAAAGCAGGGTCTAGAGATACAAGCTCACCCAATCTGCCTGCAGCACTCTGTAAAACAAACGAGCAGAAAAAGCTTTACCAATGTACTAATGCACCGCGTGAGGCAAAATGAAAAATGTTTAAAGGGAAAACATTTTCTTACCAAATAAGGTGGAATGATCCATTGGGAAATATATGGAAAATGAGGTGAGATTTTGCTATGAAGTAAAAACACTTACGTAAAAAAAAGCTTGGACCCATTGTTTAGACAGTGCAACACTCACACTGTAGAAGAACGTTAACTCGTGCCAGATATACACTGGCTTACAGGTGTTGGGCAGCTCTGTGTGTGACACTACCTCTATCACACAGGAACGTGTGCTCCTACCCGCCAGAAACTCACTACACTCACTGAGGAGAAACCCCGGGGGAGTTAGTGACTGCCTTTTGGACTAGAACAGAGGATTCCGTAGCGAGGGTACGACACAGAAGGCGGGGAAACAACCAGAAGAAAGCCCGGAGCTGTGTCCTACTGGCAGTGCTGCCTACGCTTGGAGATATCCCCACCTCCGCCCATTTTGTCCCGCAGGACGAACCGCCACAACAGCCCCGCGCCACAGCGCGCGCTACCTCAGAAGAGCCACAAACGCCATCCGCGCTTCTCTTATGTAAGACAGCGCGGTGACGTCACACTCCTCCAGCCAATAACAGCCTCTGTTTACTCGCGCTCGTTACATATTCATACGTAAGCCCTTCCCGTTCCCGGTGCTGCCGCAGCAGTTCGGCGCGAGGGGCGGAGCGAGCGGTGCCGCCCCGGTTGCGCGGCCGCAGGGAGCCGCGGGTCCGCGCTGCGCGTCCGTGCGGAGCCTGCCCGGAGCCGGCGGGGCGTGGGGCGGAAGCGCCCGGCACCGCTCCCTGCCGCCCGGGTGCAGGCGACGAGGATGAGCCAGAGAGACACCTTGGTGCATCTGTTTGCCGGCGGGTAGGTGAAGCCGCCGCCCCGCGCGGCGGGAGCGAGCGTGGCAGCGGGCCCGGCGTGCGCTCCGTCCCCGTGTGGCCGCGTCGCGGCTGCGTCGCGTTGGGGCGGGGAACGGGCCCTCCGTGCGGGCGCTGAGGCGAGGCGTACAGGCCGCGTCGCGGCCCGCCCGTCGCCGCTTCCCGCCCGCCGCCTCCAGGCCCCGCAGGGCCGCCCCGGGCCGGGCCCTCACGGAGCACCGGGCGGAGCGGCGGGGTCGGCGGCCCTCGCGAGGCCGCGCTGCCGCGGGCGTTGGGCTGCGGCGAGAACGGCGCCTGGGCGGCACGTGGGCCCCGGAGGAGTTGCGGGTGACGCTGCCCCTCATGAGCTGCGCGTTTCCTTCAGAGGTTTCGTGCTCGTTTCGTGCTGCTTTGAGGAAATGAGTTGAGCCCTCCGTGCAAGGGGCTGCCCCGGCGTCAGCGGGGCGACCTGAAGGCGCCTATCTTCTCGGCGGTTTGCAGACAGCCGCTGCTAACTTCAGGGTCAAGCGTTACTTGAACGCGTTTCAACGCTGATGTGTAGCGCGTTTAGGTGGGCACTGACCTCTCTTGAACCATTACCATTTGTGCACGAAGTCGGACAGAATTGTAGAGAAAAGCATAGTTAAAAGTAAGTACGTGGCTCTTGTAGCCCTGCTTAGGTTTGAGGTAGCTCAGGTAACTGTGTGTGTGTTATGAAGCTTTGTAGTGCACAGTTACACTGCCTGTGTTTCCTCCAGGAACTGGAGCAACACCTGCCTTAAAAGAGGAAAGGAGCAACAGGCATGTACTCAGGCAGTCAGTGTGGCTGTGTGGAAGTGAGGGAAGAGACAGAATAGAGAACATAATATAGTTCCAAGAGAGCTTGAAGGTTGATTTCCATTTGCACTGCTCCTTTACAAAATGGTGCCTGTGGCTTGAGTGTTTGAGGTGGAAGAAGGCTGCACTTCTTCTTGTGAGCCAGTGTGGTTAACAAGGCTCTGTGTGAGTGCACACCTTACTGGCTCCAGCGTTATACAACCAGTTTAGTGCTTATGCAGGTACTCTCCCCTCCCTGCAACTTTTGGCTGCCTAAGAGGAGGGGGGTTATACAGCAGTAGACCTGGGATGTGGTGCTGTGTGCTTCTTTCTTCAGAGTTCCCATCCTCATAAAAACATACAGAAAAGCAGTAGAAAGTATTTAAAGTGCTGCTTGAAATGCTTTCTGCAAAAGGCACATTATCAGGAAACAGTGCGTGATGATTGAGACAGCATTCCAACCTGTGATCTTAAGAATGAAGATTGCTGAGCTCAACAAGGTTGTTTCTTTTTTTTTTTTTCTTGTGGAAACTCTGATCTGCAGGTAGCTGGCAGCCAGTTGGGTCAAGGGTAATATGGTGAGGAAAGGGCTGACTTTTCCTCATGTGGCAGCCACATGTTTCCTGTAATCACAGCTCAGCAAAACAGCGTATATTTGGTCACATTTAGCAGCAGGAAAGTTACTCGGGTCATTGCATGACTTCTTTCCAAGCATGGTAGACTGCAGATCCTTTGAACTATCTTTAGTCTTCAGTGAAACTTAAAAATGAAGGAAAGTGTTTTAGTTTTCACTGGGGATTGTATAAAAACAGCATGGTTGTCTTAATCTGCTGACCCTTTTTACTTACAAAACAAAAGTTTTGGTGAATGCTCAGTCTTTAATTCCCATTTTCTTTATTGAGGCGAAGTGATGACATTGCTGTTTCAGCAATGTAGGTGGGGCCGTTCTTGGATGTTTCTGTAGCTACCCAGCTTGTTTCATGACAATTCAGCAACAGCTGTCAAACTGCACAATTTCTGGGGAATTACCAGTTCACGTCAGAAGTTGAAGCTTTATTTCTAATAACTCCTCCATCTTTTTCCTCCCGACTCTGCATCCTTATTGCGCTCCAACACATTTGAGCAATTTTACTGTTAGTTTCATTTTCGAGAATCCCATCTATTTCTGCTTCTAACTGCACGTCAGCTGTAAATATGACCAAAACTTTACAACAGAAGTTCTTTGTCTAAAAATAAATAATTCAGTACTCATTTTGCAGTTCTGGCACCATCAGTAAGTTGAGTTTTTATCTTTTTGGAAAAAAGCTCTGTTCAGTGATGTGGCTGGACTAGTTGAGGCACCAGCCAATGCTTCAGTGAAGTGCTACTTTTACATTTCTGATGGTCACTTGCCTCGTGTTTTGTCATGATGTGCTTAGTTGTCAAGGTCTGCATCCAAAGGTCGTGTGGTTACCAGACAGCACCACTTGTCCCTGTGGGAATGGGGGCTAGACTGACTGCCTGTAATGTTGGTTCCTGATACAGAGTCATAATTCAGGTGATGCCTGCCTTTTCTCTGAGTACTCTGTACTCAAGTTGCTCAGAACTCATCACTTTTGGGTGTCGAACTGCTGATTTCTTCTCATATAGTCTGTTTTTCCATTTGCTAGTCAGATAGCTGTTGGCACTATAGATAGCATGTTGGCTGTGTGGATTCAGGTGAAATATCTACAGAGCTTTCTGCATCCTTAAGTTACCAAGTCTCATGATTGAAGGGCAGGCTTTGGGTTGAACATTTTAGCTCAAGTGCATAAGTTACACAGTGATGTGCTTTGCTGGCCATTGGAATACTCTAAAAAACAAATAAACAAAACCAGGAAATCCTTAATGCCCTCCATAGGGAGAATAATGTGTTTTGGTTTAACTGCAGCCACATTTGGACCATCCATTTAAAATCCAGATGTGTAGTACCAAAATCATTTCCAAGTTCTTATGATTAATCCTTAGTTTCCAGAAATCTTAGGACAGTAAATCTTTCCTCATCCTTTTGCTGAGGAAAGAAAAATCATTTTACATTGGAGATGGATGGTTGCTGCTCTGAGTTCAGGGTTGAACGGTCATAGGTTTACTTCTGAAACTTCTTTGTTTTCCCCTCAGAAAATTGGGCAGTTTTGATTGAATTTGTGATTAACTATTGGGAAGAATCCCTATTTGTCTTGATAAAGTTTTAATTTGATTCACTCTGAAGTTCTCAACAAATCTCTGTAGTGATAGAAATATTCAAAACTTAAAGTCTGATTTCTTTAGAAAATTCAGATACTACACAGATTAAATACTTCTTTTCAATTTAAGAGGAGATTAATTAATAACTGAGCAGGTAGTGTGCTGACAGGGGTTTCTACTGCCTTTCAGAAGTTGCCACTTGAGCTGTAATGGAGTTACCAGGCCACCTAGTAACCTTCTTCCTGAAAGTGCGTTCATTCCTGGCCTGACCCTGAATGCCTTTCAGAACTAGTTCTTCCTGTTGTAAAGCTCAGGAGAGGGTTAGTACCTTCCTGCCCTCACTTGAGCTTGTTTTTGTGTTCTGATATAGATTCTGAAAGTAGTTCCTACATCAAGGGCTGGGTAGCTTGGGTTTTGCTCTCTCAGGTGACCAAATTGCATCAAAATAGCTGTATTTGGAAAGTAGTGAAGCTGGTGTGTTTCTCATGTTTCCCTGTAGCTGATTTCAGCTGTTCTCTTCTTGATATGAAAGTCATGTTGTGTTTATTTGCCCTGGCTCTTAATTGAATCTGCACTTTGTGTTAGTGTTTGTTTTGGGTAATGGAAGCCAGTGATGCTTTTCCATTTGTGTTATTTTTTCCAATTTTCATTTGTAGGTTTTGGTATGTCAGCACATTAGGGGAACTTCAGTTTTACGCTTAATTAGAAGCAGCAAATTTGATTATTACTTTTAGTTCATGGATGTTAACTTAAAAACAACTTTTTAAACCTTGGCAAAAAGTGTTATCAGTGAATAAAGGGGCCAGGGCTTCTATCTGGCAGCACTTCTTAGCCAATCTATTGAGGCTGAAGACAGCGTGCTATATAATACACAAGTGTAGTGGTATAATTGCAGGAAAACCCTGACAGCTGTGTGTTAATGAGATGCACTCTTGCTGTTTCTGAAAACTGTGCTTAGTTAAGGCCTTACATTGTCTCAAAAGTGGATATGTGAGCGTAATATCCAGACCAGCAAGTTATCTGTTGATGTGAATATCAGTTACAACTGTGCTGTAAGGCAGGTCTGTGCAATTGCTGATAGTGCTGAACTTATTCTAAGTGCTAAAGACAATAGGAGCTTTGTTTGCAGGTGGCTTGTTTGTTTTTGACAGTTCAGTGCTCGCTTTCCTTACTGTTACTTATCAGTCAGTATGTGTGCAACTTTCATTTTCATACAGGAAAGAGGAGCAGCTGGCAAAATATGTGAATGAGTGTAGATGTGAGATAACAGGGTCAGGGGTTATCTTGGAGTCTGAGGCTGTGGTTACAAACACTGTAAAAGGTGAGTCTGAGGCCAGGCCTATGCAGTCTCACCTTGTGTTCGAAAAAATACATAATTATAAAAACATAAAAGTTGGGGGTTCTTTATGAGGTGTAGTAGGTGGGCTGATGGGAACATTTGTAGAAGCATTTGTAGTCAATCCAGTGAAGCTGAAATGTGGAGATCACGACTCATAACAGAACTGTTTCTGCTTTTACTGCAGGGTGTAAAGGAACAGCAGAAGGTACACAACAATTCTGGATAGGAGTGGTGATTCCTAAGCAAATATCCTCAACCTGCAATAAGAAAAGGTCTCCTGTCCAGCTGTCTCTGGAAATAAAACCTGGGATTTGCATGCTGAACGGGATTAGGTTTTGAAACGTGCACTTTTATTTCCTTGCATATTCTCACAAATAATACAGAAAGATTTGGAATGAAGGGCTGAGTCTGTGTCCTGGCCACGTCCCTGTCAGCAAATGCCTTGCTTTGCATTCAGGAGAAGAATAAATCTGATTATTTTCTGTTTTCTGAACTGTGCTACTCCTGAACTTGTGTCAAGCCACAAATTGGGAAGGAAAAAAAAAGAAGAGACCCCTAGAAAGCTGGAGCTGGTGGCTTTCTGTTCCTGGAGTGCCAGCATGGAGCACAAAGTGGTAGCTGTCTCTCTACTCTCAGTACTATATTAAGTTAACAAGGCCGGAAACGTATTTCTACGTAAAATACTGCAGTGGCAGAACAGCAGGCATGTTTCTTAAAAGTCAGTTATTTTTACAGGTCACATAGTTACTGAATCTTTATTTAACTACGAACTATTTATTGAAGTTTCTCATAAACAGATTTTTTGTCAAGCCTTGAAGTTCAAGTGGATATATAAATCAGCATAGTTCCTATGCTTAGTGGTTCAGTTCAGACCTGGATCTTGTTACTGCTAAGCAAGGCCTGGTTCCTTCACATTTGGCGAGTTTTCCTTCACTTTTAGTTGTCAGATGCCTTTTCTTTTGCACTGGGATTTTTGAGGGCTGCGAGGGTGATGAGGTATTGCGTTCTGATAGGAGGAGAGATTTGGGGTTTTGAAGATATGCTTGTGAGTGATACAGGACCGTACAGCGCTATGAAGAATTTCTCTGTTGGTTTTGTTCTCATTTGTAAGTGGCAATCTGAAGTCTTGAAAACGGGGAGGGAGGAGAATTTGAATCCAGACCATCAGTAGTGAGTGGAAGACATGCAAGATCTTAAACTGCTTACTGAAAGAAGACTGTAAAAAGTAGTGTCAGAGTGCTGATTATTTGAAATCATGACCTGAATGGCCGCTGTAGGGTGTCCTGCTCTTAAGAGGAGGAAACTGTTTGACTGCTTCTCTTACAGTGTGTGCAAAATTGCACAGGCTGCCAGCTGCCCTTATGACAGCTGTGGTTATCACAGAGCATCATTTGCTGTGAGTGCACTTGGAAAGAGCAAGCACTGGGAAGGTTTATGTCTGCCCCATTCCCTAGCTGCCTGTTACTCTATTGCTGAGGGAAGCCTGACCAGTGCTCTTGCAATCAGGCATGCATCCCTTGCAGTGATGTGGTGTGGTGCAGGGGAGCGTGCAGAATACAGCCTCCAGCATGGTGTTAATCTTCAACCTTGGAAAATTTTCCAGTGTAGAGTAGCAGTGGGGCTCACAGCCTTAAAGTCTGCAAATGCCAAACCCTGCTGATGAATGGTGCCTGACTTTTCACCTGCTCTTTACTTCCCCATTCCATTGTATTTGTCTCATTACATACCATGCGCTTTCTCTTCTTTTGCTTAAAATAAGTCCTCATATAAGCTGCCCAAAATCAAATGCAGAAAGATCTTAAGCAGAAGCAAACACAGAGGGATTGAAAACAGGAGTTGTGGGAGATGATGTATAAACTCTGGAGCCAGGTTCCTGCATTGCTCGTGGCCATGCAGCACTGGCTGCTATTGAGTTGTATGAAGTGCAGCACAGTAGCTTGCTGTCTGGAAGATGGGTTTGTTGCTATAATTGTTCCATCAAGCTGTCTTGAGGGCTTCCCTATCCGTGACTCACAGTGTAGCAGGTTATAAACCCCAACATGTTGCAGCTTTCTATTGCTTGCAACAATGGCTGAAATTAATTTTTGCACGTGTAGCCTGTGTCTTATTTTAAAAATATATTTGTAGCTTAAGATTAGAAGAGTAGGCAAGTAAAATACTCACCCTGAGATGCTACTCTAAAAGCTGTATCAGTCTTACTGCTTCTGTACACTGCTCTGGGAAGCTGGCTACCACCTTCATGTGTGAAAGCTGTATTTCAAACTGACAAATTTTATTTCCTCAATTCAAATGTGTAAGAGGGCAAACTTCAGTCTGATGTTGGAGTTACAGCTGTAATGAGGTGCCTCCAGGCTCTAGTAATGGGCTGTCTCTTGATTGCTAATATAAATGGGAGCAGTAAGTGAACATATCAAACGCTGTATGCAACTGTCTGATATTATCAGTTCAGTTCTTACAAGCAGATCAGCATGTTAGGGTATGATGCTGTACTGCTGTTTCTGCTGTTATCTGCAGCAGAAAACAGCTGTACTTGATGGACTTTAAGTGTGGTACTTGACAGACTCTTCTTTACAAAACTGTAGGAGATCTTGAGTCCTGGGTATTACTGATAATTTGTACTGAATTCTCTTTTGCAATTTGAAGACGTTGTTTTAAAAAAAAATGCTGTTAAACAAACCTTGAGGCTTTTAAAATATGTGCTTCAGTGGAAAGAACGTTTTTTTCAGTACTTGCCTGGGTCAATTAGCAGCTCTACTTATTGCTGGAGAGAAATGAATGCAGAGCCCTTTGAATTTAATACAAATTATATTTGTGTGGTTGCTTGTGGGGTTGTTAGTAGCACTGAGTAATCTAAATTAGTTGGGTTTTTTTGTTGTTGTTGTTGGGGAGGAGCCTTTGGAAAGTAACGGGGATAACTCCTGTGCTAGTGTAAGTCACACGCATATTCCTTCAGCTTTCTTACAGAAGTGAGAGGCAGACCTTCATCTTCCAATATTCAGCTCTGCAGTACTCTATACTTGGAATCCAGTGTGCCATGCTGTAATGGGCAGAGCTCAAGAAATATTCAGTGAATCCTTACTGAGATGGCACCACGCACAAAATGCAGAGGGACTTTATTGGTTTGAATTTATCAAATTAACACAATACTGTTTTTACTAGCTTTCCAAGGAATGATGGGCTTAGCTCTGTGTGCATGCTGCACACATCTGCTCTGCCCTTCAGGACTTCTGGCATCTCCTTTGGTCAGGAGCACAATCAACATTCAAAAAAAAAAAAAAAAAAAGAGAAAAAAACCACAAAAAGTTAAAATTTACTACAGGAAGTTAAACATTTGAAATGCTGAGCTTCTTTCCAGGACGGGTTTGAACAGCACGTGCTGTGGATAGTGCACCTTCACCACTTGGGGAAACTTTCTTTTTGCCTGTTAAAATATTCACTGAATGTTGAAGGATTAATGAATTAACAGTTTGCTTGCCTTCAAGAACAAGTAATTACAACTTTGTCACACGTACGCCACTTATTTCTTCACATTTTGCAATTTGTCTCTGCTCGGTGTAACGTTATTGTGTTCTTCATTTCCTTTGCAGTTTAAAAAATGGTGATCCTATTTCTGTCTCTTTGCAGATGTGGAGGTACTGTTGGTGCAATTCTGACATGTCCACTGGAAGTTGTGAAAACACGGTTGCAGTCCTCCTCTGTGACGCTGTACATCTCTGAAGTTCATCTCAACACTGTGAATGGTGCTAGTGTCAATCGGGTCACGAGAGTTTCTCCTGGACCTCTCCACTGTTTGAAGTGAGTGTACATGTTGCTAGGTTTTTGATTTGTATTTATGGCCAGAGGGGGAGGTGTGCTGGGCAAAAGGATAAATCTGTGTAAAAACTAAATACTTTTGTATCTGTCATGTTACTGTGAGACATGTTGCCATTTAACTGTAAGTTTCACATTCTAGTTTTCCAACGTCTTTCATGGTTGAGTCTGTATCTTGGATTATCCAGAGCATATACATACCTTGTGGAATTCACAGCCCCAAACTGTATCCTCAAAACTCACTGGGAGCACTCTTTCACACTTCAAATTAGAACAGTTTAGTTCTAAGGGACCTAAAAAGATAGTCCAGTTTAATTGTTTGGCTACTTCAAGGCTTTGTGCCCCTCTCTTCTGCCCTCATGAAGCCCCACTTGGAGTACTATGTCCCAGGCCTAGTGCCCCCAGCACAAGAAAGACACAGCTATTGGAGTGGGTCCAGAGGATGGCCACAAGAATGATCAGAGTGCTGGAGCACCTCTCCTATGAAGGCAGGCTGAGGGAGCTGGGTTTTTTAAGCTTGGAGAAGAGAAGTCTCCAGAAAGACCTCGTTGCAGCCTTCCAGCGCTTCAGGGGAGCTTATAAACAGGAAAGAGAAACTTTTTAAATGATTTAAATGATACTGATAGGACAAGGGTAGATGTTTCTAAACTGAAGGGAGATCTACAAAGAAATTCTTTGCTTGTCAAGTGAAGAGCATGTTGTCCAAAAAAGTTGTGGGTGCCCCACCCCAGCAGTGTTCAAGGCCAGGCTGGAACTCAGCAGCCTGTCCACTGTTATTAGCAACCCTGTCCCCCCAGGACAGCGGGGGACATTATTTAGCTTGGAACTAAATGATCTTCAAGGTCCTTTCCAATCCAAGTCTTTCTATGAGTCTATGATTGCTTTTCTTCCCATTCTCACCAGTGTGTATGATATAAAGTAGCCAGGAGGAGAGGTCTCTGGCTACTGTTACACTGCTAGTGCTGATCTCAAGTTGAATTCACTTTGGGGGACTCAGCCAGGCCCTTGTGGGAAGGTAGGTTCAGTATTTGGGTATAAGAAGAGGAGAGTTTTCATCCAGGAAGGATCTGCTATTGCTCTTTGCATTAGAAAGACTTAGTTAAGATTCAGACCAGCTACTGCTATCCAGAGTTATTTGGTGAAGCAGTTTGTAGGCAGCCTCTTCTGGCAGTTTCTGTGCAGGATTTAGTGTTTATCTGGTTAGGGGGTGATTCTTCATTAGGGCTTGTACCCAATAGCTGTTTGCATGGAAGATTTTTTTTTTTGATGTTTTCAGACTTGTAGGGTTAGCGTTTGGTTGTCTTTTCTCATACTGAATTCAGTGCAGTGCTCCAAGACTCATGAGTGAGCTTACGGTACTCTGTCTAAAACCAGGATGAGTTATGCAAATGAAGTCAGAGTTTCAGTTTAACTGACTGTTGTGGAATCAGTTCTGCGTCACAAGAGACAGCAGCGGTGGTTTCAGAGGCATCTGTGCCAGGAAAATAAACTCAGAAGAGCGAGTGCCAGGTGTTGGCATTCTCTGGCAACAGAAGTGAATTCCCTTATTCCTAAATATCTGTTGGGTATATCATATTGCTGGTGCCTCTCGTGTCTAACTTTGCTGACTTCAAACCAGAGGTCTTGATAATGGAAAGCAGATCAGCCTTGCATTGCCCACTTCCCATCATGTTGCTTGCAGGTCAGCTGGGGCCAAATGGAATGTGACTGCTGCTCTCCCAGCCAGGGATTTGCCACAGACTCTGAGATCTGATCTTTAATTCAAAAAGTCTGTCTTATTTTTGGAGTAGACTCTAACTCCTCAGCTGATGCCTGTGAATGCAGAATAGCATCAGTAACTCTCACCTTTATAGTCCTGCCTGCTTGCTGTTGAGGAAAATTCTTTGACTTCTGTTATTTGTTGCTCTGACAAGTCTGAGGACACTGTTGATCCAAAAGAAACAAAATAGAGACCTTGCCCATAAGTTTCTTGACAGTACTGAGGTTTCTGGTGCTTTGTACACACTCATATATGCGCGTGTATAATATGTGCAGCACTTCATTTTGTAGACACAGATCACACGTTAATTGGGTTCAGTTTTTCTGTAACCTGACACTGTGACCGTGCTGAGCTCTATGCTAAGAATTTTTCAATAGTTCCTTCTGAAATATTGGAGTGCTTTCAGGATGGCAGATAACACTCAAGTGATGAGAATTTCCAAAACACTTTTGAATGTGTTCAGTGTGCTAATTATTGCTGTGCAGCAACTCCACTCACTTAGTGGCCTCAGTAACTGTTGTGCGTATTAAACTAAGTTGTTGCTGGACACATTATGTGCCAACATTCCTAACAATCTTCTTTACACTGATGGAACAGTTCAGAACCACTGTTTTATTTTGATTACGGAGAATAAACTTACTAAACTTCTGTGGTGGAACCATTTTGAAATACACAATTTCAGGTTCTGGGAATCAGAATAGTTCTGGAATCTGTTTCCATGCTGCAGGTAGCTTTCATCTGTCAGATAGGTTTTATCGAAATGGAATACATACGGATATCCTTTGTGTGCCAAGAAATCTAACTGTGATCTTCAGCTTGGTCTGTTTTTAGAAATCACAGTTAAATTAGGTGAGACTGACATTCCAAATGCTTGTGATAGTAATTCTTCCTTTGAGATCGCTTGACTGACTACTTGTATTTGTACAGAAGGAGGTGTGTTGTGGTGCAGCATGTGACGCAGGTGCCTATAGCTTTGTGAACTTGCACACCAGTGTAGGAAGAAGCCCTTCAGGGGAATATGAAGGACTGAAGGTATAAGTGAGTGCATAATGCTAGAGGTCACGTGTATTGTAGCTTGAATCTTGCAGTACAAAGGTCTCATGTTTCAAAATTGTGAGAATGGCACAGACCATGTTCTCTAACACGATTTAAGTCGTACATGAGAGCAAAGAAGACAGTGCTTCTATGAAAGGCTGCTTTCCTTGAAGTTCGGACAGGTGGCTCTCTGTACTGAATCTTACAGAATCAAATGGGAGTAGCACATGCAAAACCATAGTAAGGTTTCTGTCTTGATGAGAAGGGCAGGTGGGAGCTTGTGAAATACATGCTTGGCTGGGCATGATTTAAGCAGTGGAGCAAATACTCTCAGGATGCTTATACCTGTTCCTCTAACTGAATCTTTATTACTCTCTTCCTCCCCGTTCTGCCCTTCTTATTCTCAAAAGTTTTCAAAATCTGAGAGCTAAAGAGTATGAAAGGAATCCATATATAACAGAATATATAACAGAATCCATTTCTCTGATGCTATCTAGAAAAGCCTACGTAATGTGACTACTTCAGTGCTTGGTATTTTCTCACTTATAAAAGGGCACTTCAGCATTTTAGCAATGAGTAGCATCACAGGTAGTATCTGATCCTTGAGGAAAGTCTGTATGCACATTATAAGGCTTGTCTTCTGCCTTTAGTTCCTGGATTTTTGTGGTACATGAAGCAATAATAGAATTTTATTTTATGCTGATTCTGGGAATTGATTTAACTCTTCTGGTCAACACTGCATTGTCACAGCTATACACAAAAACAATGCCATGTTGACTGTGATCAGTGCATTCAGTAATTTTGATATTAATATTAAAATATTGTTGTTTTTGTTTTCTAGGATGATCTTGCAAAAGGAAGGTCCTCGTTCTCTGTTTAGAGGGCTGGGTCCTAATTTGGTTGGCGTTGCTCCTTCCAGGTAAATATAGATGTTCAGTGAGTGGAATAATTTCAGTGGAATTTTGGTTGCTGTTTATTTTTCAAGAGATTGTGGGCTTATTTCAAGAGAGTTATTGCGGTTAAGTACTTACTGGTAAGTATCCTTTTGTTCCTGGGATAGATTGTATCTGAAAATACTGAACAACTCATGCTTTGCTGCTCCAGACCCATGTTCCTGCACCAGCTGTCTCAGCATTTCCTAATGCCTTGTTCTGTGTGCTACTCCTGACTCTGACTGGAGTTTCTTCCAGTTAAGAAGGAATATGTTTACGGAGTTGCACTTGTTATCAAAAGTGTGTACCTTTTGCACAGATAGCCACAGTTGGTTCAAAAATAGAATGCCTAAGGAGGAATATGTAAGCAAAGATGTGTAAAGCAATTATAATCCTGGATGAAGGTAGTCATCTTTTGGCCCATTTTCATTCTCTTCTATCCTGTTTTTAAGCTAAAAGTATTTTTTGCATCAGGTACATATAGTCACAGTGATTTTATTCTTCCCTTGACTTAGTGCCCTGCTTCTGTTTTTTTGTTTCTATCTGAACAGATGATATTATTCCTGTTTCCTGTACACTGATCAACTGTCAGCGTCCTTGAATGCTTCTGGAAGACCTTGTTAAACTGGGTTTTCTATTTGTTGTTGCCTTGTCTTCTATTTGATGATGAGGCTATGTTCCCTAGATTATCTGTGTGAGTAAGAGGAAAGCATAACTCAGCAGTTGGAATACTTGAATTCTAGCTGATTTTTGAAGTATTTTGAATACTTGAGGTATTTTGTAGTCACTAAATTCATCACTGATGTTTGGAGAAGCTGAAGTGATTCTAGTAGCTTTGTGTTCTTGTCACGTATGGGATATCAGTGTGCAATATTGCATCATTCTGAACGTAATTTCTTCAAAAATGAAATGAGAGAAAGGAAAATCCAGAGTCATGTTCTCTCAGTCTGCTGTTATTGGGCAGTTAGCATTAGAAGACTTTGCTGAGTACAGTATGACGTGTATCTCTAAACTAGGAACCACCAACAAAAGATATAGGTAGCAGTTGAGGGAAAAGAAGAGAGGTAAGGCTAGAAGAGGTAGTTTCTCTATTTTTAATCTAGATAGTTTGTAAGCTGATGAGTGGACTTCAACTGATAGTGCAGTCTGGATCTGACTGTTTGGCACTGCAGCTTTCTCTGGTTCCAGCAGATGCCTTTGCTAGGAGGTTCTCTCACCTCCCGTCCCTTTAATCTCTCCTCCTGTGTTCTGTGTTCATGTGCAATATAGCAGTGCATAATTGTAGCTTTTTCTTCTTTAATACCTGCAGCTTTATTCTCCCTATGCTACTTATAGCATGGGGATGCACAGCGTATGTGGACTGCGGTTTTGTGCTCACAGTTCTCACTTTATTAAGTCATTTTTACATCTAATTTATCAACCCAAGTTCCCTTATTTCTTCATCATTATTTAGGGAAAGTCACTTCTCAGAACTTAGCGCTTGCTGTTTGTTTTTTTTTTTCTCCCTTAATCAGCTTTTGTTTTTCTTTTGGCTAGAGACTTAAAAGATGCATGATAACAGTCATTCTTATGTAGCATTGGGTTTTTAGGTGACTACCCTCAATGAAAAATAACCTCAATTGCTAATACTTTTTTAAGGATTTTCTTTTCAGTAGATTCCATTTGCATCTAGTTAGCTTGCTTTCTTCAGTGTTCATGCTAAAATGTCTTTTTGGTGTAATGCCTTATAAACAAGCTCATTCCTGCTCCCCTACAGCAGACTTGGTTTCCATCCACAGCTCCATTTCGATTAAGCACCAGCTAAGTGGATTGAACAGCCGCTCTTTGTTTAAATAAGCTGTAGAGAAGCATGTTTTATAACATGGCCAGTGTGCTTAACTGGGTCCAGATTCCATTTTAGAAACCGTGTCCATTAGGCAAGCACTTTATCATTTCTTGTAGTAAAGAAAAACATGTTTGCACAGCTAATGAGATTAATGTTCTGTTTACGAAACCTTGTATTTCTTTTTCCTTTTGTAAAGATGTCTAAGTAGTTTAATGAAACTTGAGTTACAAATTCATATGTGAGGTTTATGCTCTTAAAATCAGTTTTGTGAATGAAAACAAGTGTTATATTACTGCTCTGACATGCTTGTTTGTCTAGCTTTGTTTAGATATCAGCTTACAGACTTGAATGTAGCACAAGTTCACAAGCATATTCTGTGCAATATATTGAGGAAGAAAAGCTGTGTCTATTCTAAATGCAGGACCAGAGAAAGGAAATGCAGATCTCATCTTTGCGGCCGCTGAAGCATTTTAAATATAAATATTCATAACTAGCAGTTATTAAATCCACTGTGTTTGGTTTTTTAAATAAACAGCCAAACAAAAAGTGCTATGTATTTGCTGATTCTCCTCAGATTGTAATGCTGAAAACAGTTATGTCATTAGAACAAAGTTGTTTTGTTACAAAAATACTGAGCAACATAATCTCAGGCCTCAGTTCAACATTATTTTGCTTTCCTGGCTCAACATTTTGGTGCCACAGAAGCCACTGCTGTGTTTACAGTTATGCATCCTTCCCCTGGTGTTGTCATTTTGTCATTCCTAAAATATACCCACTGCTTTGGGGGATTTTATTCCTTCAGCAGTTTTTTTCCTTACTGTTTGTAAGGGTGTCAGCGCATAAAACAGCATAACTCACATCTTGTTCTAATTTCAGAGCAATATATTTTGCTGCTTACTCAAACTGCAAGGAAAAGTTGAACAATATTTTCAATCCAGATTCTACGCAGGTACACATGATTTCAGCTGGTGTGGCAGGTAAGGATCTGTAACTTTATAGCTTCTTCATTCTACTGTCCTAGTGACAAATGAGAGGTGGCTGTAAATGTGTGGGGTAAAAAGAAGCAGCAGAAAATGTTTGGTGGCTGAATGACTTCTTTTGGTAGTGGTTACCTGTTGTGGCCTCTTGTATGAGAGGCACTTGGAGAAATATGTACGTGAAACTTTGCACTTCATGCTAATGTAAATCTTTAAGCTGTGTGAATAATCTTTCAGAGGAAAACTTGCATGTCTGCTTTCTTGGTTGTAAATTTGTGATGTGAAAAATGAATGCTTTAAACACAGCAGTGATCTGCTCTAACTATAAACAGCATTGTGTATGTTGAACTTAGGCGAAATAATTCTTGATCGACTTTTTATGCTCATGTTGTCTGTTACAGCTTTATATGTCTGACCTATTTTTGTCTTTCTAAAATATGCCTACAGATTTGTATAACTGTATATAACAGTTGTCCATCTTCCCCCTCTCCCAAGTGTCCTTTGCACAAAAGCTGGTCTATGTGGAATTTACTCAACCACTAAAGTGGCACAGAAGAGCAGATTTCCATCGTAGGCATATATTTTCTCTGAAAATGAATTCCTTTAATCTACCATGCAACTTCAGTATATTTTAGCAACTGACGCTACTTGTATGTTTTGTGATTGTTAACGAGGAATTAAAGGTTCTGATAACAAACTTAACCTGAAGAAGCTGAGCTCACACTTTGCCCGCTGTTGCCTGTCTTTCCTACACAGAAACAAATTTTAAGAACTTTTTTCTGCGTGGGTCATAGATGCTTCACATGTAGACTTCTGAATTTACTGATTCATGTCAAACTTCGCAAGCAATCTGGAATGTGCTGCCAAGGATGTTGACAAAAAGATGATCAGAATAACTTGTTTAATCCTCGCTAATAATGTGTTATAAAGAAATTATGCACCGTAGTAAATTTAAGTGGCATTTGCTTTTTAGATAAATAATGCACTGATGCTTAGCTCCATCATATGAAAAGTGTGGCAGCAGCACTTGACCTGACTTACAGATGTGAGGACAGCCATGTATCTGTAAAGAGCAAAAAAGGGATCCCAAGGGTAGAGTATTTCTTCCCACCTACCAGCATGTGCTTTGTTTGTAGGTGTACAGCATGAGGTGGAAGGAGTTTCATGAAAAGTTGGTCCTAATCAGCTAATCACTGCAGACTTAATTATATACACCTAATTATGTAACTATATTTTGTTGTCTTCAGCTGTTATTTAAGAGGATAAAACAGTAAAATTAAATTCTAAAGGGGGAAAATACATGGGTACCAGGGGAGAGGGAGAAAGTGTATCCTCAATTGAAAATCAATTGTAAAACTCATGCATTGCTACAAACAAATGAGGAATTGGTTTTCTGTATCTCTGGAATTTACTGTCCTCTTTCTGTAACAAAAAGAACTGCTGTGGAATTACAGTGCAGTGAGTTTCCCAAGAACTTGCAGACACAGCCTGTGGTCTTTCAAGGAGTTCAGTATCTGCCTGTTGACTTGCTTCCCTTTCAAAAGAGTGTATTTTGCATTTGCACTTAATTCTGCTGCTAAATGTAGGCTGAGGTAAATGTATTTTAGCCTAAATTGCTGTTTTTTTTTTTTTTACAGTCATTTTATCATTGAACATTTATGTGGCTGTTTTCTTTCTGACACTTATCTAGCTCTGCGGATGTGTTCTTGAACTAGATAGCTGGTGAAGCTGAATGCCCAGTGCAGGTTCATTTCTTTTGTATATTCCAGACGTTCTCTGGAACATCTGTACGAGAAGGTTCTTTGACAAAGAATGTCTTGACACTCAGTACTGCTGGTATTTTGATAAACATGTAAACAACTGTAGATGTAAACAGTGAGTTAACAGTGCTTTTTTGGGAACATGCTAACCATGTTTTTATAATTCTAATATATTTCAGACAATGCACTTAACCCACCTGTTAAGTTTTACCAGCAAGGTTTGTATCGCTATGTGATGCAAAGAAACTGCAAAAGAACAGGGGCAGAATAAATGAGACCTGTTAACTGGTTGACTGAAGCAGGTTAACACAAGTTTGCTGGAATATGCTTGGGAACCTAAAACTGCAAAATTGGCAAGCTGGACAAGCACAACAACTAGCAGAAATAATCAGTATTGATTTCTTTCTTTTGCAGCTGCCATTGGTTTCAGTAAGGAACTGAGTCCCTCAGTCCTAAATAAGGGTTTTGTTGTTTAGATATGACCTTATATGAAGGCTTCTGATACCTGATAAGCATGAGGTGGTGGTTGTCTATAGTGTTATCTCATTAATACGTTGTATGAAAGCACTGTAAGTAGTGAACTTCGGTAAACTTGAAATCTGTGTTAACTTGTATCACTGGTAATACATGAGTATCCCACACTAGTCTAATATTATTGCAAAGTAGATTACTTTATACACCCTGAATATTTGGAAGCAAGAAACAGAGGTCCAGTATTTTAGACCTTTTTGGTTTTAGGCTTGATTCCTCCTTCCCAAGATTTAAACATAGGTTTTTGGTTTTATTTGCTCTTCAGTAAATTTGCTCCTTTTTCCTAGGGGGATGAATTATACCATCTATTAGTAACTGATGCCTTATGCAATTAGAAATTAATATTTTTCTTTTGATGTGTGCTAGCTTCCAGTATATAATCCGCATCTTTAAAATATCAGCGTATCCCCCATGAAGAATTGAATTACTTTTTGCTTTCCACCTGGCATATCACATGATTCTTACTGCAAGCTTGGACAGTGAGTGGATCTGAGGCATACTACAGGAATGAATGTTTGCTGTTTGAAGATCGTTTCTCTGTACATTCCGAAGTTAGGCTAAATTTTCAGATTGACTTTGTGAACTTTCAGATTGACTTTGTGAACTCTGCCTTCTATTTTGCTTCCTCAATATCTTTTATCCCAGCAGAGAACACAAGCTTACTTAAGAGCTGAATGGAATGCTTGATTCCTGTATAGCTTTCTGATTTGCTTTTTAATTATTTTAAAGCCTCATTCAGGCAATATTGCTGCAAATCTGCTGCAATACTACTTTGCTTAATGTACTGTTGCTGTTCCTTTTGTAACTCTACTGGCAAAACAGCCCAACCAACCCTAGCCTAGATATATATATATATATATTTTTTTTTTTAGTTTAGGACTACTTTCCTTCTTACAAAAGATAAGTTTTTAGTGTACACAGTTAATTAAATACCGAGTACAATGTGCATTTAAACCACTGATTATTGAAACTTTGATTTCATAAGGCATCTACCTTGCTTTTTTAGTCCTGAGACGAGCTTGCTTTTTTTTTTAATGGTATTTGGGAGGGAGTGGGAAAGGAGGGCTCACTTACAAATCTCATATATAGGTAAGTATTTGGAGATGTAAAATTGAACTGCTGCAAATGAGCAGAAATTTCAGTACTCAGTGCATTTACGCAACTATTTTATTATCTGTGGCCTGTTCTGATTATTTTTCTTTCTTTTCTTCCTAACTTTTACCTGAAAAAAGTTAGATCTCAAAATAATTCACAAACCCTTCCAATGGGATTCGATTTGTACACATGTGTCTGATGAGGTCACTGCTTGTTGTTATGATACAGAAAAGCCTGTGTCTATTTTAGGCATTTACTGTACATTTCTCCCGTGAAAAGAGTGAGATCGTGTCATCTCATGCTCCCCATCCGCAGGTCACTTCCTGCAGAAATATGGACTAACTTAAACCTCGTGAGTACTGAACTGAGCGTCTCTTGCAGCCTCTAGTGTAAGAACCACACATTGGGTTTGTAATATCTATTAAATAAACGAGGGGAATTCACTTTCATTATCTTGAATTCACATTGTGTGCATTGTGCAAAGACAACACTCCTCCTGAACTCTGTTAAGAGTTAATTTTTTTCTGTGCAGTTCAGGGAAAGGTGGAAAATACCTTTCACTGGTGGCTGCTACTTTTACTTAGCTCTGTTGGCTAATTCAACGTCCCTTACTGGGTTAAACAAGGCTTTTTTGTTTTTTTTTGAGTGTCCCAGAGCTGCCTTTAAAATGCTGCAGCTGATATTTGTTGTCACATTATTTCAAAGACCTCTTTTTTCTTTTTCTTTCTTAATGTCTACAGTCTCCTTTCTGTCTCTTTCTGTTTTCTTTTGGTTTGCTTTTATTTAACTGTTTTGGATTTCTGATTCAGCATTCCATATTCACATGTGTCTGTATCAATCACATTGGCTTATAGATTTTAAAAATATATATAACTTCTGAAATATGATGCATAAATAGGAATACCTGGGATCTTACCTGTCATTAGCTAGAATAGCTCAAAAAGTTGATTGAGAATAGTATTTTCAGTCTGAAACTTGGATAGGATTTCACAGATCATACTAAAACACAGACGTAGAAGAATTTCTGGTATTGCCAGATTGATCTGTACATGTAATGAATCTGGAATCTTAATCTCTTGGGGATATAACACATAGATAAACTTGAAATGCTTTACAGTACTTCAATTTTAAGCATACAAAAAAAAAAAAAGGCACAGAATAAGATAGATCTTAATAGTTGCTGGAAGCCCTTCACCTTCATTTTTTTAATCAGTAGTTACAATGTAGGCTTTCTGTATTTGTAATGAAAAGCTTATCTTATCAAAGATCCCCAAAATTCTGGATATTTATGTTTTGGAGCCTCTTCCTTGAGGTCAGCATCACTCAGTTCTTGATTTACTATTCTTCTAGTGACTGTTTTTACCACATTATATCTAAGAATTGAGTTTTGTGGGTGTTTCATCTTGAAACCCGAATTCCTGAAGGCTCTTTGATTTGAAAGCTTTGGTACAAGAGTTTGTTCTACTTGGGCTTATGGCAGCCCTGGGGATAAAATTGCTTTTGTTACGTGTCTGAGCAGTTAGCAGTGCTAATCTTAAATAATGTATAGAGCAACCCGTGGAGGGCATGTTTGCACAGAGTAGGCTGTGTCCTGTGCCAGCCACCATTCACTGTCAGTTTCCAGTATACTCCTTCCCAGCCTGCCTTGAAGAATCAGGCTGCTGCTCTGGGCACTCAGATATTGCTTCTGATCTTAGATTTGTTTCCTGATACAGATAGAGCATCTTTACAAACCAGTTATTTGTGCTGAGTAGGAAAAAGGAAGTGATGAGCCAGTATTGCAAAATGCCATCTAACACTAATGAAATTCTGGAGTGTATACCTGAGATAAATAGGAATGCTAAAATATTTATCTCGTTCAACGAATTAAACATCCAAAATTAAGAACTGGAGGGGATTTTAGAATGAGCCTTGCCTTTAAGAGAAGCCTTTTCCTGGAGCATGCATGTTGGTAGGGGAGGTTATTTTCCCCACCTTATTTCAAGCTGTCTGGTTCAGCCATGTTCATTTCTAGTATCCTTCAGGAGCTGTACCTGTGGAAAAAGTGATTAAAGATAGGAAAAGGAAAATACAAAATGTACATTTAGTTCAATTTGGGGTCAGGTGTTGCTGGAATCAGTGGAACTCCTATGCTGTAATGTGGCAGATCAGAAAGACTCAAACTGGTTGATGTGCAGAACGCTTTTGTGCAGATATTATGTTCTAAAGTCGTCCAGTGCCTTGTTAGATAGGTCCCTGCTGGTTTTAAGTTTTCACATGATTACATGAAGTGTGAAATGCAGGTGTGAAACACTTCTGGCTTGTTAGGATTTCGTCTTATGAAGGGTTATACATTGTCTTGACATAGAATAAATAAGTAGTGTGTCAGAAAAGTGATAGCCAAAAACCTTTATGATCTGTGCAGTCAGTTCACAGGAAGTTGTTTAGTTTTAATTTAGTCCATTTAAAAATATATTTAATCACTGAAATTGCTAAGGTGTTCATGCTATTTTGGCACAGAAATATAACTCAATGTTAGTAGCTTCTAAACTTCATAGTTGGTTCTTAAAGCTGTAACTGAGAATCCTAACTGTCCTATTTAAGAGTTTTGGGGGCAGGAGCAGAACAAACCATAAAAACAGTTAAGATCCCCTGGCATTTCTCAGAGTATTGCAGTCATTTGTGTGCAATGTAAACATAGATTGTGATTAAACAGAAGTAACTGGTATGCAAGCAGTTCTACTAAATATATCTATCTATGTAAGCTGTTAACGACCTCCATAAACAAGCCTATTGATACCCTGTTACTTGTATGAGCATTTTGTACCAGGTGTGCACTGAACAAGATAACTCTTGGTTGCTTTCCCACAACCCCAGTCCATTCCCTTGCAGGAGGGCAGCATGTCTTTGTAGTGATAAATAAGTGATGTGTGCCACTTAGCAAGCAGCTGTCTAAATTTATCATCTCTTGCCTGGCCATGTTCCAGTCCTTCCCTTTTCCTTCTCTCTTCTGCAGACATGTCACCTCATTAATGGTGCACGTGTGGTATTACAACTCTAGATGGTTTGTTGTTTTTTATTTTTTTCAGAGCTGCCTTTCACTTTGCTCTTTCTCTCTCCACGGTTGTGCAGAAGTAAGAGTGATTCTTACTTCTTTTTTTTTTTTTTTCTTCTCTCTCTCTCTCTTTATTTTTTTTTATTTATCTTTTTTCTTTTTCTTTTCTTTTTCTTTAGTGGACTGAAAATCAAAGCTTTAACCCGTAGCCCTGATGCAAGCCCAAATAGTTGCTGTCTGTCTGGATAGTTAGAAGTCATACTATTTACTTTAACAATTTAAATACTCATATGCTTGTAAAACTATTCCTGGGCAACCAACAATCTGCTTTGAATACTTAATAAAACATTAGCTCTTAAATTTAACTTCTCTTTATAGTTCACTATTACAAGGTCTCTTAACTTACATGCCTTTTAACTGCACCGAAAGTAGTACTTACTCAGTTTGCATGCTTTTAAACTCGGATTGTATTTCAGATAGCGAGTTAAATTGACCCAATGCTTTATACTACGTCAAACTGCTATAGCTGTATCTGCAGTGTGTTCTTACTGAAATGTTTCCCAAGTTAATTGGCTATAATTAGACTAGCTTTGTTCTACGGTGTCAAAATGGGTTGGTATAATTGTATAGGCATAGAAATATACACAATTGGGCTTATTTTATACGGGGAATCTCTTGCTAAGAGTAAGCTTAAAAATCTTAATGTAAAATTAAAAAAAAAAAAAGGCTAAATGTTTTCTGGCTTTATGGACTCATAAAGTATCATAGGTACTTCTTGAAAATCAGTATAGTCCGAGTTTTTGCATCCTACCTTACCATGTGCGTTTCAAACTTAGCTGCAGTTGCTTTATGATGCTATCGTGCCTAACACTTTCATTTTTAAATATTAGGTTTTACTGCGATCACAATGACCAATCCCATTTGGCTCGTAAAGACACGGTTACAGCTTGATGCAAGGTGAGAATCTACAAATTAAAACTGGAAATATTTCTGTTGTGATAATACTGTGTTTAAATGTTGTGAATCTTTTCTGCTTCTCAGAATATCCAGAATTTTGAATTGGGAAGTTGGTGCTAATCAAGTTACAATTAGGAGTTACACTATCATTTTTCTGTATTAGTCTGTTCTGAGGTGTGCTTGAGGCACTGTAGTAAACTGGCCAGCCAGTTTGGAGTGAATTATGAGGTTATCAATCCGATTAAAATATTATTCTGCCAGCCTCATGCTTGCATTTTCCTTCAGTAATGCATACATCTTATTTCTGTTGAGGTTCTTCTCAAAACTCCCACTGATCCCATTAAGAGGGTGTTGAGGATCTCACATCAAAACAACAATAACTTATAGCAGTCTATATCAGTTCACCCTTCCAGGTGTAAAAGAGATTTGTGGCTAGGGATATTCATGGAGCTGAAGGTGTAGGTCCGGCTGCTCTTGTTGCCAGTTGTTCTTCCGCTCTGTTTTCCCATCCCATCAGTGAATCAGAGCTGGCAGCATTACCTGCTGTGGAGTGTCTGCCACCCAGCTCAGCCGAGCTTGGATCTGCAGCTGTGTGTACTTGCGCCCTCTCTTAAAGTTGGGCTTGGTACTTTGCTTTCTGCTGTCTGGTACTGCCATTTCAGACCATAAGGGTTTAAATTCTGCCATCTAGTGATGCCTCGTTTTACTTTCATATGTCTGTCTTGCTTGGATAGTATCCATATGACTCATCATAAAATCTCGGTTATTTGCTGTTTTATTCAGTGCTACTTGCTCATTCAGGAGACCTCTGCTGGCAGAATCTATGTGCTGCAGCTGCGTGCACTCCTTGCTGAGCTGAAGTGTATCTTATGTATCATTGTACGGATTTTGCTTAGTTGTGTACAGTATCTTTAATCCTTCAGCCAGTCAGCTAAAACGAGAGTTAGATTTATTTACCCAAATGCTCGTTGATACTTTTTAGCATAACTTGGCTTGGGTTTATGGTTTTTGTTTTGACATCTGAAAGTAAGAAGCAAGAGGCTAAGGAAGAAGATTTTGTTGTTCCTCAGGTCTAGTGTGCGTATCACAGCGACTAATGAATGTACACCTGGCACCAGCTGTGGCTTACTTGAATCAGATGAAGGTTACCTATGTTCTCTTGGTTGGTAGACCCTCTTTCCATATCTCAGTTGTTTGCTGATAGCTGTGGTACTGTGAGGGCTGCGGTTTGAATCGTAGCTGCTCTCCAGTCTTTTCATGTTCAAGTGTCAAAAAGCCATGTATTCCTAAAGGCCTTACTGCAAAACATGCTCTTCTAGAACAGGATGTCATTGCCGTGCTGTAGAATCTGTTTATTTAAAGCATACTTCAAGGGGAAATCCTCTCATTACGCAGAAGAAAATCATATTTTTCACAACTGACTTCTACAATTCATCTGTAGCCTGATTTTTAGTCAGTTTTGTCCTTTGTTCTGTAAGACTGTGGGAAGCCTGGACTTTCTCAATTCATCTGTATGACATCTTTCCTTAATTGTACCATATGAAGTTTGGCTTGGATTCAGCGTAATGCTTTTCCTGTGTTCGCTTTCAAATTGAGTGTCTTCATTTAAATGTCAAAATTGGAATCAGCATTGGTGTGAGATATTTGCCAAGTTCTCTTGTCACTCAAACAAAACCGCTTAGTTATTTTCTCATCTCGAGTTGCATCGGTTTGATGTCTGTCGTCTTCTTTTCTTCTTAGGAACCGTGGAGAAAAGCGAATGAGTGCTTTCGAGTGTGTCCGAAAAGTTTATCGATCAGATGGCGTTAAAGGCTTTTACAGAGGAATGTCAGCATCTTATGCAGGCATATCTGAGACTGTTATTCATTTTGTTATTTATGAGAGTATTAAGAGAAAAATACTGGAACATAAGACTGCTTCTGCCATGGTCAGTGAGGATGAATCGGCAAAAGAAGCTTCGGACTTTGTTGGAATGATGATGGCTGCTGCCACTTCTAAAACTTGTGCAACATCAATAGCATATCCTCATGGTAAGAGGACTTGTGCAGTTGAGAGCCTGCCTCAGTGTGATCAAACTGAGTCTTTCCAGTGATTTGTAGCCAACTTTGACTCACTTGCTCAAGAACTATTTCTGTGTAATGCTATTTCGCAGCACTTTCAGAGAGTCAACATGAGTGTAGTACTTGGAAACAAAACTAATTTTAAATGGAATTCTACAATGGTTGGTATTTGTCAATGTTTATTTTTCCCAGGGATTTTCTAGGGTATGGGCTAAAGTACTTAGGGACGTGGTACTTTTTTCACTTGGAATCTGTGTACCCAGGAATTTTACATAACTCAGTGAGGGACTGTGGTGGCTTAGTAAGTAGCTGTGCACCAATGCACCGCTTTCTTACTCTCCCTCCTCAGAAAGAGAGGGAGAAAATATATTGGATATAAGCTCACAGGTTGATGTAAGGACAAATAAATCCAATACAGAGAGAACTTCTTTCTGGCCTGTAAGAAAATAGGCACCCTAGTGTGGTTTTTGACTGCACTTGATTTACAGCAGAGTAGTTGTGTATACATTGTTTGTTCGTGTGTTGAGTACTTAATTTGTGACAGTTTCCAAGCTGAAAAGTATGAACCATCCTCTTCCGGATTTTAATGAGCAAACTCCTCTTGCTCAGCCATATATTCAACAGTGTGTGAGTATTTAGTTTGTCTCTTACACGTTGCTGGTTTGCTCCTTTTTGTCTTGCTCAAATTTTTTGTTAAGAGCTTCTCTGATACTGAGAAGCTGAAATGGGGGAATGGTTGACTTCTAATGTGAAATGGCTAGTTGGTTGCTGGGAAAGATGGTATCAAACATAACCACATCTGGTTTCCTTTATACAGAAGTTGTACGAACAAGGCTAAGAGAAGAGGGAACAAAATACAGATCTTTCTTCCAGACATTATCTTTGCTTGTGCGAGAAGAAGGGTATGGATCCCTCTACCGAGGTTTAACTACGCATCTGGTCAGACAGATTCCAAACACAGCTATCATGATGTCAACCTATGAAGTCGTAGTCTACTTGCTCGATGGATAGCAGCGTGACAAGGCTTTCTAGAGGAAGGCAGAAGACTGAAAGACTGAAGGGGACTGCTGAGTGTCAATGCCAAATGTGGTGGGCAGAAGGAAAGTTGTACCTGGAACATGCAGATATGGACAAAATAGAAGGTTGATTGTGGGTGACTGTGATAATTTTGCTGCCTTATTGTATGGTCTCTTAGCAGTGTTACAAGTAGAAGCTGCCCCTTAGGGAATGCCTCTGTGCATCTCTTTATTCAAAACTACTTCTTTGTTTCCATCTGTTAATGTATAGACAAGGCTATTCAGTCATCTTCAGAGGCTTAATGTGTGAGGGAGGGGGCATGGAACTTTCTGGGCAGCCTTATTCCCACCTTCTAATGATTGCTCTCAACCACATTCTTTTTGTTCTGTTCTACTGCACAGTAACCTGTTGGAAGAATGACGAGGATAACACTTTCATGTTTTTCCATGTCAGAAATTTCCATTCATTTGCTCTGAATATCCGTAAAGAGACTGAGGTAGTCAGTGTGTAAAGATTTCCATGTTGCTACCTCAAGACAGGATATGGCACAGGGACCCAAAATTGAATTACTTCTTCACTACAAATGGTGATACTTGTGTTGTATTTTTTCTCTTTAAATTTGAACAGTGTTCTAGAGTAGTGAGAGAGAATCTGATTCCTGGTATGATTTCAATTGATGAATGTAGATTTTTAGTTCTTCTGCATCATTGGTTTTTCTTTCTGAAGTTTTTCCCCCCTTAAAAAAGAGAGGCCTATGAAACACTGTCCTATATTATCAGTCTTTTCTTGCCAGTCTGTCAGGTTGTTCACACAGCTGTGGGAGAACCTGTTGAATGCTACCTTACAGCCTTTCAAAGGGTGCTTACTGTTACAAGATTTGTGGAGACCATTTGTGAAGGCAGGATTAATTCAGAGTTTTGTGCCACTGCAGAACAGGCTCTTTTTATCCTAAAGCTTTGGGTAAAGCTTGACCTAGCTTACTGGTGTCTGTATTTGAGTACAGGGGAAGAATACACATCGCTATGGTTGGAAGGACTAGAAAGCAGAATTAGTTGGAGCTGTGGTAAGTGTCTTCAGTGCAGACAGCCTCTGTACAGAGTGATGGAGAAAGCAGTTATCTTTTTTTGATAAGCATTCCCCTTGATAGTTGCTGTATGATTTCTTCCAAGTTGAGCCTGTGTTCAGAACAGCAGTTGACAGTATAACCTTGTCCTCCAGTTCTGAATATTCAGGCACTGTTTTTGTTGTTCTTTAAGTCAGCTACAAAGATGTGTTGCATTCAACAGCAAGGCTTAGGCAATTAACTCTGTCATAACTTACAGTGTTTTCCAAGGTCATACAACTGGGGTGTCAGAACCAGAAGTTTATTGTTGTAAGAACTCGTGTAGGTTTCCAGACAAATCTTTAATCTGCACCGTGAGTATTTGTCTGTCTATGTCCACGATCCTTATAGGAAGGATGACCATTATAGAACTGGGGGCAATAGCTTTCTGCGTATAAATGCTGCTACACTGCTGTGACAGAACCGTGCGATGGACTCTTCCAGTGTGGTACTTCAGTATACTTCAACCGTGCATTGTGTGCAATGGCTTTCTTATGAATGACTCCTTATGCACTTTGTGGCCTTCTGGCCTGTGAATTTTCTTTCCCTTACTGGTTATCTGTGTTCTGTCAAACTGTGTTCAGCACATGCGCTTTGGCTTTAAGCAAAGCATGTGCTTTGATTTCAGTGTAACTGCAGGATGAAGCATTTTCTGCTGTAGATCTGTAGGATCTGTGTTGCAGCAGTTCTGTAAGCTGCATGTAAAAGCTTGAAGCTTACAGAACAATCGGCCTGGCTTTTCTTTCTCACTTTATTTTGACCCATGTCATGTTCTCCCCACTGTCAAAATATTTGAGTACTTTGTGTAAATGTACTAATTTCTTTTTACTCTAAGAGCCACCTATAGCACACACAGTGACCTTGTCTGTGCTGTTGTCTTTGTCCTTGGACAATGTTGTTTTACCTTTTATAGGCAAAAACTGTGGTTTGTGATATACCCACAAAGGTGAACTTGATTGTTTTAGAGAAGTGAGGGGAGTGCTGAAATGCGTGTTCTAAAATTGGCCTCTCTAGGATAAATCCAGTGTGTTATTTGTGGCTCTGAGTTTCAAAGTTTTACTGTGATGCCTTTATCCAGACAACTAAGTGCAGGATTGGCTACTTTAATTTTTGGTATGTAAGAAGTGGATTTCCCTTCAGCTCTCTGAGTTGTTTGCTCAGAGCCAAACTTGAAATTGGCGTGACAACTTTCAGCTTCAGTGTTTGTGAACAGAGTTAACATTTGCACGAGTCCAGGCTTTGTGCAGGTTACTGTCCTGTGGCTTTTACTGGACATAGTCTCCCTTGATGACGTGTCCATCTCTCCCAGCAGTTCCCTGTGTGCCTTCTGGGTGAGATCAGTCCACTTGGAGTCGCTTTTAAAATAAAAGTTTAAGCAAAGAATGCTAAAAGGACAATTAAATATGGGAGATAACAGCTAAAAATACACAACTGGCTTGTTGTTCCACCTTGCTAACAGGGCTAAGTATTGTTTTAGCCTCGGGTGATCTTTTGTTTTGACTTCTTTAAGGAAATAAAACTTGGATTTTTGTTTGACTACCAGTACATACGAAGTTACCTCTGAAATATTTCCCAAAGATCTTTAAATTATTTCTGTTGTTTTCTTTATATTTTTTACAACAAAAAAGAGCAAAGGGATTAAGTACATGCTACATTAGTGACATCCTTAACTACAGAACTGAGAGGAGTGTGTTTTATCTTTCTCATAACTTAAAAAATGGTCATTGTAATTTATATTTGAACGTAGTGTATTTATTTCAGTTTTTTCCCTGCCAAAGATGCAAAGCTTTTGGAGGTCAGAGTCTCAGTAATTAGCGTCTCCATCTTTGTCTTGATAGGCCCTAGGTGTTACTGCAAGCCGTTAGTTTCGGCGTGGCAGCGTTAGGCACTGAGGCTGCACGCTGCAGAACGTGCCAGGAGGCGGCACTGCAGCATGCGTTGAGCAGAGGGATACAGGGCTTCTCTGCCCGGCTGTGTGACAGCGTGCTGCTTGTCCCTCCAGGGTACTGCGGGTAACGTGGCAAGGGTGACCTGAGATTACAAAGCCAGAAACATTTGACTTCAGTGGGCGCAGTCACGTCTCACAGCCCCTCTGTTAGCCCTGCTGTCCCTGCAGTGCTGTGATATCAGGTGAGTCGTGGTGTGCTGCAGCGGGCTGAGCCTGCCACTTATACTGACTGATAGATCTGCTGGCTTATATTGTTCTAAGTAGGTTTACACTAGTGTTATGGAGTTGTTTGATTATTTTAAGTGAATCATCAGCCTATTCACTTGTATGTTGACACTGCACCTATCTAGTTCCCTGTTTACATAATGCACTCCGTATATTTTCTTTCTAATCGAGATGTTTGTTAGTGACAGTTTGTTTTTGTTCCTGTAATTACCATTTGTAACATTCCTCAGACCGTAGCGTTTTAAATGAATACTTCCAGATCCAGAAGTTTGGAGAGCCTTTATGTATATATATATCACTTCCTGTTTAAACTGTTGAAACTCAGAAAACAAGCTGAATGCTGAAGTGTGCCTACGTAAATGTACTTTTTTTTTTTCCAAGTTTGTCTGTACAGATTTAGTTATGTAAGTTTTTCAGTTCTTCTATTTAAGAGAGTCTGCCTACCCTGCATATGTGAACATAATTATGCCCTGCGAGTCATAGCTAAACACTCACAAAGGACAGTTTGAGAATACTTCCATACTCATGTGAGGTTTGCTATTATTCTTGCATACATTCTTGGCTGTAAACTGTGTGCATTTACTCTGTATTTATATTGTTAACCCTTTTGTTTGGATTGCTTTAACCTTCAAAGCAAATTAAAATGATGTGCTTCTATTCAGATGTTGCCTTCTGTGCTAAACTGTACTTTGATGTTTCTGATTTTTTTATTACTGATATATACCAGTGCCTGGACAACTGTGATTAAAGAAGAGCAATTCATTGGGGTATCACTGTGGATCATTTCATCTTTTGCCTTTTTATATTGGCTGGGAATAATGCATCTGTGTTGTAACAAGCTCATCTTTTGTTAGAGGTAATGTTTGACGTAAGTTAGTTGAATATGCCATTGCAGTTAGATTGAAATGCTGTTTTTATTGCCTGTCAACTGAGATCCGGTAACCAGCAATCAGAAAACTTGTGTCCATTTAAGGTACCACGTAGCACACGCTTCTGACCGAAATGAAGAGCAGTATTTCCTCGTAATGTGAAGACTGCAGATTCAAGGAGTGGATTATAACTGCTTTTGCAACGAACCATTAGATACCATTTCGTTTGAACAGAAGGTATTTGGTACAAAGTCTGCCATCAGGATTTCTTCATAAATCATTCTGCATAAATGCGTATGGTTTGTTTGCAGTTCACGCTGCGTTCTGGCCTGGTCTTCCCCATTGTATTCTGAAACTGAATCCTTAGCAGTCTGTGGTGCAAACTTGATGTCGCTGATTGCATTCTTCCAGCTGTTCAGAGGCATTTCAAAACTCGCATTAAAACATCACGTGTATGATAACTTTCATTTCTTCTTTTTTTTCTTCAGTAGGTGTTGATCTGAATTGACCCACCCTACTCTGCTTCTGAGACTTTTAGCATCGAGGTCATCCAAACCTAGAGGTGATCGGTCTGCTGGAACTACTGCAGGCAGCCCGTGTGCTTGTGCCTGGCACATCTGAAACGAGACCTGTCACTCACATAATGGTAACTGGCTGCAACTGACCTTTCAGTCAAGCTCTCAGAGTTAGTTTTAAACTTAGTACTGTATGGGATACTCTTAATGCCGATTTCACTAACAAATGTACTTGCTGCTGGTGGGCTTGTGTGAAGTTAACCATCTTTTAAACATGGGCTCTATGTGGTGAATCTTAGTGCTTCTGTGCACACCTATGGTGGGTCAGAAGTTGGTAGCTTTTTCTAATCTTGCTCCCACAGCTGAAAGTTTTGCCTCTGAAGTGTAAACAGAATTCCAAGCAGTTCATTCTGAGACTTCAGCATCCATCTAAAATTTGAAAGTAGGCATGTAAAGTGCAAGTCTGGCAGAAATTATTTTAAGGATTTTGATAATTTGGGACTGCTGTTATATGATTAGGGACTCAATGTACTGCCAATATTGAAGAAAGAAAGCAGTTAAGTGAGGAAACTACAGGTTTATGCATGAGCAGAGCTCCAAGAATGTCCTTGTACACAGTGATGTGAAGGTAAGTGTACAGTAAGCAAGTACTGTTCATTTTGAAATAAGTTAATGACTGCAAGTGGTAACGGGTATTTTAAATGAAAAAATTCAGAATATGTGTTTCATATGGATTTTGTGGAAGTATCTGATGTGGAGCTACCGAGAAAAAATCTTTGTTATTTCAGTCTGGATAGGCTCAAGAGGAAGTTTTGTAGTGGGAACTGTTGGGTCGGTGGTGAGTGGCACAAGTATTTGATGAAGTCTCTAGAAAATTTCTGCAGCAGTCAGACTTTGTATTTTATTTGCTGTGTCTGTAGTGCTTTAGACAGGAAAAACTGGGCTGCCTTTGCTAGCAATTCCCATCCTATGAAATAAAACTCTGTGATTTTTTCAGAATTTTATTTTTTTCCCTTGTTTTTCTGCATGAGATTTTTTCCATTGACTGCTCTGAGTGAGGAGAATGTAGAAGTGTGAACTCTGAAGGGCTGTGTCTGGCTCGGTGCTGACTGTAACTCCTCAGTAGCATCTTCAGAAGAGCGTCCTGTGGAAATGTTTCTGCAGACACACATTGCTTGCTTGCAAGGAGGAAAGGCCAGTCTTTACAGGGTTATCCAAAGTGTACTTGGGGCAGGCTTTGGTTAAAATTAGTGGGAGCCTCGTGGATACAGGTACTGCAGGGAGAGTGCATCTCTTGGGAGATATTTCACCTGTTCACCTGGAATAACCTTTGAAGAGGGAGTGAGTGATTGAAAAAGCTAACAACTGTTCTTGCTGAGAAAGCCCAGTAGGTGTGAGTCTTTCCAGAGATGGGACAACTCTGCAAGGAGTTGTACTGAAAAAAATCACTGTGGATTTCCTTAGGCATTCCCTGTTTTCAGCTGTACCCAAGAGCAAGGTCTTCTGGGGAAAAATTAGAGGTTTCCTTCTTCATCCTCTAGAAAAAGAGATACATCCTATTCTTAAGTCCATATGCAGTCTGCAAATACTGTCTTCTACACTGAGCTCTCACAGTTGTATAAATAACTTGTTGACCTCTGGCTGCTGAAGGCAGGCAAGCGTAGCTTTTTTCTTAAGTTGGTAGATTTTCATTATGAATCTTCTCAAGTGCTTTCAGTCCTTCATTCCTTGAGATACTTGTTCCCCTTCTGTCTCTTCTGAAACTTAGTCATCAGTACAAGTTTAGAGTTTATATTATCATTGCCTGCTGCTACAAGTGTTCCCTGGCTTTCACAGTGATTGAATGACTTGCAATTTGCTGTGGGGAATTCCTGCTGGATTTGTTCTGGTTACATTTATGGGTTTGGGAATATGGTTTGAATTTCTTGCAACAGAAATGATCTGTTATCATCCATACGTTTTCCTAAGAGACCAGTTGAGGGAAAATAATGAAAAATAACAAGCGTTCAGCTATGCTTGTAGGGTGGTCCGATATTATTCCCTAATTCACTCAGGCAATGGACAGGCATTTAAAGCTCTTTCTTTGCTATACTAAAAATCACAAAACCAGTATAAAAATATTGACCTTTCCCCATTAGAGGAAAGAATATCTGCCATAGTCCGTTACTGTTATAATTGAGGGGACTGCTGCCAAGTCTTTATAGCTGGGATATAAATGGAATATTACCTTTTGAGCAATAGCAGCTTAGAGCTGCTGGAACCACACACACTGAAGTACCTTAGCCACACAGGTGAACCAGTTTGGGCTTCCAGGTTCTCTTGCAGTTCTCCCATAGCTCAATTCAGCTAGAACTATACTCCCATCACCTTCTTTCACAAGATAAAATAGTTTCCTTATGGCAGGATAGGGACGCTGGAGTAGTCTTCAGATATTCTCAGCTATTTCTGTGGGGTTAGTGTTCTGATAATTCTCACAATCTGAACTTAGGAAAAAAATAGCCCCCATTCCTGAGAAGGGATGCAGAATTAATTTGGGAGGGATGGGATTTTTGGAGTTGGCGGATATGAAAAGCCACTGAAAGGTAAGTAGAAAGTATAAGGTTTTGGCATGAAAGAAAAGCCCAGAAGACATAACTAGGGCCCCTAAATATCTCAGGGAAGATAAATGGTGGAGAAATGTGCTGTGTTTTTCCCTAGCTGTGAAAAGGCATTCTTCACTATTCAAATGGGGAGTTGGCAATATGTGGTGGCAGTACTTGCCAAGCTTCCTGTTCCTTCCTAAAGATGAAACAACATTGGGATTCAGAGCTGTAAATCCCTTCTGAGATGGTGTAGGTGAAGAGATACTTTGTCATATATATATATATATTCCCATATATATATTCATATTAATACAATTATATCAGGTCATTCTGGTTTGAGTGTGCTGGAGAACCAGTAGAGGAGCTTTCCCAGTGTCCAGTTTCTCCTAAGCTTTATGTCAGAATGCACTTGGAAAGGGAGATGAAATAAAGCTGTAGCAATTCCTAGCCCTGTTTGCTTGCTCAGTGTAACTCCTCTTTGCAGGTACAAAAGTTGGGGAAAGGGGATGGATTCCAGCTGTTAATGAGGCACAAAACTTTTCTGCCTAGTTTTCTTCCTGTCATGGTTTGGGCTGGGAGAGAGCGTCCTTCTTAGAGACCTGTATGGTATCATGTTTTGGATTTAGGAGAAGAGTAATGTTGATAATACACTGTTTTAGTTGTTGCAGAGCAGTGCATGCAAGGACCTACATTTAGCCAAAGACATCTTGCTGCTATAGAGGAGCTGTAGGAATGCCTGAAGAGATAAGAGCACTCATAGATGAGAAAAAGAATCTCAGATTCATATTAATTCTCTGTCCAGAAGATTCTTGCCTTTCAGAAGTGTGAGACAGGCTGTTCCTGGCTCAGGTTGACATTTCCTGCTTCTTCTGTTTTTTGTTCTTTGGTGTTTTTTTTAGCATGCATTACAAATGTAAAGAATTCAGGAAATAGGGAGGAAAGGAAGGAGGAAAATTTTAGGGACGAGTTATTTTGTTGGCTGGTTCTTTCCTCTTTTCTCAAATCACTGGCTAAAATGGAAAACAAGGAACATAATCATGGTTTTACTCCAAAAAGGTGACTTGCCTTTTGCCCTGAAGTTCATTTTCCTTTTATACGTTCTTTGACTTCCCTTCTCCAAATATTTTTTCTAATTTTTTTTTCTACACAACAGCTTCACTTCAGCAATGGAAGTGAAGGCCGCCTCTACCAAGAGAAGTAGGTTCATGTGCGTTTACATTTCCTTCAGTATAGGAGAGCCTTGGATTTGCCATGCAGTTTCCTGTGGCTCAGGGGCAGTGTGCCTTGCTGGGGTTTTTGAAAGAAACCATTGTGTCTCTCAGATGCTTTGCTATTGTCTTCTTGACCAGTGGTGTTCTCTGCACCGAAGGTCTCCTAAGGTTAAGACCTTGCTTTGATTTTCTCGTACTCTGGGCAGATGTGTAAATATTCGGAATTTTGGTGCTTTTTTTTAGTTCACGTTTGGAATGTGAGATCTTGTTCTGTCCATACTTACACTGATGGTCTGGGACAGTTAGGAACTTCAGTTCTTTTTCAGGACAGAAAACAGTAAAGTAGCCAATGAATTTCTGGTTACCTATGTCCTGTTGTGCTCTGCCTGATACAGTTTGTTCTTCTGTTGGCTTTGGTCAGTAATAATGTTCTGTCAAGAAGAGTTTAAGATCTTCGTATTCCTTTTTTTTTTCCTCACATAGAGAAAACACGATATTGTAGTGGAAAAACAGCCCAGTTGAACACTGGCTCAATTCTGTTTTGCTAGAGCTCTCTGTAACCAGGTATTAACAGTGTACTGATGGAGCTTAGAATGCTCGTGCAAAGCAGAAGGAAACACAGGATAAGCGAGGAGGATATGGTAAGAGTGACAGATGTGCTTTTATCTTACATAGGCCTTCATTTATTCTCTTCCTAGCTTTAAGTATTGATTTTTGTGGTAGAAATTGCTGCAGCTTGTGGAGGTGCAATTACATCTCTTTCAACCTTTATAAAATAATTACTGGTGTCCCTTCTTTGGCGTTCCAAAAGAGAAAAGCCTCAAACTACCAGTGGTCAAAAGACATTAAGATACTGCTGTAGTTCCAGCACACAACTTTTGACTTTTGACCTAACAGTTAACTCTTCCCTGTGAGCCCAGATAAATAATTAATAATAAATGCTAATTGATTTTTCAGCAAACTCCTAAGTTGGGTAAATGGTGTAGTTCGGCATTCTTTATTTTAGCTTCCGCTTGGTTTGTTTTTCAAAGGCTTAGGAGACTTAGTGGGAAGGAAAGCATTTCCACCTGTAATATCTGATATGATTTGGTTTCTTAATCTGAAGTGTTTAAGTGGCTCACTGTGGAAAAGCGGTGTAACTCCAGGAGACTCAGAGGGGCTGCTGAAATGGTGACTGTTTTTGTAAGGGGTCATTCTGAACTTTTGACTCTGAAACTTAGGCTTGCTCCTGACCTTGGGATTTCTGGTCCCTGGCCTCGTGCTGATCAAGAATATTGGAAACAGAGCTGTACAAAACTACCAGTTTTTACTTAGTATGAAAACGGATAGTTTTGCAAGTATGTGAAAACTTGATCCAGTGTACGGTTTGCTCTTTCTGCCAGGCAACACTTACTGCTGGTGTAAATGAATCAAGTTTTCCCTCTGGGCAAAATGGCAAATTTGTTCAGGCGCAAATGTGTCTTTTCATGGAGAAATTTTATCCTCCTTTTATCAGAAGCAGCTTTTTATACAAAAACATGGTTTTCCGCACTATTTTTCTAGTCATAAGAATTTTTGTGCAGAAACAGTAGTATGGTCTTATGGGGATTGCATAGCAGGTAAAGCAGTTCCAGTCATTGTTCTCCAAGCACTGCTTCCACCCACTGACACATGCCTCCACTTGCACTTTTGCAGGTTACTAGGAAGTCAGCAAGACAGCATTTACAGAGGCAACATCACATGACAGGAATGTCTAAAAGATGAATGCACTATTTCCTTGTTTACAGGCAATCAGAAATCTCCCGATCTGAATGTAACTTCTGTGACAGAATGAAAAGCACGAGGCTGTCTCAGGAAAGCACTTGGAAAGTGAAAGACAGCGATAATAACTTATTTTCAGAGTTACCTGCAGCACAGGTGGGGTCACCAGACAATAAGTAACAAATCTGTCCAAACGCTTACAGAATTAGCACAAGTTCACCTTTACAGACAGCGTCTTTCCTGTTACACTGAACTGCAAATGTTTGAGCTTTCCTGTATTTTCCCTATATATGTGAAACATATGGGGAATTACGAGTGGCTGAATATAGAGAGCATTGCGTATAAATCAAAGCTGGGGTTCTCAGAGTTGGGTTTTAACTAGTTACTGAGTGTTTCGTAATGGAGGGCTCGATGTTCATTCATAGCTTCTGATCACGTTGATAGGCATAAGAGCTTGACTCACCCTACGTGGTTTAGAAATAACAACCAAAAATGTGCCCCTTAATGGTGAGTTTTGGAATTAACAGATCCAGCTGACTGCCCTGTTTGCTGCTGCATCAATTTTCACAGCTGTCAGTCTTAAATATCTTTGCTCTCCAGAGGTGAGGGCACAAAACAGTGGTAAGAGTTAAATTGTTAATGTAACTCTTCCATATTTAAGTGTTTCAGGCCGGTAATTTTAACTGAAGACAACAAAGCGAAGAAGTACAAGTCCCGAGTAGCTGTCACATGCCCAGAAATTAGTCCCAACTAATTAATAACAGTGCACGACCAGAAGGGGATTCTGGTTTGATTAAATCCAGGTCCTTCTTGTAATAGGGATTTGTGACATGTGATACCATTCATAAATCGATCATACCTCATCTTTAGACTAATTAGGTTACTTTTTCTACTGGGAGATTGCCTCAAAACCTCACTTTCTTGTTTAGAAACAGTGCTCTAATTTAGTGTCCTAACAGTAGTCCCTATAAATCAATGTAAGCAGCAGGAGTGAGCGCAGGCAGCCCTCTAAAGGGTCACTTTTGTCATGTGTTGTTTGCATCTGAGACAAGTGGTTTCCTATATCTCCTTTTCTTGGGTTTACTTTGCTCTACAGTAGTCTGGGAAAAGTTCTTACATATGGGAAAGTGACATAGGTTGCCTCTTTCTTTGAGACGAATAGCAAGAGTGCTGTCTTGTTAATGATTTTTTTTTTTTAATAATTAATCATTTCTAAAAACAATCAGAATCATGAGTCAGCTATTACATCTTGTAGTGAGATCGCACAGCTGGCTCAGCTTCTGTGCCTCTTCAGCAATTAGTTCAGGCTGACTCTCTCGGATTGTTTTTGCTGTATGTTGTCAGAATTGCTGGTTTGCAGCAGCGATGCGTACATTTTGTACAAGCATTTCTATTAATATTAGCCCTGAAATTTCCTATTGCTTATACGTGAAATGAGAACGCCATTGAAAAGTAGCCTTGTAATAATGCGGTTTGCATCCTTCTGTAGGCCTGATTCTGCACGCTTGATTCAGGAGCACTGATGGCTGAGGTGCTCGCACTAGCCCGCTGCTGTGCAGTACCTTTCTACTCCTTTATTTGGTATGCGATGCGAGGCTATCCTAAAGTGAGCATCAAACACTGCAGCTTGTTTCTTAGCTTCTCCCTCCTCACTGCTGAATGCACCTACAACTGTTTCTGCAGTGTTGGGTAAATCATGCCCTGGCAGTGTTGCTCAGTGCCTCTCTGACCTTCCAGGCTGCTCTGGAGTGGTTCTGTTGTTCAGGAGTCTCAGGAGCAAATGCTGTTCCTGGCTGGAGCTGTGCCACGTACATCAATGTCTGACTGGTAAATCATGTTGTCATGCCTGTAGGAATTAGACAGATGTGTAAACTGAGATGGATTCAGCTGATCGTTGTGATAATAGAACTCAGTGACAATCAGTCTGTGTTACAAATTTCATCGCTGTTATTGAGGAGCTGGCTTTTATGCTCCCATTGTTTTCCTGGGCTTCTTCTCTCCTTCCCATTATTTGCTGCTGTGAACTGCATTGTCTGTAAATCTCAGCTGGAAGATTATGCAATGCTGCTTCCAGGCCTTAGTGGGAAGGACAGCTCTCTTTAAATCTTGGAGAAGCTGTCTGATCAGCAATACTACTTGTAAGAATTTTTATTAGTAGAACCTTCTGAAAAACTTCTGGTTTAGTTTAATAATATGAAAAACTGCTTTCACCATAGTGTAAAATGAAAAGCAGGCTGTTTTTAAATCACTACACAAAAGTCAAATGGAACTGAAATGAAAATGTAAGTAGACCCAGACAACAGATACAAAAAAGCAAATATATATTTTTAAATCAAGCATGTTGTTCTGAACGTGAGCTGTGGATTCAGCTTCAGTATTGCCTTGTCAAAGCTGGGTGGTTGTGCCCTCACAGGGGGATGAACTGTAGGTTGAAGGCAATGAGGTTTTTATTTTCTTGCTCGAGTGTCTGAAGTTTTCTCTCTTTTCAGACTTGGAGGCTGTTAGACTGCTTTGCACACAGCCCTGAGTGCATCCTGCTGTGGGATGGAAGCACCTGGCATGCTGTTTCCCCTGGCCTGGGAGCAGCTGCACAGCCACAGTGCTGTGCTGGGCTCTGCTTCTTCCCGGGTCAGTTGGAAGGGATTATTCCTTAGCCTGGTTCTTCTGCCGTGTTCTGCTGGAGACAGTTTTCTTTTTAGGTGTGCTGGCGTCTGCAGCTACGTGGAGCTGCTCTCCAACACAAATCCTTCCCAATAACTGCCCTGACATAAATGTTTTTGATGTTGTGGATTTTTTAAATTCCTCATTTTTTCAGGAGACATTAGGATGTGAGTGCATGTGTTGTGAAGCTGCAGCAGGGGACAGGGCAAACAGCTGAGGAGGGTTTTGCAGAAATAATGTCTCACTGGTGCATCAGAGCAGTATGACTGGACCGCCTCCTGAGGAGTATGGCAGGAGCTGCCACAGCTGCAGGAAGGTATCTTACAGTCATGCTTTACTTGTATGTTTGATATCTTTTTTCTTCTTCATAACTAGTCATTTAAATACTCATCTCCTCTTGGAAGTCATCCTAGATTCATAGATTCATTAGGTTGGAAAGGACCTACAAGATCATCTAGTCCAGCCATCCTCCCACCACCATCCCTACCCACTAAGCTACTAAATCAAATCCCTAAAGCCTCGAGCTGGATGCTTCAATTCCATTTGTCTTTGGAAATTTCTCCGTTCATTTTTCCAGTGCCCAACATTGTTTAAGTCCAGAAGGCCCCGGCTCATTGTGAGGTACTTAATGGAAGAACAAATTTTATGACCTGAAGGCATTTTACAAACCTGCTTTGCAATGCAAAACTCATTCATAGGGAAGAAGTTGAATCAAAGGCTTGCCACTGCCGACTGATCATTTGATATACTCGAGCTGATGTTATGCTGCCAAGAATATCCATTTCTTTTTTCCCATTACGAGGATAAGCTGATAAATTATTTTGCTTATTGACTTTTGATTTGCACTAAATTTTCTTCTGTGAACCTAAAGCTTTTCCCTCTTTCTTGGCAAATTTGGAAAATGGCACACTTTATCTCTGCACTTGAATCTAGAAGTAAATAGATTTAGCGTCAGATTTATCACAGTTTTCAAACAAAGGATATTAAAATGTTTTTGTTAATATAGGAGAATCTGGACACCGGTGTGCATGTGATTCCTCATCTGTGAGAGGCTTTGAGTGTAGTGCTATTAGTGAGCATTAGGTTGCTGAAGCTGCCTTTAGTTCACTGCTTTTGCAAAATGTTTCAAACCCTGTAAGATTGCTGGCAAGTAATTTTACCTTTGAGAAATTTCTATAAAAGACCTTTTTGTAGTTCAAACAAAGTCAAGAAGACAAACCCTGGAATTCAGACACTCCTTTCAGAGTGAAGCAAATAGCCTAAAAACCTGACTCAGCATTCTGCAGTACCAGCCCTGCCAACTCAGTGTGGCTTTCTGTGTGCAATTGCTACATAAAGGTCTGCTATTCTGGTCATTTAAGTTGGTGAGAAACTTAATGTTAGTGTTGGGGAATTCATAAGGAATAACAATTTATAAGGCGCTCACGCAAATTAAAACAGTTATGTCTCCTTGTTGCAATACCCAAAAATAAGCAGCTTTTAGTACAGACTTTTTTTTTTTTGGGTACAGCTCCTTGTGGGTATCCCATCTGGTGCTATGATTTCATTGTCTTTGCAATCAAAGCATATTTCAGTTTGGCTCTGAGGCTGAGAAGGAGAACCCAGGATGCTGCAGTCAGTGTTTTCATGTAGGAAATAGCACTGTTCCTTCTGTTCCAGCTGTTCTGGTGATAAATTGTACTTCTCTCAAGATGGGCGGGGTATTTATTTGATTAAGCACCATTATCTACTTAGTTTCCCGGTGGTATGTATTCCCACACCATCACGTGTGATGGGAACTTGACTGGGGGGTCTGTGACTGACAGAGACCCTACGAGGAGACACGCTTCAGCTTGTGAGCCGGTGCAAGAGGCTGCAAGAGGCCCCTCATAACCTGATTTCCAGCTTTCATTATCGCTGCCAACTGGGTCTGTCCCACGCGTCTTACATCCAGGCACTGACTAGCTCCTGTGTTTAGCCTGTGGGATAGGATCTCAGGAGATCTCAGATGAGAACAGTGTGTGTGAGGCACCAGTTTTTGTGCCTCTTGTGCTATATGTCAGTGGCAACAGAACACAATAGTCTAGGAGCTGTAAACAAAGGCAGATTGTCCAGCAGCATCTGAGAATTTCAGTTCTCAACAGAGCAGGTAGTGATCTCTTACATGCTCTTAATGCAGAGACAGACTCCAATTACAGTTCAGCTAAAGCGAGCCAGAATGTATTGAAACAGAGCTGTTTCCACAAACATGAAATGTTTGTTCTATGGAGATGTAAAGCCAGCGAGACGTCCCGTTGGGCTCAATCTGAGATCTTCTAGCAGGTCTCATGACAAATGCGTCTCTAAAAATGTATGAGTAATGTATCTGCCAGCTCTGGCAGAGCTTTTGCTCCTGTCTCCATAGTGATCCTGACAATCTCAGCAAATGGAACTGGTCAGTCAGAGAGGTAATTGAGCCATTAAACTGTTGTAACCCAGGAAATCTGAAATCTGTCATAGCTGCATCCTTATTGTCTGAACTTAACGAAGGAGAAAGACTATTGAAATAAACGGCTTTAAAGCTATTTTGGAGAAGAGAACTAAAGGAGAGTTGGGGGGGAAATTATTAAATAGTATGAAAATGGAAGCTGGCAAAGCTATAGTGGAAGCACAGATTGAGGTGAAACATTTCAGCAAATGGATGCATGTCCTCTCAATGTTAGAATTTCACTAAGGATGAGAGGAAAACAAATCCCTGTGGACAAGGAGGTGCAGTCAGGTCTCATCTGTTCTCATGCATTTCAGTGATCCAGTGGGTCTAAAACGTGGCTGGGATTTAGCTTGGTCTTCTATTCCCTGACCTAGTGAAGGCAACAGTGAGTTTTCTATTGGTTTCCCTGGGCTTTGGATTTCCCCATTTTATGGCTTTGAACAGTATACATGCACACTATATTGGACTTCATGTTACGTAGGAAGATGGGTTTGCGAATTCTAAGAATACCTGTAGTCCAATATGGATGCTATTTTGGAATTTTTTTATAGCACAAATTGAAGAAAAATAGTTATTGGCATTTAAATGGTAAATGAACTGTTATATGGAACTTTGGCCGTATATTAAGGACAACCCTTAAGGCTTCATGCACACTTCCTGCTTTGTGCCTTTCTCAGGCCTCAAATAACTGCCATGATGGTAACTGATGCCCTTTGCCCAGGTCAGTTGAGTTCTGGCCCCTTAGGGGCAATACAGAAACAATCATAGCACCCGGGAGGGAAAATCAGTTTTGGTGGCCTGAGTACAGACCTAATGCATTACAGAAGTCTCCTGGCAGTAAGGTGCAGACTCAGAGTCTTGACCTCTTGTTCTCAGGTCTCTGTATTTAACTTCCTGGGCCATCTTCCCAGCTGGAAATAAACAGGCTTTTTAATATTTATTCCAATTGGTGAAAATGTTCGGCTCCTTGCACAGATGACTGAGCTTATGCATATATAACAGTTATTTGCCATCTTTGACCTTGGTTCTGCAGGCAGCTAGGTATGGGTGTCATGTCAGGAGACATTCGTCACTGCTTGCTTCAGTGTGCTTGCACTTGGGTTCCTGGTGTCATGAGGTTCTTTGCAAGTTTTTATCTTAGTGAATCTTGTGGAAGTTGAGGTGGCTTTTACAATTAAGCAGTCACTCATCAGTGTTACTGCATCCTCTGCACTGCTTTCACCATGGGTATGTAGATGTACTGGTTAAAACTATGGAAGTGCAAACTGAGAAGAGAGGACAGGGATCTGGTATACATAGAAGATGAGATGTTCACTTTGGGTCCTCTCAGGTCACTTGGCAGTTACAAACTGACATCTCTCTATGACAAATTTTCCATTGCAGTGGGCATGTCGATATCTAACAGAGTCTGGTAAGTAAATTGAAAGGCTTCTGTACAGTATATATTATCCAAACCACGCACCAAGCAGTAAGTGCCCATTTAACCACACTTCCAAGGGCTTAATTAAGACTAGAAGTACTTTTTAGGGGATCTGCAATAAAAATTCTTGAGGCAGAGCAGCTATGTTTGCTGTCTCAAGATTCTCTGGCTGCAGCTCAGATTCTCTGATGTGCTAAGAAGAAATAAGGGTGAGGACAGTCAAGAAGCCAAGGTGCAAATACAGAAATGAGCTTATGAGGTGGTGTCACTCTTGGTGATCTGTGTGTTGCTTGGCATTGTATTCCTACTGTTGTTCCAGCTTGTAGCATGTGTTTCTCTGAGCTGGTACTGCTTGCTGGATGGTGATTAATGAAGTAATATCCTGAGCAGTACCACCATATGGCTCAGTGATGCTGTGTCTGTGCTAGAACACATCCTCTGGGTCAGTAAGTATTCAGAAGTAGCTATGAATGTAACAGGGCGTTTCCTATCAGTGTGAGTTACACTCACAACTGTACCCCTGCTAAGCTGCTGTAATACGCTCCCCAGACAGGGGGATCTAAATTTGTAATGAAGAGTGACAATCCATCTTCTGTTCGTTTTACTACATAACTGTGTCCCATCTGCCTGCCTGCCTTGTGACTGCCTGCACAGCACACTGTGTAGATTGTTTCCGTGCATACTAATTTTTATGGACAAAAATTTGTGCTATTAAAGAGCTAAGAACAAATTTGGCATACACAGCACAGATTTTCCAGCTCAGATGCTCGTTGCATTTGAAAATCTTGATTCTCCCCAGTTGAGAACCAAATAAGCAAGTGAAAGTATTGAGTTATTTAAGAAATTAAATTCCTGAATGTTTTCACTAGATTAGAAATAGCTTCTAGGGTTTACTGCCAGTCCTATTTTTTTTGTTTGCAAACATTTATGTATACTGAAACCAGTTTGAAAATGGAGAAAGTAAAACGTGCTCTTAAAGAAGTTCAGAAATAATTGCAAGGATAACTACAAGAATGTTATCTTGTTGATTGCTTGTTTTATTTTAAAATACAGTCTGACATTGATTATATGCTTTAAAAACAAAAATTCAAATGTCAGTAGAGTCTGACAGGAACAGGGCTTTAATAGGCACATTGACTGAACATATTAGCTATTGCTAATACCTGGGGAGAGAGGGCACTTTCCTGTTAGCTCACAAAATACCCCATAAGCCGTACGCCTGATTTGTCTCTTCTGGTCTCCTTGCTTTCTCTTCTGCCAAGTGTCTCTGATGCAGCTTTCGAAGACAGTGTAGGACAGGAATAGCTGTAGGTTTTGTACCAGAACCCTTTGTGCCCTTGACATCTTTTGTTTAATCTCTGTGCTGAAGTGTTTGCTGGGTGTGACAGTCCATGTCCGGGTTATGTATCAGTGCACACTGTCCTTTAAAGTGAATTTCTCTGCTGTCCATGTCATTTTTAACTAGTTAGCACAAGAATGTCAGGTTGTGTAAGTGTAGGCAATTTCAAGTTGTTTAATAGCATGGCTTGCACTGTAAGATACTGTCTTGTCAAAACCCCTAAATCAATTTGCTACGCAGTTTACATGAAAATGTGTTGCCTGTTTTTCAGCTCTTCTTAATGTGGAATAACAACTGGAAGCTAGGAAGAGATCCAGTGTCACAGGCTTTCCATTCTCAGTAGACACCTGATCTCAAAATGGGAACATCTGCTGAAATTCCTGTGCATGTCTTCCAATTTAGTCCTTAAAATGTCATTTAAAGACATTCAGTATAGCTTAATTCTCCTGACAAAGATGGTTAACGAGCCACTGCTCATTAGGAAGGCAGCCATGTGGACAGTTTGGTGTCCAGTGAGTCCTTTCTTCAGGCAGCCTTCCTTTGTGAGAACTGTTTGCCTGTGCCAGGAAGAGTTTTTATGGAAGCCTTGTACAATGTATACCTGTTGCCTTCCCTATGCTTGGTGAAAGATGTGCATTAGGTAAGCTACTCTTAAAACAGATGTAAGCCTCGCAGTGCTGTGCGCCAGGAGCTGGAAGGCCAAACAGAAAGGTACCAGGCAGCCATTACTGTTTTTGCAAAGGGCCGTTAATGCTAAGAAGCAGTGTGAAGTGCATTCTGAGGAGAAAATTGAAAGGCACTAAATGAGACTATTTTAGGTACAAATCATAGGTTGTGAGAGAGGGTCATGAAACGCTTCATCTGTGCTTTGAAACAGGGAAACAAGACAAAGCAAATCAGTGATTTTAATCTTGTTGTTTACAAGTCCATGTTGGACTCTTAAGCGTACTAAATTCAATACCTCAAAATGTGTACTTTTCTCTGGGCAACTGCAGTTACCCATGTTATATTGTGGCTGTGAACTAGTTAGCCCTAAAAAATTTGCTCCTTATGCATGACTTCTGAGATGTTATCTGCACCTCATTAGGAGACAGTGCTTCACTTTACTTCAGAAAATGTATTGATTTTACCCACGGGACTGTATTTCCCATTCTTATTTATTATGTCTTGATTATGCTGGAAGGCAGCAAAAATGAATGGGCTCTGAATGGACAGGCAGAAGAAGAATGAGAACCTTCACTTGGCATTTGTAGTGGCATTAGCTGATCATGTATTGCTGTAGTTTCAGATCTACAACCTGAAAGTGTATGGCACACGATGGTGGCTATGTTGTGTACTGGATGAGAAGGAGGTGCCACTATCCGCCCTGCTTTCATTCTTATTTATGTCTGGAGTTTGGTTAGGGCTAGATTTTTTTTTCCATGCATGTTATGACCTCAGGGTGAAGATCAAACCCCTAAATGGCTTCTATCTTCTTGCCTTCAAAAGTTGCCCACTGATATGTTGGTAGCCAGGGCTTTCCTTCCTTAGACCCTGTTCCTGATGCCTCTCTGTAAGTCTCCCTCATTTGCTAGTAGAGAGAGAATTGTCTGAGGAATCAAAGCAGAAAACTTACTTGAGCAGCTGGATTTAAAAACAAACCCAAACAATCCAGAGCATTTAAATTCAGGCAGTATCAATTGCTAGCTCCATTACCTTGGCACATATGGAGGCAGTAGTGTATGGTACTGCACAAACAAACAGTTCATGGGCCTGAATAGGAATTGTGTCAGGGGTGTGATGATAATGCCACCGATATTCCTGTCTAAGCAGAGGCAGACGATGTTTCAATCTTACAAATAATTAGGAAAGTGTGTGTGTTAATAGTAACTAACATTTCAAGTAGTTAACATTTCTAAGTCCAACGTGGAAAGTTTGGGATTCTGTTGTACGTAGCCACTGGCTTCTGTCTGTGTGTCAGTGCTCATTTTGTCAAAGAACTGACTTATGCAGTCAAGCTGACAGAATTTTGCTGAGCATGAATCAAAAGAAAATGAATTAGGGCATGTTGGACACTGTTATTCATTGTGCTAGTGGAACTGTCTCACTGCTGTTCTTTCCCAGTTTCTGCAGGGAAGAAGACTAACGAATTCCCATTATCCATCAGCGTGCCTGTGTGTGTCTCTCAAGTTAATTCTCCAATCTGTTTCTCTCTGTTGGCTAATCTAAATCGAATTTATAAGAGGGAACAGTAAAAAGATACAGTGAAACAAGTTTATCCAAAACTGATGGTGTTCAAGGGAAAAATCCCTGTGGAACACCCCTGTGAAAGGGAACACCACCGCTGGGATGTGCACAAAACCAGGTGCCAGAGTGGCCACCAAGGAATGAGGTCTTGGGCAAAACTTAGATTAAAGCACCCAGTTGTGAGAAAAGCATGCAGGAAAGCAAACCTCACAAGCTCTGCTGCTTGTAAGGAAAGCTTACAGTACTCTGCGTTCTAGAGAGGTAGTGCTATATGTTTAGCTGTCTCTGTATTGGAAGCCATGAAACTTGCTCCTTCGGCAGCTATTCCATAGAGCTGAATGTAACTACATATGCAAGGTGATGCATTGACAGGATAACTGCCTTTCACCACAAGAAATGTTCTCTGTGTTTGGAGGTTATGGGCTATAATGGTCATGGAAATCTAAGCTGGTTTCTTAAATGTTTTTCGAGCCCTTAACAAAGGTGTGTATTGAGATTATCAGGGAGATGCTGCTCTTTTTTTTTTTTCCTTTTCCCTTGGACTTCTGCCCATCTTCATTGTGTTCAACCAGGGGAAATTTTCCCTAAATGTGTTCAGCTGGTTTAGCAGTGATTAATCTTGAGTTAGGAATGAAATAATAAGTACAGCTCTTTGCTTCAGTTCCCATAGCTGAAAATGAGACATCTTTTGCAAAGTCATGGAAACAAAATAGCTGTGCTAATCTGAAAACAGCAGCCATGAATGCCTTTTCAAGGAGAAAAGAGAAGAATCCTGCTGCCTGTGAATAGCTGTATCTGTCATATCACAATTTGGGGCTGTAAATATAGCAATTTTATACCATCCAAAATTCTCTGCCTCAAGCTGGAACGCAACCATGCTATCCTTTAGGAGTTCGCGTACATTAGTTTGCATGTCTTTATGCAGTGAAAGAGTAATTTCCCAAAGTAAGGCTTGCTATTAAGAATATATAGAAACAGTACTGCAAAAATGCATGCTTGCTTTTCCTGGGTCTGCTTGAACATAATTTAACTCCAAGGCCTTCACTGAGGTATTCCCCTTCTCACCGTGTGAGCAAGAGACAAATCTGCCTTCATTTTCTCAATAGCAGCTGAATGGCTAAATAGCTATTAGGGCTTTCTTCTGAGTTCATTGAAGCAATTGGCAAGTTTTCAGTGTTCATCTCCTGTAAGTCCTTTCACACAACAGAAAGGTAAGTGTGAGCAGCAAGGAATAGTGCACAGTGCAAACGGTGTGGTAAGATCAAGTTCATGATTATTGCTATGAGGGTTTCTGATGTCTGCATGATTTTTCATGCAATTTACGCATAATTTCTCATATCCCATTGAATTTATGCTTTAAGAGCATAGCCAATCCATCTACAAAATCCTGGTCCGGAAGTATATACCAGTCATGCTAGATGTGTGCTGAGCTCTACTTTTATAATACGGGGAATATAGGGGGAAAAAACACATGAGGAATTTCCTGCTGAAGGAGATATTCCCTGGCTTGAGTCCTATCTGACTAAATATTGTTAGAAATAAGTATTATTTTGATCTTTTTCCAGTGGACATTATAATTTGTGTTGTGGCAATGACTGAGGTCCCATTTAGTTGGTCACTGAAGGAATAAGCAGAAAGCCAGCTCCTGAAGAGCTGCATCTGCTGATTTTTGTAATTGTCTTCTCACTTCCTCCTTAAATAATTTTTTCTAATGTAAGAAAGTATAATGAAAAATTCTGTCTCATATAAGGAATGTTCTCCGTGGGGGAAATATTCATGCTCTTATTGCTTTTATATATAATATAAAGGGAAATTTTAAATGTGACATACTGTTTTTTAACTTGAAGTCGTCTTTATGTCTTTACCACCCTGTAGCTGTCCCTACTGCGAGTGATAATCCCATAGAGAGCAATTGAAAGTTATCGTGAGAGTTCTTGCTCCTTTGAAATTTCCAATGTCAGTGACAAAATAAACTAGGAGATGAAGTCTGGTTGGTGTGCGTTCGTGTTGATGTCGGAGATATATTGTCACCCAACACAACAGCTGTAGACAAGCTAATCTGATGTGCCTCAGATTTTGTTTCATTTTCTGGGATTCTGCTTTGCTCAAATTCTGTCAGACAACTCGAGCTGTCAGATGATAGCATGAAGAGTCAGAACAAACAGAAAATAATGTTGTTACATAAACATGTCTCTGTTTCTTCCTCTCCCGTCTAGAAAGTGACTTTGCCTCTGCACCACTGAAGCATTTGCATCTCCTTTTTTTCCCCTTTAAGGAATAAATAGGTCAGTTGGCTGCAGCGGGCTGGAAGGGGCTGGCTGTGTTCATGCTACTGCCACCTGCGTGTGGTTACTTAAAAAATGTGGTTATCTACCAAGTAATTGTGTGCTTCTCTGTCCTTATTTTCTTGTGGAGGTCTTGTTCAGTAGTGTGCTGAAAATGTACCTGTTACATAATAATGAAATGCAATGACAAGGAGATTCCCTGCGTGGCGATTCAGCCCTTGCCAGCTTCTCCTAAGGTCACCTTCATCAGCCGCCCTGTTCACGCTTCAATTCCTGTTTTGTTTCAGTGCTCTGTGCAATAACAGGTTGCAGAATTCAGTTTCTTAAATTGGCTTCTTGAAAAAGTCTTCCTTTGAAAAGACTTTGGTAATCACATATATCCACTCCGCAGGCTTCATGTAATAATTTTGATTTTCCTTTTGTAGGCGTTCAAGATCTAAAGCAGTGTGCTATAAGAATAATAGGAGAAAAAAAAAAGCAACAACAAAATAACAGAAACAACAGCTTTTCCTAGTTCGGCAACAGCTACTTCACTCTAGGAGTTCTCTTTTATGAAATCCTCAGAGTGCTGTCCAATTTTTTTTGAAATGGTACTTAAAATTTTATGAGCAAATGCATTTAATATGTCTTCCATCTCTTGAGAAGTGTGAGATCTACAAATAGAGCCAAACTGCAGTGTAAGTGGCTGAGTAAATGCTGCAAGTTGCCTAGGAGGGAGCCTGCTGAAGTCAACGGTTATGGTTACACTTGTAAAATTTATGCTTATTTAGTAAATGTACCTTCTATATTTTTAATCTCATTTTATTCCCTAAAATGTTGGGGGTAAATAGTGAAGAGAGGAAAGGAATAGGGAAGTAACTGCTTTGAGAATTTTGATATTTATGAATTGGGTCCGTTGTGCGGCAGCACACTGTAAGAGCTGCTTGCAATCAAACAGCCTTCTGATGGTAAACCTGTGTGACCAGACCTGCACCCCAGCTGCAGTGGAAATGCTCAGTCACAACCTGAAGCATTGTTGGAGCACCTGGAGGGCAGGGAGGGCCAACCCAGGGCAGCTCAGGTGCATGCAGTGTACCTGAGTGACCGGAAGGCTGGAGCCAGGATCCACCCCTTCCCAGCCCTCATTTAAGGGTTGGCAGTGGAGGTGAGGCATCTTGCTGGAGATCCCTGTGTACCTGAGGCCTTCTGAGCGTAAGCAGATTCTTTCCTTTGCTTCTGCATTCACAGCTGCTGCATTTGGGCTTGTACTCATTTGCTGCAGCTTAGGACTTTCCCACCCTGCTATTATTGCTGTATTTTCCATCACATTACACCAGCTTAGCACACACATGGCTTAGCCAGGTGCTGGTGCAGGTATAGGTATGGCTTAGATCTGGAACTTGTGAATGAGAGCTACAAAATATCTGTGAACATGTTGTGTTTATCCTCTGTGTAATTGGATTCAGGAAATCACGGCTGTATCTGTCTCTAAGTCCATTGCATAGCTTGCAGTGTTTTCTAGTGGCACTGAGTTGCTGTTGAGGTCTGGTAAGCAGATACTGAGGCTTTTCTGAGACAGGTCTGTTCATAAGTAATGCCAGATTATATATGGATAGCTGAACTAGTGATGTTTGTTTAACTGAATGCTCAAAACTTGCAGTCAGGAAGCACCTTAAGCTATTGCTTTTTGTCTGCTCTGGTGATTGAGTAGACCCAACAGAGGGGTCTAGCCTTTGTTTTCTGTTTTCCCCTGAGATAAACATGGATCTTTGGCTTCTGTGAAGGACTTAGTTTCAAGGCACAGGAAGTTGTAACTACAGTGACGATATTAAGGGCGCCTCGATTGTTAATGTTCACTAAAAGTGTCACCAAGGATGACATTTCTAAAGCACCTAGCAACCTCATACACACTTGTGCTCTTTCCATGTACAAAGCATGTTACGAGAGACAGGGCTGAATGTGGCAGTATGGCATTCACTTACTGAAGTACAAGTGTCTGAGGTCAGCAGTGTCATAAGCATTGTGATACATTTTGTTTTACTTGCAAATATGAAAGTAAATTTATAGTTATTCTGGAAACTTATCTGCAGAAGACTTCACATCATTGTTATGCATACCTCAGCGTTAGGGGTTCTGAGTCAAGATCTATGGCATTTCAGATGGTTCACTGAGGGTGAAACTTCCGTCATTCTAAAAGCACTGATGTTTTTGGCTACAGCCAAACTCAGGCATGTTCAGGTTTTTCTCATACCTAACCAACTGAATTTAGAGGGAGAGCTCATAAAAATGTACAGAGCTTCATGCCTATCTTTATTATAAATGCAAATGTGACAATTCTTTTGGCAAAACCTAAAATGGAAGAGAAGGAAGCATTTATTTCAAATTAAGTAGCTATATGCTCAGTGAAAAAGCCCCAAGAAGGCAGGAGAGCCTTCCTGATACGGAGAATTAACCTACCTACCTACCCACCTATTCTGTGCTGGGAAATTATTTTTAGTGTGCCTGTGACGCTTTTGATAATTACTTTTCCATGTAATCCAAGGCTGTATTTAACAAAGCAGAGTTGAAACGGGAGTTCAAAATGAAAAGGAAGATGTCTCTGTAATCAGTTTTATCGTGATCATATTAGTAACTGGAGAAAGCACTGCTACAGAACCTATAGTTACCTTCTGAAAACAGAGCAGAAATAATTACTATATGAAGTGCTTGTTAAGATCCAGTGTAATACATTTTAAATATTTGCTTCTGAATAATCAGATCCCAGTGGGGTGCGTAGCAGGCTGCAGGACCACAGAAATGGTATGAAAGTGGTGTTACCTGCTTTCGCAGCAAGCTGCTGCTCTTCCAGACTGATATCACCTCATATCAAAATACCACTGAATTTTGTGAATTGAGTCAGTTGCTTTGTAGCCTGTGCCTGTTGGCCCCAGACCTGAAGAATAAGATTTCCATGGGGAGAATTCTTAGTCTAGCTAGAAGTATGGAAATCAATTTCAGCATTAAGCTAGCGATTTACTGACAACTATCACAACAGCCAAGTGCCATTCAGAGCAACACTGGGTTGCTTGCAAAGGGAAAGATCAACTCTGAGCAGGGAAAAAAGCTCCAGAAAAGCTAAAACTCTAATAGAAAACTATGATGAATATATTTTAAAATCATCATTCCTTATGGAGTGTCCCTGTAATTTTTAAATAAGGTACTGAAAAATACGTTAACTGAAGGATTCGTGGTTAAAAGAGCAAATTTGTTCTTTTGTATGTGTGGTTTGTCAGCAGTAGTGAATAGAATTTCTCCAGACCTGTTTTGCTGAGGGCATTTTCTTTATCATTGTTCTTTTTCTGATCTTCTGTACTTCCTGAGAAAAGGAAAAATCTATGCTTTATTAGCAGCTCTGAAGAAATTGAGTGGCGGGATTTTTTTCCTTGGCTGTCTGCTAGGTGAAAAAGAAATTATGGGTAAGTTATGACTATTTTCTCCTGCTGAGCTGTGATTAGAAAAGCTCAAGTTGGCACCTGGTTGTGACTGCCATCAATGAAAATACGCAATAAAAATGAAGTATAGTATTTTGCTCGTGATTGCAGAAGGGCCTCAGTTTCTGTGCTCACTTCCTTAAGATCTCTTCCATCCATCAATTATGTTTCTCTGCTTCTCAAGATGATGTGCACTTCCAAACTTAGCACTCACAAAGTGGGGAAGAGAATTATTTTTGATTTTTTTCAGTTCTCTTCTCTGACTCGAAGGAGGAGAAAGATAATGTAACAGTTCATTTCTGTCTGCAAACAGGGTGAGATGTGTACGTGTTTCACGTCTTTCAACTTTCCTGTGGATTTAGCTAGATAACTTCAGAAATAATCCCAGAGTGATTTTCATTTTAAAAGTGAATTTTGAAAGATTGGAAGTGAAAAAATTTGGGAAGCGTTTGAGCATAGTAAATCCCGTCCATTCTGTTTAAGATCTGGCAGTTTTCACAGGAGGTAATTATTTTTTAGAAATGTATTTTTTTCAGAATCTTAAGGATCATCTAGTTCCCACCTCCTGCTGCAGGCAGGGTTGCTACTCACTAGATCGGGCACCAGCCCAGGCTGCCCAGGGCCCCATCTAACCCAGCCCTGAACACCTCCAGGGATGAGGCATTCACAGCTTCTCTGGGCCGCGTGTGCCGGCAACTCACCACCCTCTCAGTGGGTTATTATTCTTTCTAAGGAAATTGTTATTGCTATTTCAGGGATATTATTTCTATTCATTTTCAGTGCAACAAATTGCAAAGTTTATTCTTCCTCCCCATCCCCAAAGCTGTCTTGTCTTCTGTTAACACCAAATGCCTTTTGCATATGGGAAGTATTCAAATCTGTTTGCTCTCAAAAATAACGTGTAGTGAAGAGTAAGGACAAATAATGATTTTTTGTTCTGATAAATGCACTGAATAACTTCAAAAGGGCAAATATAAGAAAACTGGTATGCAAGTCTTTCTCCGTGGATTATTATAAGCTTCCAAATCAAGATCACTTGGATATTTCCTTTTAACTGGTACTACGTTGTGAAGCTTCAGATTTGAGACGGTCTGGATTCCTCTTGCTCTTGGTTCTGACATGCTGTCAGAGCTGTTAGCTGTGTGTGAATTAAACTTAAATTCAAATTTGATTTAAAATTAAATGTAAATGCATTTCTAAGTTGTATTTATAATCACAGAATCATGGATTCATGTTGAGTTCTGTTTAAAATATATTATTGCGTCATGAGTGGCAACTGAACAAACATCTGGAGGTTGACTAGCATGGAATTGTAAGCTTTTAAATTCTGTAATCCTAATTGTGCCTATTTTGTTTACTAATTGGAATGGGAAATGTAGTGCTTGCCTGTTAAATGTATGGAATTGTTATGGTATTTCTAGACAGCATGAACAAATTTCCTCTGTCTTAACTCCTGTATGAAGTGTCTTGTTAAGAAGTGTGTCCCGATTCTGAATTTGGACACCTGAACTATGCTGCACTTTTCAGGAATCAGAATGTTAGATTGTTTTAAATGCTTGGAAGGCGTCAAAGGAAACAAACAAACAAAACCCACCAAGCCAACAACCCGTATCGTTGTTGGTCATTATGTTGCCCCTTCAGCTATTTGCTGACGTCCAGACCACTTCTAGCACGGTGTTATTAGCATTTCAAACTAGATAGAAGTCTCGAGCCCTTGGTGCTTGTTAATAAAAATGAGATTCATTTTATTTCCACCAAATACAGCGTCTCCAGCCTGGAGGTGGCGGGAAGCGGAGAGATGAAGGCCCACTGCGGCCGCCGGCTCTCGGCGGGCGCTGCGCTGCTCCGTCAGGGAGCGGCGCTGCGGAAAAAGGCGGGAAAGCGCCGTGCTCGTGTCCGCGTGCCGCGGAAGAAAGTCTTTTCTGCATCCCTGTGGGTAACAGCCCGGTGTGTGCCCACAGGTGTGTCAGGTGTGGCTTCGCTGGGGAGGGCTTCCAGTTTCGACAGGAATATGCTTTTGATTTCCACTTCCAATTGATAGAGATGTCTCCAGGAGTCCAAGCTGGTACTCAGGTGGGACTGCAGCGTCAGATCTATATGAGGCACGTCAGTTCAGGGAGCTGATTGAATCATTCTGACTGTTAATTAAATGAAAGCGGGTCCCTCTGATTCGGATTAATTTTAAAAGACCTTTAATTCAAATGGAGAATAGCCACATAGGTATTTTACAAGCATATGTACCTCATCACAAATGTTGTAGTTTTGTCTATCTAGGCATATCTTCTGATGGAGAAAAGCCCGATGCCTGTTAAAGCTGATGATAAAGCCTTTGGAAGCTTCCCCTGAGTTTCCATCTTAAAGCCTACCGTTTAAGAGCTGTAATGCAGAACTACATAGCGATGTTGTGTGTAAAGAGCCATTGATTTTACATGGCACAGAGATGATATAACTCAGCTGTCAGTGTGACTATTCCGAGATGCATGTGCACACACACACAGACACACACACAAAAGCACACAGTGGATATTTTTCTACCACTGTCCCAGCAGCATCAGTTTGGGCATGGTGAGCCAACATCATAACAAAGGAGGCATTACTTTCAGAGCAGCCTCATAAAAATTAATTATATAGAAATCTGCAGAATTTCTTCTGGTTTTTGTTTGTTTGTTTGTTTTCCAGAATGCACCTGAAACTGTGTGCTTTTGTGAAGCAGTGCAACTTCTTGAGCCATTTTGATACCCTTATGTTTTAAGTTCTTCAAAAAGTAAACATTTGCTGTTATCAGTGGTGAGATGGCCGTGGTGGCTCTGGTGTCTATCTACAGGTGATTGTAAGAGTGTGTGGGTGTGGAGCTGAGCAACTATAAACTGTGTAGTAATTAAGACAGTGGTAATCTCATACATCTATTTATGTCCAGGGAACTACCTGCAAAATGTTATTTTTGGCCCAAGTTATTACCATTTGTGAACAGAGCTACTGAAATCTTGTCTATTAAGTGCCAGGGATGTATGAATTATGAATGAATATTTGCAGACAAAAATATGTGAAAGTTTTGGATTTCAAACAAATTACCTCTTGGAACATGTAGACAATTACAACGTGTTTATTTATTCCAAAAATATCTCAGAGTTCAGATTGAAAAGAGCTTTAGAAAGCAGAATATAGGAAAAATTAATGGAAGTAAAACAGTCACTTCTGAAAATGGTACCTGATGAAATATTCATAGTTCCACAGATAAGGTGTAGTTTGTGAGGTGGGATAAAGAAATTTGTTATGATTCCTGAAGTTTGATGTCTGCTGATTTAGCATTAGGCTGTAATTATTTTGCATATTCACATGATAATCACATTGGGATAGCAGATATATATGGTTTTGACTGGAAAGATCGTTCATAAAGGTGAGAAGATGTCCTACAAACATCCTGTGGGCTTTCTGCAGCTGGCCTTGGGTGTCAGTCACAAAAGCACACTTCAATTTCACTTAATTTACTGGTATTTTCATCATGCAAAGCAGTTGTTACTCTAAATATTCCGAATATTCTCAGTATTCCACTCTGACTTTGACTTCCCTTGTTACCACCAGCCATTAAAATGATTTTTAATAAGATTAATTTTAACGTTTAAGAATACACAGTTGTCTTAATTTGGCCTGGAAAAATGCGCCCATTTCAGATGCAGGTGCTACTTTAGACTGCTACTAAGTAGATACATTATTCTTACTTGAATTGGTTGCTTTGCTTTGTCAGCTCAGTAACAGCTAGTCAGTGCTAAAAAATATGACCTTGTCAGTGAGTGGAACAAAGGGATAGCTCAGCACCTGCCTGCAGCAGAGTTCCTGACCTCTGCTGTACAATACCTTTTGCTTTTAGAAAAGATGTTGATCTACATCAAGGATATGACTGTTTCTTTAAAGTTAATTCAGCCCAATGTACTTTTAAGAGTATTCTGTCACTTCAGGGATGGTGAAGTGCTCAAAGCACAGTTTCTGTCAAGACTGGCAACAAAGTGTACTGAATTCTAAGAATTTGTTTATTCTCCCCAGAACTACAGTACAGCTAATTTGTAAATGAATGTATGTTCCGATTCTTATGTCCAGGTCTTGCAGGACTGATCCTGCAAGCCAGTCTAAGAGCTGAGTCCTGAGTTCAAGTTACCCTTCTGAACAAGAAGCAAAATTGAAGAGGCAGTAATTGCAGCAGTGATTATTTGTGATTCACTTCAAATGCTTCTAGAAATGCCCTAAAAGGCTTCTGAAAATCAAAGAGATGGTGGGGAATAAAGTACCAAAATTACTTCTGGAAATGGTACTCAGGAACGTGGGACATCTAGAAAGCAGACTACTGGATGTTCCCTCAGAGGTTTTGTTATGGAAATGTAAAACCAGAATTGATTTCACCAACCATGGTCTCTAAATTCATTAGTACATTCTGTGAAAGAGGTATAAATTGAACAGAGTAATCTCTGTCATCTTTACATGTCTCTGATTCAGAGCTGTCTAGGATTGGATTGTGGATGCCTTCAAAGTTATCAGTGCTCAGTGGCCTCTGGGGTTTTTGCAGTAGAAGGAAATAAGTCGGTGGATTTTTTCTTTGGTTTGGGCTTTTGGCCTTTTTTGGTTGTGTTCTCTTGTTCCTCAGTAAGCATCCTTATCTCTGTCTTCTGATAAGCATCTTAAAGTGAACGTTCCTAATGGACTGACAGAACCTCATCTGTTTGGCATTCCTATGGTTGCTGGTGATCCTTGTTCCTCTTACTCTGAGATAGGAGATAAGTAATCCAGCCTGCTGACTGCCTTGTCTCTGCTGCATAAATTTATGCTAAATCCATGCAATTCAGTTGGTTGTGTTCATTCAGTAGAACTAAGGGAATTAAATACATAATTCTGAGCTGTCTGTGGCTCAGCACTGAGAAACATCTTCCTTACTCACTTCTAAAATAAGCATCAAACTTGTGCTATTTTATCAAAGAAACAATAGTGTCCTTAGGAAAACCACGGTGTATTTATTGGAGATCAGTTTGTCACTGAAATTAAAGCTAGCTGTGTTTAAAGGCTGTTAAGCTAGCAAGTTTTTAGTAACTATTTCCTTTCCATGGCGGAAAGGAAAGGCAGTTGGTATGGTGCCTCAAGGTGCATTTCAAAAACAACAGCTATTTTCACAGAACTGTTAAGTTTTATAGTCTCTGTACTTGATAACTTTAATGAAGCAGGTGTGCTGTTAATATTTTGCTGTGAATGCGCTGATAGTAAGGCAGTAATAATTGTGGAGCATTGCATGTGTGTTAGGGGAAATAATGGATGTGCTGTCTCAGTGCCGTGTCATGGCTACTTGCCCCTGATTACTGCTATTTATTAGGTTGCTTTGTTCAGCCTGTTCCGTCTGGAGAAGAGAAGACTAAGGGGGGATCTTATCAACACCTATAAATATATTAAGTGCAGGTGACAGGTGGTTGGGGCTCATTTTGGTGATGCCCAGCAGCAGGACAATGTAGAACAGGCAAAAACTGGAACACACGTGAGGAAGAACCATCTTTTCCCAAAATTTTGTTCTGTTTGCTCCTGCTTCTTTGTTGTGATATCATTCTTGGTAATCCATTGTCTGCTGACTTTGAAGAATAGTAGGTGAGGGGGCCCTGCTCGGAGAATCTGGAAGTAGCGGCTGATTTTGATCTTCACTTTTTTAGGGCACGTGTGCTAACTCCTTTGGGGTCTGGCTTGTTTCTTTCTTGCAGGGATTTTTTGGCAATATTAAAAATTTTACAGGGAGTTGGAGGTTATCTCAGGCAACTGTGAGTGGTGTGAGGATATGTGGTTGAGTGTGGGAAGACTATCTATCCAGTGGCCCAAAGTTAGGTATGTATTAACAGAAACCATAGATGTAGGTAGGATCTACTGGTTTAGAAACTTGAGAATTTGTAGATATTTACATTGAGAATTTATATGTTCTTGAACAAAGAGTACTGTATCAGTACAGGAGAAAAAGGGTTTGTTTTCTCTTACATGCCGAAGTAGGAATAACTGTAGTTAGATGAGATCTTCTCTGTATGAAACCAACTGCCCTGAAGTTGGAACATGGCATTCTGACTGTAGCATTAGGACTGATCCTTTTCAGTGTACTACATCCCCCTATATAGCATTTATAGTTAAGGAGGAATTTATAGTGAAATTGTGTTTCCTGTGTAGAGCATAGATAACTTTGTCAGCATTCTGGCTTTCTGAAGACTTATCTGCAAATGTATGATGTTCCTGAGCGTCTAACTAGAACAATTCATCACACTCAGTGTGTTTCAGCTCTGTTGTAATTACTGTTCTCAAGATACAGTCCTTTTGTGCTTTGCTGATGAATCTCAAATTCTGCTTTGCTATGGGCTTCTTGAGCATTTTTGTGTTGCTCTTTGCCTATTCACAGCTGTGAAAAAGCTGATCTTGGAATTAGCCCAGTGATTGTTTATATTGTGACATAATGTGGCTTTCACCTGGAACGTGTTGGTGGTGAGGTTAATACCTATGGAAAGGTTGGTCCATGCCTTCTCCTGTCTCAGCTTTCAAAGAATCAGTTAAAATTTTACCTAGCTTCAGTCTCAGTAATTACTGATGAATGTAGAATTTTTTATTACGTTTTGTCTGAAAATGTCATTCTTCAAAGTAAATTAGGTAGAAATAGCAATGTGTTTAAATGTTATTAATATGTGAACATAAATTAAAGATGGCTGCTTCCCTGTCTGACATACAAAAGAAGGAAACCAGAACAGCCCTGATGGATTGAAAAGGACCATGACATCCAACTCTTAACTCTGTCAAGGAGGTTAACTGAGTTTACTACAGAAGATGATTTAAATCTTGCACTTTTTCCTAGTCTGGTACAGGCTGAGCAGATGCAGTGAGTGAATTCTTTAGATCTAATGTAGAATTAGGCCTGATAAAGAAGCAGTATTTCAGATGAAAATGCTGTCAATTTTATCTGCACGACTGCAAGATACTGACTTAAAGTTCCCTATCTGAAATGTTTTTCCTGTACTCGCCACTGCTTTCTCCCCCTACTTTGGGAACAGAGACTCACCTGAGAGGTAAGAAGATCCTGTGAAAGTGCTTAGTGGCTTAAGAATATTAAATAGAGAGAACATAATTCTTAGCTATCTTCAGAATGGAATGGAAGAGTTCCCTGAATTCTTGGAGTTTATCTGCATGCTAGGCTTACAGCTCAAGTGTGGTGTCTAAGACAAACTATGCGGTAGTTTGTGGAAGGAGCCTGCCCTCAGCATTTAAGCATGCTTCCCTCCTCACCTCTTTGTTTCTAATGGGAAGCTATTTCAGCACGACTTCTCTGGCTTTTGCTATGCAGCTAAGCTCTGTAAAAGTGTATGTGCATCAGGTTGGCTTCCTGGGGCAGAGCTAATCCAATCGTTCATGAGTTCAGCAGATGTTTCTGCTTTTGTGGCCAGGTGTGATCTCCTTTTCCCTGGAGTAAATGCTATCTGAATGGATTGCCAAAAATTAAATGAGCTTTTTTTTTTTCTCTTTTTTTTTTTTTTTAAACCTTCTAGATGTGCATATTGTCACCTTACATTAGACTTCCTTAGGAAGCATACGGTGCTTGTGCTTATACTACCAGCAGAAAATAACCACTGGTTGCTTTTCAGTGCTTTCAGAGTTCTATCAGTGTGTTTGGTATAACTGGAATATCTCAACTGGTGACAGGCTGATTTGTGGAATATATCCCACTGAAAATGCTTCTTTCTTATGTTCATATTCCTTTCTGCTTACTTCACCAAGAGCTTAATTCATCATTTCTTTATACTTACATTCATTTCAGAGAAAAACAAACTACAGTGAGAACTGGGCTAGGGAAGCGAAACATCAGGACTACAAAGACAGAATAAATGCTTTGAGACTTTCAATATTACTCTTTTAGGAGATCTACTTTCCCCTTAGAACCATTTGCTAATACCTTCAGGGCAGTGTGGCTGTGTTACTACAGATTGGCAGTACCAGTGCTTGATTAGAGAAAAAATGTAACGATAACAACATAAATATCAAACTTTGGAGAGGCAAGAACGGTACCTTGGGAATGTTAGGTCTGCCTTTATAAGCTGTCCTGTGACTTACCTGGATGGAGAGAACAGCGTGCTGGTAAATCTTACAGAACACATAAAAATGAGTGTAACTATGCACCAGTGTCAAGCCATGCAGGGGTTAGAATATGGAAAAAGGATAACAAAGTCCCACAAAACACATAAAATGTGAAAATGTTGCCTGTGGGGGCTAGAAATCCTTAGTTCATTTCCCTCCATACCCAAGTTAGTTGTAAAAATAAAACAAAATAGGCCAATATCTGTCACCTTTGCAGGCAAAACAGATTGCCAGTAAGAGAAAGAAAGAAGGAGAGTTCTCAACCCTGATTATCCTGACTGCGCACGTGGAAGCATTGAATATAATGGTAATGGAAATTAATTTTAAGTAACTTGAGTCACTGTTACTGTAACTAACTGTTTTCCCTAAATTATTATCTTACAGTATGTTTTTCTGTGCTCTGGAGAAAGATGCTTTCAGAAGCTGGTTCAGCATTTTGTTGCTCTTGCTTGCTCTAGATGCATCTCTGTTTCTAGTTGATGTTCAGCTGCATTAGTAGCTTCAAGTCAGTCAGCATGAAAGTGCATGTGTGTACTTTAAGCTGAAGAAATGAGTATGGTTCATTCTGGTTAGCAGCCGTGCTCTGTTTGCCTCCTGCTGCAATGTCTGTGCCCCTACTTTCAGACTAAGGGAAGGTTGCAGCTCTTTGTTTGGGATAACAGGAGAACTGAGTGAAACTATAAAGATGTGGGATGATAAACTAACACCCTGAGTTTATTCTTACTGGTAACGTAAGTGCCTGTATTTGTAACATTTTTAACCCTTGGGGATCTGTGTGAACGTATTTTTTAAACAAAGTTTACTGTTACTTCTGCAACTCGGCAGTCACAATAGCACGGCCTCGGGGTGGTTCCTGTGCAAGAAAATTCATTGTCTGTACCAATGTAAACTTGCAGGTTGTGTGGTGTTTTAAAATGTGATTAAATTGAGCCTGTAAACTTTTCTAAGTGGACTTTTATTCATTGGCAAGTATGAACTTACTGTTGGAATGCTTTGAGAGGTTACGTACACATGGTTTTATTACATCAGGACTTAGTTAACTGCAGCCAGTTGGACAGTAAATTACAAGGATCAAAATACCTGAACAATGAAAAGCTTCTGGGAGAGAAAATTCTGAATACTGACTGGATTAAGTATTGTGTTTTCTGATTAACACGATCACAATACAGATGCTAACGTTTGATGCTGATTAAGAAAAAAAGAAAAGGAAATAATATTCATAGAAAAACCTCTGAAAATCACAGTTGCCTTAGTGGTTGTCTTCAGTTCTTAAAAAGCAGATGTCTTGAAGACGTGACATGTTCACAGTATTCGAAGGGTGGGCAAAGGGCACCCAGTGCAGTGGTTTCCAATAAAGCCTTTATACTTTGCATTATCTGATAATTAATTGTTCTGTTCCCCACACCAACGGCAATGGTAGTTACCATTAGAGACCAGTGGTGTTATCCTGTGGTCTTGAAATTCAGTGATTTAGGCAAGCCCACCAAAATCATGCCAGCATTGAAAGACTGGGTAGTTGAGAAGCCAGACAGCAGAAGTGTCCTACTCATCACGTCAGGGGACAGGGTTCTCCACCAGCAACAATTTGTATGTTCATTTCCTGGAGGGACAGTGGCTGAAGACATGCTTTAGTACCAAGAAATTTTATATCGTGCACAAGTTGTGCTTTTTTTCTCTGCCTTGGTTCAGGTGTTTGTCATGTAACAGTTTAGAGATTAATAATGATAACAGTTAATGTCTTAAATGCTGTTGCTCTATGAATAAGAATGTTGTGACTATATGAGTAAGTACATTGCTTTGATGTCTAGATATAGCTGTGTCCTACAATGAATTTGCTTTAGAGCAGGAAATGCCATTTTATAAAACAAGAACTTTTACTTATCTGTCTTTCTTCAAAGGAGCTTAATTTCACAGTAATTCAATGATGTAACCACACTTACAGTCAACGTTATTAGAGTAAGTCTTACTTAAAGTTATCCAGTTATTTTAGTATTGCTAATGATTTTGGCTATTTCCAAATTTGCTCATTCGTCAGTTTTTCAGCTGTGTATGGCAATATTTTCCCATTTTCTGGTTCTTCAGTTTTTTTCTGTTGAATTTTTGGGCTCCTTTGCTAGGCAAACAGTGTCTGCATGTCCAGTTCATTTTGCAGATTGTCTTTTGAGTTATTGTTAATGGGTTTTGAAGCATATGTGTCACAATGTTGCAAAATATATTTGTGGGTGCTTACTTAATCCACTATGACTTGTAATAATGACTGTTAGCGTAGCTAATTAGAAAGTGAATTGGTGTGTGTGCCGCTTTATTAAGGATCAAAGCATAAATAAGTTTTAACTATTTTAGGGAGGTGTGTTTACGGTGATATTTGTTCACAGTCTGGATATGAGAGCACTGTGTGAGCTGAAAAACAGCCTGGTTCAGTTTGTGATTAAACCCACTGATGAGGTGAAGTGGTACTGTAAAACAGTGTGTCTAGCTGAAATTCCTGGAAGAAGTGATTGCCTGCATCTCATCAGAGTCTGGCAGACCTATCAGGGAGAGGTGCATAACGTAAACTTGCCCTGCCTCGGGCCCATTGCTTTTCAACTGAGAAGTCAGCAGGCACAAGCTGGCTCCTGGTTTTGCTTGGTGGAGCTCTGGTGCTGGCATCAAACTGGGTACCACTGTCAGAAGAAAGAGTGATAACACAGGTGTCAGGTACTCCTGCTGTGCATTGCAGGAGCAGCAGGGCAGGAAGCTGACTCGTCCAGTGGTGATACTGCTAATAGGATCTCTAACCTTCAGGTGTAAAAAAAACCCCTACAGAAAACTAAATTTAACTTTTTAGTCTTTAGTTATATTTTCTGTGGTTTTCTGTCTATGTAAATGCTATTAAGTGAAGCTTTTGTGTTATGTGAGGCAATTCAGTGATGTTGAACAAAGTCAAATAATCATCAAACCTTTTTTGTTTGTTTGTTTTGTGGAAAAAACACTGAAAGATTTAGTAATGAATGTTTACAAATGGCAATTTCTGTGCCTCATTTGTATTCAACATGTTGCTTTAAAACGTGGCAGGTCTTTGCTGGGAGGATGGAATTTGAATTCTGAGGATAGAGACAAGTTTACTCTCTTCTGTGATGGAAAACAAATTTGCACCAGCAGATTAGAGAGCAAATTAAAGCTAAGGTTATGAATAAAGCTTGTGATTTATTTTGCTCCAGTTCCTTTTGCTTTGTTTGTCTTGTCTGTGTGGTTCTGTTTTCTTGGGTTTTTTTTGATATAGTGACCCCAAAAAGGGCCTGACTGGAATGGTTAATTCTGGCCTCTGAGGAAGGAAAATGTTGTGATTGCTGTACATAGGCTCTTTTAACAAAAAGCTTCCAGGAATGATTAAAACATTCAAACTAGAAAGATAAATTACTGAGGAGCACCTTTCCTTTACCTTTTGTTCTAGGGAATTTGATTTTGACTTTCCTCGGCATATGCAACTGAGAATGTTGCAAATGTTTTCACAATGAATTCTCTGCCTATGTCACTTAGCTTGGGGAAAACCATAAGTGATCAGAGCATAAGGATCTGCTTTAGCTCAAATAGGTTGTACAACAATGCATGCAGCCAGTGCAACTTGTAGGGCTTGTAGGTTTTTCTAAAAATAGGTGCCTGCTATCGTCTTTTCTGTGTTGTGATTATACTTCTGCTTAAAGCTTTTAGTGCAGTAAAATATATCAGAGGGTCAGTGGGTAGAATTCTTCTACTTTTGGAGTGAAAAAAGGATGTTCATGGAGTGTCGAGAGATGAATGTGTAAATGCTTGGTTTGCTTGTACAGTCTTTTAAATCCTATTTGGGCTGTTTGTCAAAGAATGTGGATCCTTTGCTGATTTCCAGATATTTAGTGTGTTGGAGCTCGAGTTGGTCATGTGAATTGAACGTCTGGTTTGGATCTGCTTTGTGATGGATAAATGTATCTTTGCAAACGCACTGAACGGCTTGAGTGTTATACCAAATTTATTTGCTTTGTGTTGGCGGTTGCTTTTGATGTGGGTTTTGTCTTTTGTTGTGGGGTAGACAGTAAAGATGGGGAAACCAGTGGAAGGCAAACAGCAAAGGAGGAAGTGGTATTGGGATGTGAAATGTGCATCCTGAGGTGTTAACAGCAGTGGAGATCCGTGGCCTGTAGGAGGAGTAAGTGCTTCTGCTTCCTTCACGCAGAATGATTACACTACTCTTTATGGTGGATAATTCAATTTCTGCAGGCATTTTCATTATCAATTTTCATTTCCAGGGATTTATACTACAGTCTGAGTTTGTATTTGGGTAATTTTGATAAATTAGGTTTATTTTTAATTTTTTTAAAGCAGTTTTCAACAAGATCTCTGTCATGCCAACATGGGAATAATATTAAATGAAAATAAAAGCCTAAACTAAAGGCGTCTGATACGTGATGTTAATCCTTATCATTTTTGCATGTACAACATATAAAATTATTGATTTATCAGCATCAGTAGCTTCAAACCTAAGTGTTTTTACCATTGCAAGACTAGCCCGAATATCACAAAAGCTTTAGTGATGAGTTAAATTATTTTTTTTTCATACTTACATTTGCTAAACTCATCGACTTATGCTCATGAAGCAAAAGTAGCTTTATCTATTCATTCCTGGCACCTGAGGACATGAACTGGCTGTATTTACATACTGAAAATGCATTGGAAGGGAAGTGCTTTCACTGCACTCCACAGGAGTAACCTGCAAACCCTCATATCCCAACAGCATGTTTTGATCAGCGTTCTGCTGAGACCACTCATCTGTCCCTCCTCTTCCTCCACTCTTCAGCAACCAGCTGGCAAAGAACATCCATCAATTCCATGTACTGTCTCAAGAACTTGTAGGCAACCCAGTTGTGTTGGATTTAGGATTTGAGCTTAACATTGGCTCTTCAGCTAGAACTTCCAGCTAGATAGATTTCATATGGAACAAAAGATTCCTGGCCCAGACACTGAATTTTCTGTGACTTCTGGATATCAGTACTACCATTTCGATGTAAGATGCTCCAGAGCTACATGGAGTTACTTTGTATGACTGCTGGTTGCCAGTAATAGAACTTGTGGTTGAGTATTTCATGCATTAAATGTTTATTTTGTCTTATTTTTTCCTTGCAGACAAACCTTTGTGCTTTCAGCTACCAGAAAATTCATGGACTAAAATCGATGTTCTTCTTTTCATTTATAACCTGCATGGAAAGTCACCATGATTTTTTTTCATAGGAGCACATGAAGCAGAATTATTTTTAGTGGCAGATAATTGTTCCTATCCATACCTATCAAGTGTGTTCTTCTAGGTAACAAAATGACAAAAGTGAGGGCTGTAAGAGCAAGCAAACCATGTTTTATGCAATTTCTTCCTGATAACAATTTAGCTGAAAACGACCACTAGTTGCTGTCAAATGTTAGAGACGATTCGCACTGCAAATGTTCTGGTTTTCTTCCTGTTGTTTTATAATCTTGTGCCATTACAGCATAGTGAACATGGATAATATTAATGCTTAAATGGTAACTGAACTACTTGCTGTATGTTCACTGTGCCTCTACTTCAGATATCAGTGCATTGGAATCAAAACCTTGGGTACCTTTACTTTGAAATAATTACATTAGGCAGTTAAAAATTGCTTAGCTGAAAAATCTTGTGTATATTTGATAAATAGCAATAAGATACGTGTAGCTACAGGTAAGGCTTATCTGATGAACATCTCTTGAATGTAGTATGACAGTAAGTTTTGGAACACATTCACGGAACAAAAGGAGCTGTGTGAGTTTGGGTGACAGATTTTATCCTAAGTACTTGGAAATGTACTGCTGACTTATTATAACTTACTCATTTCGTATAAAAAAAATTACAAACCAAGCAAACAGTAACAGTAGCAGTGTATCTTTTCTCTTTAAGAGTTTTACTCCTGTTGCAGTGTTCTGTGCTGTTTTGCAAAAGGTTTAAGCCTTCATTGTTTTGCTCATTTTTGGTTAAATTACCCCTTGATTCATTTTTATGATCTTCGTGATTGAAAGACCAGTGATGGGGGGAGAATACCTTGATCAAAATATCCTTGGATAACTTCAGTATAATAATGTAATACAGATTTAATACTGTATTAATTAAAATCAAGCACTGTCACATTTCTTTCCTAGAATGCTGAAATACGTTAATGTTCCTGAAAGTTTCTTAACTTTCTGTACATGCTTTTTTCCTCTTTTATTTTTATTTGTTTGTTTTTACCCCTAAGGTGGATGCGCTTTCACCAGCCCTTCTGGCTGCTCTAAGCCTGCTTCTTTTCACACAATTTGGTCCCACTGAAGACTTTCTTAGTGGCTCTGCGTGTTTGACAGGGTGCAGAAGCTGACCTTTGGGTGAACTTCTTGTAATTTGCTTTTCCTATTTATTAATGATTTGAGAATTTGTAGCAGCAGAGTAGGAGATAAACAATAATTTATGCCCTCATTAAATCCTCAGTATCTCTTTTTCGTTGAGCTTTTCAGTAACTGGGAAGAGTGCAGTCCTTGTTCAATGTTACTGTTATCAGAATTGTCTTAAGTAACCAAATGCCTGCCGAACTTCTCATTTGCTTTCAGTGAAAGGATTACATAGTGGCATTATTTGGAGTTGAGTGTAGTAGCTAGCAAGCATATGTTTGTTTCCCCCAAAGCAGCCTTTCCTTCTAGGCTGCCCTGATGGAAACTACTTTGATTACATGTTCAAACAGTGTAGTCAAATATCTTTTCAATCAGTTTTCATTGCAGCTCATTCCTGTACCTCTGTTTCCTATTGATAACTCACTACTTCATCACTAACTTGGAAGTTCTATATGTAAACTTGCATCAAAGGTGTCTAGAGTACTGCCTGAAGTTCTGGCCGTTGGTACTACTCTGCCCCTTTCTGAATACTCTGCTATGTTTTGCTGATCTCTGCAGTGGCTTTTAAATGCTATTTTTCTTTCCCCTTGTTTGTTTTCCTCAATTTTCTCCCCTCATGTTTCATCCTACATCACAGTGTTGTTTTTATTTTTGAGCTCATATAGATGAGCCTTTATTGGTTTTTATTTTTTATTTATACATTAATAAATTTATGGACATCTCTTGTGAGTGCGGTTGCTTGTTTTCTGTAAAGTTATTGTTCAGGTAATACTATAAAAGTACTGAAATTGGTATTAAAATGTCTACTCATATCAGCCCACACTTTTTAAAATGAAATTGCAGACACTGAGGAAGTTAGAATTCAAATGTGAAGTGACATGTACCTATGTATTTAACATATGGTGGCAGCAGCTTTGCTTTTTCTGGCTGTGGTCCAATCCTTCAGTCTCCATTTCTGTTTCTTTGCTCATTGGAAGTTCCAGTCACTTAAGGTGGGTTTAAGGAAAGGCCATTAGGAAAGAAATGGCAAAATAATGGTTGGAGGAATGAAAAGTGTATGAAATGTAGTCTAATCTGGGTAGTTAAAAGCTTTCTGATACTCTCTGTTTCTGGATCATTAGCAGCATTCCAACAGGATTTTTTTTTTATTTCAATTTGAAAATGCTACTTTGGTTTTTGTTTTTTGTTTTGTGGTTTTTAGTGGTTTTTTTTTTGTTGCTTTTTTTTTTTTTTTTTTGCAATTTAAAAAAATATTTGAATGAACATATTTTATGCAGTCACTGTGTAATGCTGCCTTATGATTAGTAAATTTATCAATTTGTTTATAGCACCTAAATCTCTTCTACGATTGTGATGATAATAGCTCTGTTTGTGTGCAACTTTGTTCCTGATCAGAACAACATGATAAGATGTTAAATAGTTCCTAAATGCTTTTTTCTCTGTAGAAATATAAATAAAGCAGGCTGCTTTCAGGATATTGCATTCCTCTTGACAGCAAAGCACTATTTACACTCTATATGCTCTATATACTGATATGCTCTATGCTTTTTTCTTGGTTTTGTTTGTTTTTCTCAAGGTCTGTCTTAAGTTGTTGTGCATTTGTCTTTCTATTCCTTAGGCAACGCACTCTAGCTGCCTGAAACACAAACACCTCAGTCCCAATGTCAAATGGGATTGTTCTAGAAAGATCCACTGACAGAGTGAAAGGGAGCAAGGAAATCCATCAGCTTGCTAAAATGAGGGTTAAAAAGCCTGGAAATGTTAGCATTTAAATTAGAAAATGTTGATATTCTGCCAGCCACTTACTTTCTGCGCTCAATTCTTATGAACTGCTAAGATATCAAATTAGGCCAGTTAGCCTCTTCAAGCTATTAGGGGCAAGCTGTCTTGTCTCCTTCAGTTCCCTGCTGACTCAGGAGAAAGGAACCAGCAGGCTGAGCTATGAAATGCATATTTTAAGTGGACAACTTATTTACATTTATTTTTCTTTCCAGCTCTCCTGCGAGGACTGAAAATAAGTTTTAAGTTCTAAATTTGAAGTAATACTGAAGTAACTCTTCATACTATGTATATCCTACTGCTAGAAAATAAAAATGAATAAGAAAGGAGTATTTGCCTTGAAGCATTTTAAGACAGGGTATGCAGAGGAAGATGACCTGCACACTGGAACCTGTTAAACTTGACACTATCAATACTGAAATCATTGGGTACCCAAAGAACATGAGACTCACTTAAAAATCACAAGGTTAGAAGCTGTTAGTCCTTTTGAGTTCCCTATATTTAGTAAGCCATTGGAACTATTTTAAAGCATTACTTACATCATTCATAAGAGCTAGAGAGCCAAATTTAAAACCTGGGATTCTCATCTAAATGTTTCATTTCTGAAGCGTGCCCTTGTGGAAAGGCATGCCTGTACTGAGACCCACTGTGCTAATGCACTTTCTAATCAGGTAGGGAAGGAGTGGACTTATGTGCTGGGCTAAACTTTCTGTCTGTGCAAGAAGAGTTTGGTACCTGCTTTTTGATACCTGCTCAGAAATAGAAGAAACAAATGGCTGCTTTGAATTTCTAGTTTTACAGACTGTTCCCCACAAGCAAAGGAATTATCACCTTTTCTGCAAAATGCTAGGGTCACAGTCTCTAGGATCTAACTCAAGGAAGAAACACTTATGTCTTCTGTCCGACCAAAGCTGGGCAAAGTGAGCGGGCAAATAGGCATTGTGGTCAAGTGCTGTGATGAATACGAAGCATTCTTAGAAAAATTTCATACTGATCTGTTCATACTTTTTTCTTTTTCCAGTAATAGAAATCTTTCAAGACAATGAGCTTGGGAATTTTATTCCCAAAATTAACGTATATAACATCAAGAAGCAGTGGGCAAACTTTAATGATTGTTTTCCTTTTTTACTCTTCAAGGATATATATTACTTTGTTTTATATTCTTTAAACGTGAGGGACTACTACAGAGATGGCAAAGCTGAGCAATAGCGCTTTACATTAGTTATAATTTCTTCTATGTGGTATCTCTTAAGAAATTACAGGGGCTAGAGCAGTTTGTAGTGTACGTTCATTCAGAGTTTTGGATTCTTATACATTTTACCATCAGTTCTTAAAAAAAGAATCTCTATCAAGGAACAGTGTTTAAGCAGAGAAATAAACTGATGATGAGAACCTAAACTGTGAGTGGAATCCCATTGTGTTACCAAGGTGACCTTTGGGCTTTTTGGCAAAGGTAATCTACCATCTTTGTTCAATAGCAAAACTCTTTAAGATATCAATTTACAGTATTATTTCAGTAGTCTCTATAAGAGTCATTAAGAGGAAAAATGTAAGATGAACTGCATAATGTATTTGATCTTACTTCAGTATAAGAGAGTAAAAGAGATGGATGGCTCTAATTTATGATTCCTTAGTTGAGCCACAGCAAGCTGCGGCTCAGGATGCTGAGTGGGCAAAGCTGCCATTTCTCAGTGCTGAGTCATAGCTCATTTTGTTCTGCTCTGTATGTGGACATCTAATTATGATTTGCCTGCAAAAGGGAACTGGGTGGTTTAAGATGAGTGCTGTGCCTTTGACAGATGGGCATTGCTGTCACACTCTTGGGCTTTCAAGAGTTTCATCTTGCTTCTTTTGCTTCGCGGTAGAAGGATAAATGAAAGTTTCAATTCTTCCTTACATAGAATTTTTTAAATTATATACGCATTTTTTCCCATTTGGTCAAAACATAAACGTTTTTCAAATGAGAGCAGCCAGTGAGGATGCTCACAGGCAGTCCACACCCAAGTTGCATACGCCAGGCTCCTACCTGGGGCTGCCCAGATGCTTCGTGCAGGAAGCACCACGTCCTGTCCTCTCTTACCTACTTCCATCACAGAATTTCTCTGAATCCAAACAATGTATTTTGCTAGTTTTTAGGGTGGAAGGTGCGCAACCAGAGAGTAGGAAAAAAAGCCAAATGAACTTTGATTTTAATGATTAAGGTTAGAATTACACTTCAAGGAAACTAAACATTTTAATGATTTGGTGTAACTCTGGAATTAGGACAAGTTTATTTTAGTACTAGTTTTATTTTTTTTTCTTGAATTCACTGATGAGGAGTTTGAGGACTTTTATTTGTATTCATTTCCTTTTGTTTCCCTTTGCACCCTTTGTTTCTGCTAAGCCTCATAAGTCTATAATCTGTAGTGCCTTCACATCTGTCTAAACACAAATGGGGTTTCTGATGTTTTTTACACACTAAGGGAATTCATAAACTTTGACCCTACCATTGCTATTAATGAGTTTGACTGACTGTGGTCTGTTTCGGGCTATCTGCCCTTTAAATGGCTGCTTACAGTAGTCTTGATGTAGAGGGCTTAGATGCTATTTTAAATTACAGGATTTAGGAAATAAGTGGTTTAAAGATGGATTTTCTTTGAAGTTAATGATAAAATGACTGGCTAGTGCACTGCTTCTATGCATATGGCTAGAAATTTCAAGACACAGATTTTCTTTTAAAACCTATAGGGGCTTGAATCAATTGAAATATCTGCTTTCTTATGTTCCAGCCACTTCTAATGAAATGGCTTTAATATTTAAGTAACTGTTTTTATGAGACTCTGTTAGGCTTTAATAGGTGTTCCTGGAGTGCAGCAGACTTGCTCTTTAATGGTTAGCTGAGACGAAAAGCTTTTATTCTTTTCCTGAAGGACCCTGAGGGTGTCATTCAACACCCCAAGGGCAAGAGGCAGAACCTAGCTCAGCAGTAGGATGCAATGGTAAATCTGGGTTTGAGGGAGATTTAGCAGGTTAGATCTCAGCTGCACTCATTATCTACTTTTGTTGAACTCTATTTTTTCATGTCCATAACAGAATCAGATGCTATTTCCTACCAGTTGAATTTGAAAGATAACTATTAATGCAAAGGGATTTCTTTAAGTACTTTGAGCTCGGCTAACTTTTGTGTGAAAGATGATTCTTAGGAGCCATCTTGCTGGATATTAAAAACAACTTTCAAAAAAATCACAAATGATTTATTTTACACACACACAAACACCATAAGACAGGACGTCTTATGTTGCAGTAGATCTCATAGTGAGATTTAATGTGCTGCAATCCTAGTCCTGGTAAGCAGCCTCTCTAGGAGTGAATGAACACAGTTTTCATGTTTGATGGGAAAAACAAAACTGAACCACCACTTCCACTAGTGTACTGTTGAGTTGTGTATATTTTATAGTGGCATTATCTTACATTTTTTTGGTTGGTTTAGGAGAAAATTGGAGACTTCTGTCTGTTCTAAAAAACAAACAAGACTTTATCACCAACAAAAAAAACATAGCAGCAATAATTTCTGCTTCCTGAGAAGCAGAACCTTTTATTTTATATTTGGGTTAATCACATTCAAGAAGGAATGTATATTTATAGTCTACCCTAAAATGCAGGATTCCATTTGCTAGTTAAATACTGTCTGCTGTCTTTCAGTAAGGAATGCTGAAGTATCATTTCTTCCCAACAGATGTTATAGCTCCTGCCTGAAGAGATGCAGTGCTAATGAGACTAAAACATCACTGAAGGTGAGGCCTCCAAAGTCTCACGAAGTATAAAGTTGGAGTAACTGCCAAGGTTGGTCTGTGTTTTCCTATTTATGTTCAAAATGGAATATGGGAAAAGCTTGTACGTACTGGAACCTTCTAAATATGTGATGCACAGTCCTGGGGCAACTTCTTGTACATAGATTATTAGTATTAAAATTTCCAGGCAATATTGATTAGAGAAATATGTGTATTCACTGGAAGGGTTTTTAACATGGAGAATGAGCTACGTTAGAAACCATTTGAAAAAACTGTAGGTTTTATGGAAGTATACGTCTGAAGTGACTGCTTTTCATGAGTGAGAGATATGTAATTCAAAGGTAAGCTACCTGCACAAAATACATAAACTTCATGCATTATTCTGTGATCCAAGGAAAATTGGTGCAAATAAATAAAAAGTAATGAATAAATAACAAATAAAATAGTTAAAATAAAATGTACTTCACATTTTTAATTACTAAAATTTGATTTCTAAAAGTCCAATCAGCAAAAAGATTGTTCTTCAGTGAGGATAATTGATGTGTATTTAAAACACTTTCATAAAAATACCTTAGAATTATGTTTACAACTAAGTCACTACTGAAGATCAAGTTTGCTGAAAATAGGTACAAACTACTGTCCTTGACCTAATGTTTGGCAGAGGAAATACCGTTTTTTAATAGAAATGTTTAAACACATAAATCTTTAGTTATAATAAAGTGCAATATCTGCAGTAAAAATTGTATTCTAGACAACTAAACAGCTCAGAAGTTAAATCTATACATGTTTTTTTCCTCAATTTTTTTTTCCCCATGCTTTCAGCAACCTCTGTTGTTGACAAAGAGCTTATGATGTTTTTCCTTTTCACAGAAGTGTTGTAAATGCTGCTTTAGGGTTAATTTTCTGAAGTGGTGTTTTGAACTGTAGTTATTTTTATAAGTCACTAGGCAGCATAAACCAGACAGACTAACAAAATGTGAAATATTGTGGCTGCTGGGCATAGATTGAAGGCTAAATATAATTAAATTGAAACAACAGGATGAACAATGTCAGGCTCAAAATAGAACCCACATAACTTATAGTCTAGCTTGAAGCACTCAGTTTTACTCTTCCAGCTCTAGGATATTGAGCAGTGGACACTTAGTGGCTGTTATTTTCACTATTACTAGAAAAAGGAGTTTAGTAAGAGAATTTATTGGCTTTCTTAAATGTAAATGAATCAGTTTAGTATAGAAGCTAATTACTGTGGTACTTTACTTGTTAAACTTGGGGTCAAAGTAAAGTATATTTGAGCCAAAGACACAGGGAATAGCTCGTCCCTTTCAGTATAAATCTCTCAGGAAGATCAAGAAAGTGAAGTGGAATTTGGTTTCTGATGTAGTTTCCCCAGATCGTAAATCTTAGTGGTGCAAGGAGACGTATGGTTGTGGGTTTGTTTTTTTGTTTGCTTAAAGCAAAGCAACCACATGTGACTTCTCTGGGCCTTCAACTGATCTGGGTTTCTTCACTCTATGGTAAATGCCTTTATCAGCAGTGGTAACCTGCCTGTATTTAAAGCGTATCTCAGCTGTAGAGGAAGTAGTAGAGTACTTAGCATGTGCAGGACAACAGGGGGATCAGGTCCAGCCTGAAAACCAAGGTGGTTTTCAGCCTCTTTGCACTATAGCTGTGAAAACCAAGTTTACAAATACTTATTACAGTGGCTTGACTTTTGCTAGGCCATATGAAGAATTCAGGCTCATCTCTACCTATCCAAAATGCATTTGCCTTAAACTATTAAAAGTGACCCATATAAGGCATTTGAGGATAAATATGAAGCCACTTGCCCACAATTTCAGAAAGTGAGAAATCTGATATTTTTTTATGTATGTGTCAATGTGTATGAACACAAACATATACTTAATCATTGCATTTTATGGACATTTGACTGCATGTTTGTGTGTATATCTATATATGTTTATATATATGGATATTTCTATTTTTTACTTTTATTATTTGTTCATACTTGTAGAATTACTAGAAAGATAGTTTGCTATTTAAAAAAGAAAAAGGAAAACAGATGGAGAAAACTCTAGAAAGCTGGAAAGGTTTGTTTAGCTTTCAGCTAGAATAAACATGTCAAGTTAAACATCCTAATATAGGCAATTTGGTTCAGCTCTGACATTTTTGCCTTTGGCAGTGATTGGAGAATTGTGGTTTGTGTCACAATCAGCCACCTACACTGCCTAATTGTGATCCTGAAATTTCCATAATCAACATGTTTTATTTTGTTTTGTCTTTGAAATGGAAACCTCATTAGACTGCTTGTTTTTAGCTACTTAATATTTTCCACTCTTCTAAAATGTTTATACCTAGCTTAAAGTAATGAGAAATTGCCCTTCTGAGAGGCAAATGTAATTTACATTGGACTCTTTGAGATAATTCTTTTAAAAATACTGCAGGCTCTGTCTGTAGTTCCTCTTCTCAGTTGAAGACCTTTCCTGGAAATCTTTCCTGTATTTTACTAACTATTCACAAACTCCAAGGGAGACGAGTATGTCATTCCCTATGAGGCGTCAGGCTAAAAGCAGTGGTGCAGAGTGAAAGGGTGAGAAACAGTGAGCATAAATTTAAAGAAGAAAGGTTCAAAATGGATTCAATGTTTTTATCTATACATGTATTTTCATTATTGTTATTTTCTTTTGCAACCTAGAAGACAGTGAAGCTATGGCACAGGTTGCCTACAAGGATTAAGCAACTTTTGTAAGAGATCTTACAAAAGTCTGGTTAAGAGGCATGATCAAATTTTTGAGCTGAATATCTGATTGCAGCTCTGTACATTCCATTTGAAAGTTTGCAGATAATGTATTTATATCAGCTGAAAATGGTGTTGCAAACATAAATTGATCATTTTTCTTGCAACCTTGAAACCTATTCTCAAACTCCTGTATCAGAATGGTAAGCACAGCTGCATATGCTTCGCCATCAATTATTTGCCATCACTTGAGTCAGCGCTGCACAGCTCTGCCCTCCCCATGCCCTGCTTTCGGTCAGTACAGTGTCAATAGTGCACTAATGGTTTGGTTGATGATGAGCAATGGGTGCATGTTTGGGCCACTGCAGAAGAGACAATGCCTCTATAGCATGAGGTGGGGAGCAGGCTGTGTGCTGGCCTCGGGTCGGACATGCCTGACTGCTGTACCATATATATTAGCACTAAATGCTTGGAGCTTCTGTAGTGTGAATTGATGGAGGGGAATAGCAGTAGGATAACTAAGAGTAACTTGAGTGCTGAGTGGCGTTCTGCAGGACAAAACTGTAACTATCTTCAAGCAACGCTTTTTAACACTTCTAATTTCTTCTCTCTTGCCCCTTCCGTAGGTCTGAGGCACTCCTCTGCCAGCTTTCTGCTTCTGATGCTGGGGTCAGAGTCATGCTGCAGGTACATATAGTGTAGGCACCAAAACACAGGAGCGGGAAGTGGGGACTGAAGAGTGAGGCTCGATGTGTGAAAGTTAACAAATTGCAAGCATTAACTGCAGCTCTGGGCAGACTTCAAAATATTGTATTGGAAGGACAGGGGAACTGTTCTTTCTACGTTACCATATTACTTTTATAGTTGCATGTAATTCCTTAGCTTTGTAAAAGTGGTCAGAGACAGCATTTCAGTTCTTTTTAACTTGTCTTCATGTTACTGTATATGCAGGCCAGCTGATAACAAGACAGTACCCAGTTTGCCTCTATTAATGTGTGTGCAGCTGGTAATGTAACAACTATTGAACTCAAGGAGAAAGATGAGAGATATAATTGCATGAGAGAGTGATTACAGAATAGAAAAGGAAGCTAAGTGAAACTGAAGGAACATCATCTCTTTACTAGAAAGGATGTGGTATCACTATTGTAGAAGGGTTTAATTCTAATTCTGAAAGCTTTGCACTTCTCGGCTTCCTTGGAAATGAATCCTGCTCTGTTTGTGCAGACCCTTCTTCCTTCCTCTTAACTTGAATTCCATTCAATCTTTTGTCTGTTAGTCTGATGAATTTTCCTCTTTCCCAGTTGGTTATACTTCTTAATGTAATTGCTGTATTATTTCTTTTTGAAGTCTGACTTATGACTTAAATTACACAAGAAAATCTCAGAGATTTCCTTGAGCTTTCAACTGACAAGAAAAAAGTGCAGCCACACCATTTTCTCTCTCATGATATAATCAAGTTTTGTTGAGTTTTAACTAAATTGAATCTTACCTTCTTTTCGTAATTAAAATAAGATCCCCATTTTGCCCTTGAACCTTTTTAAAACTGTGATAATGATATCAAAACAGGCTTAAACTTAATCTGTATCTTTCTCAGCTCTCACTCCCAGGTACAGGAGTGTAGAGTTTTTAGCTAATGAGTGTTTAATTATGTGTGGGAGTCTGTGGATACATATACATTTACAGAGTATGTGTATATAATGAATAAATGCATTTTTCCACTGACAGGGTAACCACAAAATAAAATTTCTGTTGTGAATGGATTTTATTTACTTATTAACAATTAACAAAAAAAAAACAAAAAAACTTGTGTTTTAGTGCTGGTTTGACCTGGAGCAGCTGCAGAGGTAAGGAGATAATGTGAATGTTTGGCCTCTGACTATCACGAATGCTTGCTGCACAGTAAATAATACTGGAGAAAACCTAGCCTTCTATCTTGTCTCTGAAATGTCTTTTATTTTTATGTTAGTGTAACACTTTTAAATAGATACTGTCAAAAACAGAGTTCATCCTGAATAGAAATCTAATTTTCCATTGCTCCATGAATGCCCCACAAACAGTGTTAGCATCCCCAAGTAGAGTCTTTTCTGTGATCTGTACATGCCTTAAAGTACTTTTACATGAATTAAGACTTTGATTTATATTGTTTTGAGAAAAACCTGCCCTTTCTCTCATAAGCATGTGTAAGGATATTCTGAACTCTGTAATTGCTGAGCATACCCAGACCCACATGGATCAGGGTCAGTTACATTGCTCAAACCCACTATAGAAAACTTTGTTAGACTCAAAAAGAAATGTGAAGGCTACACACACAGTTACACAACAGAGCTTTTCTCAGACAGGCAGGCTGACATGGCTGTTGTGATGTGACTGTTGTGACATGACTTGTTCCAGCCCATTCCCATGCTGACCCTCAATTATGGACTAATCAATCCGCTCTCATAGTGGAGTAATTATTCCCAAATGAAAATTTACTTCTGTTTTCCCAGAATAGATTGAATGGTTGGGAAAGAAGGGCTCTCGCATTATTGTTGAAATAGTATTGAAATAGGCAGTCTCTAGCATGTATAATAAAGTATGTACTAGTGCTGTACATGAAGAGCTGAGACTCACTGAATTGAAGAATCAGTTTTGAAGAAAGCAAGTATTTCAAGGGATTGGAGCTCTGTTGAAAACTTCAACTGTGCCACACAGTAAATTAATTAAAATAAAGCAATTTGGTAGTATGGAATGGGAATGTTTGTATTGGTTGAAATAGAGTTCAGATCCCCATGTGTCTTAAAATATACAAAAATATCCAAGTTATTACTGATACGTAGCCGTATTTGACATCTCAGTGTCTTTGCACTCGACTGGGACCTGTTCTTACACTGCAAAAATGTAAAGGTCTGTATATAGCTTTCACATAAAACATAAAGCTGTACTATAGAAACTCAGAAAGCAGTTACATCTGAATTCTTTCAGTCTCTGAAAAGAATAGATCTAGCTTTTCTCACTAACTGTTGTCTGTGTTTACCTGAACATGTCAGATCTTGTGTTTTGTTATAGCTTCTGGGGGTGAGAATCACGCTGTTCTTTCTGTTTCACAATGGTGAGCACTCCTGTAACAGCCTTTCTACATTATCCCTTTTTGTCTTTCTTTGCCTGAAGTATTTGTTTTTTTATAACCCTAAACTTAAAAGAACACAGTTTGTAGAGAATCAGTTATGTAAAGCCCAACTGAAAACGTGGGCAAAATTTTTATGAGCACTGCATTACATCTGCCTTTATTTTAAGAGATCTTTTTGGGCCAGTTTTTGATCAACCCTTCTAATCTGTGTTTGCAAAGCACCTATGGAGTCTCTTAATGTATGGCTGGGACTCCTAGACATAGTAGGTTCAGGATTTTTGTAACATACCAAGGTTCTGTGCCTAGCAGGTGGATTGATGTGTAGTGTTTGTGGTTTGTCTGCTTGTCAGAGAACATTCTTTATGCTCACATTTAACTTGTCAGTAGGGATTAGACATCTTGTTGGATCTCAGCCACACCTTCCACATCTCTGTCACTACTGTGGATGTGACTGCATAGAAGTGTGAAGAAAAATTTGATTTGAGGATAATTTGGTGGAACTTGATTCAAACACGGTTGATGCTGCATTTTCCTTGTAAGCTTCCTTGAACAGTCCACAGTATTCTTTGGGAATCTCAGAATGCAACACTGAGCGTGCCTGAAGAACACAGAAAGTAAGTTACAAGTGCTGAGAAAAAAGACTGCAAAATGGAAACTTTCTTCTGTGCTGCTTCTTCAAAGTGATTCATTTCTATGCTACCTGATGTAATTTTAGCACTAGTCGAAGTGACGTTTCTAGAAAACTACTTCACTCTGTGTTTTGTTTTCATCTTTTTCATGTCTGATTGACAGTCCCAACAAGAAATAACAATGAAAAATTCATGAGGTCAATCCTCAAGTGATTCAGAAAGGACTTTCATGGGATTAGACAGTGGCAGTTAAATTTCCTGGGGCACAAGTGTGTTTTGAAGAAAGGGATAAAAGTGCGTTATTCTCAAAACAATCCTGACTGAAATATAAAGGATCATTTTTGGTGAATTAGAAAAAATGTCCCAAAACTGTCTTTAATAGTATAGCGCAGAAAGCACTATTATTAGAGACAAGATAAATATTTTTGTTTTGTCTACAGATAAGTGAGGGATGAATCTTCTCTTCACAGGATGATAACTTGTGGTTTTGGAGAACGACCCAGTAACTTTGGCCAGTAAGGAGAGTACAGAACTATTAACTAAGCCTTGAGATATTTTTGTGTTATGACGTGAAGGTTAACTCTTGTATTTTCCTTCATTTTCTCCTTGTACAGGGAAGAGTGTTTTCTTTCTCTTTTCTGGTTTTGTTTTATTTAACAATTGGCAGAGAAATATCAAGGAATTGGCAGGGAATAATGTGTGTGGCTGCCATTAATTTCTATTTGTGATCTGCATTGCCAGGAGATAAATAGCTCTTTGTTCTTATGTACTGCAAAGCATGCAGATGTATAGCTAGAGAAAAATGAGAGTGCATTCACTTCCTGTCTGTAATTCATTGTTTTGTGCTGCAGTCAAGTACTGGGCTTGAGCTAGCAGGAGGTAAACATGTCAGGAAACCAAATTTCTGTGATGATCTGCTGGTGCTTATGGAGGAACTTTCCAATAAAGAATGTGGCAATAGAAATTCTACTGTAATGACATCAGGTACCCAGAGAAACACTGGTTTTTGGGCTCCAGGAATAACCACGTAGTGTTTCTCATGATGCATGGGAAAATGACTCTGTTTTCAGATACTGAGGGAAGAGACGAGAAGCACGGAAACGTGTGCCCGAGGTGTCTGGCCAGGACCCTTGCACATGGCAACGGTGCTGGCTATTGAGTCTTGACTGCATCATTCAGGTTTCTCTTGGATGGTGACAATTAACTGTTTTGGCAGGTCTTCTATGTTCCTGAGGTGTCAACAGTTATGATGTGAGATTTGTCTTAATCTCACTTACTTATCCTGCATAGATCTTGATTTGTCTGTTTTCTTTGTTTCTGTTTGTGGTCACTTTATAGCTGCAGTTTGCCTTCCTGCTGGGATAACAGGATCAGAAGTGATACAGATTGCTTCATCCTGTTGCAAACTCTGGTGCTTGCCACTTTGATTGCTGGCTGTCATATTATCAGTACTCATTGAGAGTGCGTAGAAGAAATGTGTGTTTGATAACAGAGGATTTGTTGAGCTGTTGGGTTAAAAAGGCATTGACCCCTTTGAGCGTGGTCCATGCTGTTGGCACCTGACAGTTTCTTCATTCTTAGTAGCTTTGGAGAAACTTCTGTCAAACTCTGTTGAAGTGAGTTGGGCAGCTGCCCGCAGGGAGTCCTGCCCATCCCTTTTTGCTCAGCTAGCAGTAGGTTTCCAGTGCTCGCAGAATGAAGGAGCAATAGTAACTGTGAAGAATCACTCCACTGCCAACAAGTTCTCTTTCACCTTCCTGCCTTCATTCATCTCAGTGTCGTATTTCCTTTTTATGATGTAGGTGAGATTTTTTGAAACAAGAAGTTGGATTTGGTACTTCAGGATCACTATGAGTAGAGAACTTGCTGCCGTCATGGCTGTAAGCCTTTAGAAGCTGCTTTATCCGGAGGAAGAATGTAACTTTTAAGTCAATAATTCACATGGAAACTAAGTTTTGTGTTTTCTTGGATTTGTTTTGGACGTTGTTGCTGTTTTTTAAAAGATCTTTAGTATTTATGATAGTTGTTCGAACTAATTTTGAACAATCAGGGCATTATCAAATTAATTATCTTAATATTAGTGCTTTCTTTGTGTTTTGCTTCTGTGTTTATCTACATTTGCCTATGGTTATGTTACAGCACAGTTTTGTATCTTAATAGTTTTGGTTTTATTAAAGTGTTTCTCTCTGTGGAAGAAAAAGAAAGCTCCCTTCTCATGATATCTTGGCAGTGTGTATTCTCTTCCCATCTCCTTCTCTCTGACAGTCATCCTTGCACTTCAGCATGGCTATTTTGGTTCTGCTGAGGTTGCCTTTTTCAAATAACTGATGTATAAATAACACAGAACAGAGTTGCTGTGTTTAGTTTGTTTTGGGAAAGATTGGGAATATACTTAAAGAAAAAGGTTGCAAAACAAATTCCCCGTTATCATTTATGTGGCACTTACTGTTTCTGCTACTGCTCAGTTTATTTAGATCTGCAGGTGTCTAAAAATGATTTTTATGGTTATCTTGTTCTTGAATGTTCTCAGAGCGTCTGGATTGCCTGCTGTTGTTTTATTCAAATTCGCTTTCTGCTTTTCAGCTCACTCTTCATCTCATTCATTACAGAGAAGAGCTTAATTCTTTAAAATGAGAGGAAGCAGAGGGTATGAGCACTTTGATACTTTGAGCATGAACTCAGCTATTCCAGAGAAAGTCTCTGGAGAGGTGCCGGTGGTCTGAGGGGTCCCACAGTTGGGTGGTCTGCAAAACAGCCTGCCTTGAGTCTGGGTGAGGTACAAGAAAGAATGCAATTACAGGCTAATTAGAAATCCAGATTCTCTTCTGCCAAATCTGAAGTTTCATTTTCTGCCTCAGAAGTGTAACAGACCTTACAAGCACTTAAAAACCAACTTGCTAGCAAAGAAATGACATAGTCCAAAATAGCTGGTAATGAGGGAATGTATTTTCTCCTTAATTCACGTCTGCAATCTCTAACTACTCACCTGTTAGCTGCTCTGGAGGGAAAACAGAGTCCCATCACAAAGAGTTTCTCCCGCAAAACCTTTTTTAAAAGGAATCTGTTCCAAGAAAAAGGTTCTTGTTTTTGTTTGTTTGTTCATTTTCTCTGCTTGTTGTTTTTTTTCTGGTTTTGCTGCACTGCTAAGAAGTGAGATAGTGTGCTCGGGGCATTATGGCAACTGTCCTTTCTCGAGAAAAGACAGTTGCTTATAAACATGATTCATGACAAATCCATGCTTTCAGGCTGGCTGTGTATTTGCTTTGGATGTTGTCTAAGGATTTTAGTAGTGCCTAAAAACAGTTTGCGGAAAGATCAGTTTACTAAATGGGTCTGGCAGAGGTTTTCTTCAGATTCATTACATATTTTTGGATTGTAGGAAAGCATCTCTCTTCAAATACATCATTAAATTCCTAGTGGAAATACTTGTCAGATGTTCACAGTCAGCTTTTATATTTAATGCTTACATAAATGTTAAGTAAATTTTATTGATTATTTATGTTAACTCTAGCTGTAGATGTCTCTGTTCACTACAGGGGAGTTGGACTAGATGACTGTAAGGGTCTCTTCCAACTCAAAAGATTCTATTCTTCTAATTATACAATCAATAACCTTTTAAAATGTCAATTCCCAAATTGCACAGTTCTCAGATCATTTAGAAGCTGAATTGTCCCATTAATTTGAAAATAATTCCTTTGATTTAGTTATCCCACTTGAATCTAACCAAGGAAAGTAAAAAGCAGCAGTACCATGTTGGGCTGTGTGACTCATGAGCAAGAAGGAATATTTGACCTTGGAGTCACTACTCTTCACTTCCTATGTTTCATTCACTATCACATGATTAAGTATCTTTGAGTCCTGTTAGAGCTAAATTGTGGATAATGAATCTCCACAATAGGGAAAGACTCAGTGCTTCTCATAGAGAAAGGAGCACAAAGAATATCTCAGAGTGATTGAGGAATATCTGTTATAAGACCTAATCTTTCTGTTTTAGAATCCTGCATGTGAATCTGTTCATCTGCCAAGCACTGTCCAAATGAGTCTGTTTACAGTAATGTGAGAAGACTCTGTGAGAGAAGCCTTCTTAACTAAACCAAGAGGAAATATTACAAACAAAATTAGGATCCAGCTCCCGCTTGCATTTATTTCCTTCCTCAAAGTTTTGCAAGAGATACTGTGAGTGCAAATAAGTTAAAACTTATTTTAAATAAATATTGGTATTTTGTCACTGTGTGCACAATTGGTATACTCTGGATGGGTAATTGACTACTAAAAAAAAAAGAGCAGCTTAAAATATTGAAAGCTGGTTAACACACGAAGATGAGGGTGTCATATAAGTGCCACTGTGGCAGGTTGGGAACAGCAGGCAGTAATCCCGTGCCCTAGTAGAATCAAGGATTCCGTACAGGATTTGGAGAAGTGACCTAATCCATTTGCTTGCCTTGGGGAAGGATTGAATTTATTCTGTGGAGTTTCAGACAGTATGGTATGGAAAATGTTGGTTTATTTGCAGAACACCAGAATTTCGGTTCATCCAGATTACAGAACTAGTTGGTGTATTTATAATTTAAGAGGACTGGAGGAACTTGTGCTTGGAGTACTTGCCTGAGTTTAGTATCTGCACACCTCATCCTGTGTTTCATCAGATACTTTTGTTGATTCTGTCTTGTACTGCACTGTTCTTAAAAGGACAGAACTAGTTGTGAGCATCTCTCAGGCCCGCACAGATCCCTGGTGCTGTAAGAAGATGCTAGTTTTCATCCTTTGAAAGATGTTGTGTTCTCAGGGGTGTACATAACTTGATATGTTTGCTAATTCACTGGCAAAACAATGCACAGTGGCAGTGTTCTCTTTCCCTGATGCTATCGTTGCAGTTGCTGGTTTTATTTTGAAATCTCATGGTCAGATTTGATGAGTGTTTGATATTTTTTGTCCTTTTATTTTTTATTTTTATTTTTTTCTGTGACCTTTTCCTTAGGCTACCGCTTGAAATACAGTGAGGTATCTGCCCACCAGTAACACTGACTGCAGCGCGGTTCCTTGCTTGTTAGCACCAATTAAGAAGGACAATGATAATTTGCATTTCTAACGGTAAATGTGAAGAGCGATATTGGAGGTTTGTGTGGTGTGAGTTCTTTGTTTTGTTTTGAATTCCGTGCACATAGTCGGTGTTAGATTCCTTATGTTCCTTTCTCTACAAAGGAACTTCAACTATTGAACTGGGGACACAAACTAAGCGTCTTTTATTATTTCTGCTGAAGTCTACTCGATTTAGCCTGAATCTGAAATCCTCTGTGATAGTTCAAGGTACAATTAATGAATACATTTTTTCTCCTGTATTCACTTCATTTCTTGAAGTTCAAGTGTTTTTGTATGTACTTTGTCATGCCCTGAGGATAGCTGCTTTAGTGAGTCTCAGAGATAACATTAGTGTGAAGCTATTAGCGGTAGTATGGCTTTGTTTTTTCTCTCTCTTCTTAATAAGCTGTCATGGATTCTACCCTACGGCCAGCTTAGTGTCACAATTAGTCTAGTAATATGCCTACATTACTCTTTATTCTCTCCTTCTAAATCCGGTAGCCCTAATGGAAGAATTTCTAATTTATATTTGTGTAATCGTGACTTTTTTAAAGGTTTTTCATTTTCCAGCATTGTCATCTTGCAACAGCAAAAAACAGTGCAGTGGTGATGATCACCCAGTATGCAATCATGGGCACGAGTAAATTCAGCATAGCTAGTGGTACACTGCAGCTATTTTTCGTTCTGATTATATCAGAATTTACCAATCCAGTCAATACATGATACAAATTCTTCCTGTTATTCACCAGTTCTGAATCTTGTCTCTCAAGCTGAATTAGGTAGATTCTTGTGTCATTTCTCATTTCATCCTTTTTAAATGGATGCCATAAGGTATGTTAGTGATGGCTTCCTTTGCCACTTCCATTCTAAATGAGCCCAGGGCAGCTCGGTGAGTTCCCTAAAAGCTCAGTGGTGAATTGATTGCTTTCGGTCCCGTTTGAAAGAGATTGTTTTGTTACTGTGTTAACCGAGGCATCTCATCCTGATAAATTCAAGCAAGCATTTGCTGATTCATGCAAAACATAGATTCTCAGCTTGGTATAGTTTGACATTGGTAGTAACTAGGTTCTTCTAAAGTAACTTAGATATTGAGCCTTTGTTGAAAGGCTCAATATGAGAGCAGGTTTGGCACTGCACAAACAAGTAGTAGTTGTTCTTTGCGTTTTAAGGAAGTATCTGAATGAAAGCTGTCGTTTTATCTTTTATTTATTTAATTTTGGAGAAATCATTACCTTTGAGCAACACGTTGTGATATTCTTTAATATGCCCCCAGTAAAATAAACAAATAAAAAAATCTCCCTTCAACAAAATTAGTTAAGGTTCAAGACATTCTGTACGAGAAGTGCTTTTGTGTGTGTGTTGGTTTTTGTTTGTTTGAGTGGTCACTTTTTTTTATAAATCTGTTAAAAATTGAGACAGTAGCATTTTCAGTTTTTAACCATCCACCGAAGGCAGAATTTCCACTGATTTTACTCCTTATTATTGCATTCTGGGAGTTAAACTAACCAGAGTGAAGTAGGGAAGTCAGTAGAGGACCTTATTCAGTTCCTAGCCCTGCACATCTAAGATGTAAAATATGAAACCAGATTTTTTAAATGATGAGTGGGACTTCTGGCCTAGTTTGTAGTAGATGGAAGGATTGCTGTTCTTTCTGCTCATACTTTCTGCTTTATTTCTTGTATTGACAGACTTGACAGAAAAACTTCTTTACAGAAGGGGTTGTTAAGTGCTGGAATACGCTCCCCAGGGAGGTGGCTGAGTCACCATCCCTGAATGGGTCTTGTTTTGGATGTGGTGTTCAGAGACATGATGTAGCAGTGGGTTGTTAAGAGTTAGGGTAGTATGGATGGGTTGCAGTTGGACTTCAGGATCTTGAACATCTTTTCCAACCCAAGTGATTCTATGATTCTAAAGTAAGTAGTCAGAAAACTTTGGGAACGTATTGGGTTTTGACATAGATGAGGCAGTGGATCTGGGGCACTGGTGTTACTCCTTCTAAAATATTTTGATTCCACGGAAAGCTAAAACCAATGTAGGCTGCTTCAGCTCATGAGTAGTGTTCTCACTCCCTTTACGGTATTTATTGTCAGAGTATACTCTGTGAAACTCCTCCAGCAGTACACAGATTAGTGAAAGGTTTAACAAATGATGAGCTGTTCTACCTGAAAGGAAATAAGCTAGCAGTAGTAATTTTATTGATAGAAAATATAGTGAAAAAATTAATTTATACAGAAGCATGGAATGGGCAGAAATGTTTGTTATTACACGTTTTTCATGTACTATTCTTTTTATATATTTTTTCTTTTCCTCTGTATAGTTGTGCTATTTCTAACATTCCTTCGCTTGTGTTTTCTGAATGCTTTTTTTGGAAAGGAGAACTAGTAGAGGCTTTTTTCCTATCTGGATTTTTACCCTGAAATTCAACCGTGCAGTTTACTATAGGTTAAGTCACATTAGCTAGCATATGTATGAACTTTTACTGGGTTGAGACAGAATCGGGATGAACAATTAAATTCCTTTAGACTTCTAATTACTTATTATCATTGTTCTAGTTTGGGACCCTCTAAGGATTTAGAAGCAGTCTTTCCCTGTGCAGCCTCTCATGTCTATGGAGACATTTATCTTCCGACATAAGAGTCGTTTTGTCCTACAGCTGGATACAACAGTGGTATTTCTCAGGGTTCTAAAACATTTACAGGTGTTCACGAAGTTAAATATTGAAATATAGATGAATGTAAAGTAATATATTCAGGTAAGAGAACAGCCTAGTCAGTTTCAACTAGTTCTATGCAAAATCTACTCAAGTTGAAGTATTCTTGCTTCCCTGATGGCCTTTGCCAGTTATATCAAACTCCAGAAAGTTGGCATCTCACTCCAGTGAGTAGGTGACTTCTTGGACTTTTCTCCATGCTTTTCTAGAAGCGAACTCCAGCTGCTTCGGTGTGCCCAGTCCAGTGGCTTTATTTTGTCTTAAAGCAGAGTGCAGATTTTATTGTCTGAAATGGCAAATGAGGCAGGAAAGGGTTAAGAAACTTAGCTTTAACCAGGCCACACACAAGCTGAAGGCATTCACACCTCCCTGTTAGTCTGATCTAGATAGCTGAGAGACAAGGAGAGGTGTCAGCCTCCTGCTAGGGTTAAACAACAGAATCCTCCCACGCTTTTGTTGACAGGCTTCAAAGGTGGCCAAGAAACCCAAGCCAAGAAAACTCAAAGGAGAGAAAACATGGAGACATACACTGGGCAAGCTGAAGGGAATTTAAGAAGAAGCTGAGGCTAGGATTATTTAGGTTGAGAGCTTGAGCAGAAGGATTTTTATGGACACTAAGGCAGAGCTTGTTAGTTGGTATTTTTTTATTATGCTTGTTCAGTTCTGATATTCCAAACTAATAAAGTAGAAGTTACAATAATTTAGCCATCTGCAACTGAAGCAAATCGTCTTAATCACTCTTCCCTTTTTTAGACTGATATGCCTGCAGATTGCTGCTAGTGATGGCCGCAGTGTGATCAGGTAGCAAATTGGCTGTGTGCATGCAGTTATGTTTGACTGCACGCTCATCACAGAAGGAATGGACTGATTATATACTGTAGGAAAATGTGTTCAACAGAAAGGTTTCAGAGCTACAGAATTTTGCCTTAATATGTAAGGAGAATTTCAATCTCTCTTTTTCCTTCCCAGAAAGTTAGGTTGCAGTTCGAGCCATAGCATGTATAAACCAAGGAAAGCAAATAAAGGAATGGGTGTGAGAAAGGCAGGAATGCTTACAATAAGGGAAAAAAGGAGTCTGTCTTTGTATGTGTGTGTACAAACTTTTTGTTTTATTGTTATTCATTTTGGGAAAAGCAGTTTTATAAGAAGCTCATCAGTGAGAAGCAGCAGGGCATGAGGCACTCAGGATGTTAATAAGAAATGGAACAGCATTAGTACACCCTTGCAACTAAAATATTACTGTCCTGGTAGAAAAGTGAGATGTAAGTAGCTGTATTTTCAAATGCTCTTCTTGAACTGCCAGTGGTCAGATGAGACATGCCATATCGTTTCTGCTTATTTACAATGCCTTTCTTCATAAAAAACTGAATTTTCTGCAGTAACTGTAGTGACTAACAGGTTTATCTCATTGACTGCTTTGTTCAGATGTTCATCTGTAAACAGGTCTAAATTACTTCAGTAATTTTTCAATTACTAAAGCAGAATATATACTGTCTTGAGCTGCACTCCCTGGCTTACTCAGCGTTGGGCTGCTTGCAGGTTTTCCATGCAGAAGAAACTCAGAGGAAGCATTGGTTTTCTTTTCCTGACCAATCTCTCAATAGCCTTTTATGCTTAGGAAGCATGTAGTAAATCAGAAATAAATGAGCACAATCTTAGATTTGTTCCTTTCAATAATACATTTACAAGCATCAAAAAATGAATGAATGTATTTCCTAAAAGTGTTTTAACTCTGTGTTAAATGACTTGGGAAATTGGAATTGCTGTAAATGCATAAGTGCAATTGGATATGCGATCCCCAAGTGATGGAACGTGTACTTTAAGGGACACTGAAAAGGTAATGGCCACATGCATTTCCTCATGCATGTGTTAGAAGTGTATAATTATGAACACTTGGTGCAAGCTCTGAGTTTGCTACTTTCTGGGAGGACCTGAGAATAAATTTTGTGGTAATCCTGTGATGCTGCAGTGAATGTTTGCAGTAACTGTCAAGAGGAAATGACACAAAAGCAAGTAATGTTTGAAACATTGACACTACAGCTGTGTATATCCTTCATTTAAAATGTTTGTACTCCTACCATTTGTGCATAAGTATTCTATGTGTTCTCAGGTCCATTTTTAATTCTTTTATCTTCAGGGGCAGTATGTCAGTTGACGACTTGTGGCCTTGGGAAGCTAATTCTCGTGAAGATTTCTTTCAGTGAAGTTTGGTAGACATTGTATGATTGAATGCATTATAATGGGGTTGAAATTTAGCAGGAAAATCTGATGAATTTAGAAAGCGTTGTTTCTTTCCTACAAGTTTTAAACTTTTCTGAAGGAAATACATTCATGCCACAGAATCCTATTACATTCTCTAAAATAGTTTCAAAGTAATGCATATTTTTATCATTTAATGATTTACGATCTTGTATTAAGTTTTGATATCATATACATCTGCAGGGCTTTCTACTGAAAAAAAAAATCAGTTATCCATATTAATGATTAATGGATTGTCTTTTAAAATTCATTTAGTATCTGATGTTTTTCTTGCCTTTTAATGAAGAATCACGATGAGAGCCTGTTGCTTTAGCCTCAGCTTAAACTGATACTAGCAGAAAGGAAGGGTTCTGTAAATATCTATACACTTGAGTCTCACTGGAAATTCATTTGTATAGGAATATTTGGGTGATGTTGGTGTGTGAAAGACTCAGTGAAAGAGAAAAGCAAATTAACTCAAGTCAGCTATCGTGCCAATACTTATTTTTCTGAAACATTGCATGGTGAAAAATATTATGGGTATGTTGTAGTTACATTACATCATTTATTTCAACCAAGTTTAGTTGAAGGTGATGAAAGCTGTGGGCCTCTCCTGAAGGACTTCCTTACTGGCCTCATTTTGTTTGTTTTTGTTGTGGTTGTTTTTTTTTTTAATATGAAGAAAATATCCTTAAATTACTAAAGAATTCAATGTATTTTTTGAAAAAAGATTTTGAATGATATACTGTGGCACAGATGGTCTAATCTGGGATGCTATTGATTGTGCACTGATGCTGACACAACTGTTCTTCCTTCCTAAAGTTCTCCCTTTAGAACTTGCTTAAAGAGATTCTGGTATCTGGGGCCATGATCAGTGGGATATAAAATGGATGAATTATAAATCCCCAAGCAGAATCTGAAATTGTAATTCAAAATATATGTTTTTCTTCACTCAAATTTTGTAGATATTCTTAGGTAGTCAACACCACCCTGGTTTGAAGAATCCTGGGAACTTAATCATGTTTAAAGAATGAGCAAGGAAGTAAGCAAACTGTTTCTTACCCTGTTAGTATCAAACACAAAGGTCCTTGGAAAGTCCTCATCAGGATTTCTTAATGTGTCAAAAGAGAAGAGTTAATTTTAGCATTTCCACATAGCTGCATGTTCTTTATTTCCACAGACCCTGCGCTGTTTAAAGGTACTGCTTAAGCAGATGCTTCACCCTTCCCAGTGGTTAAATCTGCCAGACTAGTTCTGTGCCATGGATGTGGTGCCATCAGCACCTCTGGGCTCCTGGTGAGGTGAGGGAGGAACATGCCCTGCTGGCCTTGCTGAATTCTGCTTCCAGTCCTAAAAGAGCAGGGGGTGCACCTGAAGCTTTCCAAGCTGCCATTGGCACCTGGCCATCGGTGCTGCTCCTCCAGCGCATCCCTGCAGCACAGGAACAATAACTGCTGCCACCACTGCCAGCACATGTAGCCTACCAGCCGCCTTGCTCTGTTTGAGAGCTTACAGAAAGGCATTGCTGCTTCTTGAGCTGTGTGTTCACACCAACTTATTAACCACCATTCAGGGCGCTGATTTGTTCCCAAGATTGCCTCATATTTTTTTCTGTTAGGAATATAAAATCTCTCTTAGGAAGTCACATTTCTCAGAAATGCCAGATATGACATAATATGGAGTGCACAGAAGTAACATGAAATGTTTACTTTGAGGCTTATGCCAATTACTTTATTAGCTAAATGTGTGCACCGTTATGAGGAGGTGCAACTAGCAGCCTGCAAACACACAAGTGAAATCCCTTAACTAGTTGTACTTTTGTACTCACACCAAGCAAGAGGAAGAAGTAAACACAAACTTGTTGCAAACTCGTTCAGCCATATTCTGGGAGAACTGTATTTGAAGTCTGTGGGATGGGAACCTCACTAGCATTCACTTTTAAGATTAAAAAGCCAACGTAACTTAGCGAACAAATCACTAGTTGTGAATTAATTGAAGGAACTGTATACTTTTTCATCTTTATTTATACTTCTTTTGAACAACTGTTTTGTCATTTGTTTGTTTGTTTTTTCCGTACTATTTCATCAAACTGTTGCTGGCTGGCACATCATTGGAGCCCTTGCTGTGTACATTTTTTACCATTTTATGGTGGTTTGAGATTTTGTTCTGCAGTGTTTTATGTGTATAGGATCTTGTTTAGTTTCATGCTGTTATGGGAAAATTCAGGAGTCATATAATAAAGTGAGAGTAGAAACAAATTAACATCTCAAATCTGTCGGAAGGGAGGTATAATATTTTGATATATGTTACAGGAACATTTTATAACCCACGGAAAGAACTGTACTTCATGTAGCCTGTACAAAATTGGAGACAGAGGTAGCTAGAGAAAAGGAAATTATACAATAAATTTTCCTATGTATTATTCTCATTCACTTATAGTCTGAACGACTCTGGAATTGTAGATTATTTATAAACTGCAGAAATAAACTATACAAATCATAAGGTAGGAATGTCATCACACAACTCTTGTTGACGACTTTCTACTTAAAAACTGCAAGGGTATATTTTTCATCACTGTGGTGGAAATTTTACTGGTGTGTCAGTGAAGAGCTGGGCAGCTGGTGCTGAAGGGGCTCCAGCCTAATGGGTGTGGCTGTGTTGCGCCTCATTGGTGCTGCATGTTCCATTTTTCATGAGGAAGGAAAGAGATTGATGGAGGCTTAACAGGCAATGAAATCTATGCTTTGTAGCCTGCTTATACAAATTCTTATTATTGTTCTCTCTTTTTTTTTTTTCTAAAACAGGTGGGATATAAAGTCAGTGGTCTCCAGCTTTTTATGGAAATTGAATATTGTGTTTTGATTTGCAATCTATTTGCATGAAGCACAGAGGAGTATCTTTCATTTACTTCATAGACAGAAAAAGATGACTTAAAAACTGGGCTAGTTTTATTTTTTCTTCTTAGCAGAAAGTGTAATTAAGATGTAGCTTGCCTTTTCATTCTTTTTTCTTTTCATTTTTCAAGGTTTTTGCCAACTTACTGCCACCTAAAAAATCTGAATTCCTGAGGAATCAAAAAGTGACGTCTCTTTAGCATCTAGACAGAGTGTCCTAAGTTAGTGGGAAGCTTTATAATCTTCCCATTGGGTATGGTAGGAAAGCATCAGTGTTACGCTGCAGTAGAACTTCACGTAGAGCATATTGGTTATACACAGAACCGTAGAATCACAAGGCTGGAAAGGACCTACAAGATCATCAAGTCCAATCTATGAAATATCATTTGTTAAAAAAACAAAATGCAGGATTACGTCAGTGAGTTTTGCATCCACTTGAATGTTTCAGGGCTGTAAGGTTTTAGATTTTTCCATACAGTAGAGACTGGCCGACATATAGTTTTGCTGCTCAAAAAGTAATGTCTCCTATTTATTTCTGTGGAGGCTACAAGATAAAAGGAGCACAATGACACTATTCGAAAGAGCGCATTCTCAGCTACAAAACACTACTTTTCCATGTAGTCACCACCATTAGCTACTCATTTTTGCCAGCAATGAACAAGAGCCTGCATGCCATGCCTATAAAAAAATGTGCACCAGCAGAAGTGACCCACAGTTGCTGTCACCACTGCTGAAATGTACCACCCACCACCTCACTGTGCTCACATCCACTATTTGATCTCCAGAAACTGTCAGCAAGCTTTGATGAATGTCAGTGGGTGCCATTTTTTCCACATGGAAGAATTCAGTGGCACACGTTTGCTTCATATGCTCTACATGTCAGATGCCTTTCTATCGGACTGCCCCTCTGCTGCCATCTGTCACACAACAAAATGTCACAGAATATTGGTGGGAAGGTTCAACCTTTATTGCCATCCCACTAACATCTATCTCTGAGAGCATGGGCTGATGAAGTACAATTAGGAATCATTAGTTGTATTTTATAGTACGTAGACAGCTGTGTAACTTGGCTTTAATTGTACTTTGGTTCTGCTGCGCAGAGCTGGCATGCTGTTTGTGTTACTGCTCGAGTTGTCATAGAGCTAAATCTTGTGTTTGCATTTCTGAAGTGACCAGCAGTAAGATATCCTTTGTTTGGTATCTTCTCTTCCACAGCCGCTCTAGGTTTCACACTCTTATCTGGGTGTAACTGGTAGTGCAGTTTGCATGCAAACTATGGAAATGTTTACATTTCTGAGGGCTGAAGAAGTTGGTCGAGGCTAAGTGGCTGGAAAAAGAAATTGGTTCATGGCTCTGCAAAGAGTCCTACACTTTCTAAACATTTGAGAAACGTTGAGGACTGTCAGCACTTGCGCAGATGTTAAATAATATGTATGATTCACAGGAAGATCATTATCAGAGGCAAGGCAGGAACTCCAGTGCTGCATTTTGTTCTGCCCTTTAGATTCATCTGCTGGTAGAATGGTGCAGCTGATGAATCCGTCATCTCTGAAATACAGCTGCTTGCAAATACAGTTTTCTCTCCTCAACATAAAACATCATGTTGATGTTTTAGAATTTCATCTTGTTATTATGTGGAGTGTTAGTAGTAGTCTGATACTTCTACTGTACACGTGCCATTTTCTATAGTAAGAATGTTTAATGTGTGCCCATTATAACGTTATTACGTGTACTGATAAATAGCTGCTCTGGGGAATAATAGTCACTAATTCCTCATTCCACATATCACTACAGTAGAATCAACATATACAAATACCTTTAATTAAAAGTAGTTACCTTTCTATGTCAATTTCAGCTGACTTTGCATTAGAATAATGCCCCTGTAACTTCAGTCCGCTAGAAATGCCCATCATTTGTGTGTGATTCCCGATTTGAAATCTCTCAGTAGAAGAACACGAACAAATTCTTGAGGAAACAGAAATACCAGCATGCCACAAGTTCACAGAGTCACGATGGTGAAAGTGAAACGCTTGCAAATAGTATCTGCAATACTGCTTGTGCTTGTTACTATCACCAGGTGTGGCTGAATATCATGAAACTTCTTTGTTTTCTTCTGTTCTTGTGCTGATGTGGTTTAAGTCTAATGTGTGAAGAGTATTTGTCAGCAGTTAATGTGGCTCATTGAGGCTTCATTAACTTCTCAAGTAAATTAGATTGCCAGGTCTAACCTACTTGTGCCTTTTATTTGATGTGTCAGTTGTACATGCTATGTTCCAAAAAACTGCGGTGTGATTATGTGTTCTTGAGTTGAGGGTTAGATGAAGATTAGGGAGAACATCAAAGCTACAGTTAATCTGAGGAAAGATGAGTTAAAGCCAAGTCATTAGAGATCCCTTTGAAGTGTTTTCAGATTAAGCCCTGTCTCTTTTAAGTGGGATACTTATCTGCCTTTCAATATTTAAATAATAAGACATGACAGGCAGTGCTTTTCTGAAGGATTATTGTATGCCTGTGGTGTGTTGTAGAGGAGTGAGGCCAAAGGCAAGGAACTTCACTTGTGGAAACACTGTAATAATCCTTTCACTTCACTGCCAGAATCCTTCTGCCAGGGTTAAGCAGACAGTTTGGGGGGTGAGAAGACCACACACTGAATGCACTTCCAAATGACTCTTGTAGATGATTGTGTGGCCTTGGCACTGGCTAGAACTGAGTGTCACTGTGAATGTGATGTTTATGTTTCAGAAGAGATAATGAGATGCTGTAATAATGTTTTACAAGAAACAAATTTATTAACCTCAAATTAAAATGCTGCCTTTTCCTTCTACCCATGCTAATCCATTTTGGCCTGTCAAGCTTAACACATCAGTTAAAACAAGCACAGGAGACCTGTGAACTGTGATCATGTATATGTTAAAGCAAATGAAAGCAAACTGAATTTCAGAGTGCTTTTCTATACAAAAAGTAACAGATGGCTTTGTGTGTATGTATGAATATCTACATATTCAGAAAACTCTTAGCATTTTTACTGATTATCCTACATATTCATAGCCATACCCGGAGTTATTTTTTACAGAGTGAAATCAGATTGGTTATGTTTTAGTCTCTGCACAAAGAAAACCTGAGTACAAAAGTTCACGGAGTTGTGGAGTAGTTTATGTTGGAAGGAACTTCTGGAGGTTGAGTGGCCTTGCATCCTGTGATGAAATGCTACAAATGAGACAAACAGCAAGCAGGGGTGGAACAATTAATAGAAATTTAAAAAGTGTGCAGTACTCATTCAGGTCCAAATAGGTCCAATTGCTGTCTATGAGCTGGTGAATACACTCATCTGTGTACTGACAAGTAGTGGTGAGTTTCCTTGAGTCTGTTGAGGGAGCACTGCATTAGCAGGTGCACGGCTAAATCCATTGCACTGATGGAGAAGGGGAGGGAAAGGTTTCTGCATTCCATTCTAAATAAATAAATAGCTGACAATTGTGTAAAATTTATTTCTCCTTCTGTTGGAAGGTTTTTATGCTTGCTTTTAAAAGCAAGAATTACCTATGTGTACAGGAATAAGATCTTCACTTTCAGGAAGTGACCTGTATTATGAAAAAATAGTCATAATGATGGCTGTGCATTTCACATAACATGGCATCCCAGGCAAATCTCTTCTGTGTGGTCGTGTTGCTGCATTTGTATTCATCCTTTCGTTTGAGAGATGTTGAATTCTACTAAGTCACCTCACGAACTGTTGTAGATGAGAATGTGTTAATGCTGACAGTAATTAGTGTTTTAATAGGAGATTGGTATTAGGGGGGCTTAATCCTAATTTGTCTAGGGGTATGTTTCAAAAATAGTGATTGTGAAGTAAAGCTTGCTCTGTCTGAAGGAATGCTGGGTATGTGTGCATACCTATAGTGGGCATGAACCTATCCAGGTTGCTTGTGGGCAGATACTCGATTGCATGAGAATCTCTTTTTCCTGATGATGCAAAGACCAAGATCTCAAAACTGAGATGTTGCTAAGCAGCTGGCATGCTCCCTTGATTTCAGAAGTCTTTTCCAAGTGGATTAATATAACAAATCATTACCTGCAGATATAAAGGCTTGTTTCTCAGTCACAGGCCTGCAAATATGAGCTTTCAGGCTCAATTTGTATTTTGTTTTTTATAGGTCACTTTCCATAAAGACCTGCATTTCACACCTTTGTTTTCCTATTTCATTATTTTCAATGCAGTTTAAAGTAGAAAAAGGAAATTGTTTCTGCTTTAATGGAAGGCAGATATTTATTTATAGGGTGGTGCCATTCGGTCCTCACTTGATAACTTTTTAGGTGTAAAATTTTATTAGAGATACAGATTATTAATCTGAATGTTAGGAGTATTGCATTTGGATGCACTGGGCTCTGTGCACATGGATGCCATGATGTAGTGAATGTGTGCTCCTCTGTTCCCGTGGAAGCTCTGAACCTGTGTGGCGTGGAAGTGTGGTGGTTTTATTTTTATTTATGTATTTATTTATTTTTGTCTTTTCTTCCTGAGGAAATTTCAGTTTTCCTCAGTATTTATGATTTTAATTAAACAAACATTATTTGCCAGAAGGCTCAGACTAGATTTGAAACCAATTTGCTATATTGTGATGAAATTCCCTGTGGCCTCCTATCTTAACAGTAGCCGTGGATCTGGCAAATGGATTCCTGTGTTTAGAAGGTTATTCTTTGATAATGTATAGGACACAGTATTTTCAAGGTAATGCAGTTTTCTGCTTGCAACAACTAAATGCACAACATTTGGCAGCAGTCCTTCTAAAGAACAGGACCATAGCAGATTTTAGTTTTTAATTATTCAAAAATGAGTTTGGATCCCAAGTCAGACAATACAGTATCTATATGATGCTAGGTGTGGAAACTGCACCCAGATGCAAACTTCCTTATTCCCATCAAACAGAAAGAAACTGCATAATGAGTTCTGGTACGTGAAGAAAGTGACAGAATTTTCACCAGTGTTTTGAAGTGAATTGAAAAGTCATTGTTGTTTTACACGTCTTATTGAGTGTTAGGTAAAAAGTTTTTCCCCAGTGTGAGGATAACCATCTGTGCCACGTAATGTGAAAACATTAATTATTCATGGCCTTGTTATTGACTGTTTCCAAATATACCTTCATTTATTACCCGAGTAAAATAACAATAACTGTGAGGGCAGAAATTTACAGTGAGAATTCCAATTTTTTCTCCTGCGGACTTTATGGTTGCAATGAGCTCTCCTTGTGGAAGGGTCAGCTGAATATCCCTTCTGATAGGTATTTTTTTCAGTTTCCATGCCTTTTTTTTTCCCCTCTCCCTGATTGTCAGTATATTATATATATTATTTTAGTATAAAGCAGGAGAACGCTTGTGTCCCATTCTGCTTAATTGCTCGGTTAGGTGGATTGTAGATGAATCTCCGTCTATACAGTATGTAATGTCAGTGAGGAACACTGCCTGTACCTATTCCAGTTCCCAATCTGTTTGCTATTTAGCTGTTTGGGGAACATGCAATGTACGGTGTTACTTCAAAAGTTTTCCTCTTTTTAGTATCTTGTGTTACTCTTGTTGTTTTGGAACTAAAGCAGAATGCTACTTAGTGGCCTGGAGCTTTCCCTTCCAATTGTATTTCTAAAAATGAGTTTTACAAACGTTTCAGACGTATTATAAGCGCAGCAAATCTGTTCCCTCAACTTATAGCTCATGTAACTAGAATATCTGGCTCACTGAGATGCATTTTGTCTGCCTGTCCTATTTGTTTCACTTGGCAGATAGAAGGTGGTAAGAAAAGATTCAGGATAAATGTTTAGTTTGAAGTTGTCAGAGCAGCCTAAAGGAATTCAAGCGGCCAAATCTCTGTCCTAGCCAGGAGCTTTACAACCGCAGCGACGATGAGGCCAGATTAAGTCTTTCCATTCAGCCAGCTTTCTGTGGGCTGATGTTTACTAAGCGTTTGACACTGTGCCTCTGGCTTTTTTCTACGGCACCTGCAGTGACCCCCCAGGGGGTTTCCCTTTCCGTCTCAGTGCTGGGCGGGCCGAGTCTGCCGAGCTGTAAGGTCAGGTGCCCAGTGTATGATTGTGTCTATAAAATTGCATTTGCTGAAAATGTTCGCTTTTGGTAAGATTGAATTTTCCGCTATTGATTTTTATGGTAATGAGGGATTGTGTTACCTGAACGTAAACTGCTATTGGTTTAAATAAACTGATTTTGTCTGGTTTACGTTGTTCAGGATTGTGCCTATAAAGATCCATATTGACTAGTGCCTTGTGGATGCCTCATTAAAAACATTTGCCATTGCGCTTTGCAATCTTTATTACGTAATAAAACCGCAATATTACCTGACGTTTGATTTTTCACCCTGATGTGGTATGAAGTTAAATCTTGATTTCCTTTCAAAAGGTAAATAAGTAGTTTTATACTCACAACGTTAGTGCTGAACATTTCCAACCTCGTCCACATTCCACTGAAAGAGATGAAACAAAGCTCGGTTTGGTTGTTTTCAGGTAGAATTCCTCTTTTTAATTGTAGTCTCTGCCAATACGCAGTTAGAGGCAGGAAGTCTGTTAGCTGACTCAGAAGAAAAAGAACTGCCTGATTTAAATTTAAATTGTATTGTTCAACAATGTTGTGTAATTAGATGGGAAAGCAGGAAAATCCTTTTATTAGAGATGTCTTTGTAGACAGTAGCCATGAAAGCCACAGTGGTTGATGCTAATTACCATATTTTGTTTAAACTTCCATCTAAGTGAAAGGATCATTCAATTCAGAAGCTGCAGCCATACAAAAACCACAAGTGCAGTTGAATTGCTGCTGCCAAGCAGATGGGGCTTTGATCAGAATAAGTTATTTGCAGCTTTATTGTCTGGCTGCCAGGGTGGGGCTTGTATTGAACCACCTCGTGCAGAAGGAGAAGAGGGGAAAAGGGTCTTGCTGATCTGAGAGAAGTTCGTGGCAGAAATTTCCCATTCTTAGTTTATTTTTGCATATGAAAATACGGACTTGCAAAGAAAAAGTAGGAGTATTGGTACTGGGCTACGTTAATGCGTAAGATGGCTTTGTTGGGAGCACGTTAGTAAGTTTGTTTTAGCTTTAGGATGGAAGAGGGAGAACAGGGAATACTGAGCACATCTGACTTTGTATGTTTTCCCAAGGTGCACATGATGAGAAAACTGCACTACTGTACTCGTTCACTGGTACTTGTCATGCTCTTTGTGGCAGGCAAAAACCCAGCAGCTTTGCAGGTCTGGGATACTTTCTGCATATCCAATGTTGTAAACTAGCCATCTTACAAAGCCTTCCAGAGAGTAAGATTGAGGTAAGTGAGAAAGGCGGCAGGAGAAGGGACAATGTGTAAAAAGTAGCGTTTCTGGGATGTATGGGGATGCTTCTTTGATTACATCATTTTATTGACACAAAAACTGATTTCTAGCATTGACTGAGAAGGGTGGGAAACATTACAAAGAACTGTGTGTATCTGAGGTGAAAAATCTGTACAGATGGGATATACCAAAGAACAGATCACTGCCATGAAACAGGAATTTCACAGCTGAGCAACACATAGCACATTTATTTTCTATTACTGAATTACACTGTCTCGGACTTTTCTTCCAATGAAAATTAAACTGTAAAAGTGAGAATCAGTAATTGCTTCTGATATATAAATATATATATTTAATGAAAAAGGATAGCTATGATCATGATCTTATTTAGACCTACAAAATAACTGTCTACATACAGGCACTGAGGCTTTCTCAGGCATAGAAAGTCTTTCATAAGCAAAGATGGAGGGAGGCAAAACAGAAGTCAAATTAACACTTGGTTACACTGTTATTTCTTCAGTGCTGCACTACAAGTAGTGTAACAGAGCAGCATAATTTCCAGGCAATTAAAATTGGGAATATTTGGAGGCTGCTTCAGAATTACACTGTTTGACTCTTTCCTGAGATGGCGTTTTGTGTTTGTGGGCATGTCAGTACAAGCTGAAGCTCAGAGTGCTTGAGTTTTGGCCTTCACTATGCATGTGAATCTTGATGGTGATTTCCCCCCCAGATAATAATGCATGGTTTTAAATCCTGACATTCAGATTGGTGTGATTAGTACCATTGAGATAAATGTTTAGATTTACTGAAACTCCCTCCAGGCCGATCTTCTTAATATCTTTCGTATTGTGTTTTGTTTTCCTTATACTCCTTCCTCTTTCCTTTCTGTGCTTGTCATCCCTGAAAAGAAGATCTCCCTGGTGCTTTATACAAAAGAGAGTTCCAAAAGAAAGCTATCAATTCAGTCTTTGTATCAGATTATTTGAACAAAAGTGTGATAAGTTTAAAACCCAAAGGGTAGTTCTTAGCAGTTAAAAGTTTTAATGATGTTTTGTAAGTCATACTTTAGAGGCACAAAAATACAGATATGTTTGTTCTAAGTAAATGGAGTGCTCCTCCTAAAAGAAGTAGGTTTGAAAACTATTTCTGTAGTTAAAAACAAAACAAAACAAAAAAACCTTGGGTTTAAAATGCTGTGTTTAGTTGAGCAGATTTAAGATATGAATTTCAAGAAGTTTTACCCACCTTTTCACCCAGATGAAGCTGTAACCAAGAACATGCATTAGTAGCTTAGGATGCAGAGTGTTATCATTAGTACTTGGCTTCTCTAAACATAGTGAACATTCAGTTAAAGAAATTAAAAAGCATTTCCAAAGTGAGCAGTATGGCAGCACTTGAGTGAGACACCCAACAAATCTCCACCTCTTCTGCAGGGGTGATATGCAATAAATATACACTTTAAGTAAGGCGTTCCAAGATGATATTCATCAAACTTTCTGACAGATCATATAATATTTGGGAACCTCTTAGGGCGTAATATTTGGAAAGACTGTGAAACAGTAGGGCAGGTCTTTTTTCCTCTCTGTGAAAGTGCTAGTGGACAAGCAAAACCTCTTTGTCATATTTTTGGCAGTAATTTAACTTATTTTTTAATCTACTTTCTATAAGTTTTGAATTTTGTCCAGATACAGAAGGCATCGGTGGTGGTGGAAAGTATTGGTGGCAGGAAGTGACTAGAGACCCAGAGGGGTTCAATGTGGTGGGAGAGGTTTCAATTTCACTTAGCTGTAGTATTTGACCTGGCAAGAAGGGACTGATATTGTCAAGTCAATAAATTGCAGTACCACGAAAGTCGCACTCATCACAAATTTGTGGCTTTAGGATTTAACATGTGAAGTGATAAAAGAAGTGATAAAGATCATATTCTGTGTGGAGTAGCGTAGGAAGACAGAGTTGTTTCATTTACTTTCATCCTAGAAAATACATTTTTTTGGCATGGCTCTAGGTGTACAGACGAGGTTAAACAAATGCAGGAAGTCTGGGAAAGCACATTAGTGAACTAAGAGTATTTACCATAGACATCACTTTACCACCAACTTACGCTGTAGTTCAAGTTATATCATTGTTGAGTAGTTTATATCTTTATCTATTTGTATATTTTAACAAGAATAAAATTTTAAAAAGATTTGATAAAGGGTAGCATACTCGTATACATCTTGCTTTCTTTTTACTTTCTTTTTTGTATGACTAAGATGTTTTATGAACCATTATCACAACATCCTCTTGATTCACAAGTTTCTGTTCTTATTAGTGGCTAATTTAAAAAATATAAGGTGGCAGCTGTGTGGTTGCTATAGTGATGGTTTGAAAATAAGAAGTGCAGAGGGTTTATTTTAACCTGGAAAGAGTAAAAAGCAAAGCAAAATCCTGATCATGTGTAAATAATCTGAAACTGGCAGCAGTTCGGACATGAACTTCCCAAACTGTTAAGCATGGATTGCAGCCAATTGGCACGTTCTTCTCAGTTGTGCAATGTTATGTAATACAGTAGCTGGATGATTATACCATATTTTGGGAGACTATGTAAATACTTGAAAGCTTTCGTGTAGTCACCTCTGTCTTTTCAGTTTCTCAGGAAATAGTTCTATTTTTGAATATTCTAGTTTAGCCAGCAACTGTGAAAACCATTAAGGAATACTAAAGCAATGAGCTCTCTGGGTTATGGATTTCTGTTCTTTAGTATCTGCAAAGCAGCTGATGCATTTTGGGGCTGTTTCTGAGGACTGATTTATTTGAGGTAATGAATGTTCCTTAAGATGAAGTAGAAATTACATTGTATTAGTGCTGTTGTATTTAGCTTCTGTCTTTAGCCTCCAACTTTGAGCTCTGTGGATTCTTATATAACTAATAGTAAGACATAATAACTTCAGCAGGTAGTTCTTTAACATGACTATAATTATAAAATAACTAGTTCTCCTGAGAAGTGTGTCTGTTTCCGTATAGGAGACATTGTGAAGGTATGTCAGAGTGAAGAGAGGAGACTCCTAGCTTAGGTTCATAAAGATCTGAAGTAAATTCTGTTAATATTGCCCTTTGTGTACAGCATATGAAGTGACATTAAATAATGTTTCATTAAAAATAATTGTGCAAACAAGTGCTCCCAATTTTTCTGGTAAATTTGCCACTCACTTCAAAGTGAGCCTGCTTTTGAAACAAGGACACAGGTGATTAAGGAAACTTTTCAAAATACCTGGCCTGGCAGATAGCACTAGTTATGAAAAATATCAAAACTTGAGAAAATTTTTCAGGGAAAACTTAAGTAGGGCATCAGTAGATTATTTAATTTCAATGTATGATTCTGCGATAGGTGCATGAAAATTCATGGTAATCTAATTAAAAAAAAAAAAAAAAAAGAAATAACACTTAAAATAGCTGCTTCCCATCTGGAAAGGTTTTCCTGTATATTACTAAAATTAATCCATTTCAGAGTGGGTTCTCAATAGCAGTGAAGAATTTAAGTAAATTTGTCCTTTTTGCTCCGCCCTGAAAAATGTATGTGGTTTCAAAATTGCAGTTAACTAATGCATCAAGAATTGTGTTTTTTTTTTTTTTTTTTTTAATGAAGAACACCTAATTGTGCACTTAGCTACTTTCAGAACAATTTCCTTATTTAAAGCAGAGCTTTACTTTTGTGGTAGCTGTAGAAGAGGCTGGGTAAACTATGTAAAGGAGACTGGGAGAGCTCCCTCTGCATTGCTTTTGTTAAGGCTTTTTCTCTTATAAGACTTATTCTTCTCTATTGGCTCATGATCAGCCAGTGACTTTCCTGGCTCACTTGGAGCACAGTTCTGGAAATGTCTGTTGTCTGTTGCCCTTGGAACTAGTCCTTAAGAAGGCTTTTGTCCTTAAAAGTGTGGAGGAGCAACACTGAGCTTCAGCTACATTTTCACTCAATTCATAGTTTCTAGTCTGAGAGGCTCTGTGCATTTCTTCTGCTCCTTGACAATGTCTCCCTCTCTCCACTCCTTCGCTAACCTTGCAGAGGCATTTTGGCTGGAGCTAGAGCTGTAGTTGTGGTGGCTGACACACAGTAGTGGAAGAGAGGGACTGCTCAGCTGTTAAGGCTGTCCTTCGGTGTATGCCAACTGTATTTCTACTGGAGTTTTACACTGAATAAGACTTCAGTACATTGTCTTGAAGATTAGGTGATGCTGTCATTGCATTAGTGTTGCTTACTAATACAATTAGCAGGTATTAATCATTTTATTTTTCTTGAAAACAAGAGCAATAATAGAATTTCCTCATCAATTCATTTTCACAGCTGAAATCCTGAGCTATTCCTCTTATAGAAAAGTAGTGCAAATGTAGTTTTATTTGATTTCAAAAGTCAACCACTGGATTTGAAATGGCTTAAAAAGCCCTAACGATACATTTGAACTATAGTCGTCTTTGTAACCTGTTGTAGGTACCTGGACCAGATCTTGATTTTTATTTTTCTTTAATTTTTTGCTCTGAATGCAACGCTACTTCAAATTACATTTATCAGAAGCATTAATTAACGTTATCAGTCAGTCTTCTTTCCTCTAGATAGTTGTTTTCAAGAGACTCTATTTTGCTATGCTGGAATGAAAATAAAATTGCTGCATCATTTTGTTAAGTGCTGGATAAGGTTTATGGATAAGGTGTTGCTATGTGTGTGATTTGGATTTTTGTCCTTTTTATTTTTTTATTGTGGCTGAAATTTCTTACTATAGTTCACAAACTTTTTTATTTCTCATCAAGCTACATATATCATGGTCTCAATGTTGTGTAATTCAGATCTTAATACATGAGATCTTAACATTATTTAATCCAAACGTTGATAGCTATATTTTCATCTTCACTTTATAACTTCAGAAAGATGTTATCTTATACTAACAAATCAGAAAGTCCTTTCATATTGTTGGTAGAAAGACTGTAGTTTTGAATTTGCTTTATTCTTTAGATGGAATTTTTGAAGGCATTATTTTTAATTCCTAGGATATTTACTTCTGTATGAGGAGAAATACCAACAATTTTTTTTAAATTTCTTCCTGTAGTGAGAATCTGTAAATATATATATTAGAATTAAGATTTAGAGATACTGGTTGAATTGTATTTAACCTTTTCAGTTCTCTTGGTCCGCTCTCAGAAGTAAAAACAGAGAGAACAAAGGCAGGTGGGACTGCCTAGCACCTAGCAGTCCAGACAGAAAAACATTTGAATGGAATCATGTCTCAGTAGCAAGATGACTGGTGTTTCAAAAGCAAAAAGCAATGATTTAAACAATGGAACAGAAACCTACTCCTTAAAAACAAAACAAACACAAAGCAAAGAAAATAATAATTATTAAAAAGAAATAAATCCTGAAACCTCCCTTTAGTAAGAAAGTGAGTTACTACCTTATGAGTTTGCTCGTGTAAACAGTCACCAGTTGAACAATATAGTTAAGTTTATAGTGTTCACTTTAAACGGATGTTCCTTGGTGAGCACCTCTTTTACTGAACATGCTTTTTGTTGTTTTTAGTTTCTCAGAAGCATCCTCCTTTCATCTTCTAGATTTTGAATACATTCTGACAGCATGATATATGGTTTGGGGAAAAAAAGGCAGCTCAGTGCATCTTGAATGTGAGACTTTCTTTTAACCTAAGAAAATTGTAAAGGATCTTGTCAAAGTTGACTTCTTTGTGTTGGTCTAAAGAGCTCAAGATAACAGCTTTTAGAAGCGTTAGCAATTTATACGGATGGCAGATCAGAGCTATATAATAAATACCTAGCTGGATATATGTAAACTTCTAAAAGCCTGCTGTCTTGTCATTTACATAACTTTTTAATTAAAAAAGAAAAAAACAAACAACCTTCTAACATACCTTATAGTAACGTTGTGGTATGATAAAGGGAAGTTTAATTTGAACTTGCATTCATTTACTCACCAATCTGAAAGTTAGTTTAGCAGCATGCTATTTATCTCCACCTCTGAACTGAGCTTTCTGCATCATAGTAATATTATTGCCTTTTAATGATATAGCTGCTGACTTGCAGTTTCACTAGCATGTGATTACCAGGCTTCTCAAGCAGCCTGCTCCTCACCCAGGTCTCTTGTTATAGGGGCTGTGGGCAACTTCCCCGAATATGCCGGATCTCTGTGTTCACGGTTCACTTCAGCATCCTGCCACAAAGTACTTGGGAGAGAAAGGCCTGTGTTCTTGAATTATTTCTGAAGGGAAGGATTGAATATTCTATTCCTGTTCTGGTATATCAGGTTCTAACAAGGACCACTGAAGTGCTGAAACAGCAGAGGAATCTTCCTCCATCCACTGGGTGCAGTTGCCTCCTTTGCATGCTGAAGACCACATAGTACAGGGAGGAGATATCTTTGTAAGATCACTCCTTGCCAGTAGCGAGAAGTGGTGGGTTAATGCAGCCCCATGCTCCTCTAGGCTGCTACACCAACAAGCTGCTGGCAGTGAGAGTGCTAGGGCTGGTTCTCCTTCCTGCTTTGCTGCTCTGAGTGCAGCCTAGCAGGGGCTGGTGTCTCTCTGCAGTAAGGTGTTCAGTTGGTTCTGCTCCTGCTGGAGGTGCCTGGAGGTTCTGGTGGGCTCAAGCCCAGCCAGCACAAGAGATATGTACAATGTACTACTGGACAATCCCTCAGTCTGGGATACCTAATTCTGAACACAAATGTTTCAAGTCTTATTCAAACAAGGGCTGATTTTATGTTAAGGTACTGACGTAGTATTCTACTAAGCATCATTTGAGACTCAGAGTTAGCAGTGTTTCTCTAATCTTGTGTTTTGGAATTGGACTCATTGCTATAGCGTATGAGAGGGAACAAATCTCATTTAAACACTCCCCCTGCCCCCCTTACAGAGGCTGCATTCAGAAGAGAGCAGGAACAAAGGGAGTCTGGCTTCCTTGGAACGTCAATCTCAAAGCTAAACGTTGTCATTAACAATATAGATGCTTAATGAGAAAATTTCAGGATAGATTCCTGACCCTTGTCTTTAAACAAGATGAAGCTCTTGCATTCAGTTCTTCAGTGCTACTTTAGAATAAAATACAGTTGCCTAACCCAGTACTGAAATAGTTGTCTTTCACATGCTCTTCATGCAAAAACTCTGACAAAACTAGCTAAGCATATGATCTTCAGTAACATATGGGATGTGTAGTTTTGATTTGTCTAATGCTGGCAATGTTTTACTGCATGAAAACAAGGAGAGGTGACAGGGTAACAATCCCTGCTTCCCTTTTTCTGAATGAAGGGGACAGTTCTTCCATCTATTTCATAATAAGCCTTTTAGGTCCTTTATCTTTTCTCATCAAATGTTCGCTCATGGTTTTTTATGCATCTCAAGAAGACTGCATCTTTAGTTTGCAATTGCTTGTACAGAAAGGACGTGAAAACATCTTTCTGGCAGAATTTGGGCTTACCACAGGAAAGTAAGGTTTTTTTTCTGCAAGTCTTTGCTTGTGAATGCATACATGTGTTTATATATATATGTGTGTGTGTGTGTGTGTGTATTTACAGATTTTAGCGTTGTGCAGGTGTACTGTTAAGGGTCTGCTGGTTTGTTTTGCAGCTGTGCAATATGGTGTGTACTGCTGGGAGATGAGTGTGGCTTGGCGGCTGAGAGGGGCATGTTGGATTCAGGCACTGAAGGGCAGAACCAGTTAAACTTGCTTTGCTTAGTTCAAAACTCAGCAAATGAACGTTGAGGAGTATGTTAGCATTTTTATGCTGAGTTTTTTTATATATGGTACCTTACATGTTTCTAGTAAGATGCAAACAGAGCCTGTGAGTAGTATCACTTATCTCCAAATATGTCACTGAGTTTGTTTGCTTTTTTAAACGTTTATGATTTTTAGTATTCTCTGCATCCTCAGACAGGTTTTATTGTTCTGGCAAGCAGTCGTGTGATGGCTTGAATATGCAATTGTTCTCAGTTAGCTTCTGAACTCAGACGACAAAAAATGTAAGGTTTCTGTTACATTTTCTTTTTTTCTTTCTTAGCCAAATTGTACCTCTATCATAGATCGGAACTGGGAAGAAGTCACTGTTCAGACATAATCGCTTTTCTTGACAGAACGATCTGGAAATGTAGATACTAAATGCGGGAGGTTGTGCATCTGAAGTGCATAACATATATATCTTGTAAAATATTTTAGAATTTAGTAAGGGTAAAATTCATCAGTGCAACCAAGCAATTTTGTTTCCATTAAATGCCTTTTAATGAGTTTGAAGTTCTAACTTCACCTAAAAAAGTGAAAACAGCTGAAATGCACCAAACAGTGGAATGCCACGCAATAGTAATTTTACATATGAAATAGGTCATCTTTCAAAGGAAAGGAGGTCTTGGCATATCCAGTTCCGTGCCCTGGCTATGCTTCCTAGTGCCACTGATGTCAGTGTGTGACAGCACATTTTCCAGGCAAGCAGTTTGCAAGTGAAAATGTTTGGATGGTGGCATCCAGGAAGTAATCAATTAGAGGTGAAACACTTGGAGGGATCAGTGCTGTGCTGCAGTGTGTAGACCCAACACACTGAAAAAGCATAAATTAAGAAACCTAGAGTTTATGAAGTCATTGTTTTGTGTCCACACATCTCTCCCTCTCCTCAGTCTCTGTTAAATCTCTTTTGCTCCCAGTGAATTCAGAGAAACTCAAACTGCTAAGTAGCTTGCACATCAGTTGTCTGAAGCATGATGGCTTCCGACTCAAGCTCAATGCCTGCTCGCATCTGGGAGGTAAGCTGATCTGAGAGACAAAGTATACACCAGCATTAATTTCTAAGAAAAGCAGATTGATATAACGGGAATCCTGCCTCGCTCTTATCTTCACCAGTCTGAACAGCACATCTACCACTGTCCACACGCTTTCATATTCAGTTTGTTGGATTTCTGTGATAGAGGTGGGAAAGAAATGGTGGCTCTCTAGGTAGTGGCTTTTAGATGAAAATCACTTTGTTTTAAGAAAGGGAACTGTGTATCAGTCCTGAACTACTTCTCTCTCTTTTATATATTTTAGTTGGATTATGTTTTTATATCATTAAATGTGCATTGTGTCTTCTCTGCATTGATGTTTTTCTAGTTTTGCTCATCTCAGTCTCTATGAAAATTCATGCGCTTCCTCAACACTGTCTCTTCTCAGTTTACTCTTCGTCCTTATTCTTCTGTGACCTGTACTTGCCTGAGCAGCTGTTCTTGCTGCACTACCTTTTCCCCATCTGGAAGGCAGATGGACTAATCCTCAAAGAGAGTATTTGTTCGTGGATCAGTTTTCAGAGAGTCTGAAGCAAACAAGTGACAACCTTCCCAAAGACACTGAACATGTCCGTGCCTGGGCAGTATTCTGTAAATCCAGAAAAGTCTTCCAAGGATGCATGGATCTGTGTGTGTGTGCACAAATACACAGGAATAGGAAGACAGAATGACCACAATTTTTTTTTTTTTTTTTTAATAATTAGATTACTTTGTGCTTACACTTGCATTTCATGTCTATGTTTTATTATAAATATTAATATTATTTCATTCTATTTTTTTCTAAGAGATAATATTACAAAAGTAGAAAGTTAGGACTTTTGTAGTATAGAATAGTGAAAATGTGTTACAAATTCAGGAAAGACCGTGCCATTTCAGAAGGCTGGTGCCTGGCTATTGATCCACAACCTCTGATATTTCAGTTTTCCTACAGACATCTTGCTTTTTATTTCAGCATTTGGGCTTTATTGCCTGGAGAGTCGCTGTATCCTTGCAGTTTAAATACTATGTAGAACTATTTTATCCTCTCAGAAACATTGAAGAAGTGGGAGATGAGCTGAAAGTCCACTTAGCCATTTGGATTTTTGTTACCAGTAGGATGTATGCTACAGTGTATCCAGTATCACCTTAAGCTCCGTAAGCATTAAGGTATGGAAAGGCTCTGTCCAAGGGTAACATTTCTTTATGAATCCTGTTTTTAAAGCAATTGTAACATACTAGATGATGGAAAAGTAAGTGAATAATGCTTTTCAGGTGTATCTTTTGTGAGTTAAGTGAAGTTGTTGTATGTTCTCAGACCTCAGGTTTCTATTCTAAAAGGCAGCCAGTGAGTTGTGTTCCCCTGACAAATGGCTGTGCCAAACTAATATCTCTGCAGCAAAACACGTTGTTTTCTTTCCCAGATACCTGTAAGTGCTGCCAGTTAGTGCTGGTAACACCTTGTAGAAGACATGGGAAGTGAGTCTGTGAGTTACTGGCAAGTGGGCCTGTAGTTGTGAGTCCCAGAAAGAAAATAGGTTCGGGCCATGGCTGCTGTAACTGAGGAGTGAAACTGCTTCCCAGTACAGATCAGCCCTGGTGCATTGTGTGCTTTTCACCTTTGCCCACCATCTGTCCTCACTGGAGCTGACGTCTGCCATCTGAGGGCTGCCTCTCTGATGCTTAATTCTCTGATTAGATGCTTATGGCACCTTCGAGAAAGCATGAAAGCAAAGACAATTGGGAGTCTTTGTGTGGTACACACTTCCATATCCCCATGGTGCTTTTGTGCATGCGCCCTTAAATCAGCCTTTTGTGTGCTCATAGCCCAGATGGTTGCCTGCAGTCACAGCCTTTAGTAGAAGAATCATATTCAAATAGTCTAATGGATAATAAACTGTACTGACTTTGCTTTTGATGTCAATGGATATTTTCAAGTTGAAGAAACAAAAGATCTCCCAGGGAAAATTGCCAAAGATTTGTATCATTGTAAATCTTGAAGGGGGGTGAAGCAAACTGAAAAAATTACAACCACTTAGCAGCTTTACTGCGAAAACAGTCAGTGCTGAAGTTATTAACTGAAACCCGTGAAGTAAGGTGGATTAGCAGAATCTCTCTTAAATCCCGTTGTCTAAGTTATTGCATCTAAGCAATTAACACAGACTTTTTTGTTTGTTTTGCATTCACACAGGCCACACGTTATGCCTGGAATACTTAGTGATTTAAATTCACTGAAACGAAATGCTTTCAAGACAAAGACCTCACAGTTGCAGGAGTATTCTCAGAAATGTGTAAAAGTGATAGCTGAAAACCTTCAAGGTTCTCTCCCCTCCCCTCTGCCCTTCAAGTGAGGGAACTGAAATATGTGACATATTCTAAAAGTTGCAGATGGAGTTTCCTGGAGTTTCAGATGTTGGTAATCAGTCTGTGTAGAAAGAGTTCAAATGGATATTAATCAAGCCTAGGTGATATCATTGGGTAAGTATCCCAGGGCTGGGGAAACAAAGGCTTTTTTCTTTTTAAACACAACGGGAAAAATGTATTAGTGTTGATATCTCTTTTAGCTCTGAGGCATGTTGCTAAATCGTGATGCTTTTCTAACAACAAAACTGTAGCTTTTATGGAAGTAGCAATTAATGCAGGATTTTTTTTTTTTTTTTTTTTTTGATACTGAGAGATTGTGAAATAATAAAACTCATAGACATAGCTAATATTTGAGGAACGTTAGGAATATATAACAAAGTCGAATGTCTGGAATGTTTTGGTTAAAGCAGTAGTGTATATTTATAGGGAGGATGTGAATAAATCTGCCTTCGGTTATCATAGTTTCCCAAAGTAACAGAAAATTCAGGATTTTTCTTTGGGAATCAAGGCAGAATGCAGGGTAAGTTCTGTCTTTTCAGGAGAATAATCTGGTTCAGACATACCTCTTTATTTGTTTGATAGCTATCTAAAACATGGAGGAAACTATCCACTGAGTGGACTCAGAAAGCAGTTTTGAAACAAAACATAATTTGTTTCATCTGAAAAAATAATATATATATGGTTATTGACTGAGATAAACATATTAGTTTTTCAGAAATGCATCATGTGGAAATCTGGGTGATACATCTAACTGCATCAGCTCCTTGTGACAGAATTTGATATAACAGCTAATGTGCTATGGATTTGCATTCCGTAGTTGCTGTGATCTGAAGTATGCATCTTGTGGCTTTCCACAAGTAATTATTTTGGGATGTCTTATTTACTTGAAAAGAAAAAGATGGGACAGAAAGATCATTACAGTCACTTCTTGCTGACTGTAAGGTCAGTGCTTTTCCCATGGGAAGCCATAATGGCTTATTTTCTCACTTGACCAGTTCAGTGGACAAGTATTGATACTATCAAAAGCATCAGTAACAGTTAAATGAGTTTCCTTCACATGTGTAGTAGCTGACGTGGCAGAATGGATACACAGTGACCTTATAATCCAAGGAGTTTGGATAAGTCAGAATTCAGTCTAAATCAAGCTACGATGAGCTTCAAGAAGCTCCAAGAGAGCTGAGTTCTTGCACCTCAGTCTGACTGTCCTTTTGAAAACAACGACAGAACCAAAAGCATTGTCTACTGCAGCATCAGCAGTCTTGTATAACTTGGTTTTAATGCTCCTGTGACAGTCATGGTCCCAGGCTTCTTACTGAGACTTTTGTGTTTGATTTCTCTTTTGAAACTGACCTTTCAGTAGTGGCATGTGGTTGCTGTAAAACAGTCTGGAAACTGCTATTCAGTAATACCATTTGAAAATCAGAAGTTGTGTGAAGTATCTGTGTGATGTGTCTGCATCAGTACATTTCAAAGCCAAAATGACAACACCAGAGTTCTGTGAGATGAACTAGGGGCCAGTCTGTTTCTGATGAGGCTTGTGACACTGTAACGACTTCAAGGGGTTTAATGTCATTACAAAGCAAGTTTTAATGAACACAGACTTGTCCTGGGTTGCAGCAGGCGGTGCAAGTAGGCTTTCTAATTTCCCAAATGGGAACTGCCTTCTCAGAGGTCATTCTCAGTTAGAGGCTTCTGCACCAGACTGTAACCACTACAATTTGCCCTTTTGGTTTTGCAGAATCCATGACAAGTAAGTAGAATGAATTTTTCATTGTTCTGTGTTCTAATAACTGCTGCTGTTGTTTATCAGTTGATTGTATTATGTCTTCTGAGATATCTCTGCCTTGTTTACTGCTGGCACAAGACAAGCAGTCATTACTGTGTTAAGGAAAAAACTTCTCTAAAAAACCTTTGGCTGTCTTGCTTCTCTGTTGGTGGGAACTTTTGACTGCCTCTGTCTAACTAAATTTTGCATGAAGGAAACACTTGAACACTAACTCTACAGAGAAATCAGTTACTTTAGTTACTCCTTGAGACTCTGGGATCTGAAAATAGGATATGAACAATAAGAAAAAGAACACTAACAGCTTTCTTCTTAACTTGTGAGTATTATGCTTGTGCGTTCTGAAAGTAGTGTTGTTTTTTCTTCCTTATCTGATGTGTTTGGGATATAAACTTGTCTATGTTATAGGATATGAAGTATGTAGTAAGCTTTGGAAGTACGTTTGAGAGTACGAGTGGCTCTGCTTTTAGACAGACTGACTTGAGACATCTTAAAGTCAGCTACTTCTGCAGTGCTAAGTGTTTCTGAATGTCATCCTCATTTCTCAAATGAGGCATTCACAATATTTATCCTCTGTTCAGAATCTTTGAACTAATGATCCATTTATGCAGGCACTGATTTCCTAATCTGTGTGGGCTTTTCTTGTTGTGGCTCTACAAGGTTGTACTCAAAGAAGTAGATTCTAACTTCTGCCCAATGACCTAGGAGAGCACTGTAGTCACTTCTCAGCTCACTGAGATACCAGCACCCCAGCTTCCTGGTTAATGGGTTTGAAAGGGTCGAAATAGAGGTGGTGAAGTTTGAATTCACTGGAGGACAGATGTAGTAGGGAAGCTATGTCACCAGACAGATCATGTGGATTTCTAAAATCTGTGAAAACAAGAAATTAACTCGTCATAATTTTCAACTTTTGTTCCATTATAAGAATGATGATTCTAATATTGCTGTACTGAGGGGGTTGTTAGAATTAATGCAGATTCTTTAAGTACCTTAAATAGAAAATGTGATGCATGAAAACGTACTACTTATAATTCATAAATCTCAATTCATTGTTTGTGCTGTCCTGTGGATTTAGAGATGGGCTTTGCTTGCTTACTTGGGCTGCTGCAGGAACCAGAGCACATGTTGCCTTTTGGATATACCCAGAAACCAAGAGAGAAAAATCATAGTAAATTGATTTTCGTTATTGAGAGGGATTGGAGGGCCAGAGCTCAGTACTTGTTATATGTGTGTAGGAAACATTTCCTAATCACTTTTATGTGGAGCTGAGGGAGCATGAAGGTTCATCCATGCTGTAAGTGAGGAACTTAACATGGAGATGAACATATATGGGAAGAACTAAGTTTGGAAGTTCTCTGCTTTTGGTATGTTTGCCAACATACAGCTTCAAACTACGATTCTCATGCGTGTCTCATGCTTCTCTGCATTGTTCAGTCTTCAGACCTAGGGGTCTAAAGCTAGCTGGACAGATAGAAAAGTTCTCTCATCTTTTTCTGTGGAATTAGTATTACAAACTGTGCAGGTCTTTCCAAGTTCACTTTTTGCAATGTGCTTGGTGCAGACAGGAACAACCACAACCCATCTTATACTGAAAAAAAATTCTGCCTGCTTCCAGAGGAAGTGCTAGGAGACAGTGCTGCTCTGGGAAGGTGCTTAGGGGGAAGAATTCTGTTAGAAACTGAGGAAGAGAAAGCAAAACATTCACCAAGGCATAGGCTTTCCCCTTTTCAAACATTGCCCATTCTAGAGCTTCTCTCCCAGATGGAAGCCAAGAGGCCGATCCCTGGGATCACTCTTGCTGGGAGAGGGAATTGAATGTTAGTCCTGCTTCCTACATCAGTTCAGAGGACATTCTGAGTGTGGCAGCCCTGCAGGCACCTCCAGATCCCCACAGAAACCCACTGCCATCATCTTGCACTTGTCCTGTCCATGATGAGTGTCTGAAGCAAACTATCACTGCACTGCATCTCAGCCTGAGCTATCTTGGCTGAAGATTCAAATTTGCAGCTTTAAGGTCTGAGATTCTCCTCTCCATTGTTTGTGGTGTAAGCACAGGTTTTTCTCTTTTCACTTCTTTGAGCTCGCTAAGGTCTGAAGACTTCGGTAAAACAAAAGTAACGTGAAAGTAAACATCATCCTGAAAATTGGTGTACAAATTTCTTGCACTTTCCACCCCAGAAGTACACAGCATAGGCAGCATTTGGGGAAGTAGAATTTGAGGAGAAAAACAGTGGGAAGTACTGTAAGTCGTTCACCTCTGTAAGCTCTTATTGCCTCTGCCCACAAGAGATCTACTTCATGCCACTCCTAAGGAGTGCAGTGTAAGGACTGCTACTGTGTCTCTGTGAGAAGTTAATCTTCCTTGTTTTCCTCCTTATAGTAAGTTTTGGGGAGGGATGTGCATAGGCAGTGCAAGAAGAGGCTGAAGTGAGATGTGTGGAGCTCTGAGCTGAGCAGTGTGTGCGAGGGAAAGCACACCACCTCACAGTGTCTGACGGTGCTCCTGGAGATGGGTTATAAGGATTAGAAAACACTGATGTTCCAAGTTAGCATTTAAAGATATTAATGAGCAGTGATGGAAGCGCTCACTTTTTGACTTGTGTAGCTTGCAGTGGTTTGACAGAACTTGCTCTGGCCGTGACTCAGCACTTATTTTTGGCATCCCAAAGTATAATTCGGCTGGACGTGCGTAGCCTAGAGAGATGAAATACTGCAGAAACCCCCCGCTCAACCCCGCGAACACGCCCGCCCGCTTAGTTTCCGCGGACCGCCGCCGGTGCAGCGCAGCGTTCCGTCCGCTCCCGGGCAGCGGCGCAGCGCTCGGGTGGCTCTGCCCGGAGCGGGCTCGGAGCGGTTCCGGCGCCGGGCGGCTCGCGGCGCTCCGTGCAGCCGAGCCCCGGGTGCCGGGGCCGCCTTGGGCGCCCGCCCGCGGACGGGAGGGCCGGGCCGGGCCGGGGGGAAGGGGCGTCGCCATCTGGTGTTAATTCCCCGGCCATTGGATTCGTGACCCGCCGCGATGAGATCAGCGGGATCGGCTTTCGCGAGGGGGCACGGCGGTCCCCGCCGCCGCTCTCCCCAGCTGCGTCGGCTCTCGCATGCGGCGGCGGCGGGCGGCACCGGGGGAGGCAGCGCGCACAAAGCCCGGTAGCCGCGCCAGGCCGCCTCCCGCCCGCTCCGGGCGACCGGGCGGGGCTCCCGGGCGGCCCCGGCCCGGCCCAGCCGAGCGCGGCGCAGTCGAGCGGGGCGCGCCGCCCCGGCCCCGCCGCCCACCCCCGGGCGCCCTGCCCGCCTCGCCGCTGGGCCGCGGCTCCGGGCAGCGCCGTGCGCCAGCGCCCGGCTCCTCTGCGCGCCTCCCGGGGCAGCTCCCGGCGCGCCGGGGTCCGGTGCCCCCGGGGGAGCACCGCGTGGGGAAATACTCCTGCGAGTCGCGACGAGTTTCTTTCTTCTGCATCTCCTCGGAGTTCGCTTACTTACAATTCGCGTCCTCTCCTCTGGATCGCTCTTCTGATCGCGTAGCGGATCCGTAGAGTTGCTTTTATGGTAAGTTTGGGACGGATAGGTTCGTCTGCTCGGAGTAGTTCTGTGTTTTGTTGCACGGGAAGTCTGTGGAGATGAGGTGCTTTTTTTTACACAGTGCTGTTTTCCGTGCTGTTGTTAGAAGAAATACGTTTCTGGAATGTTTTTTGTTTTCTATCGTAACGTTCTGAAGAATAAATCACTTATTTGAGTTGTGAAAGAGAGTTATTCCAAGATTTTAGTTTAGCTGAAGATTTAGGTTTCTTATAAACTTGAGTTTATTTGACTTTGCACTGCTGAAAGGAAACCCTCCTGCTGCAAGAGAGTGCTTGGCGATTGTTAGTTCGTGCTTTTTCAGCTACTAGAACCTCGGCTTCACCCTTCAGATAGCTTGGAAATATCGAGCCATCTCTCAGTGAGGGGAAGCGGCAGCCTGATTCGTACGCGAGGCTTGGCGTGCCACAAAGAAAGGTACTGCCCGAATTCGTTCCCTTGTTACTTCTAAAAACTCCAGCTGCTGGCGGTGCTGGCGTGCAGCGATTCCTGCAGCCGAGGGCCGGAGCACTGCGCGCTGTGCTCTGCCCCATTCATTCCCGAGGAGTGCCAGGGTGTCAGCGCGGCAGAGGAAGTTGATGTGGCAGTGTCCATGCTGGCAGCGAATCACTTCTGTTCCTTTGTGTTCAGTACTCGCAGCCTGGAGTGCTTATGCGAGGAAGGCGTGCTTTCCATGGGGATGGCTGGTCACTGATTTGACACTGCCCGCAGAACATAAGTTGTGACTGATAACTTTCACAGCACGTTTGCCATTGGTGACAGGAATAATCCCTGATAAAGCGTCTTCTGGTTGTGAAAGCCTTCAATCCCAGGGAGGAACCAGCCCTGTGGAGCCGTTTGTTGTGCTTGGGGCTGGAACTTGCCTTGCTTCTCCAACTATTTCAAAGGATGCTGCATTTTTAATGTTGTTTCTATAACTAAAGCAGCCTGTCAGAGATGTGAATATCAAATTGCCGTGACATTATTTGGTGCTGCTGACAGAATAATGCCAGGTACCACATTTCTCTTAACAAGTCAAAGTTTTGTAACTGGCATTGGTGATAGTGTGGTTCTCTTAGTGGCTGACATGCCTCAGAGTCCCAGTGCTGGCTTATACCAGGGTGGGTGCAGGCTAACAGCTCCCACATCACAGGGGTGAGTGGTAGAGCTTCACAGCCTTGCCAAAGCCCTCCTACAGGTGTGTGGGCTTGGCTGGGCTCTGTCCTGCAGGCCCAGCACCAGTGCAGGTTGTCTTGCTGTCACCCAATGCCCATTTCGAAGCCTGTCCAGCAGAGCTGGGGCTTAGATGTAATCAGATAGTTCTGCCTTTTTGCAAGTAGCCCTTGAGAGTTGAGGGTCTTGTTTGTTTGCATTGGGTTTTTGGATTGTTTTGTGTGTAGAAACACAAAAGCGAACAACAAAACTCCAGCCCACTAGTGAAGGGCTGTTGGAATATCTGTGGGGAAGGAGAAGACTTGGCACAGTGGAAGTCAGTGCTGGACTCCTGAGTGCTGTGTGACTGTTACTATGGTTGGATCTTTTTTGTTTTTGTTTTGAGACAACTGGAGACTTTTTTTCCTGCGCCTACTCACTTAAGATACAGTAGCAACAAGGGAACGAGGAGAAAGCTGCACGGTTTTCTGATAGGTTCACAGTTAAAAATACTTTACTAAAGCGGTTAGCAGTAGTAGTTAGGTACTCAGCTGCCCTTTCTCCATAATTCTTCACCGAGAGAGTGAAGAAGAAGATGAAAAGCAGCTGAAGGGATGCCTGTACCAGAGCAAAGTTCTGTACGTCAGGTTGCATTCTGTCAGTGTTTTCTCTTGAGCTCGTTTGGCTGCTCGTTGCTGCTCACTGACATCCTTTACTCTTGTATTTTCGTGCTGGGGCAATATTGCATCAATGCAAACATGAGGCTTCTAGAGAACTTTGGGTGCTCTGTATCCCAGCTTGAATTATGGCAGCATGGAGCAGTGTTGCTGTTCGCTTCCATTTCCTCCTTCATCTAGTGACAGTAAACGCACTCTTGATATAATATACACAGAAGTGGAATGTAGAGGTTTGACATAAATGTTGCTGGACTTCATAGGCCCTGGCTGAAGGCCAAGGAGAGGTGACTGGCAGAGGGGAGCACAAGTTGGTGTCTCCTGGTCCTGCTGGCCTCTCTGTGAACTGGGGCACCATGCTGGTGGATCTCAGCCTAGGCTGACACAGCTCATTTAGTTCCGTTTTGCTGGGCTACGTTAATACAGCACACAGCTTGAGGCTAATGGAAATGTAGGCCACACATGTTGTCCTGGGGTCTTAAAGTATTTATTAAGCCAGTACAGATCCATTTGCTGTTCTGGAGACAGTGCTTAAAAAATGTGGTTATTTATTCAACCTTAAGTCAAAGCTCAATGTATGTTGTTATGTGTAGCTAAATATTTGCTGATAATTCTGTAAATTACTGTTGTTGGACTTACTGTTAGAAAATAAACATATGATGTGGACTGAAACTTGCCAGACCAGATAGCTACCTCACCCACACGTATTTTTCATGGGATTGTGTATGTGCTGATGACTCTGCGTTGCCCTCAGCAACATACACATCTTTCAGCGATGACTTAAAGCTGTCTTAATGAAATGCAGTTGAAGATAGGAAGAACTCTGGTTGATGTATGAGTGCTGCTTTGAAAGCAGCGCCTCCATTTTTATGGTGTTGGTTCCTGATGTCCGAGGTGGATGTTGGTGGTATGACAGCAGAGGTTGAACCTTCTCACCAACGTCCTGTTACATTTTGTTGCTATGTGACAGATGGCAGCGTGACAAAATGGCATCTGACGTGGAAATGCGTATGAAACAAAGGTGTGGAACCAAACTCCTCCATGTGGAAAAAAATGGCACACACTGACATTCATGAATGCTTGCTTGAATGTTTCAGGGGCCCAAACAGTGGATGTGAGCAGTGAGACCTGAGGAAGACTTTCAGCTTAGAACTGCCAAAATCTGACTGTCAATATTTGCTTAAAACGTAATGAATGTATTTCAGTTACCTCTTTCCTGTTACAGACTGGGCCTGCACATCAAGACCTTTAGGAAGAGCTCATTTCTTTCATTTCTTTGCCTACTTCTGGACCAAAAATGGAATAGTAGCTTCTACTGCACTTATATTTGTGTATTTGTGACTCTGTGGCATTTTTCTTAAAGGGATATGATTTTTGCCTCAGAGACCAATGGAGTTCTTCCCTTATGTATTCTCTTCTTTAGTGAGAAGCATGAGTGTTCAGCATTGACCTAGATCTGTTCGTAATTAAGTCAACTGAACTTAAACCAAAACTAAGCAGCAGCAGTTACATTTCCTCCTCTTCTGTGTATTTTTTGGTTGGACACTGTGGGCTAATCCTGTTTGTGATGGGTGTCAGGTGCTGAGTTGGATTGTATTGCGCTACTGAGTGAGGGTGACTTAGCAACTTTATCTTTGAGGATTTGTCAGAGGCTGAATGACAAGTAAGCTCTGGTGTGCAGCATAAAACGTGGCAATGAAATCCATCTTTGAACTGGCTGCAGACTAATTCTTGCTGAGCCATACAGCAGACTGTCTAGTTGAGTTCACTTTCTTGTGAACTTCCAGAAGAATGGTCTTGTTCGCTACCCTGGTCTCAAATGTGCTTATGTGCTGTTGTGACTGGGATGTCCCTTTCCATTTTAACAATTCCGAAGGAACAACTTGCAAAGGGATTTTGGGAGGTGTCCCCGCTTTATGCTGCCTTGCCAGAAGAATGAGATTTCCTTCCTGCAGAAGTAGGCCTGTGTCCTGAGAAGTAAGCAGGATCTGGACTGTTCTGGCTCTGTCTTCTGTAACTTTTCCTTTGTGGTGTCTGCTGCTCTTTCTCAGCAGCAAGGTGCACTAGGAAGCCTGAAACTTTTCTGTCTTAAGTCTTCAATAAAGGGTTGTAAAAGAGCTGTTGACATGTGCTTTGCTATTGCTGTTTCCTTCCATTTCGACATTGTCAGTCTCTGGGGCTGCTAACATCTGGGTAATATTAATTGTGATAGTCATGCTTGTAATTCACAATGTACTGATGGTTCATTAAATATTTATATAGTCCTTGTTTTTGATGTTGCAAGATAAAAAGGGTGTGTTTTTTTTTTTTTTTGCCACCTTCCTATTGAAAAGCAAATAGCACACTGAGGCTGCTGGGTACTTAATGTTTAAAATACCAGTTAGAGAAGTTCCTCTGTATTTTGGTCAGTGCTAACATAACTGTTTCCTGTAATCTGAAAAATCCTACACATAGTTCATTGCTGAAGGTTCAGTGTTGTAAGTACAGCGATCTTCTCCCAAAGGTATGAAAATGTGTATGCATCTGGAGAAAAGGTGATCAATTCAGTGAACCAACTTAGTCTGAAAATTCATCAGTTCTAAGAAATGAAATGTGAAGCGTGAGGAGTTTTCTTAAGCAATGGGCACAGATGAAATCAGCAGTCTCTGTGAGATACTTGCGTATGCTTGAACTCCTTGCTGTGGGACCTCAGCAGTGTTCTGGCAGTGCCCCCCCCCCAGCTGCTGGAGTGGCTCCTGCTAAGTGATGCTGGGAGGAGTGAAAGTGCATGAGGTTGCTGCCTTGAATTCATGTCTAGGGATAGGGTTGTCTTTTGTTTTGCAGTGTTTTATTTCCAGCAAGCCATCTATCGCATTGATAATTGGCTTGAGTTTCCTACCCTTAGACTCTAACAAGAATTAGCAGTTTATTCACTTGTATGCACCTCATTCCAGCAAAGCTGAATGAAGGTGCAAGAGAAGAAGGAATCCATATCTGCCAGGCCATCACAATTTGACTACAGGAAGAAAACACCAAAGGGAAATTGAAGCTGAAATATATTGACACTCCAGAGACATGAGATCTGGCTTTTACTTCTGCACTCTGTCTACTTTCTGCTCACAGAGGATGCTGGAGGAGGAAGTCTCAGAGAAGCCAAGCCAACGTGCTCCTTTAATTTGAAAACTTTATTTTTCATCGCAGTGAAATGGGTTGGTACTTGTGGGAGTTATGCCCCAGGTTGGGCAGAAATGTCACGAAGTAGTGAGCACAGACTCGTGTGTAGTTACTAAGTAAGGTGTCAGAAGATGAGAGGAGACTATTTCTCTTGCCCTGCAGCTAGAGATTGCTGGGATTGATAGACTGTAGCTGTAATTTACTAGTTTGCTCTGCCTGTGCATGGAGTTCTACTGCTGCTCCTGCATATGGATGAATTGATCACTTGTTTGTTTTGATTGTTAGAGTGGGAAATATGCTGCCATCTAAATTTAGATGTCTGAATTAGGAATGCAGAAAACATAGTGGTGAATATAGCAAGTAGCTCGGTTCCCCAGGAGCTTTACTGACAGCATAGGCAGTCGGACACTTACTGATTCAAGTGTCTGAATTGTGCAGAGCAGGCATCTGTTTGCACCTGTTATGAAAAATGTGTGTGGGATGCTTCCTCTGGATACCCTTACACCAAGGCATAACTGACATTTAATAAAACTTTCATCACTGAGTTCCCACTTAAGTGGCCTTCACAAGAGATGTTCTGCTTGCATGTTTGCGATCTGATTATTTGCACATAGTGGATTTTGCTTCCACAGCTGTTTTGTGTTTGGTTTCTGAAGAAATGCGGCATGCTGGAGTCAAAGCTGGGGTCTTATATATAAAAATAATTGTAGGGGAAAATGTAGTGGTCACTATTACAGCAAAGGTGTACGTGTTGATGGGCTCTTAGCAGAACTCAGTTTGTGCAATAAGTCTCTAATGGTAGAAGAAGATAATTTTACTGCATGTAACAACTAGCTTTTAGAATAAAGCAGGATATCTTTTATTTTGATCTCTCTGCCTTCTAACAGGGGAAAAAAAATCATCGTTTTTTAAGAATTTCGGCTCTGTGTTTTCTAGAATGACATTTTAATTGAATTTTATGTTTATTGCACTGATAATTGTCGTTCTGGTGGGTTCTTACCTGTTCCTCAGCTTACAGAATCATCTGTACTGTAAGATGATTAACTTCTGTCCTGTTTGTCCTCTCAAACAAATATTTTTCATTTAGAGCTCACATTCAGCTACACTTTTTTGTTAACATAGAACACTACAGCTGCTTCATATGCAGTACATAGCTTGTAAATAAGTGACAAAAGTCGGTGTAAATTTCATACATGTACTTAGCAAATCTGATGGCTGGCAATCAGCCCCATGGCTGATGATCGATTGTGCAGTGCCGGTTGGGGAGCTGTGCCCAGGAAAAGTAACGCGAGATTGGGAATGGCTGGAGAATAGTTGGTGAATTTGGTGCTTTCTTAATTCTCTCAGTTAACTTGATTAAGCAGCTTAGTTTAAATAGACAGAAATTGGGGATTGGAAGTTCTCTCGTGTAGTATTTTCCCACTGCCTTAGGAATTAATTCCTTTAATGTTTTGTCTGTGTAAAGCAGGAGGCCTTGGTTGCTCGTGTGTCCTGCGCAGACGTGAAGTGGTACATGCTTAATATGAGAGGCACACACAGCCTTTTTTCCTCTGCAATTGGATCTAGGCAGAAGTCATAAATCATAGTGATTTCTGCACAGTGCAGTTGAATGGAGACTGACTACCATATTTTATTAATATTGAAAGTTCCCTATGCTTTCATTGCTATTAATTCTTCCTTGCAGAAGAGCATGCTGTGTTTTTTTCCCTTTGCCTTTTACTCTGCTTCAGAGCTGTGTTTCTCAGTGCAAAATGAGCTCCAAACGCAGTCCTCTGCTATGTGAGCTAGTTTTAGCTCGTGTGCTGTGGTAGAGCCTCGCCAAAGCACTGCCTGGGAGGATTTTAGACTTGAGATTCTTCGTTGAAGAACGCTGTGTACTGTGCTCCAGCTATAGCATTTGAAGCTGTCTTTTCTCATTGCTCTTGGATGTCTGTATTGGCTGCAGCTGTGGCACAGTTCAGTAAATATTTTTCCTCCTCTCCTTGCCTGACTCTCCTGTGTTCTTTTCAGACCACTGCTTTAAGGCAGCAGTTCCCAAACAAGGGAATCTTAGCAACCACTTGGGAGGCTACCTGAGGTTCCTGGCTTCACCACCAGTGTCCTTACCAGGTACATCCTTTTGCCTACCCAAAGTCTTTATCTTCATAGCAGCAGATAGGTAATTGGGATAGGGACATTAGATAGGAGAGTTAGATGGTAGCGCAGGGTTCTCTCCCTCTCTCTCCTTTCTAGTTTTCTCCCTTTCTATTAAGCATAATGGTTATGTTGGAGGATATTATAGTATTCTCTGTTTCTTAGAGCACAGAACAGCAGCCTGAGCCAAAAACAATTTCTGCATGTCCCACAGCCCCTGGTGGTAGTTGGGAACCCACCTGTTAGCTACGGCAGCACAAACCTAGTGCTGACTTCTGGGCATTGCAGTCTGGAGCTCAACGTGGCTGATCTCTCGTGTTTAAAACTGCTGGCCTAACAAACTGTTAATTTACTCATTAGAGATCTTTCCTTCTGGTGCTAGCTTGCTGTCCCAGAAGAAATGTGTCTCAGTGCCACTAGCACACGGCCACAGATGATTTTGAATGATTTTCTGAATAAAGTGAAGTACTTTTACAGTATTAAATCTTGTGATTTCATTAGATAGCACATTGATTGTCATTGAAGCCATGTGGTAGCTTTGGAAACTGGGATCTGTGCTTCTATCTTATTTTGCTTACAAGAATTTCAGAGAAGACCTTGATGTTACTTCAAGCTTCTCTCTTCCTCTGGGTTATACCGTGCTACCCAAAAGCCACGGCATAATGTTTTAGAATTAGGGTGAGTCTGTGTGTTTATGTTGAACCAAGAATATGCTGCTTGATGGAAGGTGGTGAGTGTGATTCTGTGGTCTGTCTTTTCAGCAGTCCCAGGGGTCTGCACTAGCCTGAAAAGCCTGTGCTGTGAGGTTAGATGTAAACATCTTAAACTAGTGCTAAACGGCAGGAAGAATGTCAGAATGATTTTGGTGGTTTTCATATACGCATCTATTTCTTCCCCATTCTTTACATTGCTTATGAGAAGAATATTAAGTGAGTTAGCGTGTTGGGTCTGTGCTGTATGAGGTGAATTCCACCATCTCCTCTAATTCTGAAGAAGTAACTTTTTATATTCATTGCAAATTGGATGTTTACAGACCTTAATTTTATCCTAATGATGAGATCATGTACATCACAGAATCTAAATATTGTCAGATTAATCCCACCCATGGGTCAGGTTAATGTTTCCAAATGACAAAGTCAGCTGTAAATAAATAAATGCTCTTTCAGGAACTGAAGTGGGCCGGTGCCAGAGGAGAAAATAGAAACAGCATCTGCTGGAGATTCCCTGTGGTGATGAGTATGAAGGGAGGTCAGGAGAGCTTGGATGGAGAGGTGGGGTGGGAGCAAACTGTAGTTCTTAGGGAGAAGGAAAATTCCTGATGGTAACACACAGAGGTCTTTCTTTCTGTTACACAGCTGGGATGAGTTTGGCGAAGAAGCTTGTGTCTCAATGACTAATGAAAGCTGGTTAGCTGTTATAAACAATCCTGCTTAATTGCAATTACTTTGAGGATAGCTCTTTTGTGAATTGTTGAGTCCTAACATGAGAGCCAGATGTAAGTCCACTAGGAAGGCTGCATGAGTAAGCAATTGACTTCCAGACTTCTTGGGAGAAGGGCGTCACGGTACTAAACAGCTGACAATGTGACATGCAGAAAAAGGATGGAAAGAAGGAGGCTGTGGGGAGATGGCGATTGTAAAGGGTAGGCCCTGTGCTGGAAGTCTGTGCTGAAGATGACATGCAATGGAACTAAAATATCTGTTCTTTCCTTCCTTCATGTTAGCAAACTCTATTCCCTCCTGTCTGTGCTGCTCTTGTGAATGGTAAAAGAAACCAAATCCAGCTCTGATAAAGTTGAGAAGGGAAAATGGTTCTCATGTTTGTTTGGTAGCATAGGTGTGTGTTACAGTTTTATAACTCACTGGGGAAAATCTTTTTTTCCTGAAGCTAGTGTCATAATTGTAAAGACATTTCTAAATGTCTTTTTTATTCTTCGTTACGATGGAAACCAAGGTGGTCTGTACATCCCATTGCAGTCTGGGGTTTCACTACTTTTTCCAGAACTAAGAACTCTGAAACAAAAGTGCATTATTTTTTTTCTTCCTCTCTGTTGCTGGAGTTCAGTTCTTCCATTTTGTACATGGTACTGCTGATCCAAACTTAGACTGAGCATATTCTCTCCAGGGCAGAGCGGGGCCTGCTAGGGTTACTAGGTAAATGGTGCCTGCAAATGAAGATGATGGCTCAAAGGTTCTTTACAATCATATCAAATATGTTTTTCTCGAGTAAAGTTTAATCGAAGCATGCACATTTTTGTATAGCTTTGGCAAGGCTTCCAGAATATTATGCTAATTGTCTGTGTGTACTCCTAGTGAACTAAAACCTTGGGCACTGATATCGTTTTATTACTATCAGAAATTGTATCCTGGTACAACTTTTTTTCCAAACGATTTGCTTTTTATTTTTTTTTTCTCCCCACTCTTTTCCCCCAGTGCATTCAAGAATGAAATAAATCAGTAATGAAATACTGCTTGAAAGAAAAGTCTCTGCAGAAGACTGCTTAGCAGCAGGAACTTAAGCGGGAAGTTATTTTGAGAAACAGCCCTTGCACTTGAGCTTATGGATCAGTCTGTGTTGAGATTCCTGTAGGTAGGCACAAAGCTGATTTATTTCTGTCCATACCTCTGTCAGGAAGTCTCGTGGGTTGTTTTGTTTTAAGTACTTCCCTGTGGTCAGAAATATCTGGAATTGTTGGCACTTGTAACATGAAATTCTTCTAGGATGTGCTCTGTTAGACCAGCAGTAAGGAGATGTAAACACTTCTCAGTGACAACATCTTTCACTACAGCTTTTCCTAGTTGGAGGCCCTCTATGGTTCTAACAGTGGAAAGTCTAGGTAATGGCGATGCTTTTTACTCTGTGAAATAGTATTTGTTTGAGAAATCAGCCCTTCTTCTTTGTCTAACTGGCAAAATGGAAGATCTGGAAAGGAAAAAGCACTGTGCCTGGCCTCTCCCACACGAGGACCTGTCCTGTGTCCTCACACAGGCAGCCCCTGTGCCTTCAGGAGTCAAGAGATGCTTACTGTGAGGACATAGGTGGCTGTACAGCTTTAACTCTAAATCCCTATGGACTTTCCCAGACTCCTCTGCAGTACTAAATGCTCTGCTTATTTAATTAATAGCAAACACATCAAAATGCTACTCTGTATAATGAGGAAGCTTTTAAGTGTATGAGAAAATAGAATTTTGTTGTTGGAGTTCAGGTAGTTTGTGTTATTACTCCTTCATTCCCATTTGTCTGTGCAATTGTTCACTGACGGATGGGCTTTAGCAAAGGCATGTTCAAGACAGATGAAGTTCACTGCTGTTGCTTTTTTTCCTATTTTATCCTTTTTTCTTTTTGAGAAAATATTTGTTTATTTAAGAGGAAGTTGTTTGGTCTCTTTGTCATAGCTCAAGGGCTCTGTGTCACTTTGTAACCTCACTTGGGAAATATAAAACCATCGTAAATCAGTTCATGGTCTGAATTTCTGATGCTGCTTCCTTAAGATGTATGAAGTCTGTTTACTTTACCTCTGTTCTTTAAAAGAAATCTCTCCAGAAACTGCAGGGCTAATGAAGCGTTTCTTCCTGCTCCCTTCAGGATTTGACTTGAAGCCTGCAGGATGCCTTGCCTGCAATTACAGCTTGAAGTAGGCTCGTTGGGTTTGGTGCTCCTCCTCAGCCGCTGGCTTGCAGTCCAACCTGACAGTCCATGTGGTCACTTGCAGGGCACCTGCCCACTGCCCGGCTGCCCCTTCTGTTGTAATGTAGTTACTCTGTGCTGCTGCTGTTCAGACTTGACAGGGGGTGACTGCTGGCTGAAGTAGTGAAGGGGGAAGGGTTAGGAGGGATGCAGATGGTGTGATTGTGTAAGCCTATTTTCCTATTAAACAAAAGAATACGCTTTTGTTCGGAATGGAACTTGTTCTCGTGCATTCATCCTCAACATGTTTGCAGAGTACAATGGCTGGGTGCCCTCCAGCCCTGCCCTCCCCCCCTCATGATGCCCTGCATGCAGCAGTGGCTTCCCTGCAGCCTGTCCCAGCCTGCCTTGCACCAGGCTGAGCAGCTCGCTGCAGGGAGCCCATCTCCAATGCCTGGCCACTGTGTTTGGCCAGAGACACAATATGTTTCTGTCACCGGAGTTTGGCAGCCCTGCTGGAAGTATTAAAGCCATCCGGGTCAGATCAGGAGCTGGAAAGTATGTGCTGCTTCAGCTGCAGTGCTGGATGTGTTTGCCTCTGGCCCACCAGCAGCGTGCATCTGACAGGTATTGTTCCTGAGGAGCTGCTGCAGCAATTCACATGAGCACTGAACAGTGCAAGCCTTCAAAGCACTACAAGCAGGTGAACATAGTCTGGTCATTCCAGCAGCATTGCAACTTTTAAGCCTTTAGTGAATTTGTTTTAATTAATGGTGCAGAGGCTAAGAACTTGGTTTATTCAGTGATGGCTAAACATGCAGACAGGCGTTGTGGAGGTGGAAAACCTCTTGCAGAGTCTGCTAAGTCTGCAGCAGCCTGTGATTAAAACAAGGATATTCTTTCTTATTCCCATCTTCATGGGAGTGCCCCTTGAAAACCAGCTGTACACCTCAGCTCCGTCGTGGTTCACAGAGACTCACCAGGCCTGGAAAGCATGGAGTCATGCAGTGACCGAGCCTCGTACGCTATTACTGTTCCTACAGTTGCAATAAAGGTCTGGGAAATAATAGCATTAAGCTAGGGGTGTGCTTGTTTGTCCAATAGTTGCTTTCTGCCACCTCTGGAGCTCCCCTCAGCTCAGGGAGCAGTTCTGGCATGTCCCCTGCGGTGTGAAGCTGGCTGCGTGACCAGCATGGTGTTTTCCAGTGGAGTTTTTCTCATCTCTGTAACTTCTTTTGCGTTTTGAAGGCCATCTGATTCCACTGGAAGTTACATCAAAAGAAGTGCAAGCAAATGGAATGTAGTCAGCCACGTGTTCTCTGTTTTGAAACTGACTCTGGAAGGGTATTGATCCTATACAAATCTGTGGGGTTAAAACTGTAAAATAAATTGCAAAAAAACCCCAAAAGCGTTAGGCTGGTGGAAAGTAACAATGGCTGGAGTGAAATTGAGATATTAAAGCTTAATTACTTTTTGAGCTTTAAATCTTGTGTGTTCTGACACCTATTGGTATTACTTATTTATTTGGTGAAGTGTGGCTGAGTAGAAATGTGAAGTGGGAAATGATACTGTATAATGCAAAATGGAATAGAAAACATAGTTCTTCATTTAGTGGGTAGGAATGGTGGTAGGAGGATGGTTGGACTAGATGATCTTGTAGGTCCTTTCCAACCTAACGAATCTATGAATCTATGTATATATTTTCTCTTTTAATATAAGCATGACATTCAGAATGTCCACTTCTGGGAGATACTGACCCTAGGGGAGGGGCGGCTGGAGCCTGAAGGATGCGTGATGCCTTGCCAGAAGGGTGAGGAAGGTGTAAACTGCTGGCTTGAATTTAGCTATGACAGAGCAAGTGTTTACAGGACTATCTGATGTGCCAGATCAAATTATACACTTGAAAATAACCTGGCAAAATAAAATGCAAGATTTTACCAACTTAAGTTTCCCGAGGCAGACCCATTTCAAGGGCATTTGAATACAGGTGGCTGCAAGACAAAAGGGGAAGAAGGAAATGGGTAGGGGTGGTGGGAAAGTGTAGCAGCTTGAACGAGAGTAAGCTGACGTTAATTATGGAATCACGTGTGTATTCCTGTTAAAAACCCTGAAACAAAAGTGTGTTACTTTTCAGTAATTTTCCAATTGAATGTTTTAAATAGCATGGCATAGCAAAAAATTATAAAATTCATTGCGTTATGTTACTTTTAATTGTTTTTCAAGTTATGTTACTGTATTCTGAGAAGTCATAATGCAAAAAGCAGAATAGAAGTGTTTTCTACCATCTTAAATGTTTCTTTGGGAAATTAATGTTTCCATCTAAAACCAACTTCCAGTACTGGAGAGCCAAGTTCCAGAATCCTGCAGAGAGACAGAGGGTTGAAAAACAAACTGAAACTTCAAGGCAGCTCAGTTCCAAAATGCAGTAGATGGAAGCATTTAAAAATGTATATTCCACTATATTCATAGCTATTCAAGATTCTTTCTGAATTCTTCATCATCTGACTAAAGTGCTTCTAAGTGTGGTGGTACAGATGGTGTGGTATTTCAGATTATTCTAATTCCAAGCAACTAAATGCACAATCTATTTTAATAACAAGCTTATCGTGAATTTTGAAACAATTACATTTTTGTAACGTTACAAAACAAGTTACCCTTTATGCACATCCTTGTGATTTTCACGATGTGCATTCCTTTTTGGGGCTGAAGAAGTCATGACTTACTGCTGCAGTGTTCATCCCACACGTGAAATGTTTTTTTTGCCAAGAGTGTCCACAACACAAAATGTTATCTGTAGCCCAGGATAGCTCAGGGTGTCCAAGCATTTCTGGCTGGTTGCACTGTTACTGTGTATTCCCAGTTTGTTAAAGGAAGCCAACATTGTTCAAAATATGCAATAAATCAAAAATGTTGGATGCCAGGCTTAGAGCTGAAACCAAGCTGGCCAATATTTTAGGGTGCCAAAAATGTACTTAATTCATTGTCACCCTTGGAGCAGTGTTGTCATGGTTTCATAGCTGTTTGCATGCTGTGAACATAAGCCATAGGCACTGGGCCTCGTGCCTTTACATTTTCTGCACAGAGCTAAAAGTCCTTGTTCTTTAACTTGTGAAATGCTTTTCATCGGCTTGTCCAGAGCAACAGAGCTTGTGTTTCTCGTCCTACTGTCTTGTCTGGAAAGAGGCTAAGACCAGATTCAGACTGCTGGAACACTTGGGAAATTTGTTCTGTTCAGGGACCTGGCGAAAGGACAACGGCTGTGCCCAGGGAGAAGAGGCGTTGGTTCAGAGCCTCCTGTTGCAGCCCTTACTGCCCGGGAGCCCTCGCCTGCTGGAATCAGCCTATGGCAGCAGGGACAGTGCAGCAAAAGCTGCGTGCATGAGGGCAGAAAGCCAGCCAGAGGCAATAGCAAGGAGAGAGGGAACCACTGCATAGAGTTCGCAGTGCTCTTAGGCAGCAGGGTCACCTTCCTGGAGAGAGTATTTCAGTATTTTTTGTTAGGTCTTGCCTCGCTGCTTTTCACTTATTTTGTTGCCCGTTGGTAGAATTGATGTAAGCCTCAGCACGTTCTTTCTGTAGTTTTGCATTAATTCTATGTTATTATTTCTCATCTGTGTTTTTCAAATTTTCTGCATATGTGCTTCATAGTAACGATGGCAAAACATAAACACGAATGCTGGAAGCTGACTTTGCAGAAAGCATGTTTCTTTTATCAGCAGTTGTGTTCTACTGATGCCAACATACTGAATTGCTAAAAATGCACTGTATTTAATTACAGTGAAATGATATCCCAGCAAGCTTTTCTCTGCTAAGTATAATTGGTGTTTTTATTGTGAACAACTTCCCTAAATATTTTGGCAGTCTGCATGAAGACACAGTTAAGCAACGCTGACACGCTTTTCCTGTTAGGAGTTGGCTTGTTTTTGTACAGTATGCTTAATCTAATCGGCAGATCCTGACAAAGCGTGGCAGGAGTGTGAGACTGAGACAGAAACACTTTAGGCTACACCAACTAGCAGTCTTCTCAGCCAGAACTTTCCAGTTGCTAAGGGACAATACTGGTATGATTCTTTTTCTCTTCCCATGTAGGTACTACCTTTTTCCACAAAATATTTTTTATCACAAGGATGGCTGATGGCATTCAATGTTTCAGTTTTGGCCTCAGAGTGGACATACTGGAGAGATCATGTGTATTATGCCAAATGGGAATGTTTTCTTATTTCTTAACTGCTGTGGTGGCTTGAAATTGCTGGAGAAGCAGCACTCTGTGAAAACAGCATTTTCAAAATCAGATTTGACATTTAATTTGCATTCAGAGCAAAGTTATGCAGTGAAAATGCACGCTGCTTTTATTTTAGAATGTTTATATGTCTGTATATGTTGTTCCTGGTAATGATTTTTCACTTTGAGGAAACAGGCAAGGAGCTGAGTTTCCCTAAGTAAAGTAGCATGAGGTCACAAAAAGTCATGAGAGGTTGATGGCAGTGCTATGCTTCAGCAAGTTTTCATCAATTCAGGGGATGGTGAGAAGGTTTTTGACCAAATAAGTGGATTGAGTACAGCTTAACCTGAAAGGAGCAGCCTTATCACATCCTATCCATTAACTCTCAGCTTTTCCAATTTCTGTGTTGTCTAACCATTCAGTCCTGCAGATTGGAAGCCAGTTTTGTGGTGTCTTTGCCAGGGAAGTTGTTAAGTAGCTCCTCTTCCCCCTGTGCGCATTTGGGCTTTCCTTCCAAGCTCTGTTGAGCAGTCAGTGGGTGGCTGCGTGATGAGGAGCTGCCTGGTGCTGCTGGCAGTGGTGGTGAGCAGGGCACTGCCAGGGCTGCTGTGCAGTGTTCCCTGGGAAGGGGAGAGAGCAGCCAGCTGTGCTCCTGGGGCTGCACCCCAGGAAGCTGTGCTCATCTGGCAGGATGAAGGATGAGGTGATGCCACTGCTGATGCATTCTTGCTTCAGAGCTGGTCTTTGCCATCTGTTTGATGTTAAATGGGCAGGATGCCTACAAGGGAACGGAAGAGATGGCGTTGGCGTGGAGGCAAGCTGGTCCTGCAGGCAGCCAGAGGGGCTGCTGTGGTTGCCAGGAGCAGTGTCTGCATGAGTTGCTCCTTACAGGACTCAGGTTAGTGGTGTGTAGGCTGTGAGCAGAAGGCATGTACTGCAACTTCAGATAAAGATTTCTGGTCAGTTATCACTAAATACACACGATAGCTGTGAGATAGCAGCTAGCATGGGGTTACACCTGTGCTGGTGTAGCAGTACAACTAAGTGTTGAGTTTGTTTTTGCTTTTACTTGTCCAAATCCTCTGATAACTGAATGCTACAAGTGTGGTTACAATTGACCTTCTAGCAGAAGCTTCTAGCTGTCAGACATGCAGAGCAAGAATGGAAAGAGCACAGTGTGTTACAGTGGGCAGGAGAAAATATTTGATGAAGGGCAGCTTTGAAGCTCCATGGAGCTCTTATCCTTAATGCATCTGAAACTATAAAATTTTACATTATCGTTCAGTCCTGTGTACGTACAAAGCCATTTGGCAAAATGTTGCAGTGTATAATTAAGTTGTTTGATAATGTTGATATGTGAACGGCGGTGTTCATATCTTTGACCAAACATTATGAGATAGAGTTTCAAACTAAAATAATTATGAAGCACATCCCAGAGTAAAGACACAATTATGCTTGCGTCATGGTACTTACAGTGATGTATTTTACTCCTCTGAATTGCTGATCTGTTTATTAGGAACCTATTTCTGTTACAGTTTGGGACACGTTAGGAAGAATGTTTGTCTGTGGCTTGCCAAGTGAGCCCCTTCGGAGTTTATAATCTCTTGGTAACTTGCCAGGTAAATCTCAGTGCCAGGGTTAGTTCCTTATGTGATCAGGAAGTGAAACATGAGGATGCACTGAGGACTTCCCTGGCTGTCTCCCCTCAGCACACCAACAGGAACAAGGCAATTGCACCGTGCTTTCAAGATGAAATTTCAAGAGAGATGTTGAGTTAAAGCTCTTCCAGGAATCAGTGGAGTTCCTCTTGAACAGCTGACATTTTCTCTTCCCATACACTCCCATCAAGCTCAGATAATCAAGCAGCTTTTTGAAAGGAGCCATTGAACTACTGGTCATGTGTCCTAGGAAAGCCTGTTTATCTGATGATATTTACTCCTTGTCACCTCCCTTTGTTACTGTCAGTATTTTGTTGCCCTCTGGGTGATTGGTGTGAATACAGTACTGACCTTGCTTCAGCAGACCATGTTTGCCACCATACCTTTGAGTCAGCTTTGCAGGAGCTTGTGAGTGCCTCTGTAAGTTTGCAATGGGAAGTGCCAAGTTAAGTCTAATTACTGTTTGAACTTTCAAATTCTCTTTACGTGGTGTGGAAAGAAGGAAGAGCTCTTCTAAGCTGATCTCATGTTGGGTAATTTTCATGTCGCAGTACTGTTTTAGTGAGAAGGAGCTCCTGGGGAATGTTCTGCATTTTCCTGCAACCACAATATGAGGGATTTTGACACCTAAGTTCAGTTTTTATATAAAATTGGTGAAATCAAATGTTTTGAGTAAAATTAAGTGGAAAGAAGTTTTTAGTTTTATGTGCTTGCCTACATATACCTGTGTGGGACTGACTTTCCACCAGCCACCGGAAAGTAACTTACCTGTCACATGGATTTAAGAATCATTCTTAAAAATCATTTTTTACTACTTTGTTTTGGAAAAGAAAAGAAAAAACAAACGAACAAACAAAAAAACCCTTTTGTATAACACAGACACTGATTCGTTTACTTTCCTTGTACCCCCTTGATAGAGCTGAGATTCCTCTCTGTCAGAGAGGCTTTCACATTTTGCTAAACAGGGTACCCTAAAAATAAACATTTAGAATTCTTCAGCCATTTGCTGTTGGCTTCATTTCTTCTAGAGGAGCCCAAAGCTGAAGCCCTGATTTGCAAGGGCCCAGGGAATAGAACAGCTAGAAATGGAAGGAGACATAGTACGTATTTCAAGGAGTATGAAACAAAAGAGTAAGTGAAAGTGAAGCTGCAGCTGGACACCAAGTTTATTGCTGTTGCTGGGGAATACCATGTGCCTTTTTCAAGACCTGGACAGACAAAATGGGTAGAAGGGCAGAAGGTGAGGAATGTCTGTATCCTATTATGAATTGGAGGAAATGACTGTCTGTGCTCTGTGTGCTGGTGGGCTCAGAGTATGCTGTCATCAGTCTGGTTAGAGTGGTGCATTACTGAGCAAAAAGTGGTGAATTGTCAGCTTTTGTGTTTCAAATAACTACCAGGGAAAATAAGTTGTTCTTTAAAAATATGCTGTGGGTTTTCTATTGACTTTCTTAAACTAACTGGCAACTTTCTTTTTTTTTTTTTTTTTCCAGGAACATTTTATTTCTCAGAAAACATTGCTGCTAAATAGCTCCGAACAGGAGAAGTAAATTCAGTCAGCTTGTCAGGCCACTGGCTCAGTGCACAAGTGCTTTCATGAGGTAACGTTGGGCCAAAGTCAGCTTTTCTTTCTCCTTTGTAAATCTGCAGCCAAGCGATGGGCCAGAAAATCTCAGGGAGCATAAAGTCTGTGGATGTGAGGGAGCCCCCTTTTAGGCCAGTGAAACGAGAGCTGAGAGGCCCGGATTTCTGTAAGCCTGCACGGCTGGACATGCTCTTGGATATGCCCCCTGCCAAGCTGGAGATCCAATATAAACATGCTTGGAACAATGAAGATCGCTCCTTAAATATATTTGTAAAGGAAGATGACAAACTGACTTTTCACAGACACCCAGTTGCCCAAAGCACGGATTGCATCCGAGGCAAAGTTGGCTATACAAGAGGCCTGCATGTCTGGCAAATCCACTGGCCCACGAGGCAGCGGGGGACTCATGCCGTGGTGGGCGTCTCCACAGCCGAAGCTCCGCTACACTCGGTGGGTTACACGTCACTGGTTGGCAGCAACAGTGAATCGTGGGGCTGGGACCTGGGACGGAATAAACTTTATCACAACTGTAAGAACCAGCCTGGAGTCACGTATCCTGTCTTTTTGGAACCAGATGAGTCTTTTGTACTCCCAGACTCCTTACTGGTGGTTTTGGATATGGACGAAGGAACGCTCAGCTTTATGGTAGATGGACAGTATCTTGGAGTGGCCTTCAGAGGACTAAAAGGGAAAAAACTTTACCCAATAGTCAGTGCAGTTTGGGGGCACTGTGAAATTACAATGAGATACATCAATGGACTTGACCGTAAGTCTTACCAAATTTCTTCATTACATTCTCTTTCAACTCTTCTCTTGTAGAATGTTTTATCTTTTCATCTTCTAATTGTGAACCAGGTATACTAGAGGATGACTGTCTGCTGTGAGTAAACTGTGTTCCATATTTACTGCTCACTACTAGTACCTATGGGGATGGGAAGGATTGCATCAGAGTGTGTTCTCTTGCAAGAATTTTCTTTTTCAGCAAGCACAGTGGTAAGTAAACTGTCTCCAATGGAAGTGAGGAGACTGAAGGGAAAAAAATCTTGAGAAACTTTTGGATATATTGAACAGTAAAGCTCTTGTTTACTTGAAGATATGTTTTAAATCTGTAGTTTTCAAATAGGACTTGTGAATCCTGTAGAAGTTTACAGTGGTAATGGAGCTCTTTCGTGATGTGTAGAAACACACATCATACATACATTCTCAGGAGCAATGGTTGATTCCCAAGAATCTGGAAACTGATGAAAAACTGCTTTCAGCTTTTTTTTGTCCGAAAATGAGCCCTTCATTTCAGAAGGTGCTCTCTCAGAGTATTTTCTTCTCCAGAAATGCAGTTTCTTGGATTAAGCTTTAGCTATTTTTGATCTAGAGCGATAATGTAAAATTAAATACTTACATGTTGCTGTTGTGTCCCTAAAGTAGCACACCAGTGTATGCATTGCAGACTGAGTTTTGTCCAGCTCTTCTCACTGCTGGAGAAGGAACAAACTCTACCAGATCCAGCTGCAGCACAGTGTATGGAAGGTTATGCCAAGTTATCTGCAGTCGGCTTATCTGCTGCTGGGAATTATGCAGCAAAGGCTGAGCAAGGCAGTGAGGGGAACTTTGGTCTTGTTAGTACTATATTATCTGAACCACAATATGAGCTGTGAATGTCAATGCATAGATTAAGCAAAAAAAAAAAAAAAAAAAGCTTACTGAACTAAAATTCTTTGTTTTTTGGATTTGAATGGAACTTAAGTCTTGTACACTTGCTACTAGATTATTCTCTTTCTACAGCACCTGCGCCTTTCAGTTTGTGATTTATAAAGGAATTTACTCTTCTTTTCAATTAGGATAGAGTGGTCTATTTTTTCCATCAAATTAATTCTCTGCTCATTATCATTGCATTTGACATACAAAATAGAAACATAATTAAAGAATGTGACCCTTCTTAAGATTACCCTTTTATAAGCATCTGTAGTAAGCACTGGGGGGTGAAGAATCTTTATCCAAAGAAGCCCTGCTGCAGGTTATTATTGTCAAACGCTGAATTGCTTCTTGAGTGCTCTCATACAGGGGACTATCAGAAGATCCTGAGTATTTTGCAATTACTTGGACATTGTGGAGTTGTGTGCTGACCGCTTGCTACGGACTTCTTTGAAAGGCTGGTGGGAGTGGGATGCTTTTGCAAACTTGAGATTTGTGAGTGAAAGCAGTTTTTATAATGCTGGGAATATCCGCCAAGGTAAGCAGAGTGCAGCTTGGCTTGGTCCACCACGTCCGCAGAAGGAGCCATCCCACATTCTGTTTGTGCCCTTTTCAAGGCTGCTCAAGGGAGCACTAGAAAGACGAAAACAAAGAAGAAGGATGTGAATGGGTTTGGTAGAAATTATAAAATAAAAGGGGGTAAGTAGGGAAGCATAGCTGTGGACTGTGAGACAACAGAGAGAAAAATTCCCATCGGTCTCTTGTGGGTTATTTTGGCTGGAAAGGCAGGATAGCTTCCTTAGATGATCCCAGAGGAAGACAGAATAGTCATTTCTAAGCGTGAACTCATGGCTAAGAGTAAAGTTGTAAACTAAGCTTTTATGCTGGCATGAATGCTGACCTGATCATGTGAAGAGGAAGTTTAAAGCTGCTTCGCCGTGAGGCACTTTGACATCCTGGAATCATGGCAATTGTTATCACATGTTCTGTGGTCCCTTACTGTCCTGCACAAAAACAGCATTCAGGAAACCAAAGTAGCTTGTCTGGCTGGTGCTCTAAAACAAATATCTTCTCTGTTAAAAGCTTTTTTATCCAACCATACGTATGTGTGTGTTGTATTTTGTTGTTTGCTTGCATTTTAACCTTAGGAATTTTCTTTTTTGTTTTCCCCTGGAGGTATCTCATGCTGCTGGCTGCAGCTTTTGGTAGATTTGGAAGTAGTAACTTGGCTGCGCATGAAATTGTGCTGTCAAACAGTGACTTGTAACTTGGCTTTTAGTGATTGATTGTCACTGCTCAGTGCACAGCTCCGGTGCCTGTTTATGTGATGTCTTACAAAGCAAGTGGAGACCTTGGCACTGGGGATCTTCTGCAGTTCAGGTACTACAGAGTAAGGCTGCAATTTGAAGGTGAAGAGTGTATTTTAGACTACACATGTTCAGAATACCAAATTTTGTCTTGTATTTGTATAATTTTAAGAATCTATATGCAGTATATTCTGATGACTGTGATAAATTAAAAACACCTGAGGTGCTTCTCATAGCAACAGATCAGTGTTTAGAATTACTTTATATAAAGCAAAACATTTCTGATGACTGTAAATTGTCTGAGTTGTTTGTTTATTTTAGAAGCATAGATATAATAAGTCCTTTATCCCATACCATAGTGGTTATCATACGATCTCTGGAGTTGGTAAGGAATTCCACTCTCCCAGACTATTTGAAAGTGTTGGATATAAGAAAGAAATTGGTAGGTGAGAAAGATTATTTTTTTCTTATCCCTTTGATACAAATAGAATGAGTAAGGGTGTTTCCAAACCTTTTAAAGAGTTTCCTTATTTAATTTGAACTTAATCCCAGTTTTTGGAGACATTTCAGAGACAGACTACATTTTTTTTTTTATTTTTTTATTTTTTGCCTATCAAGAAACAGTACTTTCTGATGATAGGGTTCACAAGTAGAAAAATATTTATGTACCTGTATATAATCACTTCTATGGTGACTTAAATAGGTATCAGATATTATTTTTGTTTCTTTTAACTGTCTATACTGCTCCTGTGTAGTAAGAGCTGCTATTTTCATAAGGAGCCTGCCTAACTAAAGAACTGGATGTCGGGGTTTCTTTAAGCAGGAGTGGACAAGCAGAAGCCCTTTATAGTCTGAGTGTCTGCAGTGTACCTATTTCTGTCTGGGAGGAATAGTCTGAGCGTGAAGCAAGTTTTGGAAATGGATCAGTGTTGCACTGTGTGCCTTTCTTCATGCAGCTCTGAGGTGTAGAAGGAAATTGAGATGCCCCTGAGATGTCCCTCAGAGAGGGGACAAGGAAAAAAAGTGGAGTGGGTAAAGGCATGGTGGGCAAAGATCTGAGTTGCTGTCTGGGGAGGCTATAAAATACTAAATGTTGAGGAAAGTAGAGGAATATAAGAGATGGAACTGAAGCAGTAAATGGTATGTGTGCTTGGGGATTGTCTCCATGGTAGTTCCAGCAGTGAAGAGCAAAGTCCTACTTTTTTCTTTCTTTTTTTTAATCTTCTTCAAAGATGAAGTTGAAACCGAGAATTGCATTTGATATAAAATGATAATTTGTGAAAATCCATCACTTTGAATTACTCATGAGTTTGAGCAATATGTATGTTTCAAGGAGTAACGTTCTGTTATAAAGCTTTCCAGAAGCTTCAGAAGCTCCTTTGAGCATCACATGTCGATGGGCAGTGACTTCCACAAGACAGCCTTCTGCTCACATCTGAGAGACCACGGGCTGCGGATGTTGGTCAGGGTTTGGGAGGAGGAAGGTGGACGGGATGGAGAGTACTCCTCACAAGCATGCTCAGTTCTTCCCTGGATGGACTTCTTTGATCAAATGCTATCAGTATTTGCCACGTTGTTGTTTCCTCAGTATCTGAGTTCTACAGAATTTTACGTCAGATCTTTGACTCATTGTTAATTGCACTAATTAAAAAAAAAAGTGCAAAAAAAGCACAAATGCACAGCAGGGGCAGTATGTGTTGTTTTTCAAATGCTTTTTTGTCACTAGAGTACTTGTGTTCTAAAAAATGCTGGGCTATTTATGTCTGTTGTCTGTCTGATGAGGAATTCTGGATACTATTTATAGGTTAGAAAAGAGAAATAGCAAAGTGCTGTAGATCCTCACCGATACATCAGTACTTGTGTGTTTAAACAAAATGGTGGGAGGACCCCGTAACAGTGCTGTGGTGGGAAACTTGCTCCTTGCTAAGTGAGCTGAACACAGCTGATTTATTTTGATCCTGAAAACTACCTGACAGAACAGCCGGTGTTCAGAATTCCAGCAGAATATTTTACAGAACATCCAGAATACAGACTGTCTGCATTAGTAATAATAACATGATCCACACATACACAGAGGGAATTTATTAATGCAACTAATAGGTACAAAATTTAGAATTTAATATCTTTCTAGGCAGGGAGAATGCAGAGAGAGGCTGCAGAAAGGATTTCCAGACATTGTGCAGTACAACAGAAGTGTTTGAATGGGAGCTCTGCATTCCCTGTGGCTGCAGGCTGGTGGGAGCTCAAACTGGGAGCTGCTCTTGGTGCCTATGTCAGTGCATCTGTGAAACAGCAGCTGGGGGTATGCATCACTTCTGTCCTTCTGTTAGCACTTCCAAACTTCATCCTGCAGAACGTGCTTCCACTGGAAGCGCAGAGCAGCCTATCACAGCTGCTGCTTCAGGGTGAAGTCTGCTTGGGAGACGTGGTGAGATGCGTCCTCATTAGAGACTCCATCTCAGTGTGACCCAGACAGTTTTAAAGAAGGTTTCAGTGTGCCGTGCTGTTGCCTAAGCTCTTCATTGTAGTGTGTTTGCATTAAGGAAGGATGTGTCAATATACAAATCAGCTGTAAAAGTCTTGGAATTGCATGTAGAATGAAAGAGCACTGATTTTTTTAATTATAACATGTTGATTAGACTGTAGGAATTGAAAATCAAAAGCATGCACCCCACTGCGAATTTGTCTGTTTCTGAATATAAATCCTTAAGCTATTTCTTTAAGAGTGAATAAATTTGGCAAGATGTGTGGCTAATGCAGCCCAAGCAGCTGTTCTGTCGTAGTGTCTGATGTCCAGTGGAGTCATGATTTACTCCTAGAATTATTATGCCTTTGTAAGTTGCAAAAAGGCAAACTCGTGGAGTGAGGGAAAGTCCAGCTGGGTGCTGGAGAAAGAGCTTTCCTGTAAGAGTGGTCAAACACTGAGCGGTCTTCCTTGCTGGGTCGATGCCCCAGACCTGTTGGGCAATGCCCTCAGTGTTGTGCTGTAACTTCTGGTTAGCCTCGAAATGGTCAGGCAGTTGGACTTGAGGACATCTGCAGAGCCCTTTCAACAAAACTATTCTACTATATTCTGAACTTCCCTACAGTGAACAAACATAGATTAAAGCAATAATCTAAACAGTCATTCAGGGCCCTGTTTCACATGCTAACAGCCTGTCCTCTGTGACTACAGAGAGCTGCAGAAGACATAAAATTAAGGTTGTTTGGAAGACATCGGCGCAGCTTCAGGATGTATATCAATTTCTGTGTCGAGACTCAGGAGCAGTAATACAAGTTTTTCGATGCTGATCCCCTGGGCTGCCTGGGGAAGAAGTGGTTCCTTGGCTCCTGCCTTCCTGCAGGTTGTCTGCTTATAACTCCATGACTCCGGGGAGGAACACATAGGCTATGTAGGCCCCTGCGATGTCTCAGGAGCTGCGATAGAGGAGAGGGCTCAGGGTAAAGTTGTATAGGCTTTAGAGTGTGGAGTCTGTTCAAACTATATCCTCCTAGCCCCACAGAAGACCACAACTTAACTCTTGAATACTTTCCAGGCCTTGGGTTACAGTTCTCCAGTATGCTTTGTGGACTGTATGTCTCAGCTGAAATAACAATTTTGGAGCTCTGGGAGTTAAGGATGACTGCTTTCCTCTCTCTTATTATTTAAACTCACATTGGTCTGCCTGTAAGATATTTATAATTAACATTTGTCATACAGACTCTTCCCCACTGGCACCTTTTTGCTATGAAGAAATCTAAGTGAAACCTGCAGAATTAGTATCCGGAGAAATACAGTTTCTCATCAAACACATTGTGTTTTCCCCCAGGTGATTTTCAATTACAATTTTTGAATGAATATGTTCTTTGTTTAGATAAACCTGTTTGTTTTATATTGTGTTTAAATAATGTATTACTCTGGAGGTTGCAGTGAAATAATGTACTCTGAAAAAGCAGTATTGTTAGATCTGAGGAAGGATTTTCCCTGCAGATGTGCATCAGAGGGTGAAGTGGTAGTAGCTGAGCAGCTAATGCTGTGAAGAAGCAATCTTTAATTTTCAAGATAATTTAACAGGAAAAAAAATAAAAATCTTTTCGGTTCCTGTTAAGGAAGCAGGTAGCTCATTGCTGGGGCCTTTTTGTTTTCATTGGAATACCCACCTCTTCCCCTAGTTTAAGCACATTTCTTGGCCTCTCATTCTAATTTGTTGACATTTTCTAATTTATTTGGATTTGCAACCTTTTCTTAGAAGCTTCATGCCACTGCCTTGTCACTTGAGTAGGCCACGCAGTACATTGGCTTTTTGCCCCAGCCACCTCCTGCCCCTTCCATCTCTCTCCAAGATGCTCTTCTGGTGTTCTTCAGTCCTCCAGCTTCTTTTTTCCTTTCCCCAGATAAGTTCGTATCTTCTTTTGTTATTGCATGCTTATTAAAAATTAACTCTTACCTTTGTTGTTGTTCTTAATTTCTAGTTAGGCAGGTTTTTGCTGTTAGTAACAGTGGAATGGTTAGCACAGGTGCAGCATCACTCTTCCAAAGGGTGGAAATACCAAATTTGAGTGCGTGACTTAAACTGCAGTGAATTGTCTTTGAAACGGTCTATTTGGGTGAGCGTTGATTTTTTTCACTGGTACAAATTTACTGTAATAACACACCATCACCAGATTGCCCAAGGCTGGCAGTGAGTAGTTGCTTAGTGCATGTAGCAGAAAAACTTCTGAAGCTCGTACTCTGTTAAGATTAGCCACGTCTTGTTTTATACAGCTTTCACCTAATAAGACCTCCAGCGATAGAGATGCTTCAGGCAATTTACAGATATCAAGGTTTTTTCCCTGCAATCTAATCTCATCTGTTTAGCAGGGAATCCGGTTGATGTTGACCTATAACATAAAAAGGTGCTGGCGTACTTCTAGGTTCAGTAGCTCCTGAGGTGAAGAACTAGCTTCAGCAGTCTGCAGCTGTGTTATGGTTTGTCTGTATCCTGACATACCTGTGCTTTTTCTTCCCACCATCATTCATAGAGATACCACGGCACCTGCCAAATCTTAGTTTGAAGGAAAATACAGAAAAGCATGCCAGTGTGCTCTGTTCACATCTCCATTTCCATTCTGAAAATGGAAGTGAATGGTGTAATCTAATGAGACGCTTTGAAAATAGTATTTATTACCCCAAATTAGCAATTAAAAATTTCATAGCCTTGCTTAATCCTTTTTTGAATTTGCTGGAAGTACTTAGCTATGTGGCTCTCAAAGGTTTGTATTAGAAGCTGTGATTTGCAAGCAGTGTTTCTTCTCAGATCTGCTCTGTCTGTATTGCTGTCAGGTGCAGCACAGTGTAAATCCAACCATCCATGCACATAACTGTGCTTGGCAATAGATTATTCAGTGTATTTATTTTGTTGTCAGAAACGTGTGTGCTTTCTCCATGTTGACTATGATTTCATATGAGTTTCCTCATGAATTACATTTCTCCCTAAGGTATTACTTTTAAGCATGTCTGTAGCTCTGGAAGTTTCTTTCCTTCTCTTATCATGAGCTCCTTGTGCAGGTGGCTTTAATTTTCTTCTCCTACAGTCAGGGTAGCTGAGGAGAGGCAGATAGCAACCTGACTTCTTTTATCCAGGGCAGTGTTTTGCTCAGATAAACTGTGGTAAGCTCTGCTGCAAGCCATCATTTTGTATTCCTTTTTTCTCCCATAATGTGTCCTTGAATCTTCTTCCCCCTGCACTGCGTGGCTGCAGATGCTGGTGCACTTTGTAGTGTCCTGGGGCTAGCCACCAGGGAAAGCTGTGGCGTAGCATGTCAGGCCCTGTGCTCAGTTTCACTACTCTGCTGTCTTTTCAAGATAACAAAGTCCTGTTGGCAGTGACAGGACTGGATCAAAGCTGCCCCTCGTTTTATCTGATTCACCTGTATGGAGAGAATATAAACACTTTGAGTCTTTCACTTGAAACTGTTCTGGGATGGGACTGATTAATCAGATCTATCTACAGGTCTGTTATCAAAACAACCTTCAGTTTATCTGAGAAACCTCCAATACCAGAAGTGTGAAATGAGATGTCAGTGCTGAAATTCAGGGTTCAGGCAGGGAAGATGTAACATAAAATTTACTGACAGAACTGCACTTCATCTACAAGAAGCACGGGGGTTCTTTCCATTGTTCAGATATGAATTTTAAACGTTTGTTGGTGTTGAAATACAGAAGATAAAATGGTGATGCTTATTCCAGGATTTCATTTCACATTCTAAATATTGACCAGTATTCTCTATGTCTGGTATTGGGTTTCACATCTTTAGTGCTGGTGCCAATGATTGTTGTTGTGGGAGCATTATTCACCGAGAGTATTGGATACACTAGTGGACTCACCTAAGCAGTAATAAAGTGAGGCAGACTTACTTTGTATCAAATTCCATAAATTTGTCTACCTCTTAGGATGTAAAACAATACAAGAGTATTTCCATGTCTTCTGTGAATGTTTCTAGAAGTAATGAAGTTGCAGACCTGGCATATCTTTCAGATCTCTTTTTTTAAAAGGTGACTTGTTGGAACTCTCTCTGTCGCCTCACTGGAGGATATCTTTCATAGTCATATGTTTAAACTCTGAACAGCACAGGTTGGTTAGATGTCCAGTGTTACTTCCTTGGAACCAGTTGCATCTGTCCTACCATATGAAAAATTACTCTGTCTCTAGGAACGCTGTGTGCATGACATCCTTATTATTTGTTGAAAGAAGTAAGTTTTCACACAGATTTTAATTAGATGTTTTCTGATTGTATGCCAGTAAGCACAGCTGCCATAAGGCACATAATACAACAGATTTTACTGCAAACCCTAACAAGGCACTGATCTTGTCTGGGAGGACTGATTTGAAGTAGTCCTGCAGTGTTCGCAGTTTGGATCCATCAACCTGTGCATTTAAACTTGCAGGATGTAAATGCATCAGTGTGGCAGAGCAGTTTCTTGTTTCACTGTATCGTTTGGCAAAACAAATGATCTTGTTCCAGAAAAAGCTGTTTGTAAGGACCCAATTTTTATTTAAAGCACAGAGTAGACAGCATTAAAACAAGAGGTTCACGGGTATTCTCAGATCAGGCATTTTTACATCACGTCATGCTGCATGTGGAGATTTGTGTCTACACGTATAGCTTGGACATTAAATTTAAAGATGAGACAATTGATTTGCAGTTAAAATAACTGTAAATACTTAAAATATCACTCTTGTGTGTGTCACCGCGTCTTTTAAAAGCCTTCATGCAGTGTACTGAAGCTAAAAGAATTTCTTCCTCCTCTGGTTTCAGCCAACTTGACAGCTAGACCAGGACAAAGTGATAAGTTTCTTTCAGGCCCTGCTGCTCTTCTTCATTTCCTGAAGTTATTACATTTTACTTCTTTGGCTTTCTCTTAAGCAGAAGGTGTGTAACTGCTATCAAAAATACCTTTCTCTGTCCATCAATGCAAAACAAAGAGCATGGAGTTAGATGAGTACCCTGTTCACACCTTCACAATTGAAGTGCTTAGTGAGGCTGCCTTAGTTCTGGATCATTCATCATATGTAAAATATAGTATTCGAGTAGGCTTTTAAAAAAGTCTTTGTAGAGGTTAGAATAATTTTAAAGGCTTAAAAATCAAGGAGTATTTTAAAGCACTTAATTTTTAATTAATAAATTTTGGTTTTGAAGTTAGCATAAAGTACTGTGAGGATAACATATTACCACCAAACAAAGAGCTCTGCGGTTTGTTGCCTCTAGTGACGTGCATTGTGTGGCTGTGGGCAGTGGCTGTGCATGTGGTGTCCTGACACACGCAGCTGACCAGCACGCTCAGAGCACACTTGGAGTGTGACTAAAGTGAGGGCTGTTCCTCCAGCCTCACAGTGTAAACTTTTATATTCTTTTCAGTAATAACTATCACAGTGCCGAAGTTGCACTTAAAAATTGATAAAAATTTGGCACTGATGTGATCAGAGACTGCCACTTTTCTGGAAACGAGCAGTGCTGGAGTTAGTGCATAGCTTGGGATACACCAGGCTGGAACATGTGTTTTGGCTTCTGGAGAAGTACCAGTCAGTTTCTAACTTCGTAACGATTTCTCACTGCACTGCAAGGTCTCCTGATTACATATGTGGACCCACTCGCTGCATGTTTGTTATTTTAACTAAAGCAATTGCTTTAATATGCTGTGTATGGCTGTAGTCGTGACTGCATTTCTGCTTGATGTGTGCTTGCCATATGTGTAAACAATTTGCTGACTTTAGTGGTCTGACCTATTGGCCTCTGCCTGTACAAACAAATGAAAGCCAAAGTTCAGAGAGATCAGAGAGGGAACTTTAAACACCCTGCAAAACCTGCAGTCCATTAAGTGTACATTAGTATTTGGTTACAGCCAGTCCTTTTGTACTTCCAAATAATTTGTTCATAGCACATTTGGGAAAGCAGGAGAGCTTCATCTGATGCATGGGTATTTCAGGGAACTTCTGATTCTCTTTTGCTTAAAAGAACTTCTTAATCATGTGGTGTGTGTGCATGGAACTGTATTTCTGTAGCTACAAGAACTGCAGAGCATCTGTTTTCATTCTGCTGATAGAGGGCTGAAGCCCAGGCTTGGGACGTTCATTTTCCTAAAGGCCTCACCTGAATTTGCATTTCCATGCATGGTCGGTTTTGTCCCTTTGTTTTTCTCTTACACTAATGATTTCTATACCTCTGAAGCTGTGGAGGGGGAGTAATGAGTAAGACAGAAGTTAGGTTAGGTGGGACACTTGGAACTATCTGCCCACTGAACTTTGCGTTCATCTGTAGTGAATTGTTTCAGTTGTCGATAGTCTGCAGGCTTGGGTGAGTCCTGAGGCCATCTCTTCAGACACTCAGTACATGGGTGTGATGGTTTGGCATTTATTGAATGTGCTTGTGAGTATTGGAAATAGCTCCTCAAAGAACCAGTCCACTGTTAGTGAGATTTAGCAGTTCTGTCTTCCACATTTTTTGTCTGAAAATGTACTAATGAACCTTTAATAACATGTGCTGGCTAGTTCCTTTAAGGAACAGTAGAGAGGACTGTGTTGCTAAGTCAGTATCAAAATTCATACACTTCCCAACTTTAGGAATCATCTAATCCTGCTAGCAAACTGAAAACACTCAGCAAATGAGTTACAGAGTTCTTTCAATTTTTAAATTTCCATTTGGTTTCTATCTTGGAGTTCCAAATATCATTGGATTTTGGCTGATTTTTCCTGTGCTGAAGTTTGCCCAGTAGGCTTGTCAAATAAATAAGCTGGATGAATAAGTAGATAACAGAGAGGTTTGCAAAATATTTTTTTTTTTCCTGAAGATACTTTTATGGCTTCTGGATGGTGCTATTACCAGCTTAATTAGAGATCTAATTAGAACTGTTCTGTTTGATGGGGGCCTTTCCTGTCTGTAAATTGTTTGAAAGATGGCAACTTTGTCAAGTGATACCATTGCAGGGTGCTATCTTAAGAAACCAGCTTTCACTGGTATTTTCTAGTGTCAGAGGTAATGCTAGCAAGTTTTACTTTTCATTTAGAGATTTCATTTATGTGTTAAAGTTGGAGAGAGAGGCAATTAGAAAAGGGTCTGTAGTGTAAAGAATGAATGATAGCACGAGACAGATGACCCACATGCTTAAAAGAAATGTGTCAAGAGAGATAAAGTGAGAAGTGTCAGCAAGATCTCTGAAAAAATAGTTGAAGACTGGATGTGAAGAAGGCACCTGAGCTTGAAAGGAAGACAGAGAAGTGTGGCATGGGTAAAAAATGCAAAGCTGCTGATGTTTTGACAGAAAGAAATAAACCTGGATTCAGTAAGCTAAACACACAGAAAAGGCAAGTCAGGGCTGTCCAAGTTCCTGGACAACAAATATCCCCACTTCACTTTCTTCAGCAGTTTCTTTGTCAGTTGTTCATGTTGCAACCCTGGCTTTATGGGAGGGACTGAAGATTCACTGGGTTCCTCCTGATGTCGAGCACAAACTTGCTGAGCTTTGCTGCCCACTGATAACTGTACATTCTGTAAGCTGAACCAAGAGCCTGTAGAAGTCAAAGGACTTGGCAAGTGTTTGCAGTGACTTTCAGTACTGGCTTCTTGGGAATCACTGTGATGCTGCTGGCATCTAACAGGGTCTTTGTCATTTGTGTCTCATCAACTGAACTTCTCAGTTTGAGCAAAAATGAGTGAACTGTACTGTATCTGAGTCTGAGAGGCCAAATTAACCCTACAGATTCTTCTGACATGAAATATTCTTATTTTTTGACTGAATTTTGTTTCTAAAAGGCTTCATTAATTTTCTGAAGTCTTACTAAGAACTGTTTCTGTCAATCAGATCCTGTATCTACTGACTTCTATGTATGACTTATGAACAATAAGAAGTTTAAAGTTTTGTTTTACATTCCTTTGAGAGAATAAAGCAGAAGCTATGTCATCTGTAATGCAAACGTTTTCAAAATTCAACACGTAACTTGATATACTTAATATACTAAAATACTGGGGTATTCTGTCATCATCGCTGCAATATTTCTGCACTCTTCTAGTTTGGTGGTGTGAACAGAGGCTGTACGTGCATGCAAACAGTTTCCTGAAAATGCACATATCTTTTTTCTAAACTGCTTATGAAGAGGAACTTCAATATTTTCTCTGTCTCATTTCTTTCCAACAGCTTTACGTGTATGATAGCGTAAATACGTATGCTATTGAAGTGTTAATGAAAATAAGTTTGCCTTTAAAGCAGGAAGGAGATGAAACAAATCCAAACAACAGTGTGGGCTTTCTACCAAATGGAGCTGTGCCTTTAGCAGCTTCTGTGGCTGGGGAGCAGCGGCAGCTGTGTACTTGTACTTCTTGGACGTGTATTGTTTCTCTTTTTTCTCAATGTAACAGGTCTGCTGTGGTGTGGAGATATAAGATTTGAGAACTTAACCTGGTTGTAAGAGTGTATTTGAGATGCTGCATACAGGAGTACTGAGTGCCTGAAAACTCAGTTTTGTTTTCCAGAATCAAAAAACCAGCAACAAAAAAGCATGTTGTTGTTATTGTTATTAATAATAATTATTATTATTATTGGAGGATGAGAAGGTTCTGCTTAGGAAGGCTTCCTCTTCAATGTTTTATTGCAGACAGAAGAGTTTTTTTAGTTGGTAAATATAGAAATGGTGTTACTGCCCAACATTTTGTGCACAGTGCTAGTTTCAGAGTAGGAAAAATCATGACACTGTTGTGGAGGAATTTGTCCCTTGTACTCACAACAAGCCCTTGTACGCACTGGTCAACTGCTGGAGCTTCCCATAACTGCTTGTCAGACTGCTCATGGGAATCATGGCTGTTTCTCTGTTAGAAACCTACTTAAAATGTCAGTGTCAAAAAGTAACATTTCATGTATGAAACATGAATGGATGTGAAATCTAAATGTCATTTTTAACATAGTATGCTGCTTATTGGCCAGATTTTTTAATTACTATAACTTTTATTTAATAGAATTTCACATTAAGTGTACCAGTTCCAATTTATAAGTCATCTTAGTAAACCTTACAGCAAGTGTAGTCATAGTTGCATTAAATAGGGAAAAGCTTTGTTTTGCCAGGTGGTGACTAACAAAATACTGCATCTGGTAAAGTTTTCCTTCCTATATAGTGAAGAGAAAAATGTATCTGCAAATATATTGAGAACTCAGAATGAGCTCTGTCAATAAGTAGCATTTACATATATGCATTTTATATTCAGAGGTCCTAGATAGTCCATAGATGGAATTTTGATTCAAACAAATTTTGCTTGTGTCAGAAGGGTGATATCCTTTACATGTTGGGCAAGACTATTATTTGAAAATAGTAAAAGCACATTAATATTAAGGTGGGTGAAGCAGAATTACTATTATGCACGTGAATTTTTCTGTCATTTATGATTGCTTGTAATAACAAATGTAGTTATCTACTGTTTTGCCCTGTTGTAGTCACCCTATAAATAAATATAAATAAAGCCAGAGAACCCATTGTATTTAATGTTTTGGGATACAGTATCTCCTCAGTACACAAAAGAGATAAGACTTTTAAACCAGAGCTTTAGGGTATCTCTGCATGGTTAGTGATTGAAGTAATACATGAAAGTGATTGTTTTGTAGTACAGCTGATGATGAAGAAAGCCATTTTTTGCTATAAATAATATGAGAACGCACACTAGGTGCATTAGTTTTACCAAAATTTATTCTTCAAGCTCTTAGGATTAAGATTTCAAGTCTAAGAAGCAGATGGTCACTTCTCAATGCTAATCTGGCAGGAATGTGTCCCGGTCCTCTATGGAACTCAGTAGCATTGTGTACTCTCTGACATCCATAGGCTGTTGGTAGAGGGCATCTCCCTGTGCAGTCTTCTCTGCTGTTTTGGCTAGTGCTGGAAGCACTGACAAAGTGCCTGGACCTTACTTCTTCTGTCACTGAGAAAGGGAGAAAGTGCTGTTCTGCTTCTCTTTCCGTGTCAAGGTCAGTCTTGGTCGCAAGATTTCCTAAAGACTCTTTGGCTTTGTTGTCAGGGCCAACATAACTTGCTTTTACTCTGTTTTACCCAGAGTCCAATAGAATGGTATGCTGTTGGAACATTTTTTTGCATAAGGCCTGGTGTTTGGTGCTGCATGGCACCGTCAAATAGCAAAATGTTGTGGATAGGATAGGATTTGATTTCTAATTTTTCTAGATCTTTATCTATTTGTCTTTTTTATTTTCTTTCTTTTAAATGGCCATATAGTCTATCCAGAATGAATGGATACATATACATACAGATATTGTGTACATATATATATATATATATACACACACACACAATATGTATATATATGTGTGTGAATATATATATAAAATATGTAATAAATATATATTACATATTGCCTGTCTGTATAAAATTCATACCCATTTTAGGGCCTATAATGAAATTCTTATGAAACTCATTCAGCTCTTGTTGAGAAAGTAAGCAACTGCTTCATTAGATGTGTAATTGTGTATTGCAGACAGCAGTCTGAAGATGTTCTTACCCTTTCAGTGAGTAATTGTAGTAGGGGATTCATTGCCCCACAGGGCATTTCTTGCTGTCTTGCCTCTTGTTGTTTCCTGCCTCGCAGAAATAAGCAAACAGTAAATGATTTCTGGATTTAATTATCTGGAGAAAGATGTGTGCCCTGAATACATTAGAAGGTGTAATCATTAAGTGTAGCGTCCCTATAGGCATTTCCTGGATGTCCCTTACAGTTTTTCATTCCCCAGGCTTTCTGTTCTGGCTCAGCCTTGCACTAAGAGGCCATCTCTGGTGGTTTGCACGGCCTGATGCTGGCTGTTGTTCTCATTTGGAACTGGGTAGCCCTGCAGACCTCGCTGCTGCTGCTCGCTGCCTGCACACAGCTGCCTGAGCCTCCGAGTTCAGAGAAGCAGTGAGTGTGAACTTGGGGCGGTAACAGGCACTGCAGTGAGAGACTTCATTAACAGCAGTGCACTATGGATCCTGAAAGCAGTGTTCAAGTGACCTCCTTCTGGCTCGATGGAGACTAGGGATTTATTTTTATTGCATATTTACGGCTAAAATTGTACTCAGATGAGACTTTTGAACAAAAATAACTGACAGCAGTGGTATTCTTGATGGGTGATTACTTATGCTGGTTGTACAGAGGATTTTTAAGAGTTTTTTCAGCCATTGCAAATTTGAAAGTCTGTTATTAATAATGCATCTATGAAACCAGAACTTCACCACTGGAATGGTGATTCTGCAGCACTTCTGTTGGCCTTTTTGTGCTCAGTGCAGACGTTTTCATGTCATTCCCATTGAGGCCTCAGACCTACTTTTTCAGTGCTTTTCAATTTATCTAGACGTTGCAGTTGGGAAAACAATTGTATTTTCAGTTATCTGGTTAGCATTAAGAACAACAGCTTCCATTAGAGGGAAACATACAGCTATTGTCTCGTTGAATCAGTCAGGAGATTTAGTGTTTGGATTAGGAGAAAATTAAAATTTAAGAAAAAAATCGGTATTTTATTAGAAACTGCATTAAGGATAGAATTATTAGAAAAGAGAATATATGTGATGATAATTGTAATCATTACATAATGTAATGCTTTTCAGAGCTCTTGGAAGGTGGCGTTGAATGTGGGAATAAGGACAGACACCTGCCTTCCAGGAACAATTGTACACCACTGAAGTTTGGCAACTTAGTTATTTAGGGAATTTGTAGGAAGATAGGAAACAAAAGATAGAAGCAAATGTTTGGAGTTTAAGATGGAAGATTATTAGGGTCTCTGCTGAGTTCTTCTCTGCTCAGTACATTGATGATGAGCTGGAAAAGAATCTGATGTTGTGAATTGGAATGAAACAGGAAACCTGGCTGTATTATTCTGGCCTGCTTACATCTTGAGTACTGTTTGCTCCTGTTGTTCATCCCTGTGTTCCTCCTCCCCCTCTGTGCAGCTGTAAGGTTAGTAAGTTCAAAGCTAAATAAATACTGAAACTTAGTAGGCTGGATAATGAAAGCAGAATGGCTTCTGCACAAAGAAGGAATAAAGCTTGTAAGAGTGTGTTGGATCTGACCAAAGGTCGGTGTCCAGACTTCAGCAGTTGCCATTAGGAGCAGGCTGAGGGAGAGTATGGGAGCTCATGAGCACATGAGATGTTTCTTCCCATAGCCTCTAACCAGGTGGGTTTCAGTGACTTTCTTAGCCGTATGTGTGTGTGTGTTTAATAATTCTCAGTAGCTCATTTCCTAAACTCTCTGGTTTCCTTTTGTGGAGCTGTGTAAGCTTTTTGCATCTAGTGCAGTTTATGTACGTGTGTTGTAACAAACTGTCTCTGTTGGTTTGCTCTGGCTAAACTCCTCTGCCTCTAGGAGAAGTATCTGCAGGAAATACACACACACACACACACACACACACACACACACACACACACACACAAATTCTCTGTGGTGTTAAATGGTATAGGAAAAAAGAAAAAAAGACTATTGAAGGTCTTTTGTCAAAATGTGATAACTGTTTCCAGTGAAATATCAGGTGTCTTATTTGAAAAGTGAGTTTTGTACATTGAACAAGTCCATCAAATGAGTCACTGCAGTAAGATTATGTGGAACCCAAAAGTATAAATAAGATTAACAGTGGATAAGGGGGCTACGTGTATTTATTCTGGAACCACTGATGTTCACTGAACAGTCCATCCATCCAGTTGCATGCTTTACAACAGAAAATCTTTAAACTGCTGGTGATCAGAAAATGGAAAACAAAATAAGTGAACTAAAATAAAATTACATACTCATAAGAAAGTTGAAATTTCATGTGGTGTTCTCTTTTAATTCAAAACAAATATGTGATTTAGCTCTGTTTACTAAGATTAAAATGCCAAAAGATAACAGAAATGAGGTTGTGGCTCTACATGTAATAACAGGAAAGAGAAGAGCTTGTATTTAGTATTTTACTTATATTTAGTAAAGTATCAAGTAATATTGAAGAGCACTAGGGCTGTTATGAGAGTTCCAGCAGGGATTACAGGATCGGTTTGTCTGGTCATATAAGGTGAATTCCATTTCCACTTTGCCTCTATAAAATAAGATTAGAATAAAGTATAGAGGAACTGTTAGAATTATTTGATATTTTGTTACTCACATGTGTTTTCCATTACCATCTAAATGCTTAAAATAGTTCCAGGAGACTGAAAACAAGTCTATGTCAGTTTATAAAATACTTTCAGCTACTTAAAATGGAAATAGCTTGAAATGGATTATTGTAGGTAAGCTTAAAAACTGCCCTCAATACAGATTAGACCATGACAAAGTTCCTGCTGTTGCATGATAGTGGACTTAATTCCACTCATTTCTTGAGCTGACTGTGGATATCTATTCAAATTTAGGTAACCTTTAAAACTAAAATTAAGCTATATGTGCAGTTTGCAAGGTATCCTTAGAGCCACTTATGTTTTATTCAGAGCTGCTCTTCACAAGTGTATTGTGAATATCAAACCTTCTCCCTGAGAAAAAGCAACAAATGTTTTGTATTCTGTCTTTCTAGAGAAAGCAGACACAGCCCAAGTGCAGGAGAAGGAAAATGTTCCATGTAGAACAGAACTGAGCTGACCTAAAGTCCACCTATTAAATCTGTCACCAGTGCATCATCACATACCTGCTCGTAACTGATTTTCTATTTCTTTGCTTAGAAATAGCATTATGAAAATTGCTACTTGGTCAGTACTGACAACGTAACTACTTAGTACGGTGTTGAAAGTATGATTAGATTCTGAAAATGAGTAAATTGTGAGATTACTAAGATACTCACTGGTACCTGGGGTGGTCAAGTGCCCACTACTTCTTCCTCATTTTTCCCCATCGGCTTCATCACTGAAGCCCTTGACCCACTTTCATCCACTTTTCCCCAGTTCGGAAAACTTCCATTGCTTATTAGGCCATAGAGAGCCACTTTCTCAAAACACTGTATGTGGAACTGGAGGAAAATGTCCTTGCACATTTTGAGTCAAAATACGAAAGTGTTCTGTTGTGACTCCAGTGCTTCTTACAAGGCAAATCATTAAGGTAAAAGATAAAAGTATTCTATTATCAGTGCAGAACTATTGAGGAAAACAAGAATTCACCCACTAAAGCTGAAATGGAAAGTTTTAGGACTATCACTTATGGATTCCTTTTGCTAAACTGATCTATTGGTTCTTAAACTAATGTACTAATCCCTATTGCTAAACAAACCAACCTATATCAGTAGTTTTCTAGCTATGTTTTGTCCAAGTTCATTTGGTAACTGATACTAGCCTGCTCTGTCTTGTTCTCGCGTATGTTTGGTGGTTGATCTAAAGTGCATCCTTTTAGCATGATTCAACATATGCCAAAAGCTGCCTCTTGCCTAGTCTTGTGTTGTTGTGCACTCTTATTGTGAATGTTGGTGCAAGTTTGATCTCAGGGAGTTGGTTATGGAATATACTTAGTAATGCAGTAATGCATCCTATTTATTTCCATGGAAACTACAACAGATATGAAGAGCAAAATAACACTGTTTGATAGAGCAAATTATCAGCTACAAAATACTCTTAATCAGCATAGTCACCTCCATTAGCTATGCATTTTCACTAGGGGTGAACAAGAGCCTGCATGCCACACACCTAAAAATCTGCACTAGCAGAGGTGACCGTCTATTTCACATCTGCTATGATCATGTCATTGCTAGGAAAGTTTTGCCCGCTCATTCCAACTTTCATTAGTCTGAACAGATAGTAGTCAGGAGGTGCCAGATCTTGGCTATAAGGTTGGCATGTTAGGACAGCCTAACCAAGATTGACATCATTCTCTACAGTCTTCAAACTGGTATGGAGCCTGGCATTATTGTATCCAAGGAGAAAGGTTGTCCTCTTTGGTCTGACTGCAGATGTTTGTGCCTTTGTTTCATCAGCATCACTGTGTAGCACTCAGAGTTGATGATTTTTCTGGTTCCAGGAAGTCCAGAAGAATCACCCCTTTCCTAACCCAAAAGATAGCGCACATCACTTCACTTGCTGAGTGCTGCATCTTAAACTTCTTCTTTGAGGAATTCACGTATCTCCTCCCCATGCACTGCCATTTCACTCTGGCTCGCAGTGGCATTTGAGCATTTGCAGGACCCACTTGGTGCAAACCTTGGTATATTTTAACACTGCCACCATTGTTTTCAATGCAGCGAAGCTGATATTCAGCTCTGCACACGGTTCGCTGATTGTAATCTCCCAATCTGTGCTTATGAGCTGATTCAGACACTCTTCATTTTGTGGTGTGACAGGTGTGCATGGGTGCCTGAAATGTGGCTTGTCTTTTCCGTTACTGTTGCCACTGCTGAAATGCACCGCCCATCATTTCACTGTGCTCACATCCACTGTTTTGTCTCCAGAAATGTTTAGCAAACATCCATGAATGTCAGTGGGTGCTATTTTTTTTCCATGTGCAGGAATTCAGTTCCACATCTTTGCTTCATATGCGCTTCTGTGTCAGACACCACTTTGTCAGACTGCTTCTCTGCTGCCGTCTGTCACAGAACTACAGAATGTAATGGAACATTGGTGAGAATGTTCAGCCTCTACTGCCATCCCACCAACATCCGCCTCCGATGCCGTGGGCTACCGTAATAAAGTAGGAGGCATTACTTTCAGAGCAGCCCTCATAATTGTCACAGGCAGGGAATAAAGGATTGAGATACTTCTGGGGCAGTCAGTGAGCTGCTGCAGATATTCGCTTTATGCCATACTTCACTAACAAATACTTCACCAAAACAGTGTCCCAGACAAGGTGCCATTTAACAACACTGCTGCTTTATAAAGGGGTGGATTATAAGAAGGAAAAGACATACATTTTCTACTTCTTTTGAACCATGGGCACTCGATTAGAAAAGGTAGTTTTAGACAAATAAATGTTTATGGATGCATTGAACAACCTTGGAGTAGAGTAGTTCAATTGCAGATTGACTTACCTGCCAGTAAGCTTAATGTGTTTGATGTGCATTGATCCAGTCCACGAAAAAAGGTCACTTTCTCATTATCCCCTGAATTGAAGCTCAAGACGGTGAACTGCCTAATTTTGTCAATGTCTTACATTAGATCACCCAAGTCTTCTGGCCCAGAATGACAGCACCCCCTGCAGCGATCCTTCCATGTTTTATCCTTCAGTAGTGGCAGATGGCCAACAAGCAAACCTCATGGGACTTGAGCATTGGGCAGTTGCACTGAAGTGTTGAGAAGGTCAGCAATTGACCTATTACAAAAAGGCATTACGGCATTCAGTTGTCCTCTAAAATGGATCACTTATAAGTGACACATGAAATTTGTGTGCATTTTTTATATTTAATTCTGTGAGAGAATAAGTGAACCAGGGCAGGCTTGATGCTGGCATGTAGTGATAAGTTGTTAGATAAATCAAACTGTCTTCTAATTCATGGGACTGGGAAAGTTGTAGTAGCTTCCATCTAGTGGTTTGAAGTTGTACTAGAAGCTTACTACTGTATTTTTTTTAATTTCAGTATTTGTTCTCTTTCACTTCATGAGGTTTCTTTTGCTTCTGAGGTCCAGCTGCGGTGGACAGCTCTCTCAGTGGCTGCATGTTGGTGCGAGGTGCTGACACACGTGCACTGAGCTGCTGTGCTGAGTAGGAGTTTGACCCGCTGTCTGTCTGCTAAGGTTGGCAGCGTTTTACATGTGCTAGAACATAAGGTTAAATTATACTTGGTGTCTGTTTCACTCTTCTGGCTTTTCTACTCCTTTAGTTAAACTCATAAATCTTAGTTTGCAGTATTACTATCTATGTTATAGCTATGTTCTTCTAGAGGAATTACCTGAGCTCAGTACCTTTTTTTTTATCTCAAAAATGCTCTTCTCTTCCAAGTGTTATTTTAAAGACGGAATGTAACTTGACAGTGCTATCTGCACAGCCCTCCCGCTATGCTCCTTTACCCTGCTTTATTGAGAATTTGAACTCTGGAAACCTTACAATGTAACAGTGCTGCGATGATGTTCGAAATGTTTGATGTTTGAAATGTTTAATGTCCTTTCCTGATGTTAAGTTTCTGGTAAGATACCAAAAATACCAAGGCAGATAATTTGTAACATGTTGCACACAACACTGGAAGGATTTGGCTATGAAAATATTGCTTTCCTTTTTGATGTTGATGTTTTGGGTGTAATGTCCGTCTTTTTGAAGTTACTTTGTTAGTAGTCTGGGTTGACCTGGGGACTGAGGAGCATTGAATTTGAAGCAGACAGTCGCCTATAACCAGCACAGAGCATCTGAGCACAGCAGAGGGACAGTGTCATGAGCTTGCTTTCTCTCTTCCCCTCTCCATCCATTTCCCACCCCCACCTCCAATTTGTACAACATTTTTGGGGGTCATTTTATCTATTCTATAGCCATAGTTTGTGTTTTTTGTCGTTTCCAAGCATAACATTTGCTTTCCCTTGGGATAAGTAAAGTATTGAAAGTAAGCAAACTTTGCACTGGCAAAATATGAAGGGACTTGTGGGGTCAGTATTGTCCAATGGCATTTACTGTTTGACTGGAGTGCTGATGGGAACAGAGCTGAGTTCACTTTCTGATACAGTGCTGGGCGTATTGAGTTAAGTAAGCTTCATTGGCAAAGTAGAGCATGTGAAATTGCACTGTGTATTTCTTATGAGCTCTTGTTCTCAAGCATCTAGGTACTGTAATGTGCATTATTTTACCCTGGCTGAAAAAAGGGGAGGATAACTTAATATTATGATCAATTCTGGCTATAGGATGATTTGCAGAGAAAATGGTGCAGTCTGTCATACTTCTGGGAGCTGATTACTGTAGAGTTAGCATGGCCACATGCTCCTCAAAGGCTTGTAAGGCAAGGGAAAAAGTTTGGCATATTTTAGCTGGAAAGCTTGTGTTGGGATGAGGCCAAACTAAACACCAGTACCTCTCTGCATTTATGATTTGCATCTTTTCAGCTCTTCAGGTTCCTTGGTTGCAGTGATATTTATACATACCATTGGTGAAGGTCTGCCTGCAAGAATTGCTCCCATTCTTGTGTAGAACAAATACATGGGGCACATCTGGGGAGAAAGAAAATTTCTGTTCTTTGATTTCTAAAAAGAGAAAATTTTCTGCGTGTACCTTGACAAAGAGTTCCTGGAGATGAGTGATCACCTTTCCATGAGTGGAAATTTTGGAAATATGTGGGGGTACATCCTCACATTTTTCCACTACAGGTTAGGTATGTGCATTCTATGTAAGATTCTTATAGGTATGTTAAAGTCAGTTGTTTGTTTGTTTGTTTCTTTGTTTGTTACTAATTAGACTTTCCTCTGTGTGCATCTACCTACCCATATGGATATAAATAAAGTGCTGAGAACCATCTCCTGTCTTTGTCCATCAGAGACGAAGCTGCAGCAGTGTTGATCTCTTTTCCTGAACTGTGCTCTGCTCCTCATCCAGCACTACTTCAACCAGAAACTGCTTCACAGTTCAGGAGTTGGCATTCAAGGAGAAAATTGATGATAAAGAGCTCTTTCAGGTAGTGTGCACAGGACCCAGAAGGATCCACTGGTTAGGAGGAAAATACGAACTGGAAGTAAGTTTCAAGTTTTAATAGTGAGGGTTGCTTACTATCCTCTGCAAGGTTTTGCCTGGAGATATAAGTCCCCTTGGCTGCAGGTTTTTGTCATTGGAGTTCGACGACCTTGATAAGAATGTATTGCACTCATTGGACCTTATGGGAGGATCACAGGGTTCTGCTTTACAGCTGTCACTGCAGGGGCTCGTGTTGAGTGACTTTGATTCTTTGGCTGAATATGAGAAGCTGAAATTCATTCAACCTCGGCCAAAGCAAGCACTTGCTCAGATTTGTTCTGCTGCAGTCCTGCAGTTCTGTTCCTGGCATTCCAGAATTACCTTTGGCAATGCCACCCATAGCCCTCCGTGCAGTTCTGTGGCTATGGAGCCTGTTCTGCTTGGAGCACGTCTGCAGCTTTGTCAAGTACTGTTTGCATTTCAGGAGAGGCAGATCAGAGTGGGCTGGTTTTCCTTCTGCTTCTGGACACAGTGAGGCACCCAGTAGCTGTTCATTTCATGTGAGTTCTGCAAGTTGAAGGTTTTCAGAAATGTATGTTGCACAGTAACTTTTAGTACTCAGTGATTTATGTGTTCAGGTGGATAATGCACCAAAGATGTGACAGTGTTCTGGTCCGAATAGCCTATGGCTCCTTGAATGGTGGTTGCTGGTGGTTGCTTTAGCAGACTCTTCATCAAGAGCAGGGGTTGGCTGCTCCAACTGTGCTCACCTCTGAGAATGGCACTGCGGGATGCTTTTTTTTTTTTTTGGTCCTTAAGTCGTGTAGTTACTAACATTTCTTTTAGATGGCACCTAATGGGATTATGGATATTTTATGTCATCTCCACATCAATAATGCAGTGCGGGCCATGTGAAGAATTGATTCTTCTCGTTTGGGGAGGGATGCAGAAAGGTAATTCAACTGTTGGAAGTGAGGGATTCATTTTAGTAGCTCTATTTTTAATATAAGTACTCGGTATGACCTTGAAGTCACAAATGGAAGCAAGAAGGCTAATTAGCAAAATTTTGTAATCACTTTGGATTAGTCCCTGAATTATAACCATGCAATGAAATCAGTATTCCCTTGAGCAAAGCGAGTTGTACTGCGGAGGTAGATTAGTGCTTAGGAGGGTACTGGCTGTGTTGCTTAGCTATTTATCAGTGTTTCATTGTATCTGAAAACTAGGTTGTTCTGAGTTTCTTTGTTTTTTTCCCATGGGGCTGCCTGTGAGAAGTGTTAATTCTTGCGTGAGCTATTTCCACATCTGTTGTCTTTCAGTCAGAGAAAGTCAGCACTTCTGTTTGCTGGTGCCAAGCGTGCCCTTTCTGAGGATCAGTGGAGTCCTCCAAACTGCCCTCTGGAGGGAGGAGTCCTGCTCAGCCCAACTGCACCCCTGCAGATGGCAAGGAAAGGCTGTGATTTAGCAAAATGACCCAAGGCAGGAGGATATTAAAAAGAGTATGGTAGTGGCGCAGTGCTGTACAAAGCTCTGGGAACACTTGCATCTTGTAGACAAGCAAGAAGTGCACTTAATGGTTTTGGTTGAGAGAACTTCCCCTGAAGGCTGACAGTAAACTTTTAATTCAGTATTTGGGATTTCAGAAGTCTGAATTTTGTATGCATAAGTTAACATTCATCTGCTTGTTTTTGTTCACCCAGGGTGTTAGGTATTGAAGTAGCAGTACTGGTGTGTTTATTTCTGTAATTGTGGGTTTTTTTCGTTGTTTGTTTTGTGTGCTGTGTGTATCCTCAAGCATTTGTAGCAAATTTGCATTTGGGGAGATGATGTACCAAGAACTAGGGTGATTAACATATAATAATTATTATTATTATTTTGAATGAGAAAAATATTTTTAAATGGAGCTTTTGCTCATTGATGTGGCACTGGGAGCTTTCTGTTTGACATGCAACATTACAGTTATTGTTAATCCATAGTTTTAATACAGAGTGCTCTGGGTGTTGATATTCCTAACATAAACTGCATAGTCATGGTTATATAAAGGATAATGATTTAAAGGTGGTTCTTCATCTAAAACTGTTAAGGAGAAGCTCTTCAGTTTATTAATATTAATAGAAATACATTTTCCTTCTCTTAGACTCAAACTTAACCCTTTTTTTTCTTTGATACTTCAGTTCCTTACACTTTGTAAGGAAAGTAATGTTTATGTTATCTTCTTTTATCTTACACTTCCAGACTGACAAGGTCATTTTTATTTCTCAGATCTGCACCCACCAATTGCAAGGTTCCTGCAGCTCATGAAAGATGAGTGTAGCTATGCCCAGCAGAACACAGGGCCAAGCGGATAATTCTAGTGTTTCATTTCTACCAAGGAGGTCATTGTGGTGCATATGAAGGAGCAAAAGATAGCAAAATTTGTGATTAAACTCCTGTTTTGTTGGTGCAAGCTATATTTCAGGTAGCATTTCTGGTTAAATACTCTGCCTTTTGTTTTAGAAGGTGAGGTGATGAAGACATTTCTCTTAAGTGTTTTCTGTTGGTTTCTGAGTAATTGCTTGAACTGGGAAGCAAGGAGCTAAAGAATGAGAGAAACTATTTTGGTACTGAAAAAGAAGCCATATAGTATTCATTTCAAACAGAGCTTTTTTTGGTAGGCTAAATGTTTTGTTGGAGCAGTGTAGCATCTCTGTTTTGACTTCAGAAAGGCTTGAATCACAAAGAAGCAAACTTTACAACTGCAGAGCAGTGCAGTCGATACGAATGCATTGGCTGCTTCTTACAGAGTGCACAATATTGCATTTTCTTTTCTTCGGTCCTATAGATTCTAGTTCCATGCTATGCTACAGAGCACTTCCTCATATTGCTCAAAATTACAGAGAAGCGACTCCTGTGTTTCTCCAGGAGCCATTCATCCAGTTCTTACAGATGCTCGTGCAGTGCAGATGTCAGCTGTAGCAGTCATTGTGTTCAGTTCAGCTAAGGAATATTTGGATAACTGAGCACAGCTGAAAGTGCTGATGCCGTGGTTATGTGTTCAGCACTGAAGCCAGTTTAGGAAATAAACGGTATTTACACAATTTTGAAATGTGTGTGTAACTTTCTTTGCAGTCAGTGGCACGTAGGGGACAGCAAAATAGTGCTCAGGGGCCAGGCACCGGGAAGCTGTGACCTGTGGAAAAGAGACTGATGTACCAGTGGCAGAAATAGGCTATGTGCACATCTTATGGAGGCAGCTGATTCTTTAGTACTGACTAATATTGTGAAAGATTTGCTCCTCTGTTGGTACACAGTAGCTTAGAGTAATCAACTGTGATTATAAAACAACTCATTTGATTTAATAGAGAGCACAAAGAAAATCCAAACAAAAAAAACCCAGCCACTGATCCTTTTCAGTCTTTCATCAAATATGATTTTGCTGACGCTGACAGAAATGAAAGGCAGGCACACTATGAATACACTTACCCTCTTTTAAATTTGTCAGTGATAATGAAAACTCACATCCTTTCCCATTGACACAAAGAGTGCTGCAGACTTGCTGAGTTAACAGTCTGGCTCTATCACCCTGTCCATGCTACCAGCCTGTCATTTTTTCATACCTCATTCTAGCTGGCAAATCTGCAGCATCCAGGGTTGATGTAAAAGCTCTGGTTGTGATGGTAGCTTTGTTCCTACTGACACTTTATCTTTGTGTAATAGGCATGTATTTCTGATCGCTGATTTTGAATTTCTTGTATTCTGTTTAACTTCCACAACAGTGAGAAAAGTGCACTGATGGTGTTGGAAGATTTGCCTTTGCAAGCATGCTGGCACTAAATATACTTGAAAATAAATATTTATGTTTGCATACACTGGAATCTCAAGTGATAAATCTCCTATGATTGGTCTTTTACCACTGATAAGGACTAATGTAAAAAATATTTTAAGCACAGATATGGTCTTTGTGAGCTCACCTCTCCTTGTGGTGGGTTTCTGCTATAGGAGAAGGGAGCAGGCTCAGGCTGGATGGGTGCTCTGCTCCCTCCAACTGTCACCATGGCTCCCTGTTTCTTTTAGTGATTTCAGCTGAAGGGGAAAAGAGGATGAGTCAGCCATCAGCTTATTGTAAAACAGTGTAGACAGTTGTAAATATAACCTGTCTGGAGATTTGGTTCAAGTAATCAGCACAAAATATCCATAGACCAAGTGTCACTTGGAACCTTCTCACTGGAAAAAAAACAAACCTTGTTGGGGTGGGAGAGAGCAAGTGATTAATGTTGCTTAAAGGGGAAAGTGTATTATTTATTGCTTAGAGTGTGTGTTTCCTTGTGATATTCATTGCCTTCCGCAGAAGTGGAAACAATTATCTTGTAGACTATTGCTCTGGATTAGTATCTTCCAGTTCAGTGCAGCTAAAATAATATAAAATCTGAACCTGAGGGTACAGGCTTTTCTGTGCCTGGGGAGAAACTTATGGCGTGGGGAACAGGTTTCTCACAGTACATTTCATAATTGTTGACAACTTGGGATGAAATCGTGAATTTAGCTTGCAGAGATGTTTGAGAAGGATGTGGTTGCAATGGGTGTGTGTTTAAATGAGAATGGCTTTTGTATTTCTGTTGATAAAGGCTTATGAATTACATGTCTCCATTTGAACTTTGCAATAAGTGGAAGTGTGTGAAGTGAACCAGTTTCCCCTGCAGACCTTGCACTTGTTTATTTGCAGTGCTTAAATCTACAAAGGCATTAAAGCAACAGAGCTGCCCCCAAAGGCAAAAAGCCTTTTTAGCAAAAGCACAACAGCCATGCAGATAACAACGTGAGCTAGGCTGAGTGAGGAAGAGATGGGACCATTCTCCATATACCCATAGGAAGATGGAGTTTTCCTTCAGAACAGGATTATATTAGTTTGGGTGTTGACTAAAGCCCTTCCTTCTAACTCTGTTAACATGGTTAGCTCCATAATGAGTGGTCCAAAACGGCAGTTAAATTTGATGTATTTTTTTCATTCAATATTTTGTATTTCTTAACCTGCTTATTATGTTTAGGGGGTGGATTGGAGAAGCAGAATTCATTTGAAAAGGCTGATTTGTAACACCTTGTGCTAACTGTGCAGCAAAAAGCCCCAGCCAACAGGTTGTTTCCATTTCTTTATCCATTAGCCTTGCACAAGGCAAAACAGCAGAAGCAGATTGCCTCTGCCTGGCATATGGAAATGAGATTTAAGAAATAATTCAAACAGTGATGTCTAGATTTGCTGTGAAATGGAGATGGGTTGCAAAACAAAGATGTTGCTTTCATGTAGATCTCTGATGGTGCTGCTGCAGGAGGCAGGAATGAAATGTAATGTATTAAAATAATGAAGCAACCAACTCCTTTTTTTTCTTTTTTCTTTTTTTTTAAATCCTTTTAGCCTACTTGTACACAGTCCATTTTTGAAGCGTATTTACTCTGTCAAAAAACTTCTTAAATTAACATGAAGTCTATGCCTGCTAAACAAATGTTTAAAATGTCCCCTTCAAATTAATACTCCCAGCAGGACCCACACGAGTAGGTCTGGAGTGGGGAGCTTAAAGTCCTGCCTAATTTGTGGCTCACAAGGCTCCCACCTTTAAAAGCCCATGAATTAAGAGCAAAGAGACTGATGTCATGGGCTCTGAACAGGCCCCAGGTACTGAACATGAGAGCAGGCAAGCAGGAAGCTGAGGATGCTAGACTGGGGATTGAAAATGCCTATTGATATGGAAATAAGTGGTTTCTACCCTGTGAGTATAACTGGTTAATCAGTGCTGCTCTGTATACAGCCTCTTTGCCTCTGAAGCTTTTGAACCTGGTACTGTAGAAGGTAATTTTAGGTATTTTAGTGATGGGGTGTGGCAGTGGGGGTGTGCACGATGCGCCTATGAGGCAGGAACAGCTCGGGAGCAACCCTGCTGGAAATGCTGGGGACAAAGTACAGGTGGCTGCAGCCTACTGAATGAGTTTACACGAGCAGTGCCATTAATTCAGAGAAGGACTTGAGCCTAGCAGAGCTCCCGTCCTCTGGCAGACATAAAGCACAGATAATGAAAAGTTTCCTCTTCGGGGTTGCAACAGAATTTTCCAGACATTAAAAATTTAAAAACAAGATGAAATTGCTGATGGTGTGTGGCCTCAGGAAAACATTTCACAAGTTTCATTCTGAAAGATGTGGGTTAATTGCTGAATTGTCCTCTCAAGGATGTTTTGCACTTAGCTGTATCTGGAAAGAAGTGAGCACACTTTTTCAGTGCGGTACAACATAAACGTAGCAGCCTTCTCTGGGGCCTCGGTATTGAATTTTGCTACTTGCTTTTTACAATTTATTTAAAATTTTGTAAGTAAACTGGTTAATTGTTGGAATTAGCATGTGAGAAAAGAATGCTGTTTCCCAGGGAGAGTTCTCAACTGACACTTTAAAGTTTATTCTTTCTTCAGCTACTTAATTTGTTCTGATGACCTGAAAGGCTGCCAGTGTCTCTGCTGATTCAGAACAAGCTGACAGTGTTCTCCGGACTGCTGCAGGGATAGCTGGGTCTTTGGTGACTGTCCGGAATGAATTAAGGCAATGTTTATGGGCTGGAGGCTATGAAGGCAGCGTAGAAAAATTTTGAGAGAGCAATTGCCTCTGTTCATGTAAAAGCAAACAAGCAAAATGCCTGACACCCTGCCTGAAACAGCCCAGCGAGACTGCAGCAAATCTAGTAGCAACAGAAAGTGGATTTCATATGCTTGTAATTAGGGAATTTCATCAGGGCACGGGGCAGATGTTACTGCTAGGAAAGGTCATGAGTGGATGGTGACCGAGAGCTGGATGCTGTGTGCATTTGCTCATCCTGTGCCAGCTGGAGCTGTGGGCACCGTGAGTGTTCTGCGGCTGCTGTGCTCCACACAGCTGTTGGCTGACACTGCTCTTGTGTCAGCGTCTGTCCAATTCTGGGAAAGGTTTTGGCATGAATGCCAATATGAGAAAAGTTATTTAAAATCAGTATACGAAATTTGAAACATTCAATTCTTTCTTTGGGCAGAGATGACTGCTGTATGGTACTGTCATCTACTTCTTATTTTAGAAACCCATGGATGAGTCAGACACACAGCAAGATGTGTGGTTTTGTTTTCTGGTGGCTTAATTTGGAAGGTATCCCTGCTCTCCTTGATGTCAGCGGGATGTGGAGCGAGTGCTGTGGACACCTTTCAGTGCTTCTTTCATTTGCTACTCCACCAGTTCTGGGCCTAGCATTTTTCTTGACAGCATGCTGCCTTTTTACTTAATGCTTCCAACTGCTGAGCCTTCTGGGTTCAGTTGATGTATTGCAGATCCCTGTGCTGGAAGTACCAGGGAAGAGCACATGTTCAAGCTCCCCAGATGTGTTCTTGTGACTGTGGATAACTGTCATCCTTCCATAGCCCAGGAAACACGTTCACAAATTTGGAATTGCGTTGCCTTCAAATATGAGAATTTGTCTTTCTTTTCTGTTTCTATTAATGATATTAATACTAATGTAATTCTCACATAAGAATTTACAGGAAGTTTTCAGCAACAGATTTCTTTCTAATTTCATTCTTTTATTAAAAACCGGTTTAATACTGTAACGCTTTCATTGATAATGGATTGCACTTAACTGTACGTTTTGAAAATTGCCTTTAGACAGTCTGCCTTAAATTGCCTGGTGTTTAATTTGTGATGTCAGTGTGCAATTGTGTGTGCAATACAAATCATATATATTCAATACTGGATTTGAATTTGTAGTAATGCCAAATGGGGTTTGTTTCAGCAATAGATGTGTGCTCTACAAAATGTGTTTGTACAGTTAGTAATATGATGCACAGTGATATATTCTTTGCAGAATTTGCATTTTGCTTTTTGTTTTGGTTTGTTTTTTTTTTTACTAAAATGCATCCCTTCACATTGCATCAGTATAGTCTGTTCAGGATTCAGGATATTTTTGCAACAAGTTTGAAGAAACAAAGACAGCAAAATGCACGAGATCACAGAATCACAGAAATTTAGAAGCTGGAAGGGACCTCTGGAGATCATCCAGTCCTACCTCCTAAAACAGCTCCCTACGGTGGGTTGTAGAGGAAAGCATCCAGGTGAGTTTGGAATATCTCCAGAGAAGGAGACTCCACCACCTCTCTGGGCAGCCTGTGCCAGGGCTCTGTCACCCTCGCAGTAAAGAAGTTCTTTCTCTTGCTCAGATGGAGCTTAACTGTTTTCAAGTTTGTGCCCATTCCCTTTGTTCTGTCACTGGGCCTCACTGATAAGAGCGCTGATAAGAGCATCTCCTTGATTTGGATGTTTAAATGCATTGGTAAGAATCTCTCTCAGTCTTCTCTCCAGGCTGAACATTGCAGGTCTCTCAGCCTTTCCTAGTAAGGGAGGTGCTCCAATCCTTTAATCATCTTTGTAGCTCTCTGCTGGACTCTCTCCAGTAGTTCCCTGTTTTTCCCAAACTGGGTGAGGAATCAGGTGTGGTCTGCGCAGCTGAAGCGTGCTGGTCTGCAGAGAGCATTTCTCTTTGTGACTGGCTCTGTGCCAGGGTAGCTGTGACCTAAGGTGGTGAAAGCCCATTGCTGTATCAGCCTTCTTGTGTTTAAATCCCAGGAATAAGTGAGTGAGGGGTAACAGTCCAGTCCACAACAAATGTCTGTGGAAAATGGCCTTCAGGAAGACAGTCTCAGAAAACAAATCTGTTTTTCCATGAACTAGCATCTGTTGCTTTTCATGGAAGTGCTAATCTTGGAGCAGGTGCTTGCTGGGAGCAGTGGTGTCAGCTCTCTGGCTCTGCTGTTTGCACAGTGTGTTGAAGACCCAGTGCATGGGCTCACTGATCTTTATCAAATGAAGGGAAACATGAGCAGCGCTTGGAGACATTTGCAGAAGAATTTTTGTTGCAGCTCAGCAGAAGTTTCTTTCTTCAAGAGGCAGCATCAGTCATTGGCCCTGGAAAGTCATTCCTGGCTTTTCTTGACTCTGGAGGGTATAACATCCTCAGAACATTAGACTGGGCACTGTCTACATTTGTCCTTCCACTCCAGCCGCCCTCAAGAACCACTGATAAGTGTTTTGGTGGGATATTTCTGTTTCTTGAATTTGATTAAATGTCACAGAATAGGTAATGGCCAGAGTACAAAAGGCCATTTCTGCTGCCCATTTGCCTGTGTTTCTTGGGAGCTATTACTTGGCCAACTCTGGGCGGCTTTACTTATGGGATGCTACCTTTATAACCACAAGTAACATGGTCTGTCTGTATTGTATTCTTCTACCTGTGCAGAGGTGTACAGTGGCATGCATGGCGTATGTAGTCATGTTTTATTCCTATAAGCAGAAAAATCAGGAGATACCACTTTGTAGTTGATTGCTGTCTTTTTTGTGTGCCTGTTGAAGAAGATCCCATGTGTTATAAACATGCTTATATGTGTGTATAGATGTCCATGCGTGGCCTCCCAATATCAGGACTTTCAGAAGATGCAATAGTTGTGCTGATCCAGGAGGAGCAGAGTTCTCCTGCAGGGGCTACAGAATACTTATTCTTGGAAGCTCTCCCCATTCCTAGTGCAGCTTCCGAGAAAGTAGTCATTAGGAAGAGATTTGGAGCTTTCTTAGTTATCTACAGACCGCAAAGTACATAGCCATGTGAATTTTCTCTCCCCTTCTCTTCCTACTACCTCTGCTTCTCTCTTTTGTTTGTTTTGGGATGTGTGTGTAACCAAGATCTACTTAGAAGTTTATTTTCTGGGAGGCTGCGTGGCTTTTTGGGTTTTATTTATTTGTTTGGGTGTTTTTGTGGTTGTTGATATTTTGTTTGTTTTGTTTTAAATCAGTCAGAGTATTCCTCTCATGTATTGGAAATCATTTTCCTTAGATTATTTAGCACTGCTTCTCAGAAAGCTGGGGGGGAGAAAAGGCCTGTCAAACAAGGGCTGTTCTGTGACGATAGGCTGTACACACAACGAACCCTTCAGATGACCAAGCTCTTACCCATACTTCAGCTTTTTTTCCTTCCTTGGTGGCACTAAGGTATGGTTTGTGAAGGTCAGGCAGCATGGTCAGTCTGCTTCCTGGAGCAGAGCGCTGGGGCATGCTGCAGTACTGGACTTTGAGAAAGAATGTTGTGAGTATTCCACGCTGAACGATTTCCTTTCCCACTGGAACATGTCACCGAAGCCAACTGAGACAGCTCCTCTTTTTCTAAGATGTGAGCCAGATTCTGTCCCAGAGGATGAGCTGTATTTTAACAGTGCAAAATGCTGTAGGCTCTAAAACACTCTCTAACTTTAAAGTGCCTTGAGGTGAAGACTGTTTCCTATGGGGATTCTTTCATCTGACATCAGTGATTACTCTGAAGTATAAGCAGGAGGTATCTAAATGCTATTAGAGATAAATGCATGATTTCTTCAATATACATTGGATGGAAATCCTCATGTGGAGGTTTTTTCTTGCTTCTCCTCTGGGAAGTTTTGGTGAACCACGGTGTTTCTGTTACCTGGGACGTAACATCTGTCAGTTTTTTCAAGAGGAAACATTATATTATATTATATTTTCATCAGTCCAAAGCAGTGATAGTTAACAAATTGTGGAAAGTACCTGAATAAATATTGGTTGGCAATGCTCAGATTATGTCAGGAGAAAATAAGATCCATAGTACAGAAATGAGGCTACTTCTAGCCTGAACCTATAGCAAAGACACTGTTGTTTCATTGTGTAGAAAAAGAGCCAGTATCTTCTTCATCTGGAGACTTACAGGAGAAATGGTTATTTGTGAAAACCCTTTTGAAGGAGTAGCGATGCTCTGGGAGGTGGCAGAATCCTAAAGCATACTCTTAGCTTACTAAATTCATTGATTTCCTAAAATGGGAAGAAGGGAGTAAACCAGTTCTACTGGTTGTGTTACTAGTTGCAAAGTTTCATTCAAGACTGGCGAATACTCATGGGGTTGATACATAGACAAAGGTACAGGGCTTTGAAAATCAGCTGTGAACAGAAATGAAGTCATATGGGAGTGATCTGCACATCTCATAGTGCTCTGTACATCTGACCTTCAGTGTGGTGTGACAGAGAGGACTCTTCTTGTTCGACTGGGGAAGGTAAGATGGTGAATGCATCTCCTGAGCCTGAGATACAATTAAATTATGAGACCACTTTTCAAACAGCCTGTTGTTTTTGTTTGTTTTGTTTTGTTTTGTTTAGGATAATCTGAGTCTGTGCCTGCAGTGGGATAAAACTTTGTCAGTGTTTATTGTCATGAAATTCAGTGGAGTTCTGCTGACTTCAGTAGCAGCACACTGAGCTCTGCATGTTCCTAGCAGCTGTGGCACCATTTTCTGCCTCACTTCTCAGTCTGGCAGCATCTGGTGAGCATCTGCTCCCTTATGGCTGGAGCCACAACAATGAGGCTTTTGTTGCCATGAGTATTCTGGAAGACTGTTAAAGTTAGTTTTGGGTAGTAGGTCATCAGTGTTCCCATCAGCCTTTAGTTGATGCTGCTGGTGCAGTGATACATTGCCTGGGAAGGAAAAGATGAACAGTTTTTTTCAAAATAAAATAATAAAATAAAATGGAGCTGTTTGTGTCATTGAAATCTCCTCTAAGAGTTGGAGTTGGGATGTGGTCAAGCTACGGAAATATGGGTGATGTGAAACTCTTCCTGCCTTTGATCTCTGGTAGCTTATGGTTCAAGTATTGGCTTTTGCATTCAGTTTTCCAGCTGCTTCTACAGCCAGGTTTGGAGACACTGGCTGATTAAATTATTTAATAGTAATAGGTCTGAAGTGCTCACATTTGAATTTGCAAGAATGCTGTTCTAGGTGGGAAAATTCATGGAGCTGATGATTTATAGTAGTGTGAGCTATTACAGCTTACACAGAATTGGAAGAGGGGAGTTAGTCTGGAGACACAAACTCTCAATGTCAAGGTTATTGCTTGTTATTAATATTTATATGAGTGATATTAATGTGTCCTATAACTGTGGTGTGCAGCTAGATGAACTCATGGTGCTTAGGCAGAAGAGCTGGGCATCTGCAGTCATCAGTAAGCAAGGCACAAAAGGAAACAGAAGCCTGTGTGTTTGTGGCCCCCCCTGCTTATTGCAGGGGGCACCCAGAGCTTGATGGTACCTGCTTTTTTTGTTTGTCTAGATAGATGACTTTTGTTTTGTTTCCCCCATCTCACAATGGAAGGCGTGTATGCAAGCAAGCAAGCACTGTCCTGATGGTGGGGAATGTGTGTACCTGGCCTGCCCTCCTCGCACTGCTGTCCCTTCCTCCCATAGTGGTTTTGTGCCCACCCCATCACCTAATCCCCAAGTCCTGTGCTCACTTACAAGTTCTTTTTCTACATGGTGTTGAAACATACTGTGCTTTGATGTAATGGTTTAGAGGTCAATGGCATTTCTATTTCTAAATATGTTTAACAAAGACAAGAAATAGTGTTTTTATGATGAAGGCTGAGCAAATTCTACAGAAGTTGGAAAGGCACTCCCTTTTTCTTGAGTGACTGGGCAGCCAGTGTGAGGACTGTTCCATTTAGTGTTGGGGCTGCAGCCTGCTGTCATGTGTGGCCCTGGGGAGGAAAGGAGTGGGGCTTCCTTCCTACAAAGCAGCCCAGCGTGCCTGGCCAAGGTGGATCTTCGGAAGGGTTTTTTGAAGAGACACGAGGCCGGGCAGGAGCATGAGCTCAGAGGATTTGGGTGGCTGCTGGGAAGAGTGGGAAGCTGAGACATGGCCAGGGATTGTGTTTCTGAGGAGATGGAGGCAATAGCTTCTCCATGGATGTGCTGAGTGGAATGTGTCATCCCAACCCAGAGGATGTCTGAGTTGATTCGCTCGAAGCAAGCCAGAAAGAAAGGCCCTACACTGCCAGGCCTGGCAGGACGGAAGGAAGCTTCTTTTAGAAGACTTTTAGCAAAAGTTCTGTTTTATCCATGAGCCGAATGCCTTTATCTCATATTATCTTGTTCTAGTCTGTTCTGATGAAACAATCTTTTGAGATTTCCTGTGGTATTTACGGAGTGCTTCCTTTAAAGGTTTGGGAAGATTTTTTCCCAAATATTGACTGAGTTGCTGTGAGCACCTATTCTAGTAAACTGACCAAGGATTTTGCCCATTTAGTTTTGAAATCAGTGTTTCTAACAGAGCATGTTTTTTAAGGTATTATCTGAAAAAATGCCTGGATGTAATCTTAATATGGTTAAGCTTCCTAAGAGTTATTCTGGGACTGTGATTTGTCCTTTTCTTTGTTTGTTTTTACAGACTTCTTTCTTAGACCCATGCTGAGTATTTTATTGTGTTTTCACACATTATACTTTCATAGCACAAATGCTGTTTTTCTCTTTTTCTGTGGGATAAATTGAAGAACATTGTGGTTGAGTAAATCTTTTCCCTAAATAGTACTGGAAGATAACCTCACCGTATGAACTAGCCATGAATGGTGCCACTTCATTTAGAATGCACTGTGCTGCCTTTCTACTCCTTTAATACTGCATTGTTTGAGATGAATGAAAATATACAAGAGAAAAAAATCAGATGTAAGCAGTGCTTGTATTTCTGCATTTCTTACAGAAAAGGTGAGGGTACACTCCCTGTTACAATGTAATATGTGGTTACTAAATTTTATCCTAAGGTGAAGATGACAGCAGTGGTTAATTTTCCCTTCTTCTTTGGCTCCACTGCCTCCTCTGTGGGACCATGCGAACACACATAATTTATTGTGCGATGGCAGCGTGCTCCCTGCTGGAGTTGACTTGCAACTTGGAGTTGTGCTTCTGGGAGGACTGCCACATTTGCCCTTTGAAGTGAGAACAGAATCAGTGATGTGCTCCCAGACAAAATATGAACAAAAAGCCCTTTACAAACATTTTGCAATAAGCAAATGACTGGTGTTTACGTTTTTGCTTTTATGACCATGGTTATTTTTGGGGGAAAGCCTCTACTGGGAAGCAAGTTACTGTTTTCAGTTCTTCTAAAAATAGATATATTTTTCAAAGTAAGTTGCCAATATTTGTGCATTAGATATTACTCGGTTATCACAGAATCATTAAGGTTGGAAAAGACCTCTAAGATCATCTGATCCAACTGTCCACCTACCACCCACGTTGCCTACTAAACCATGTTCATAAGTACTGTCTAAGTGAACACCTTCAGCAGCGGTGACTCAGCCACCTCCCTGGGCAGCCCGTTCCAGTGTCTGACTTCTCTTTTGGTTAAGAAGTTTTTTCTAATATCCAGCCTGAACTTCCCCTTGTGCAACTTGAAGCCATTACTTCTCATCCTATGGCTAGTTATATGGGAGAAGAAGTCAACAGCCACAGCCTCCTCTCAGGTAGTTGTACAGGGCAATAAGGACTCCCCTGAGCCTCCTCCAGGCTGACAAATCAGAATTCCCTCATTTGCTCCTTATAACAATTGTGCTCCACTCACCAGCTTGGTTGCCTTCTGGACAGACTTCAGGGCCTCAATGTCTTTCTTGCAGTGAGGGCCAAATACTGAACACAGTACTCTTGTTGGCAATGCAGTTTCTGACACAAGTCAGGATGCCATTGGCCTTGGCCGCCTGGGCACACATGCCAGCATCCCAGATCCTTTTCCTCTCCGCAGTCTTCCAGCCACTCTGATCCAATCAGTATTGCATGGGGTTGTGGCCAAAATGCAGGACGCAGCACTTGTTCCAGTTGAATGTATTCTTGTCAGATGTATTATATATATATTATTGAATATGTTGAGTAATATCCTTTCCTAACTGATCCTTAGTCTCCAAGTATTAAAGAAAAAATAACTTTTTAAAACTAGAATCAAATTAGGTAAATAATGTGTTTGTAAGAGCTACCAACATCAGCAACTTTTTTTCTTTCACGTTGAAACTCTGTTGTTTCCATTAATCCAGCAATGTGAGAGAGAAATTATTTACTCCAAATTATTTGAGATTCACAGAATGTTGTGTGCATGTAATGAATTGATTGGCTCCAGTTGGGTTATGGTGAATATTAAGTAAGATATTGCTAGCTTTGTGCTGGACTGAGGTTTACATTCACTAATAATCTTAAAGTAGAGTTTTGTTGTGGGACACAATGTATCCTCCAGAGGGGGTGCAGCAGTTTGTGAAGGCTTGCACAGAGAAATGAGCAGGGGATCTGGAAGGTGCCAGCTGAAATGAAGCAGTAATTGATCAGTCTGGGGGCCAGCAAAGAAGACACGTGGGGGGAAACTTAGCTGAACTGATGTATGGCAGGCACTAAATGCAGCTTTTCTGTACATTTACAGCATAATAGAAAAATTGTTATTGAGAACAAATTCTACATTTTAATATCTTGGTTAAACTTGCATTACACCAGATCTGCCTCCACTGCATGGCTTCCCCCATGCTCATTGCTTTGCTGTGTGGGGCACTGATGCTGCCTGCACAAATGTACCTTCAGAAAAGGAAAGGCTTTGCTGAGGGACAGATCTCTTCTGAACAGAGATCTTGGTAGTTTGGCTAGGATGCTGTGAAGGATAAAGCCATGCCTCAGCTGTTGCCCCACTGGTTGCCTGGCGTTTTCTTGGGAGGGCTGTGTGGTCAGCTGCAGCTGGAGCTGGTGGGAATGAATGGCCCTGTGGGCCTTTGTGATAAGGAAGGAACCGTTACTTGTAGAAAAATGAACTGGCAGAGGTTTGCACAGTCTCAGAGAAGCATAGGTATTTTTCCCATCTGTTTGAAAAGAATTGTGTTCATAGTTTTTGATTTTAAGGAATGAGAGAATTGAAATAGTTTCCTTGCAGAGCACAACAAATACTACCGTTCACTAACAAAACAACCACGGACTTGGATCAGGTTATCTACTGCAACTGGGTTATGCACACCCCCTTGGAAAGAAGGGAAGGTCTTTCTCTGGTGAACCATGTTGCATGGATGCAGACGGCTGCTGGCTGCAGGGTTTGGCCTCAGGAAAGGCAGAATGTGACAGCAGCAAGCAGTAGGATGATGGATGCTGGAAGGGAGAACCAGATCCTTCACAGTGCTTTTTCCCTATGGAGCACAGCTCATCATTTGATCTGTATTATTACTTAGAGTTTTGCTGTCAGGAAACTGCCATGGGACAGACCTGCAGTGGTTCAGATACAGAAGGGCATGGCTGAAACGGGGACAAAGGATGAGCTTGTGCCCTGCCTAAGGCTATAGAGAAAAAGGAGATTTAGGAAGTGGAGGAGGGGGATCCATAGCCAAAGCTGAAAATGAGTGAAGGAGAGAATCAATAGTTCATTAGATTTGTAGAGTGAAAGAAGGAGAAAAAGGATCAATAGTTCATCAGATCTAGAGATACAGCCTGGGAGATGTGGTTGTTTAACACAAAAATGTTTTGCTGGAGTCATTGTTCACATTCCATTTTCTAACTAGTGTGTCATGCAACAGCACGTGTGGATACATGTAAAAGAGTAATGAGAAAGTAGAAATTAAAAGTTAAACGCTTGTAAAGCTTATGTTAGGGGAAAGCCCTTCAAGAGATCCTGCCGACAAATACGGAAAGATTCTTTTAGCTTCTCCTGCCCTCCTTTGCCAGCAATGTCTTCACTATGAACAGCATTGCTCAAAATTATGCAGTTTTCAATTAGGAGTTTGGTGAATGTGAGTTTTGTCTGCAAGATTTGGCTTTGTGGTTTTAATGGTTTACAACCCAAGTGAAAAGTAAATACTGTACTGTAACAGACAGATTTCAGGCATGAATGTGAGTTTCTACAAAATGAGCTCACTTATTTAACACGTGGGCTAGAAGTAGTGCAGTCATGGTTTCCATGATTATGCTGTAAAGAAATAATAGCTGCTATACTATAAAGATGCATTTTTAGAAAGAAGGTTGCAAATATATAGTATCAGATTGGCCTAGCCTTCTTAGTAGATGTAAATAATCAAAAGGGGCTACTTTTATGACAAAGGAGCTATTTTCTATATATTTATTAATTTGAAAGATTGTGTATTGAGTCAACATTAAATGGTAAAGGTTTCGTTAGGATCTCTGAAAATATGCAGTATAATATCCATAGACACTTTACAGTAATGCAGGAATTCTTTGTTCCATTCAGGAACATCATTATGTGTAAATATTTCTGTGTTCCGTGCTTCGTAGGGAGAACTCTCCAGTGCTGTATGCTAACTAAAGCAGGAGAGCCCACAGTGCCTGTGAGGATGGAAGCCATCCCTTTGCCCGCTTGTGGCTGAGGAAGAAGTGCAGCAGTTAACCTGTCATCTGCTTTCAGATAAAGTAGTGCAGGCAGACTTTTAATGGCTACAAATGGTGAGAGCCTCAGATGCAGAGTTCCCCATAGCACTGTGAGCTGATGAGTGTACTCCCATCCTCTGTGCATGAATAATGCATGGCCTTGCTAGCTTTAGTAAGATACCGGTTAATTTTTCTGTTTTTTTTTCCTGCTCCTATTATTATTTATCTGCCATCCCATTTGAAGGGAAATAGCTAACCACAAGTCTACTAGGAGACAATTACATTGTGTGAGTAAAGCAGATTGACCGTTCCAATCAATGTTTTGTCTTCCCAGACTGACTAAATGTGTCTCTTGTGCCACAGACATAGATTGTGTACTAATATTCAGGTAATGTTGTCTTCAGACAAAAGGCTGCTGTGTGCCTTCCACCCTCACACCCCGTGTTCCCTGGCTTAGGAAGGGAGTTGCCATTTGCAATGCTTTTTCATTTTGTGTCTTTCTATGCCCCTTCTGAGGCTAAACAAAGTGAATGTGTGTTGTGTCTTTAATATCATTTCTGAGTGGGTCAGAAACACAGATGTACCTTCCTAGAATCGCTAGGGAACAGAGTCCTGTGCTTCTGTCTTTGTTCATCCTGATGGAATATCCTTTTAAATGTTTTAATTAAAGCTTAAATCTGTTCTGCACTTCATCCTGCACAGCTGTGGAGAGAATTTTGGTGTGCTCTGTTGATTTTAGCAAGATATTCTCCTGACTTTGAGTAGGTAAGGCAAAAATTCGAGAATGGCAGGGATTGACAGTGCACCTGCTAAAACAGACTGCTCTTTATAATCTGTAATCCAAATGTTTATCTTAAAAGGAAATACTTTGGTTGGCAGGGTATGAAGTGTGTGGTGATAGTTGAGTAAGCCTAAGCCTATCTGGATAGCAGGAGGTAGAACCGGGTCGTGACACGTTGTGCTTTTTCTCAAAGCATGATACTCAACAATTTTTTAGCTAGTTAACTTGATTTGCAGGCACCCATAAAGAATAACTGAACCCTAACAAAATGGTTTTTGATTCATCATGACAAGCTGGACTGGAGAATAGAGAACATTAAAATTCTTTTGTAGTATCTAGTGACATTTACATATAGTCCTAAAATAGTTGAGAATAGGTGAGATTTATTGCCATAACACGCTAACAGCTCAGGGCTGGATTGTAGTTTTTATTCATTATATTGCATCGATTTATTGTTAGTACTGTTTTCGGCAAGGAGGAGATGGAGGGCTGGATTCACTGGGACAGTGTAGCTTTGGCTAGATCACATTGTTACAACAGAGGCATAGGCAGTAAAACTAAGAATTCCACGCCATGTAGTCAGGCCCTCTCTGCTGTATCCAGTCTGTCTGAATAGCTCTCTTGTGAATGAATTGTCCTGCTCCTGTTGCTGTCGCCTTCCCTTCTGCTGCCACTTGAGTTACATCCCAGATCAAATCATTCTCTTTTGCTATTTGCTCTCAAGTTGAGAGGTATTTAGGGACATTATTCCATGCAGAAAGACCACGTAACATCAGGAGCACACTCTGGTTTTTATTGGAGCACTGGATGGAATGAGCTGACACCGGGGATGCTGTGCTGACAAAACTGTTCTCGCCTCATGTGTCAGATTCTAAATGTGGTGTTGTGGGTTGGCTGATAATTTACTCACCTTGTAGTAGTCATCACTATTGAGCTAAAAGCATGTAAAGTGCAATAAATGATATGGCACCAACTAATATAGTAGGCCAGAGCTGGTTTATTCCTTGTATGTCTTGCTCACTTTGTTAAGGCATTGTCATAGGTGGAATCAGGAAGTGAAGCCACTGCAGTTATTTTGTACTGCAGGAATAGCATTAGAGAAAGATATTTGGTGGAGGCAGAAGCAGTTACTTAGGCTGACAAAATCACCCGTGTTTCTTGTGCCCATCCTAATTGACTTTTTTTTTCTTCCAGGAAAAGCAGTATTGTTATATAAAATAATTCCACAAGCTCTGCATGCTATATACTGTATGTCTGGTTTACATTTTTCATAGTTCTAACAATTGTTTAAAATTGTTCTGCAGGAATTACTTATGCTGTGAAGACTAATTACTGTGGTCCCAGCTAGAGATGCTCTCTTACATCAGTGTTCATTCACAATTTGCTAGATGCCTGCAGCTACAAATAAGCAGCCCTAGGAAGTGTTTTCTCATTTGTTTTTCACATTATACATCCCATCTGGAAAGGGAAGAAGCTAACAGTTATAAGCATATTATCAACTTGAAATCAAGTCATTTTTGAACCACTTTAATTACCAGTTCCTTCAGCCACAACTGTTGACTCTGAGCATCTGCACATGTGCTTCTATGTGCCTATGAAGGGCAGGGGCTTTCTTATCTTTCTCTTCTGCTGCACAAAAGATTTGCCAACAGTCCTAATAGTGGCCTTCCTCCATCTGGGCAATGCTGTGCCGCTTTCTTACTATGCCAGCTGCAGTCTGTAGATGCAGCCTCTTCTGTGCATTGCTGATGGTACTCTTTGTTAGGTGACCAAAGTGATGACAGCAGCACTTTGCAGTGCCAGAATAAGGAAAAAAATGGTGTATGTTTGTGAAGAGAACACCAACAGAAGCGTACTGCAGAAATACTCAGTCTTTTCTATAGGTGGGACAAAGCTTAAGCTGCTCTAAGAAAAAAGCCAGTGGGTAAATGGAATGGCTGTATTGCATTATTTACAGTCGTAAGATAATAAACTCAGCAATTGAGTCCTTTTTTCTTCTTCTCCAAGAAGCATCTGCTCATCTACTCCCCCTCCACCCCTACCCCCTTCTTTCTCAGAGGATCTATGAGATTTCTATTCTCTGGCTGCTCAAAGCTATTTTGCATAACTGAAAAAGGGCAAATACAGGAAAACCGGTATGCAAGTCCTTCTCCATGGCTTATTAGAAGCTTCCAAATCAAGATCAGTTGGGTATTCTCTTTTAACCAGCACTACACTGTGAAGCTTTAGATTTGAGATGTCTGGATTCCTCTTGCTCTTGGATCTGACATACCGTCAAAGCTGTTAGCTGTGTGTGAATCAAACTTAAATTCAAATTCAATTTGATTTAAAATGAAATGTAAATGAATTTCTAAGCCCCATTTATGATTTTGAGTTCTGTTTAAAATGCATTATCACGTCATGAGCGGCAAATGAACAAACATCTGGAAGTTGATTGACTAGCATGGAATTGTAAGCTTTCAAATTCTGTAATCCTAACTGTCAATCTTAAATCAGGCTTAGAAGTTAATTTCTGCATAGGAATGTTAGAAACACTAGAAGGGCACAAATGCAATCTGTACATTTTCCATATTAACGGCAATTTAAAAATTCTGTAACAGGAAACTGAATTAGGGATTTCATTTTACACCAAATCTGAGAAACTGAAGGGTGATTGTTGTTAACTTTTGTTACAAACTGGAGAAGAAGGTGTGATTGGGCATTTGCATTTGACGCGTGCTTCTTAATTTGCTGCAGAAAGATACTATCTCGGTCTGTCCCCCTGACACACTTTGCTGCCCATGTTAAGAATAAGCCATCTGTTGTTTTCTGAGTATACTTCACAGTCAGTTCTATTCAAATGTGCTGAAAGCTGCTGAAGGAGGAGATTTTTATCAGGCACTTAAGTATGACTAAGTGGAGTGACTGACATCCAGCTTTGCTCCTCGAGAGTGAGGATTTCAGTGATGGAATTAGGCTGGGCACATCCTAGCTGGAGCTCTGACACTGCTCTTGTCCGCATGAACAGCTACTGTGATCCTTTTCAAGTTGTCGTGATAAACGAAACTAAGAAGAGTATTCATCGTGTATAATTAATTTGACAGGCATGTTTGTTGCTAACAACACTGTGAATTTTGCCAACAGTACTCAGAATGGCTCTTGATGCTGGCATGTGAGTAACCTCATTTCTGGGCCTATTTGCAGCAACTGTGGGCACACAAATGAGTTTTGGTTTTTTTTTTTTCACATTTTTATTTTATTTTTATTTTTATTTTTAATTCCCTGGAGTTTGTGGTCCAAAGACAGGGATGCTGACAGGTCGGAGGAGTGTTGTTGATAAATAATGTAGACAGTGATTGCCACTGGCTTCTTAGAAGGTAAAATACTATCTGAGTGTCCGTGAGCAGTGATAGAACGTAGCAAAGGTGAAACTTGGTTTTAGACTAGAGGAAGTTGCAGAGAATCCAGCTTGTGGGCACCCTGCAGCAGGCAGGCAGCGCGTGCTCCCAATGCTTCAGCCATCCCAGAAGCAGAGCAGGGCGGTCCAGCAGCGCGGTCACTGTGCTCATCTCACTTCTGACTCAGCAGTGCATGCTGTCTGCCACCCAAAGGAGCAGCTTCATCCTGAACTCTGCAGCTCTGTTATTTGTCCAGCTTAGATACCATAGCATATCTCTGTGTATTCTTCAGTAATCAATAACCAGTCACTTATTTTTACCTGTAAAAAGAAATAAGCGCGTGGTCTTAACGCATCGAGTGCCTCCCTCGCTGCTCCTCCAGAGTGGTGGCTTCCTTTCAGACCTTCTTTCCCCAGTGCCATTTTATACGTGCACAAACTTCATTTCACATTGAAGATTCTGCAAATGCTCACTCAGTTAATACCTTCAGAGAGTTTTCTCACTGTGTGAAAGCTGCTGTAATGGAAGCCAGCCTGGCAGATAGGTCACCTCCCTTTAATGACTTGCTTTTTGCTTTCCTTTCTCAGTAATAGCAATAGGAAAACCCAAAGTCTTCAGATACTGGACTTTCAGTGTATGTGCTTTGGAAAGGAAATGAATTTTCCCCAGTGAGGAAGACAGATAATGATGATGCATTTTCAAATGTTGCTTGCAAACGTCTGCTCCTAGCTGTACTTTCTGCTGCCATTATCTGTTATACTATATATTCCTATTGTACGGAATGAATTTTCTGAAAAAAATCTCCCTAAAATTGAAAAAGTACAAATTCTCATTCTTTAAGAAGCGGCTTTGTGAAGTAAGAACTGTGCTAAATCCAAAACCAAAAGGGATATTATAGACACCACTACAACTTTCATGTTGTCAAATCTTCATTATTCACTGTTGTAATTTATGAGCAAAAGGAGCCATGTGGAGCCCTCCTGAGTGCAACAGGCTTGCCTCCTTTAACTTCATGTACCAAACAGGTTGCCACTGCCAAAGGGAAGTACCAGTTTTCTCTCCTGGATGGAAAAGCCTTAGGTGAGTACCACTGGCAGATCAGCCCAGCTGTTTGTGTTCTTCAGTGAGGGTGCTGTATTTAGGAAAAGGCTCTTGATGCTTCATATCAGTTATCATGGTAAAACATATTTGTGGCCTTTCATCCACAGAGGGTTCTCTCAGCTGTTCAACGCTGTATTGCAGTCTTTGGCAGCACTCTGCCAATTCTGTCACGTCTCATGTCCAGCACTTTCCCTTTATTCCCAGTGTAAATGGCAGCAAGGCAAACATTGCAACTAGTTCAGCCTGGTGAGCTAGAGCTGTGCTGCTTCAGAGGCTGAAGCCTGCAACTAGAAAACCAAAATGAAATCATTTCAGCTTCTAGGCCTTCCAGAGTTCTCCTAGAAAACACTTAAGATGTAGCAAAGCTGATATCAAGATCCTCAGAATTCTAGAGCAGAGTCCCTTGAGGGTCAGGTTATGTCTAAAGTGCTTGGCAAACATGGCAGCTCAGAAATGGCTCCATGCTGCCCTTGTGGTGGGACGAGGTCGCCTTGATTGTCCACTGCTGCTTAAAAAGTGCAAGCCCAGAGCTGGCTTGAGAAAGAGAGCCCCATCAGCACCTTTTCTGGAGGTGGCGTTGAAAGAAGCTACCCCAGAAGCAGCCCCACAGCTCAGCCCGAGTGTGCAGCTGCAGTGAGGCAGGACAGGGACCCTCTGTAGCAGCTCCGGAGGAGGACGACATGCAGTGGCACCCATGGCATCCCTGATCCTACAGCACTGCGCCAAAGCTTCTCTCTGGGTTGGCAAAGGCTGTGTTTCAACTCTCAAAAGGAAACAGAAGTAACTTCTCTACCATCAATTTTGGGATTTCCCATAATTTGACACTTCCAAGTTTTCCTCCCCACACCTTCTCTTTGTCTCTGCTGTTCTTTGGGCTCCTTGCAGCGTGCCCAGGTCTCTGTCGTAATGAGGAGCCCAGACCTGGATGCTGGGTCTCACCGGGGCTGAGCAGAGGGGAATGGAGCGATGAGCTCGAGCCGCTGGCAGCGCTTCTACTGACACAGTGCGGGGAGGCGATGTCCGTAGAGCTGAGTGAGGCAGAAGAGCTGTGCAGTGCCTCAGCCTTCTCCCCGCCAGCGCTTTCCCATTCCCGTGCTGTCCCCAGGTGAGTTCGGGACGCCCGCTCAGAAGCGAGGCCTGGTGCGGGCCCGTGCGTGGTCCCCGGAGCCCCACTGCTGCTCTCGGAGCTGTCTCAGCCATTCGGCCTCCCTGATGTCCGACGGCGACCGGGACCGGCTGCTCCTATTCAGCTCCCACTGCCAGGAGAGGCTGCGGACGAGCCGGTGGGGATGCCTGGAGGGGCTGCGCCGTGCGCGTTGGGGTGAGATGCTCCGGGACCGCTGTGGCGATCTACTTCTTTCGCGCCGCTCTTGGCGCCTCGGGCGCCTTCCCCATAGTTGGCGGGCAGCCGCGTTCGCTGGGGGCCGTGGTGCGACTCTCACGAGCGTGCCGATGCGCTGGCGGCACAGTGGGCAGGTGGCGTTCTCCTCGGCCCAGAGCTCAATGCAGTCCCTGCAGAAGGTGTGCCTGCAGGGGATAATGCGGACCGTGTTGTCCAGCGGGCCGAGGCAGATGGAGCACATCTCTTCATTGGCCTCCGCCGGCCGCACCTGTGGCTCCTGGCTCCCGTTGGCAGCTGCCTCCCGGCTCATGGCCGCAGCTGCCCTGGCACGGAGGTGCTCAGAGGACTGAGTCTGGAGGCTGCCTGTGGCAGAGCCGTCAGCGGCCTCCGGCCCTCAGCACCTCTCGCTTGTCCCACCAGTGACGGACTCCTCGTGCGTCTCTGGCAGGACCTCTGACGTCTGGCGTTCCTGGAGCGGATCCTCGGTGACTGGTAATCCGCTCGCAGGACTCTGACGTCTCACGTAATCTGGCAAGGTCTCGAGGTCTCGTGCTCCAGCAGGAAGACACTGACTCCTTGACAGTCGCCAGCAGACTGAAGGTGGGCTGGGTGCTCACTGCGTTCATAGGCACTCGCTCTATTGTGAGGTCACGGGCTGACCGTGACTCTCCGTGACATCACAGAGCACACGGGTAGATGCAGATTTGCATGCTGGCAGTTGTCACATTAATAGCTTTGCTGTCTCCCTGTCAGAGTCCACCCAAGGACTTTCACAGGGGAAGTTTCCCAAACATTGAAAAGAAATGCTTTATTGAAGCAACCATTGCACCAGATTTTGGATTGCCACTGATGCATACATTAGCTGCAATAGCACTGGCATATAACACAAACTAATAAATCCTCCCCCTGGTATTCCTTGCCAAGAGGTAAAGAGACATTGCTTACTGTCCCTTATCCTAACCTTGCTTAGTTTCCCTCTTAGGGATGACTTTAAACATGAGTTGAGTGCAGCGCTGAGTAGTTTCATAAAACCAGAGAATGGCTTGGGTTGGAAGGGACCTTAAGGACCATCTAGTTCCCACCTCCTGCTGCAGGCAGGGTTGATACTTACTTGATTGGGCACCAGCTCAGGCTGCTCAGGGCCCCATCCAACCCGACCCTGAACACCTCCAGGGTTGAGGCATTCACGGCTTTTCTGGGCCACGTGGCCGGCACCTCACTTTCCTCGTAGTGAAATATTTCCCTGATATCTGATCTAAATCTCTCTTTTTGTCGTTCAAAACTTTTCTTCCCTGTGGTATCTCTTTTTAACTGTGAAAAGTTGACTTCCCTTCTGTTTATAAGCTTCCATTTATTTTGGAAGGCCATCTCAGGTATCTGCTGAGCCTTTTGTTTGCCAGGCTGAAGAAGTCCAAATCCCTCTTCGGTGAGATGCTCCACCCTCTGAATGTCTTCATGGTCATCCTCTGAATCTGCTCCAACTGCTCCAAATCTTTCTCATGCTAGCAGCCCTAGTACGGGATGCAGTATTCTAAATGGGGACTCAGAAGGGCAGGGTCGACTGAGACATTCCCCTTTTTGCCCTCCTGCCAGCCCTCTTCTGATTTAGCCCAGAACACTGTTGGCCTTCTGGGCTACAAGCACACACTGCTAACTCGTGTCCAGCTTTTCATGCAGCAGACTTACAGGTCTTTCTCTGCAGGGCTTTTCTCAATGAGTTCTTCTCCAGTCTGTATACTTATCTGAAATTGCCACTTGGCTGACAACCATTGGCTGATGCTGGATGAAGGTTCTGGCTGCTGCCTGGTGCTGCTGGTTTTGATTCTCAGCCATGTAGTTATGCACTCTGCTTCCAGGCTGGTGTCCTGTCTGAATGTTTCCTGAGCTCAACCTCTTCAGGATCTTTCATTGGCAATACAGCCTTGCAGTAATACTTGAACTGTTCCTTTCATAGTATTTTGATGCATTCCCCAAAACCCAGTTCATTCCTTGTGATATTTATTCTGTTTCAGATTCAGCAGTTTTCCAAAAGATCAGCTAATTCAAATTCCTCTTACAATAGCCTTTAATCCGTGTAACAATACAGAAAAAAAGAGATATATAGCTTGCTTCTCAAGATAACTGACACAATTTGATTTTGAAGGTACTAGTAAAGCTTGATGGCTTACCACTTAGGATCATATCTTAAATGTTCAGAGTATGTACTGTCTCCCTAGATTTGTAGTGAAAAGCTTAAGAGAGAGGAGGAGAGTTTAGATGGAAACACAATTCCTTGGTAGAAGCTTTTTGCTAGTGAAGCTTAGGTGTTTGGGGTTTTTTGCTCCCTTTTGAGAATGAGAGATTTTGAGGAGGAAAGGTCGGTCTGGGTTCCTGAGAATGCTTTCTGAAGGCAAGCTTAGAGAGCAACCTCATCTGCATCACAGACCATGTCCCTGTGAAAAATGCAGCGTGCGCTCTTAACCTGCTGGACTTGGCTGGCAATGTGGGGAATGGAGCCATAGCAGCTGAACAAAGGCGGCAGGCACTGCTGCTGACCACGGCTCCTGCGCTGCAGAGGGCTCATAGCTGAGCTGCAATCAATTGCCTTTTTCTGCTGGACAGAGTGAAATCATGAAGGGGTAACTAGAAACCTACCTTCTTGTTTTTGAAAGCAAAATTGGAAGACTTGCACAAGTTTGTAAGTATTCTGGCACTGCATGAACAGTGCTGTTTTGCTTTTACCAGATGCATTTCAGGTTTCCAAAATGATATTTCATATTTTATCAAATGATGACATCATAGATGTAGCATTTTAAAAAATATATTGAATTTCCAGTATCAGAGGTGTTACCTTCCTTTAAGCAGAGGTTCCCACAGATCTGTTTTAATGCTGTGGCAGACAGAACATCACTGAGACCCTGCAGGAGTAAGCCTGTCCACTGTGTTGTGCCTGCAGCACGGCTTGTGCAGAGCAAGGAGTGTCTTTCAGAGGTTCCAGAAGGAGTCCAAGGACTCTGAGAACTTCTGGTTTGCTTACTTCTTGTGTTCTGTATCATTTCTTCAAATTCCTTTCTTTGTGGTCTCTAGATTACTTTGTGCAAACATATATAATTACTTTGCACATAAGTGCTGATCTTTTCAGTGACGGGCTATAAATTTATTGCAAGTTTGTTCTGTGTGGCAGTGGATTTAGCTGTAGAGCAGCAGTGTTTGTAGCCCTTACTGTAACTTTTGCATGCCTGATGTGCCATTTTGCACAAGATGCCTGTCTAGAAAAAGTGGAAAACACTAACTCTGGCAGGTATGGCTGCCTTTCAACTCAAAATAAATATGAGATTGCCCTTTTGTGACTTTTCGTGTGGTGATGTTTGCCTTTGTTTTCGTTGAAACTTCACTTTATCTAGGATAAGAAATGTAGAAAACAAGAACTTAAATTATGAAAAGGCTGCTCAGGGACTGAGGCAGCAGCAGCTACTGGAGCTGTCTGCCCCAAGAGGTCACGGAGGGATGTGACTGAAGACAGAAACGCGGGGGAGGCTTGTTCTAAGGTCCTTTTTCTGTAAAGGTTTTGTTGCAGCTGATGAACCCCGTACTGCCACTCTCCTCCCCCTCTCGTACATTTGTTTAAGGAGGAACCTCGAGCCACAGGCTCGGTCAGAATTTCTGTGGTCGGTGCCGTGGTTTAGGCCTGGTAGTCTGGGGAATGGCCACGTCATTACGAAATCTGAAGGACACCCATGCAGATCTGTGTTTTAGTGTGAACAACTGGAATCATCTTGCCATTACAAAGCAAGGCAAGCTTTAGAGCAAGATAACAAGTTAGTTGGATGGTTTATAGAACGGAAATGTGTGCAGAAGCAAATTTTCAGAGCAAGATTTAAAAAAAGATATGGTAGTTACCAGAGGTTGGCAATTGTATGTGAAGACAACTTTGGTCTGTTCTCTGTTCATGTTTCATGACTAGCAGACAGCTCAGCCTTTTGAACTTCCTATATTTGTGTCAGGGGTTTAGCCAATACGTTATTTCTTGGGAACACATTCTTGTTGCAGAACTCCTTGAAAATGTTTTTCTATAACCAGTGTATTGCCATGTAAGAGAGATTTGATTCAGATATTCTAAATAGCCTTAATGCTAAGGCAATTTTTGGAAGATACACGTTTGAATGGTCTAAGTTGAATCTTTCATCAAAGCTGGACAAAATCCGTGAGGAAAAATGCACATAAAATTAATTGAGCTCTACATATTTGAAAGCAAGGATTTGGTCCTGCTGTGACTGCCGAGCACAGAAGAGGAACAGACAGTTTTGGAACAGGCGAAATCGTGTGACCTTTACTGTCAGTGGTAATTGCTAAATCCACATGGATCACCCCGAGCGTGAATTTGATGAATATTATACACAGCCAACCTTTTGAGGATACCATGCATCTAAGAAGCAACCAGATGAAGTGTGTTCATTGGGAGTGTCATCAGGTTGTGCTGAGATCTTTGAGCAATGGTACAAGTTCCTTCCTATGAAGTTTGCTTTAGCTCAAGTATGCAGCTTCTGTTCAGGGCTTTATGGGGAGGAGAGGGGCCCAGTCCTGAACAGCTGTCACATGGCTTTGATATTTTAAAGGCAATAATGTCCTGGAAGCCTAGTTTTAATTGATGTTACCAAACTAGTGAAAGGCGGTGATGAATAATGCATAGTCCTGCTTTTGTCTTTGGAAGGTACATCAATGCAGGACCTAACACAAAAGCATTACCTGCTTTTACTAAGCTGGGACTGTGCATATTTCAGGCTGTACCAGGGCCCTGAATACACAAACTAGAATTCTGATTATGCTTCTGGGAGTAAAATTAAAGCTATATTATTAAAAAACAAGCAAAAAAAATTCAGTGTATTACGTGCATCATATCACATTGAAGTAAAGCACAGGGAGAAGAAAGAAGCTTTTACTTTTCTTTTTCCTTTGCTATATTTTTTTTTCTGGTCTTGATGCAGCACTTACCACCCCTGAGCAGCTTTTGTCTTTTGTGAACTAGTAGCACTGTGCTCAGTCTCCACAGTCCTGATCTCCCAACCAGAAAGTGCGGGTGACAGGTGCCTGCTCCATTGCTAGCAGCAATCCCACTGAGCAGGATGTGCATGGGCCAACTTGTGAGTTCCTGGCAAGCAGGCAGGGTGGTCGCAGCCCTGCCCTCCTTGTTGCCTCTTGAGTTGGAGGATGCTTTGGAAGGATTCGGTCTGCTTCTTATTGCTGCAGAGGCCCGAATCTTCACATCCGTGCTTTGATATTGTTTCAGCTGCAAAGGGAAACATCTGCCCTTGCTCATTAATTCTGCTTTTTGAATAAGTTTTTCTGATAAACATGGAAAGGACAAGGAGATGCAGAAATTGTCAGCACTCTGGGAGATGAGCATGAGCAAATAATGTTACCCTGAGCTCCTGAGTTTTCTTGCCCCTAGTGTTTGACTACGGGCTTCTTTGGGCTTAGAGGTTTTGACTCTGGTTGAAAAAAAACCCAAAAAACTGAAAACAAGCACAAGGCCTTGACTTCTCCCAGAGAAGGGAGTACAAGCATAACCAAAATAGGTAACTCACTACTGTGATGGGTTTAGAGAGCATGTTAAATTGAACACTTCCTAGGAAGTCTGGTCTGGGTGGCTGTTTCCACCCATAAGAAGAATGATTCTGGAAATGTCCTATTTCCAAATGCTTACTCAATCATTGACTTAATTAGTTTAGAATTATCTGAGATGTCACAATGACACAGGCATATTGTTACACATGAGGAATCAATGTTTATCTCAAAACTGTGAGTACTCAGGTAGAAAAAAGTACATCTGCTTAATCTTACAGTCAGATTGACATCAGAAAAGACTTGACAAGGGAGGAAAAAGGCCGCATCTCCGCGGAGAAGTGACACCATTTAGCAGTATTTACCCTGGCAAAATTCCCTCTGGCTTTGCTGAGAATGCTGATGGAGTGAAAAAGGCTGAGTCGACACAAAGGCGAAGGAATTTAGTGGGAAGCATTCTTTAGGGCTGTGTGTAACTCTGAATCTGTTTTTAATATTTTGGGGTTTTGTACTCTGGATTAAATAGTGAGTTGAAGAGTTTGTTTTGATATGTTAGCATTTCATCCGCTGCACCATTATCACCTAGGTTTTATAACAAAAAAAGCAAAGTATACCACTGTGCTGGATTTTACAGACCTAAGTAGAAGGGTCTTTCGTTGTTAAAACCTGAGTTCACTGAATAACACAGTTTGCTCTGAGAACTGGAGCACAGAAGGAAGGCAAGGAGACAGATGATAAGATATACTTAAGTGGTTTATTAGGTCTGAAAATGTGGTTGAAAAGAAAGCAGTCACCGTGGAGTTATTATTATAAAAAAATAAATATATATGTTTATACATATCACAAGTGTAAAATTGGACTGACGTTTGTGTCTTGCCTTTTTTAACTTACGTAAAGGTAAATGAGAAAGATAAAAAATGGTGTTTAGAACGTGAGGCACATAGTAAAGGAGCCTGTGTCCAGAATCTGTTAAAGCATAATGGTAATTCAGCAGCAAACTAATATGCCATTAACAAAAACCAAACACACGCACACATACATGTTGTCTTGTTAAATTCTAATTTTGAAATTTTCATCTCTCAAACTGGTAATAGAACTGCAAAGGAAAAGATCACAAAAAAACAAAGAAACAAAGAAACAAAAAAAAAACCACCATATTTTCTATTGGTCTGGGAACAGTATTGTTTCCTTTATTTGCTCCCTGCTTGGCATTGTGATGATTCAAGTCATTTATTGAAGTATCTAAGTGTTGGCTAACCCTAATCTTAACCTTCACATTTACCAATTGCTGAATGCCTCAGATTAGTATCAAAATCTCTTTGGGAAGCTTTGAAACTGTAACCATGTAAAAATTTTTGAAAGAACTTCCAAATTCCTTTCCTTCTTTATTTATGTTTGAACTTGGCGGTGTTAGTGGGATGATGGGATTCACTTTCCTATGGAAATGATAGGTACACGAGTACATAAAGAGGTGAGTGCACTGCTTAGCCTTACTTTGTGCCCAGATGCAGTGCTTTTCTTAATTGCCATCCTTACAGATTGATTTTGGGATATGAAAATCTAGGTAGATCTTAGTTCACAGTAGCTTCCCTGCAGACAAATGAAGCTCACGTTTGCAGCTGCATCAGCTAGCTGGTGGCTAGGAGTGGGGGGGCTGGAAGGGACATGTACTGATGAAGTTTGTTTGACAGTGAATCAGTAAGAAGCAATAAATGCAGAGTCTTTACAGTGTTTCATAGTTCCTTCCAGAGTGCAGCCACACTGCTCGGCATGTTGGCCATACTAGATTTTTCTTCATCTTGTTTGACATCAGTTGTGTCTTGTGCAGATGGTGGTCACAAAACCATGGGTCAAAAGGATCAAACATGAAGCTGGGAAGTGCATATGGAGGAGAGGGCCCAAACAAAAGCACTGGTCTCTTTTTGCTGTCCTTCTCTTTGTATCTTTATTCTCTGGAACAGCTAGCTAGTGCAGTCAGGGGATGAGTCCTTATGTGTCATCTGAGAGGTCTGACGAGACTGTGTTGGCTGGACCTGGTGACCTAGAGGAGGACAGGGAAGAGGCTGTGGCTGGTGTGCTGCTGCCAGCCTAATTCTCAAATTGCATTAAGCAGGGCTGTAAGGGTTAGAGTGATGGGTGTATGTAGAATGGCAGCAGCTTCCAACCACAGCCATATTTTCTCTTCAGCCGCTCAGGCCCGTAGAGACAGCTCAGAGAGGGCTTCTTCACTCAGAGTCTGAAGAGGGACCAAGTATGGGAAGGCTGTGCCCAGCAGTGCTGCCCTGAAGGCTGGAGAAATTGAGTGTGAGCAAAATACAAGTTATCTATCTGGTTCCAGTAATCTCATGTGAAAACCAAGAGATTTTTCTTGAGGTTTAATGTTTGTTCTCCTGTTGGATCCCCTTGATATGCTCAGGAACACAAGAAGTCACTTCAGTAACAAATCGTTTTTACCAGGCGATCTGCTCAGCCTCACCTAACCCATCCCTTTTCCTTCACTAAACTTTGTGTTGGTGCTTTAGAGGCTCAGAGTATGATAACACACAACCTAGAGCAGCTGTAGGAATACATACTTTTTTTCTCACAAAATGACTGTTTTCAGTACAGGAGTGCCAGTTGTAGGCAGCAGCTCAGCAGCGTGAAATTTCAGGCAGAGCTTTCCCAAGGCTGAAACATGGATACAGGAGTTTGTGATAAGAAGAGCTGAGCAATGCTGAGTAAAGACAGACCTGTGTGTGTTCAACATGGGTTATCAGAGTGCTTCAGAAATGTCTTCAGAGAGCATCAGCTGTGTTTGCATGAAAGGAATGACAACAAATCATAAATTCAGTATGAAAATAATTCTGATAATCTCTAGTACCCATTTTGTGCTGATGGAAATTATGTTACTTACGGAAAAAAATCCTTTTGAAGAAATATAAATATAAGTAGTAAAGAAATAATAGGATTAAATAGATGTATTGAGCCTAATTTGCAATTTCATTGCTCCAGATTTATTGCAATGTAATTCTGTTAATATGAGGAGTAACGAAGTGCCAAATCAGGTCTGTTGTTTGCAGATCTCCCCCAGAGCTCATTAGTGTGTATACAATTGCATGAAAATTTAAACGATGCACTACTTCTGGTTATTTGCTTGGTTTGGGGAGATCTGCATATGTTGGAGCCTACGGATAAGTTAAATTAATGCAATTGAGGAAGTGTCATGTAGCAGTGATACAAGGGGCGGAGTAAAATATTCATTGTCCCTGAACAGCTCAACACAATTTTTATAAATTGAAGCAGGTTAGTCATCAGTTCTGTCACCGGTCATCACTTCTGTTAGTTATGGCAAACTATGAAGAAAGTGACAACGGGATACAGAAGACACTTTATTCCATTTCATTGCCAGCTAGAGTAAATAACTTTATTATCTAGTGTGGTATGAAAAACCCATATAGAAAACTACTGTGGAAAGTTCCAGCTGAGAATATACGAGCTGTAAGCCCTGGAAATCTTGAAAAAGAATGCAAATTGGTTTAGTGTGATAGCATTTAGAAATTCCTGCGAGGCTCCAGAGTGCAAGAGGACAGCTTAGCACATCGTCCCACACAACAAGTAGGTCGTAAAAAATGCAACAAGTAGATAGAGTAGGCCAGTGGGAGAAGGGCAGATGGGTCAGATAGCCAGATGGGTTCAGCATGTATTTGTGCCGCTTTGTCTTTCTGTATGCCTTGCTCTCATCCACACAGTTTTACTTCCTCTCTCAGAAAAGTGTTCTTGAGGAGATTAACCCAAAAAACAAAGCATGTTTAAGAACAACAATGAAAACTTATAATTTTGAACATTATAATATTCTAATGTGCGTGATGAGGTTTTGCACCAAGAAACTCTGTCATCTGCTGTTATTCTGTTAGGACAGGAATGTGCTAGTGAATTGAGGGATGGGCAAAGATTTGCCTAAAAACAGTCTGAATTTCTTTCCCCAGAGCAATAAAAACTTGTCCACAGCCATAGGAGTTGTTATGGGCAGGTCCTTGTGCAGGGGTGTTTTATATGCCTGTTTATGAAGTGTGTTTCATGGAGAGATAAAATGCAAGAAATGCTCAGCATATTTCAGCCGTCATGTTGCAGACTGCTTGCACTGTGTGACTGACTCCCTGTTACAGGAGCTGCCTGCAGTGGTTCATCCTTGAAACCTGAACTTTCCTTCAACTTTCTCAGTTATTAGTTTGCCTATAAATCTATCCATAACTCCCTGAACAACACTGTCTTTGAACTCCAGTGTATCTACTCAGTGAAATTCTCATCCAAGCTTTAATCTTCTCACACCTTTATATATTTTAAGTTTCATCTTTATAGCCTGGCATGCACAAACTGAATTTAATGGTGATAAATGAGCTGAGAGTAGAATTCGTAAAGTGCGCATTAATCTGTGCCAAATTCTCATTCCCACCATGTTAAACTTGAGGAAGCTGAACTGGGGGGATCTATGGAACCCATTCCTGTAGCTTAGGCTCATCTCCTGTGCAAGCACTTTTTTGTCGTCGTTGTTTTAAAACAGTATGTATTTATGTTATGTGTCTTCTCTACTACAAAACAGTTAGATCATCACTGAAGTAACTGTCTCAATGTACCTTCACACTGTGCTCAGAACGAAGTGAGGAGTTGTTTTGTGGAAGTATTTGAGGGTAGGAGAAGAGCAAACAAATCTAGTTCAGAAAGCAAATCTTCAGTGTACTACTGAGCATTGCTGCATTCATGTGCTGGTAACATTTGTCATTATCTGGATCTGTTTTTCAGCTTCTGAGTAGCAGAGCAGTGCTAGTAATCTGTTACAAGGATGTGCAGTGTGTTAAAATATTTTCAAATGTGAATCGTACCTGTAGTTTTTATCACTGTAAATGGAATTATTATAAAGCACATGTGCAATTGAATTACCTTCCCTAATTCAGAAAATGAAGGTGTTCTGGAGAGGTCCCACGTGTCTTGTCAGCACATTTATTTGTAGATTTACCCCAGATTTGGGCTATAAGCCAGACTTTATATTGCCCTATGTTGTAAGTGTGCTTCAGTTCACCTATTGCCTTTATTAAGGTGAACCATAAACCCACCTGGATGGTAAGGACTGTGTTTAAATGCTGTTCAGACAGATGCTCACTGAAGTCATGAGGATGAGCTAAAAAGATCCATGGGGCATGGTTAACCATTTGCTTTTGAAGCACTGTAATAATATTAAAAATTCAGTTGAAGATACAGCAGCTCACTCCATGGATGTCTGCTTCTGTAAGAGTTTAAGGTAACTTTTGCCTTCAAACAGACTAATGCTGCTCATCTGTAGGTGTTCCATCAAGGTGTAGGTGAGATGGCTGAGTTTCTAAGAAGTCGCCTGGTTATGTTGAAGTTATTATAACCAGCCATGACAATTAGTGCTGCTAAACCACAGATTTTCTTGCCACTCTCTCTGTACATCTGCAAGACCTGGTGTGTTGATAGAGTATTTTGATTTGTCCTAGACCTGTAGGCAGTGTTCTGCACGAGTAGCCATTTTTTCATTTATAGCCTGGGTGGGAAACCTCTTGGGTAGAGTCACACAGTAAATTGCCTCATCTTGCTTTGTTGTCTTGTTTGTTTGTTTTTTTAACTCCTCTTGCTCCCAGTTCAGGATGAGGAAGAGAACAGACCCTGGGCCAAAACATTTGTTTTCTTTCTTGTAGGGTAAGGAAAGGGGAGAATGAAAGAGCGAAACCAGCTCTGGTTGTTTAATTCTGTGGGGGTGATGGACAGGTTTGCTCACAGACCATTTCGGCTTTATAAGGCTCACCTCAGCACTTGGGCTTTCTGTGAAATCTCTGGGCGAAGCATTTACCCACTGTTACCACCATCCTTTCATTGGTAGAACAGATACTGTGCTGTCAGTCTCTGCTTCCCTCTTGCAGGGACCAGTGCTAAGTCAGTATTTGTGGAGTACATCTGCGCTTTCTGAAGATGGCTGTTACAAATATTTAGCCATGGTTTCCTGTATCTAGCCTTCCTACAACTGTAGACAGGCAAATTGTTTTTCTAGGGAAAAACACTCCTGTAGGCAACGTGCATATGGCCAGTGCTTAGGTTTACTGAACTGCAACCTTTAGGAATAATTGTAAAGCTTGCATGGAATTCACTGGATTTGGGCACGTGCTCTGGTGCTTTCTGACAACTCACTCTCTTGTTCTTCTTGTAGCAGATTGCAAGCAGTGAAATGTGAAGAGGAGATTACAAGGTGGTGTGTACTTGCAGTAAAATGACCTATTCTTTATCAGCCTTCTAACAAAGGCTGCTAGCTTTTGGAAATTTTGGGGGGGTTTGTTTTCATTCTGTTCTCCTTTCAAGAAAGTACAGCTGGAGAGCATAAGCTGAAAACAAATGATACTGCGGAATATCGGCTTGTTCAGTGCTACTCTTTGAGCTCAATTCTGCTAAACGTTGCCTGACTGACGCTCTAAACAGCATGTAACTGTGTTTTACACTTAGAAGCTGAAGGTATGTGTAAAACAATTCCCCTGGCCCAGCATGTGGCATATAGGCAGTGGGGTTAGAAGTTTAATACAGGGTTGTTTCTCTCTTCAAACTTCTTTGCCTTCCTTTCCTCTTTAATGTATTTAATTCCAAGTACCAGATTTTTGGAGGAATATGTGCTAGCTCAGCTACAGGGGGAGGGGTGCTGACATTATATTTATATTTTTCCTTTTTTTTTTTAATGCCCAGTCTGCTGAAAGCAAGGAGCTGATGTGGTGCTACAGAAGGTTTTATTTGTCCTGGAAGACAATTGCTGGAGATGCTGCCTATCAACTGATAACACAGCCTCCCCATCTGCCACCTTTTGCAGAAGGGAGCAGGATGGCTTGCAGCTGTGCATGAAAGTCCTGCAGGGCAGCAGGGAGATGGTGGGGCTGCAGGATGTGTGTTCTGCCCTTCGGAGCCCAGTGTCTGGGATAGATGTGACCGTGTGCTTTAGTGTGCCCTTTTGAACTGCAGACTTCTTGGAAGCGTTGTTCTCCCGGATCTCCAGAGCTGTGACTAAAATGTGGTGTTCTGTTTGCATGGCTTTCTGGGTTAGACTGCAGAGCTCACAGACATCTATGGGAAAAATAGATAAGTAATTTCTTTTATCCCGTTCTGCTTTCACTGAATTTTCATTACTGCTAGGAGATTTATTAGTATTTTTTATGACCAGTCATAGCCCGTGTTCTTTAAAATATTATTTGCAATTTCCTTTCTCTAGAATGTGCCATTTAAAGAACACAAGTCAGATTTTCCATCAGTTGCATCAGGGAAGTCGTAAATATGTCAGAAGGGGTGTATTTATGTATCGTATTATGTAGGAGAAAGAATTTGGCCTGTACTGTGTAAAATTAAAACGATAATTAAGCTCTGTCAGAACGGTTGGAAGGCAAACTAGTGCCTTACTTATATCTGTATGTTTATTGTATGTGATAATTCAAGGATAATTACAAATTCCTCTATTCCCTAATTCATTCTAATGGAAATATTTGGGTCACGTTACCCTTTGACAGGTGTTCTAGTATCTGGAATAAGAGGAAAAATTTAAGGAAAAGACGGAGTGCTGTGGTCTGAAGCATGGTGGACTTGGTGCCCTGATGGGGCAGAGGGCCACCCAGCAGCACAGGCAGGCATCGGCGAGTAATGGAGCTTGCACACTGCGAGGTGGAGTCTGAGTGGTTCAGGCTGGGGCCTGAGTGATGTACAGTTCCTGGTGGAGGAAAGGATGGAAAGGAGAGCTGGTCAGTATCCACCAAGTACTTAGCAAATAGGAATGGTTATGCCTAGATTAAGGTTCAAACAGAAGCATCATGCATCTCCTGAGTTTCCATGCCTCTGTGCAGCAGGCTGTTGCACGGGTTCTTTTCTTTCTTTGTTCTCGAGGCAGTGTGGCTGCACCTGATTCCTCTGGCAAAGGGATGTAGGTTTGGGAACAACGTTAATGTTTGTTAATGTTAACGCTTGGAAATACCAAAGTGTAAGATGATTTGGTGGTTTAGGTGGACAACAAAATAACTTGTAAAAATTCTTACATTTTTGTGATGATGGTTCTCACAAAAACCTCATTTTCCAGCCATTTTTTTTCCCCCAGACAATTGTTAGTTTAAAAGTAAGATAAAAATGTACTTCACAGATTAATGAAAACCACAAATGTTACGGGTTGCTGTAGGTTTAAAAATTTATTTCGGAAAATAATTACAGTCATTTGGCAAGTAACTGCCTTGCGCTGAAGGCTGTTCTTTTGTACAAGCATTATGTAATGTGGCAGTTAATAACATTAATGTAATTGGATGTTAGATGACTTCAGTATCTTGACGATAAAAGCCTGTTTACAAAGATGAGGCATTCTTGCTGGAGTGCCAGATTGTTAAGTAACCGCAGGCTGCCAGCACTAAATGAACTTGTAGCCTGTAATGATGTGTGAATTGCTGTCTCAGATGCATATTTATTGGGAAAATGCTCACTGGCACTTCATTGGTCACAGTTACATGTGTACATGCTAATGGCACACTTTGTATGTGCAGCTCTGCATGGCTCACAGCAGTGGCTGCTGCTTGGGGCACGTCTTGGTGGCATACAGCTCCTCATGAGTGCTGGCAGTGCCCCATGACCCTTTTTAAATGGAACTTCTTGTGAACTGCTGGGAGATGTAGGAACTAAGCTGAGTAGTGATATTTTGTCTCTTTTTTTTTCTGTAGAAAAGTAGCTTTCTGTGTAGCTTTCTGTGTAGCTTTCTTCATCTCTAAGAAACTACCTTTAGGTAAAGAAGTTTCATATTAGCCCATTAAAGGGAATATTCCTGTAGACACATTCAGAAATGGGACAGCAATTTGGAGGGAGCCAGACCTGGAGGTTACCAGCTAAGTTAGGGCTGCTCTTTCTTCTTGAAGTTCTGCTGGAGTCTGAAAGGAAACTAAGTTTCCTGTGCAAAGCTTGCTGCCATGTGCTGGAATGTCTCACTCAGTTTCTTAGACTGGTTGGGAATTCAGTACAAAGAGCCATTCTTGTGAATCATGTTTTCTTTACAATTTTGTATTTCAGCTCAGCAATTCATTCCTCCTTTTCCTAATGGATAGAGCGTTACTGGAGTGCACATACCTCCAGTGAAATGGCTCGCTATTTCTTCTCTCTGGAAGCTTGAATTACTCCAATTTCATTCCTGTTTGGGCTATTCTAAAAATAAAACATTTGTTTAGAGCCAGGATAAAAAGTAAACCTAATGGTTTACTAAATACGGAGTTATTTTTTTTTTGCCCTTGCTAGGAACACCAATCAGTTAATATCCTCATAATTTAAAAGTTTTTCAAAGGTAAACATGTAGAAAGACATCTTCCAGTAGCCACATTTATACAGATTACCATGTGGCTTCAGAATATCCATTTTGCCATTTCTTGAGTATCAGTATATTCTCATATATACCGTTGAGTATTGTGGATACATGAGGTGTGCATGTGTGTTGTTTTAGGTGACGTGCACAGCAGTGTATGCTCGAGATAGCTGAACTTTCGTTGGCACGCTTTTATCCCAGATTGAACTTCCACGAAAATCTAAAGCAGTTTTTGTGTTTGTATGTGAGTGTTTGCATGTTTGAGCTGATGAGCAACCTCTTCACCACCATCCAGTTCTCCGCCAGCAGTGCTGATGTCAGCCCAGTTTCCTGCCAGAATGCTCCAGCAGAGGAAGTGACACAGTTGATGAATGGTCAGCACCAGGGTGCAGTTATGGCAGAGCCTGGGCTTAGCACCCATCTGGGACACCTGCAAACAGCACGTGGAGAACCTCAAAACATCTCTGAAATTTCCACTTAGGTCTGTGCTACAGGGCAGTTGTACTGTGGCCTTTGCCCTGCTAGTTTCTGAAGCAGGGGTCCTACTAGGACCCTTTCAGCCCTGAGTGCTGAGGAAGGGTCCCCAGCTGAGTCTGTCCACGTGGCTTTAGGGTTTGGTGCTGCCTGAAAAAGGAGAAGAAAAGAAAGAGTGAATAGGTGTCCAGAATTATTGATGGCCAACGGTATCCTGGCTTGTATCAGGAATGGTGTGGGGAGCGGGCCTAGAGAAGTAATCCTGTCCCTGTACTCAGCACTGCTGAGGTCCCACCAGTGTTAGATTTGGGTACCTCAGTACAGAAAGGACATAGTGGTGCTGGAGCCAGTCCAAAGAAGGGCAACAAGGCTTATGAAGGGCTTGGAGACTTTGCCCTGTGAGGACCGACTAAAGGAGCTGAGGCTGTTTAATCTGGGAAGGACAGGCTGAGGGGAGACCTCATTGCTCTTACAGCGTGAGTGGGCAGCGCAGCCGGGCAGGAGAGGGCTGTGTGCAGCAGCTCCGGAGAAGGGCACGCAGTGGCATCCATGGCTTCCCCGCTCCACAGGCACCGTGTGAAAGTCCCTCCGAGTCGGCTCTGGCTGTCCAGTCTCAGGCGAAGGTGCCACGCGGACATACCCAGCAGCAGCAGCAGCAGCAGGCGGGGATCTGCTCACTGCCGTACTCCTCACTGTGCCACTGCGCGGTCAGGAAGTTCAGAGGCTCAGGGTGCTGGAAACAACCTGTTTGACCGACTGAACTTCTTCACACCCACTGTCCTTTCTTAGCAGTGGGATCCCTGGTGGAGTTTCTATTTCATCTCTCAGAAGGAAGTAGAAGCAAGTGCTCTACCCCCAATTTTGGGATTTCCCACGATTTTCTGACATTGAAAGATCCCCCCGCGCTTCTCTTTGTCGGGAGGAGCATTCAGTCCCAGCTCTTTCCTCGCAGGAGAGATGCTTCTGTCCTCCAGCAGCTTGGCTGCTGTTCTTTGGGCTCCTTGCAGCGTGCCCAGGTCTCTGCTGTAATGAGGAGCCCAGACCTGGACGCTGGGTCTCACCGGGGCTGAGCAGACGGGAATGGAGCGATGAGCTCGAGCCGCTGGCAGCGCTTCTACTGACACAGTGCGGGGAGGTGATGTCCGTAGAGCTGAGTGAGGCAGAAGAGCTGTGCAGTGCCTCAGCCTTCTCCCCGCCAGCGCTTTCCCATTCCCGTGCTGTCCCCAGGTGAGCTCGGGACGCCCGCTCAGAAGCGGGCCTGGTGCGGGCCCGTGCATGGTCCCTGTAGCCCCACTGCTCCTCTTGGACCCATCTCAGCTATTCGCTGTATTCAATGTCCAACCGTAGCTGGATCCTGATGGGCCCACTCAGCTCCCACCGCCAGACGAGTTGGTAGATGATCTGGAGAGGAGGCCTGGACAACCTGCGTCGTCGGCGTCGGTCCGAGGTGTGCCAGTACCTTCTCCTTTCCCGCCGCCGTTGACGCCTCTGGCGCCTTCTCCGTGGTCGGCGGGCGGTGGCGTTTGCTGGGAGCTGTGGCACGATGCTCTCAATCACACCGCGGCACAGTGGGCAGGTGGCGTTCTCGGTGGCCCAGCGCTCAATGCAGCCCCTGCAGAAGCTGTGCCTGCAGGGGATAATGTAGACGCGGTTGTCCAGCGGGCCGAGGCAGATGGGGCACATCTCCTCCTCTTGAGCCTCCTGGCTCCCGTTGGCAGCTGCCTCCCGGCTCATGGCCGCAGCTGCCCTGGCACGGAGGTGCTCAGAGGACTGAGTCTGGAGGCTGCCTGTGGCAGAGCCGTCAGCGGCCTCCGGCCCTCAGCACCTCTCGCTCGTCCCACCAGTGACGGACTCCTCGTGCGTCTCTGGCAGGACCTCTGACGTCCGGCGTTCCTGGAGCGGATCCTTGGTGACTGGTAATCCGCTCGCAGGACTCTGACGTCTCACTACGCCTGGCAAGGTCTCGAGGTCTCGTGCTCCAGCGGGAAGACACTGACTCCTCGACAGTCACCAGCAGACTGAAGGTGGGCTGGGTGCTCGCTGCGTTCATAGGCACTCGCCCTATTGTGAGGTCACGGGCTGACCGTGACTCTCCGTGACATCACAGAGCACACGGGTAGATGCAGATTTGCATGCCGGCAGTTGTCACATTAATAGCTTTGCTGTTTCCCTGTCAGAGTCCACCCAAGGACTTTCACAGGGGCAGCTTCCCAAACATTGAAAAGAAATGCTTTATTGAAGCAACCATTGCAACAGATTTTGGATTGCCACTGATGCATACACTAGCTGCAATAGCACTGGCATATAACATAAACTAATAAATCCTCCCCCTGGTATTCCTTGCCAAGAGGTAAAGAGACAGTGCTTACTGTCCCTTATCCTAACCTTGCTTAGTTTCCCTCTTGAATGTTACTATATTTCTATAATGTGTGGGCTCTCTCTAAAATAATCTTTATAGCCAAAATTCCACATGAAGTGGAAATGGATTGTAGGAAGAAATGGACTTCATATCTGAGTCACAGAAGTGGTTTTTAAAGCTAAATGCACTTTTTATGCTTTCAGCACACCACAGAATGCTTTGTAGGCTTTTTCCCTGGACAGTTTTTGGAAACACCATAATGAACTGTGGACTCTACGAATCAAATGTGGCGCTGGGATAAGTGACAGAAAATCCATGAAATCAGTGGTGTGTCAATTTTCATATATAGAACCAATCCTTAAGTCTGAGTTTTTTTGCTCTGTGATTAATGACTGTTGTTTTCAAGTAGATTTTAAAATGATATCAACTGAAGGATTGGTGGGTTCACTTTTAGATGTGTAAATCTGCATATTTGGGACACACAAGAACTCTTGACAAAGCTGTTGCGAGCTGAACAGTTCTAAGGGCTTGTAGAAAAACAAAAACATCTAAAGTTCATGCAAGGCTCTCACTATGATATAGACACGTGACAGATTTTTTTTTTCTCGCATTTTGGGAGCATTGATATAAATGCTACTGTTTTTATACCATAAACACAGAAAGCTTCCTGTAGTATTTAAAGCAACGTGTGCAGCTGACTGTATCTGGTTGAAGTTGCTCTTGAAGATGGGCATAGGCCATCTGTACAGCTTTATTCCCATTCCTGCTGCAAAACAATTTCCACTGCAAATCCTACAGTTACTGAGGATGTTGGCATTACTGCAGAAGGGAAATGCTGTGATGTTTCTGCAGCTCACTGTGACTTGCACTTCAGGATAGGAAGGAGATAGAGTTAAGATGGTTTGAGATGCTGTCGTCACTGTTTGGGTCTCCAGTGTTAACTTCTATCCCTCAGGGATTTCAGTTGTTTCTGTGTTTTGAGGTTATTTGTGTCTGCATGAGAGCCAACAGTGGCTTCCAGTCTGCCGAATCCTCCTCTCCTCGCTTATTCATGGGGTAAAGGTTAAATTCCCTATGGGTTTTTGAAAGCCCTTTATTTATTTTTTTGCTTCCAGTGAATTTCCAAGAGAGAAGGGCTAAGAGAGTGTCACAGGAAAAGCAGTGTTTGCTGAGAAGTCTGGTTGCCCTTAAGTACCGTTTCCAGTTCCTCAGGCACAGAAGGAACTGGAATGCAGGGGTCAGAGGTTGCCGGTTTAGTTCATGTTAACACAACATACAGAATGTAGTGCTACAGAGCAAAACCTCTTTGTCTCATTAGAAATCTGGAAATGTAATAACTTGTTATGCTGCAACTTTGGAAGTGTGGAAAGTGTTTCTGTGTTAATTTAAGCCTTATAGCTGAGGAAGCTCAGTCTGAAATGGCGGTCAGCTGTTATGGGTGAACGTGCAGAATTCTCTTTGTTTCTATGAATGTTCGTGGTTACCTCACGGTTGACAGGTATGAATAGTACAGAATCTATGTTAATAATGACACAGACTGGAAGTGGAGATGCTGAAAAATTAACTGTATCTTTTTTTTTCCTCAGCGGAACCCCTGCCTTTAATGGACTTGTGCCGAAGATCAATTCGTTTTGCTCTTGGCAGAGACCGCCTGCATGACATAGAAACTCTACCTTTGCCTCTGTCTCTGAAAAATTATTTACAGTATCAATAGGACGTCTAGAACCCTCTGGCCTCACGTTGGACTACATCAATGCAAATAGCAGAAAATTGTTTACAGCGAAATATAAATTTTCGTGAAGGACATTTAAGTGTTATTTAATTTTTAATATATATATTTTTTTTCTGAATCAGTGAAAGCAGATCACTGTGGGGGACTACTAAAGAATGTGAAAACATTGATTTGATCAAGATTCATTTGTTATCTGTTGTCTGTTGTGTTTACAGTCCTGAAAGCCATTATCCTGAGCTGTCACATATTGGTTTATTGTTGATGCCTCTAGTAAATGCCAATAGAAAATCTGACCTGCAAGATCCCCTGTCATGCAGGACAGAGTGTTCTTCAGTAACGTGCGTGTTGTTTCTTTTTTTTTTTCTTTCTTTCTTTCTTTCTCTCTCCTGTACTCCACCCCAATAGCTATAATCAATTAGCAAAGGAAAACTTGAAAAATGCTTCAATCTGACCTCTGGTAACCAGAGTTGTTAAGAGTTTTGAGTGTTCTGCTCCCAACATAATCAGCCGATAGCATCTAAAAGCTCTGACATTAGGGGAATAAGCAAAAGAAGCAAGCAAGCAGATTGTCTAGAAGAATGTGTGATTTTAAAGCATAAAGGAAAATCTGATAGATGTGTCTGAACAGTCAATTTTTTGACAAGGTAAGTGAGATGCAGTCCATTGCTTTCAAGACCAGATCTAGTCCCTCCAAAGTTCTGCAGTCTATAGCAAAGTGCTCACTATCCCAAGAATTTAGGATGCTCATATTTTAGAAATCTTGTCACTTTTTTATTTGAGCAAATTTATAATTTTTATGTGGTATGAACTCTAAATACTTGATTCTCTTCTTAATGTATGCGTGGCTATAATGTTTATTTATCTGTTTAGAATCTGTGGAGTTCTCATTTAATTGTTTCCCATCTTGGGGTTACTGTTTTTTGTTTTTTGTTTTTTTAATTTCCCAGCTTTACCTGAAATGTTATTAATTTTTCAGGCTCATCCCATTTTTAAGATGCTGCTTTCTATTTGCATTTCTTACATGTTTCAGATTATCAGCCTGATCAGTTATCTAGTTTTTAAACTGGAAGTTGTTGTTATGGCAGGATGTCAAATGTTTAGACTGAGCTGCCTTCAGCATATTTTAATGTGAATTTACTGACAAATGAAGAGAAAATTTCTAATAAAGTCTACTGTCCAAAATAAAAGTAATGTCTTCTTTAATGAAGTGTTAAATAACACAGCAGTGAGTGCAGAGTTGAAGTTCAGCTCCTCCTGCAGCTTTGTGTTTGTGTCCAGCACTGTTTTGGAATTGCTTCTTTGGGTTCATGTGGGAGTGAAGATGATGATACTGTAGGCAATGTGGCATCCTGTTCCTGATTTATCTCCTCGCTTTGAATATGGCTGTACTCAAATCTTAATGCTTTTAATGCCAGGCTCCTCTAGCCAACACCTGGCTTACATGCTAAGTTGCACTTAGAGATGCAGTGATTGTGGTTAACTTGGTGTTTGAATGTGCGTGTGATACAGGCAAATACACTGACGTGGAGATGGTTGTCCTGCTGTCAGTCATCCCAATTACAAATGCAATCTGAAATGGGAAACTTGAGGTAAAAATACAGCAATAGGAGCAAGAGTGGAAGCACCAAGAGCAAGGCAATGTAGCGATGTCAGAAATGAAATAACAAAGATTTGCTTCTGCTGAGCTTAACTGTGCAAGTTGATGACTATTTCAGTGCTGATTTACATTTGGGCTTGCTTTCACTTAGGATGAGAAGGGCATGCTGCATTTCTTTCTTTAGCTCTGCAAAGAGGAAGAAATGATAGCTATGGTCTAGATTGCATATTTTTCCCATTTGCTTTGCTTATGATTTGAATCTTTTGTTTTACTAGGTACAAAGGAAGAAGGTGATATAAATGTATAACAACTCGACCAAAATGAAAGCCAGAGCAGTGTCAGGTGATCTTCCATAAGCCAGGTAAGCAGCTGTTCAGGAATGGTGTACTAATCGTGGTACACCTTATTTTTCCACCTTTCCTAAAATCAGTGTTTTACTGTCTGTAACTGGACTTCAGGTTCCTCTGAATAACTACAGTGATACAACAGTGGAGTTGTTCGTATCCTCTGTTCTTCAGCTTGGCCCAAGCTAACAGCCTTTTAATGTGGCAGTAATGTGGGAACTGATACTGTGAGAAAATGAATGGTGCCTGCATGTGTTAATTAGCCCAGTTATTTTACAGTAGGATTCAGACTCCAGATGCTCTTTCCCTATATTGAATGTTCTTAATTTAACTTCCAAACATATTTTTTTTCTGAATGTGTAACTGCCATCCAAGAGTACGAGCTTGATTCTCTTACTGCTGTGCTTTGTGATGCTGTGGATGGTAGATACACCCCCTCACATTGGATTAGGGCCCTGTTCTGGGAGGTTCCAAATCTTCATTTTTTTATTTTCCTTAGTCTGCAGAAATCTTATAAAGGAGGGTATGCCAGGGAGAAGTGCCAGTGTTCATGCTAAACATACCTTTCCAAATAGATTATCTTCCAAGAAGGCTGTACGGAAGCCAGAGTGTCTGTCAGTATGGCTAAGACTGAGATAACCAGTGAGATGAAGTCAGAATACCTCCAGAAGAAGTATCAAAACAGTGTGCTGTCTGATTTGCTGAATTTCAGCCTGGGTGTGCTCTTCCCATCAATTCTCAAGGCTCACATTACTGGAATGCAAACACTGTCAACTGTCTCCTTCTGGAGTGGTTTGAGTACTAATTTACTAAGTGCTGGTACACTGGCTTTCTCCCAAAACAGAGGTCAAATGCTAAATAATGATGCAGTTGAAACTTTTCAGTCTTTCTATCCTGGAAACCCTTGTGTGGCAAGTTACCATACCTACCAAGAAGTCCACGCAGTGACATATCTAACAGAGAGGATGACTGCTTGTTAAATGCTGTACTACTTCCACATTTGCTTTAAGAGCTCTCTTGTTCCTGTGTTTTTAATTTACAAGCACTTCAGCTTTCATCACATGAGGAAACTTGGGCAGTAGGTGCTTCCGGCTTTTATGTCCTTGCCTGTGCAAGAGGAGCACAGCTTTTCTGGTCATGGTCTGGAAGTCTTCCTATGACTGATAGACCAAGAGTAATAGAAACTATTCATAGCAAAGTTTTTGAATCTTTTTTCTGTAATTCAAAGAAAAAAAAAACCACGTACCTAGGAGCTGTAACCAAGTTGTCTCCTTTGTGACGGTTAAATGCTAATTAGTGGGTTGCAATAGGAATTATTTCACCTACCATTTGATCTTTAATGTGGTCCCTTCGTAGAAAGTGTTGAAGATACCAAGTCCCTTACCTTAAGATTGTGGCTAAGACTGTGGATACACAGTCAGTTTCTCTTCATTGTTTTCCTTCTTTCTTTCTTTATCATTCTGCAGGCGTTGTAGAGGAGGGAGCTGGATTTATCTACCTAGAGGTGTGGTTTTCAAGATCACGGTTCACAAGATCGATAACCTCAGTGATCATGTGTAGAACTCAACTTTTAGACTTAGCAAAGCTGTAATTTCATAACACCTAAATTTGGAGTCCAGTTTGACAAGCTGTCGTCCTTTAGAACAGCAGGTGATGTAGGCATGTCCCTACTGGACTGATGAAGCCAGTACTGTGAAGGCTTTCTTTCTTCTTAGATTGGAGCAAGGAAAGTATACTGAAATGTATACTGAAATGTATACTGAAACTGGATTTGTTGACTCATTTGTGGTTGGCACAGTAGAGCAGGGATTTCTTTCCATGACTGCTGTTGGTAGGAGCAGGCTCATTTCCAGTATCAGCTCGCTCGCTGCTAACAGTACTGAACCGTGGACAGCATTGTGTTTGGCTCTTTCAGTAAACTCATGCCATAGTGCATGCGGCTTTGGCTGCAAGAAACATACCTTGCACTTATCACAGCTTATTTTCCATGAGTCTAATGCAGTATCTCTGAAACCAGCACACGCATTAACCTTTAGAAATGTTGAAAATAGGTGCTACACGACATACCAGCTGCCTCCTAGTTGTAATAAGGAATGATGTTAGCCCTAAAGTATGACTTGGCATTTTTTCCAGGTTTTCTTTTTTTTTTTTTTGTACCTAGATTTTTATGAATCGAATTAATTTGTTATTTTATTTATTTATTTTTTAAGTAATACTGTAGTTTTTGACTTCCACCGATATTTTGGAATCATACTGATTTCACAGAATCACAGAACGGCTTAGGTGGGAAGGGACTACAAAGATCATGTTGTTGCTGAAACAAGTCAAGGCTTTCCCCATTCCCTGCATTCTGATTACATCAGGATCCAAGTTGAGTTCATATTTTTTCTCTCAAAAGGAAATTCAAAGCAACTGCTCTACCACCAATTTTGTGATTTCCCATAATTTATTGATACTTCCAAGTTTCCCTCCCCACACCTTCTCTTTGTCTCTGCTGTTCTTTGGGCTCTTTGCAGCGTGCCCAGGTCTCTGTCGTAATGAGGAGCCCAGACCTGGACGCTGGGTCTCACCGGGGCTGAGCAGACGGGAATGGAGCGATGAGCTCGAGCCGCTGGCAGCGCTTCTACTGACACAGTGCGGGGAGGCGATGTCCGTAGAGCTGAGTGAGGCAGAAGAGCTGTGCAGTGCCTCAGCCTTCTCCCCGCCAGCGCTTTGCCATTCCCGTGCTGTCCCCAGGTGAGCTCGGGCCGCCCGCTCAGAAGCGGGGCCTGGTGCGGGCCCGTGCGTGGTCCCCGGAGCCCCACTGCTGCTCTTGGGCCCGTCTCAGCTGTTCGGCCTCCTCGGTGCCCCACCATAGCTGGAGATGGATGGGCCCACTCAGCACCCAGTTCCAGCTGGGACGGCGCTGGACAAGCTGGCGGCGAGGCCTGGAGGGGCTGTGCTGTGCGCACTGGGGTGAGATGCTCTGGGACCGGCGTGCAGATCTTCTTCTTTCCCACAGCTCTTGGCGCCTCTGGAGCCTTCCCCGTGGTCGGCGGGCAGCAGCATTCGCTGGAAGCTGTGGCACGATGTTCAGGATCACGCTGTGGCACAGTTGGCAGTTGGTGTTCTTGGCGGCCCAGCGCTCAATGCAGCCCCCGCAGAAGGTGTGCCTGCAGGGGATAACGTGAGCGCTGTTGGACTGTGGGCTGAGGTAGCTGGTGCACGTGCCCTCCTCTTGGGCCTGAAAAAGGAGAAGAAAAGAAAGAGTGAATAGGTGTCCAGAATTATTGATGGCCAACGGTATCCTGGCTTGTATCAGGAATGGTGTGGGGAGCGGGCCTAGAGAAGTAATCCTGTCCCTGTACTCAGCACTGCTGAGGTCCCACCAGTGTTAGATTTGGGTACCTCAGTACAGAAAGGACATAGTGGTGCTGGAGCCAGTCCAAAGAAGGGCAACAAGGCTTATGAAGGGCTTGGAGACTTTGCCCTGTGAGGACCGACTAAAGGAGCTGAGGCTGTTTAATCTGGGAAGGACAGGCTGAGGGGAGACCTCATTGCTCTTACCGCGTGAGTGGGCAGCGCAGCCGGGCAGGAGAGGGCTGTGTGCAGCAGCTCCGGAGAAGGGCACGCAGCGGCATCCATGGCTTCCCCGCTCCACAGGCACCGTGTGAAAGTCCCTCCGAGTCGGCTCTGGCTGTCCAGTCTCAGGCGAAGGTGCCACGCGGACATACCCAGCAGCAGCAGCAGCAGCAGGCGGGGATCTGCTCACTGCCGTACTCCTCACTGTGCCACTGCGCGGTCAGGAAGTTCAGAGGCTCAGGGTGCTGGAAACAACCTGTTTGACCGACTGAACTTCTTCACACCCGCTGTCCTTTCTTAGCAGTGGGATCCCTGGTGGAGTTTCTATTTCATCTCTCAGAAGGAAGTAGAAGCAAGTGCTCTACCCCCAATTTTGGGATTTCCCACGATTTTCTGACATTGAAAGATCCCCCCACGCTTCTCATTGACGGGAGGAGCATTCAGTCCCAGCTCTTTCCTCGCAGGAGAGATGCTTCTGTCCTTCAGCAGCTTGGCTGCTGTTCTTTGGGCTCCTTGCAGCGTGCCCAGGTCTCTGTCATAATGAGGAGCCCAGACCTGGACGCTGGGTCTCACCGGGGCTGAGCAGACGGGAATGGAGCGATGAGCTCGAGCCGCTGGCAGCGCTTCTACTGCCACAGTGCGGGGAGGCGATGTCCGTAGAGCTGAGTGAGGCAGAAGAGCTGTGCAGTGCCTCAGCCTTCTCCCCGCCAGCGCTTTCCCATTCCCGTGCTGTCCCCAGGTGAGTTCGGGACGCCCGCTCAGAAGCGAGGCCTGGTGCGGGCCCGTGCGTGGTCCCCGGAGCCCCACTGCTGCTCTCGGAGCTGTCTCAGCCATTCGGCCTCCCCGATGTCCGACGGTGACCGGGACCGGCTGCTCCTATTCAGATCCCACTGCCAGGAGAGGCTGCGGACGAGCCGGTGGGGATGCCTGGAGGGGCTGCGCCTTGCGCGTTGGGGTGAGATGCTCCGGGACCGCTGTGGTGATCTACTTCTTTCGCGCCGCTCTTGGCGCCTCGGACGCCTTCCCCATAGTTGGCGGGCAGCAGCGTTCGCTGGGGGCCGTGGTGCGACTCTCACGAGCGAGCCGATGCGCTGGCGGCACAGTGGGCAGGTGGCGTTCTCCTCGGCCCAGAGCTCAATACAGTCCCTGCAGAAGGTGTGCCTGCAGGGGATAATGCGGACCGTGTTGTCCAGCGGGCTGAGGCAGATGGAGCACATCTCTTCATTGGCCTCCGCCGGCCGCGCCTGTGGCTCCTGGCTCCCGTTGGCAGCTGCCTCCCGGCTCATGGCCGCAGCTGCCCTGGCACGGAGGTGCTCAGAGGACTGAGTCTGGAGGCTGCCTGTGGCAGAGCCGTCAGCGGCCTCCGGCCCTCAGCACCTCTCGCTTGTCCCACCAGTGACGGACTTCTCGTGCGTCTCTGGCAGGACCTCTGACGTCTGGCGTTCCTGGAGCGGATCCTTGGTGACTGGAGGTCACAGGAGGATCATGTCCCACTCGCAGGACTCTGACGTCTCACTACGCCTGGCAAGGTCTCGAGGTCTCGTGCTCCAGCAGGAAGACACTGACTCCTCGACAGTCGCCAGCAGACTGAAGGTGGGCTGGGTGCTCGCTGCGTTCATAGGCACTCGCTCTATTGTGAGGTCACGGGCTGACCGTGACTCTCCGTGACATCACAGGGCACACGGGTAGATGCAGATTTGCATGCCGGCAGTTGTCACATTAATAGCTTTGCTGTTTCCCTGTCAGAGTCCACCCAAGGACTTTCACAGGGGCAGTTTCCCAAACATTGAAAAGAAATGCTTTATTGAAGCAACCATTGCAACAGATTTTGGATTGCCACTGATGCATACACTAGCTGCAATAGCACTGGCATATAACATAAACTAATAAATCCTCCCCCTGGTATTCCTTGCCAAGAGGTAAAGAGACAGTGCTTACTGTCCCTTATCCTAACCTTGCTTAGTTTCCCTCTTAGGGGTGACTGTGACCATGAGTTGAGAGCAGAGCTGAGTAGTTTCATAAAACCAGAGAATGGCTTGGGTTGGAAGGGGCCTTAAGGACCGTCTAGTTCCCACCTCCTGTTTCAGTTGCTGTATCTCAAAAAGTTCTTTCTGCGTGTGAAAGCCATGACCTCCAGCTTCTTGCTTAATCTCAACTGGAAAGCAGAGGTCTGGAGATGCTATTTTCTTATGTTACTCTTACATTATTTGTTATTTGCTTCCTCTTTTTGTAATTTACTTACTTAAAACACTTCTTTGTTGAGGCTTTCCTTATTGCACCTGTATGTTGTTCAATCTATAGGAAGAAATAACCTCTTTTATGAGACCAGCTTGTATTGCAAATGAGTAGAAAGGAGTAGGCAAACTTTCAGACTTAGAAATGGTTCTCACTACTGAAATACAAATAAGAATTTAAAGTTAAACTCAGATTAAGAACTGTTTAAACTTGATGAGTAGAAGCCCGGGTGTGGCAAGTTACCATACCTACCAAGAAGTCCACGCAGTGACATATCTAACAGAGAGGATGACTGCTTGTTAAATGCTGTACTACTTCCACATTTGCTTTAAGAGCTCTCTTGTTCCTGTGTTTTTAATTTACAAGCACTTCAGCTTTCATCACATGAGGAAACTTGGGCAGTAGGTGCTTCCAGCTTTTATGTCCTTGCCTGTGCAAGAGGAGCACAGCTTTTCTGGTCATGGTCTGGAAGTCTTCCTATGACTGATAGACCAAGAGTAATAGAAACTATTTATAGCAAAGTTTTTGAATCTTTTTTCTGTAATTCAAAGAAAAAAAAACACGTACCTAGGAGCTGTAACCAAGTTGTCTCCTTTGTGATGGTTAAATGCTAATTAGTGGGTTGCAATAGGAATTATTTCACCTACCATTTGATCTTTAATATGGTCCCTTCGTAGAAAGTGTTGAAGATACAAAGCATCTTACCTTAAGATTGTGGCTAAGACTGTGGATACACAGTCAGTTTCTCTTCATTGTTTTCCTTCTTTCTTTCTTTATCGTTCTGCAGGTGTTGTAGAGGAGGGAGCTGGATTTATCTACCTAGAGGTGTGGCTTTCAGGATCACGGTTCACAAGATCGATAACCTCAGTGATCATGTGTAGAACTCAACTTTTAGACTTAGCAAAGCTGTAATTTCATAACACCTAAATTTGGAGTCCAGTTTGACAAGCTGTCGTCCTTTAGAACAGCAGGTGATGTAGGCATGTCCCTACTGGACTGATGAAGCCAGTACTGTGAAGGCTTTCTTTCTTCTTAGATTGGAGCAAGGAAAGTATACTGAAATGCCTGCATTCATCCAGAGGTAATATAATACCATCTGTCGAGGGATTGCAGCACTGAATTCTAGACTTTATGTGTAGTATTCTGGCATTCCATGTTTTTATCCCAGTGAGTTCTCTGAAACTGTTTCTGTTGAGCTAGATTCTAACTTCACTTGAAGCTCTTATGGAAACAGATTTGTGTGAATCATTTGAGTGTTTCTGATGGCTACAAAAAAGCAGCAAGCCCAAGATGCCAAAAAAAAATTCCTCCTCATCTCCTATACAGTTGGTATTACTAAACTATAACCATATGTTCTCGTGTCACTCAGCAGCAATCACTACAACAGCAAACTGCGCATCGGTTCCAGCAGTGCTCGTTCAGGTACAGTTCCCACTGACATCAGGGGGAGATCTGCCTGAGTCAGCATGCTGATTTTGGTTCCCAGGTAAAGACCCCCAAACATTTCCAATACAACAGGTGATATTTTATTATATGTAAGCAATGTCAAGCAGATGGTTTCTGCAGAAGTTTCTCTAATTTGGAGAAACTTGCTGGAAAAGTGCAGTTAGGTGAATGTTTTGAGAAAGTTAAATGAAAAAAGCGGTGTCTAGTTGAGACGGGGCATGATGCTCCAAGGGGAAGCTGGGCTGCTGGGCTCTGCAGCAGTGATTTTCAAAAACACAGTTTATAAACCTCACAGTGCTTTTAATTCCTCATACTTGAGATAATTTAGGGCCTTTATTCATTTTTGTTTATCTCATGAGAGAAGGTCTGGTGATCATGAAGTGGAAATGCTTTGTTTGCTTGATTAAAAAAAATACTAAAAAACAAACAAAAAAATTCCTTAGGAAATGTTCTTTGTGGATACAGAGCCACGAGAAACAGACAGTGTGTAGTGGCCAGAATGAACTGCCTCACTCCCCCCTTTTTAATTTAGATTGCAATGGTTCCTTCAGAGAAGAACTGCAGTGTTTCACAGGCACTGTTTAAAATAAGGCGTTTGGAAGCATCTGGCACAAAGAGCACCACCCAACTGCAGGTACAGAGAGCAAATAGGAACGTGTGGTGGTGGGGCAAAGCTCAAGAGAAACGCATTGCTGTAAGCTTTTACCAAACGCAGCAGCGAGTAGTGCTATGTTTCCATCTCTTCTTTTAGCCTCGCTATGGGGCATAAGTAAAACTCAGGGAAGGCTGTCCATGCTGCTGTCATCACCAGGAATTTACCATTGATGTTTAAAGTTTAAGCATCCTTTTCCTCCCTGAACTGCACAGCCGTGACATCCTGAAGCCCCTGCACTGACTGCGTGTGCCTTGAGCCTCTGAAGGATTCTGGATTCTCTGCTGTCATGTGAAGTCACACCTTGTTCCATGTACTGGAACTTAAGGAATTAGCTTCTAGGAACAGAGCTCAGCTGCTCTGTCATTGTTGCTGTAAGTGCAGAAACGTATGTGGGTGCCCAAACTAATTTAAATACTAGGCAAATAAATGCACAGTAAATGGCAGCTTCACCTGAAATTGCAGTCTTATAATGAGCACGATGTTCACATTATATAAAAAACTATTCAGAGACACACTTGTGTCTGGTTCATACGTACCTGGGAAACCAACGCATGCTTTTAATTGTGGAACGCTTCTACCTGTTTACTCTTCACTGAGAAAGTCAATTTGGCAAGTTTACTGCTTCTCCTATACCAAAATATGACCATGTGGCCAGAATTCTGATGTACGCTTTTGGAAGTGACTCCTCAAGCACAGCAGAGGTTCCTGCGGCATTGTTTTGAGGGATGGAGCTTTGCTTTATTTATAGATAAATTACAACTGCATCTAATTCATGGGAATTAAAAGGATATGAGTCCTACTGAGGTGTTCTACGAGATCTTGTTTAGAGATGGGACAAAACAAAACCAAACAACCTGGGTAAAGCAAAGCCTGGCATCAGCTGCTGCAGCTGCTGAAATGTTTACCAAGTTCTATTATCTATTTGCATAAATATGCCCCCCTAAAAAAACGAGGGTTGTTTCAGTTAAATAGGTTTCTAGAACATCTAAGTTGAAATCTGTGTTCTGCCAGGTTTTATTTTTTGTCGTTTCTCTGTGTGACCATCCAACACAACTGACATTTTTTTCTATTTCTGATCATTCATGTCTCTATAGGTTCCTATCCCTATGTGTAAGGACCATTGTTTTCTGTTAGCGCTCTGATTCCTTCTGAGATGCTGTTGTGAAGCAGACGTACATTGTGGACGTCTCCAGTCGCAGTCACTGGCACCAACTATGTTATGCTATGGATTTGTTGACTCATTTGTGGTTGGCACAGTAGAACAGGGATTTCTTTCCATGACTGCTGTTGGTAGGAGCAGGCTCATTTCCAGTATCGGCTCGCTCACTGCTAACAGTACTGAACCGTGGACAGCATTGTGTTTGGCTCTTTCAGTAAACTCATGCCATAGTGCATGCGGCTTTGGCTGCAAGAAACATACCTTGCACTTATCACAGCTTATTTTCCATGAGTCTAATGCAGTATCTCTGAAACCAGCACACGCATTAACCTTCAGAAATGTTGAAAATAGGCGCTACACGACATACCAGCTGCCTCCTAGTTGTAATAAGGAATGATGTTAGCCCTAAAGTATGACTTGGCATTTTTTCCAGGTTTTCTTTTTTTTTTTTTTGTACCTAGATTTTTATGAATCGAATTAATTTGTTATTTTATTTATTTATTTTTTAAGTAATACTGTAGTTTTTGACTTCCACCGATATTTTGGAATCAGACTGATTTCACAGAATCACAGAATGGCTTAGGTGGGAAGGGACTACAAAGATCATGTTGTTGCTGAAACAAGTCAAGGCTTTCCCCATTCCCTGCATTCTGATTACATCAGGATCCAAGTTGAGTTCATATTTAATCTCTCAAAAGGAAATTCAAAGCAACTGCTCTACCACCAATTTTGGGATTTCCCATAATTTATTGATACTTCCAGGTTTCCCTCCCCACACCTTCTCTTTGTCTCTGCTGTTCTTTGGGCTCTTTGCAGCGTGCCCAGGTCTCTGTCGTAATGAGGAGCCCAGACCTGGACGCTGGGTCTCACCGGGGCTGAGCAGACGGGAATGGAGCGATGAGCTCGAGCCGCTGGCAGCGCTTCTACTGACACAGTGCGGGGAGGTGATGTCCGTAGAGCTGAGCGAGGCAGAAGAGCTGTGCAGTGCCTCAGCCTTCTCCCCACCAGCGCTTTCCCATTCCCGTGCTGTCCCCAGGTGAGCTCGGGCCGCCCGCTCAGAAGCGGGCCTGGTGCGGGCCCGTGCATGGTCCCTGTAGCCCCACTGCTCCTCTTGGACCCATCTCAGCTATTCGCTGTATTCAATGTCCAACCGTAGCTGGATCCTGATGGGCCCACTCAGCTCCCACCGCCAGACGAGTTGGTAGGTGATCTGGAGAGGAGGCCTGGAGAACCTGCGTCGTCGGCGTCGGTCCGAGGTGTGCCAGTACCTTCTCCTTTCCCGCCGCCGTTGACGCCTCTGGCGCCTTCTCCGTGGTCGGCGGGCGGCGGCGTTTGCTGGGAGCTGTGGCACGATGCTCTCAATCACACCGCGGCACAGTGGGCAGCTGGCGCTCTCGGTGGCCCAGCGCTCAATGCAGCCCCTGCAGAAGCTGTGCCTGCAGGGGATAATGTAGACGCAGTTGTCCAGCGGGCCGAGGCAGATGGGGCACATCTCCTCCTCTTGAGCCTCCTGGCTCCCGTTGGCAGCTGCCTCCCGGCTCATGGCCGCAGCTGCCCTTGCACGGAGGTGCTCAGAGGACTGAGTCTGGAGGCTGCCTGTGGCAGAGCCGTCAGCGGCCTCCGGCCCTCAGCACCTCTCGCTTGTCCCACCAGTGACGGACTCCTCGTGCGTCTCTGGCAGGACCTCTGACGTCCGGCGTTCCTGGAGCGGATCCTTGGTGACGGGTAATCCGCTCACAGGACTCTGACGTCTCACTACACCTGGCAAGGTCTCGAGGTCTCGTGCTCCAGCAGGAAGACACTGACTCCTCGACAGTCGCCAGCAGACTGAAGGTGGGCTGGGTGCTCGCTGCGTTCATAGGCACTCGCCCTATTGTGAGGTCACGGGCTGACCGTGACTCTCCGTGACATCACAGAGCACACGGGTAGATGCAGATTTGCATGCCGGCAGTTGTCACATTAATAGCTTTGCTGTTTCCCTGTCAGAGTCCACCCAAGGACTTTCACAGGGGCAGTTTCCCAAACATTGAAAAGAAATGCTTTATTGAAGCAACCATTGCAACAGATTTTGGATTGCCACTGATGCATACACTAGCTGCAATAGCACTGGCATATAACATAAACTAATAAATCCTCCCCCTGGTATTCCTTGCCAAGAGGTAAAGAGACAGTGCTTACTGTCCCTTATCCTAACCTTGCTTAGTTTCCCTCTTAGGGGTGACTGTGACCATGAGTTGAGAGCAGAGCTGAGTAGTTTCATAAAACCAGAGAATGGCTTGGGTTGGAAGGGGCCTTAAGGACCGTCTAGTTCCCACCTCCTGTTTCAGTTGCTGTATCTCAAAAAGTTCTTTCTGCGTGTGAAAGCCATGACCTCCAGCTTCTTGCTTAATCTCAACTGGAAAGCAGAGGTCTGGAGATGCTATTTTCTTATGTTACTCTTACATTATTTGTTATTTGCTTCCTCTTTTTGTAATTTACTTACTTAAAACACTTCTTTGTTGAGGCTTTCCTTATTGCACCTGTATGTTGTTCAATCTATAGGAAGAAATAACCTCTTTTATGAGACCAGCTTGTATTGCAAATGAGTAGAAAGGAGTAGACAAACTTTCAGACTTAGAAATGGTTCTCACTACTGAAATACAAATAAGAATATAAAGTTAAACTCAGATTAAGAACTGTTTAAACTTGATGAGTAGAAGCCCGGGTGTGGCAAGTTACCATACCTACCAAGAAGTCCACGCAGTGACATATCTAACAGAGAGGATGACTGCTTGTTAAATGCTGTACTACTTCCACATTTGCTTTAAGAGCTCTCTTGTTCCTGTGTTTTTAATTTACAAGCACTTCAGCTTTCATCACATGAGGAAACTTGGGCAGTAGGTGCTTCCAGCTTTTATGTCCTTGCCTGTGCAAGAGGAGCACAGCTTTTCTGGTCATGGTCTGGAAGTCTTCCTATGACTGATAGACCAAGAGTAATAGAAACTATTTATAGCAAAGTTTTTGAATCTTTTTTCTGTAATTCAAAGAAAAAAAAACATGTACCTAGGAGCTGTAACCAAGTTGTCTCCTTTGTGATGGTTAAATGCTAATTAGTGGGTTGCAATAGGAATTATTTCACCTACCATTTGATCTTTAATATGGTCCCTTCGTAGAAAGTGTTGAAGATACAAAGCATCTTACCTTAAGATTGTGGCTAAGACTGTGGATACACAGTCAGTTTCTCTTCATTGTTTTCCTTCTTTCTTTCTTTATCATTCTGCAGGCGTTGTAGAGGAGGGAGCTGGATTTATCTACCTAGAGGTGTGGTTTTCAAGATCACGGTTCACAAGATCGATAACCTCAGTGATCATGTGTAGAACTCAACTTTTAGACTTAGCAAAGCTGTAATTTCATAACACCTAAATTTGGAGTCCAGTTTGACAAGCTGTCGTCCTTTAGAACAGCAGGTGATGTAGGCATGTCCCTACTGGACTGATGAAGCCAGTACTGTGAAGGCTTTCTTTCTTCTTAGATTGGAGCAAGGAAAGTATACTGAAATGTATACTGAAATGTATACTGAAACTGGATTTGTTGACTCATTTGTGGTTGGCACAGTAGAACAGGGATTTCTTTCCATGACTGCTGTTGGTAGGAGCAGGCTCATTTCCAGTATCGGCTCGCTCACTGCTAACAGTACTGAACCGTGGACAGCATTGTGTTTGGCTCTTTCAGTAAACTCATGCCATAGTGCAGTAGTAGCAGCTTTGGCTGCAAGAAACATACCTTGCACTTATCACACCTTATTTTCCATGAGTCTAATGCAGTATCTCTGAAACCAGCACACGCATTAACCTTTAGAAATGTTGAAAATAGGTGCTACACGACATACCAGCTGCCTCCTAGTTGTAATAAGGAATGATGTTAGCCCTAAAGTATGACTTGGCATTTTTTCCAGGTTTTCTTTTTTTTTTTTTTGTACCTAGATTTTTATGAATCGAATTAATTTGTTATTTTATTTATTTATTTTTTAAGTAATACTGTAGTTTTTGACTTCCACCGATATTTTGGAATCAGACTGATTTCACAGAATCACAGAACGGCTTAGGTGGGAAGGGACTACAAAGATCATGTTGTTGCTGAAACAAGTCAAGGCTTTCCCCATTCCCTGCATTCTGATTACATCAGGATCCAAGTTGAGTTCATATTTAATCTCTCAAAAGGAAATTCAAAGCAACTGCTCTACCACCAATTTTGTGATTTCCCATAATTTATTGATACTTCCAAGTTTCCCTCCCCACACCTTCTCTTTGTCTCTGCGGTTCTTTGGGCTCTTTGCAGCGTGCCCAGGTCTCTGTCGTAATGAGGAGCCCAGACCTGGACGCTGGGTCTCACCGGGGCTGAGCAGACGGGAATGGAGCGATGAGCTCGAGCCGCTGGCAGCGCTTCTACTGACACAGTGCGGGGAGGCGATGTCCGTAGAGCTGAGTGAGGCAGAAGAGCTGTGCAGTGCCTCAGCCTTCTCCCCGCCAGTGCTTTCCCATTCCCGTGCTGTCCCCAGGTGAGTTCGGGACGCCCGCTCAGAAGCGAGGCCTGGTGCGGGCCCGTGCGTGGTCCCCGGAGCCCCACTGCTGCTCTTGGAGCTGTCTCCGCCATTCAGCCTCCCCGATGTCCGATGGTGACCGGGACCGGCTGCTCCTATTCAGCTCCCACTGCCAGGAGAGGCTGCGGACGAGCCGGTGGGGATGCCTGGAGGGGCTGCGCCTTGCGCGTTGGGGTGAGATGCTCCGGGACCGCTGTGGCGATCTACTTCTTTCGCGCCGCTCTTGGCGCCTCGGGCGCCTTCCCCATAGTTGGCGGGCAGCCGCGTTCGCTGGGGGCCGTGGTGCGACTCTCACGAGCGAGCCGATGCGCTGGCGGCACAGTGGGCAGGTGGCGTTCTCCTCGGCCCAGAGCTCAATGCAGTCCCTGCAGAAGGTGTGCCTGCAGGGGATAATGCGGACCGTGTTGTCCAGCGGGCCGAGGCAGATGGAGCACATCTCTTCATTGGCCTCCGCCGGCCGCGCCTGTGGCTCCTGGCTCCCGTTGGCAGCTGCCTCCCGGCTCATGGCCGCAGCTGCCCTGGCACGGAGGTGCTCAGAGGACTGAGTCTGGAGGCTGCCTGTGGCAGAGCCGTCAGCGGCCTCCGGCCCTCAGCACCTCTCGCTTGTCCCACCAGTGACGGACTTCTCGTGCGTCTCTGGCAGGACCTCTGACGTCTGGCGTTCCTGGAGCGGATCCTTGGTGACTGGAGGTCACAGGAGGATCATGTCCCACTCGCAGGACTCTGACGTCTCACTACGCCTGGCAAGGTCTCGAGGTCTCGTGCTCCAGCAGGAAGACACTGACTCCTCGACAGTCGCCAGCAGACTGAAGGTGGGCTGGGTGCTCGCTGCGTTCATAGGCACTCGCTCTATTGTGAGGTCACGGGCTGACCGTGACTCTCCGTGACATCACAGAGCACACGGGTAGATGCAGATTTGCATGCCGGCAGTTGTCACATTAATAGCTTTGCTGTTTCCCTGTCAGAGTCCACCCAAGGACTTTCACAGGGGCAGTTTCCCAAACATTGAAAAGAAATGCTTTATTGAAGCAACCATTGCAACAGATTTTGGATTGCCACTGATGCATACACTAGCTGCAATAGCACTGGCATATAACATAAACTAATAAATCCTCCCCCTGGTATTCCTTGCCAAGAGGTAAAGAGACAGTGCTTACTGTCCCTTATCCTAACCTTGCTTAGTTTCCCTCTTAGGGGTGACTGTGACCATGAGTTGAGAGCAGAGCTGAGTAGTTTCATAAAACCAGAGAATGGCTTGGGTTGGAAGGGGCCTTAAGGACCGTCTAGTTCCCACCTCCTGTTTCAGTTGCTGTATCTCAAAAAGTTCTTTCTGCGTGTGAAAGCCATGACCTCCAGCTTCTTGCTTAATCTCAACTGGAAAGCAGAGGTCTGGAGATGCTATTTTCTTATGTTACTCTTACATTATTTGTTATTTGCTTCCTCTTTTTGTAATTTACTTACTTAAAACACTTCTTTGTTGAGGCTTTCCTTATTGCACCTGTATGTTGTTCAATCTATAGGAAGAAATAACCTCTTTTATGAGACCAGCTTGTATTGCAAATGAGTAGAAAGGAGTAGGCAAACTTTCAGACTTAGAAATGGTTCTCACTACTGAAATACAAATAAGAATTTAAAGTTAAACTCAGATTAAGAACTGTTTAAACTTGATGAGTAGAAGCCCGGGTGTGGCAAGTTACCATACCTACCAAGAAGTCCACGCAGTGACATATCTAACAGAGAGGATGACTGCTTGTTAAATGCTGTACTACTTCCACATTTGCTTTAAGAGCTCTCTTGTTCCTGTGTTTTTAATTTACAAGCACTTCAGCTTTCATCACATGAGGAAACTTGGGCAGTAGGTGCTTCCAGCTTTTATGTCCTTGCCTGTGCAAGAGGAGCACAGCTTTTCTGGTCATGGTCTGGAAGTCTTCCTATGACTGATAGACCAAGAGTAATAGAAACTATTTATAGCAAAGTTTTTGAATCTTTTTTCTGTAATTCAAAGAAAAAAAAACACGTACCTAGGAGCTGTAACCAAGTTGTCTCCTTTGTGATGGTTAAATGCTAATTAGTGGGTTGCAATAGGAATTATTTCACCTACCATTTGATCTTTAATGTGGTCCCTTCGTAGAAAGTGTTGAAGATACAAAGCATCTTACCTTAAGATTGTGGCTAAGACTGTGGATACACAGTCAGTTTCTCTTCATTGTTTTCCTTCTTTCTTTCTTTATCATTCTGCAGGTGTTGTAGAGGAGGGAGCTGGATTTATCTACCTAGAGGTGTGGCTTTCAGGATCACGGTTCACAAGATCGATAACCTCAGTGATCATGTGTAGAACTCAACTTTTAGACTTAGCAAAGCTGTAATTTCATAACACCTAAATTTGGAGTCCAGTTTGACAAGCTGTCGTCCTTTAGAACAGCAGGTGATGTAGGCATGTCCCTACTGGACTGATGAAGCCAGTACTGTGAAGGCTTTCTTTCTTCTTAGATTGGAGCAAGGAAAGTATACTGAAATGCCTGCATTCATCCAGAGGTAATATAATGCCATCTGTCGAGGGATTGCAGCACTGAATTCTAGACTTTATGTGTAGTATTCTGGCATTCCATGTTTTTATCCCAGTGAGTTCTCTGAAACTGTTTCTGTTGAGCTAGATTCTAACTTCACTTGAAGCTCTTATGGAAACAGATTTGTGTGAATCATTTGAGTGTTTCTGATGGCTACAAAAAAGCAGCAAGCCCAAGATGCCAAAAAAAAATTCCTCCTCATCTCCTATACAGTTGGTATTACTAAACTATAACCATATGTTCTCGTGTCACTCAGCAGCAATCACTACAACAGCAAACTGCGCATCGGTTCCAGCAGTGCTCGTTCAGGTACAGTTCCCACTGACATCAGGGGGAGATCTGCCTGAGTCAGCATGCTGATTTTGGTTCCCAGGTAAAGACCCCCAAACATTTCCAATACAACAGGTGATATTTTATTATATGTAAGCAATGTCAAGCAGATGGTTTCTGCAGAAGTTTCTCTAATTTGGAGAAACTTGCTGGAAAAGTGCAGTTAGGTGAATGTTTTGAGAAAGTTAAATGAAAAAAGCGGTGTCTAGTTGAGACGGGGCGTGATGCTCCAAGGGGAAGCTGGGCTGCTGGGCTCTGCAGCAGTGATTTTCAAAAACACAGTTTATAAACCTCACAGTGCTTTTAATTCCTCATACTTGAGATAATTTAGGGCCTTTATTCATTTTTGTTTATCTCATGAGAGAAGGTCTGGTGATCATGAAGTGGAAATGCTTTGTTTGCTTGAATAAAAAAAATACTAAAAAACAAACAAAAAAATTCCTTAGGAAATGTTCTTTGTGGATACAGAGCCATGAGAAACAGACAATGTGTAGTGGCCAGAATGAACTGCCTCACTCCCCCCTTTTTTAATTTAGATTGCAATGGTTCCTTCAGAGGAGAACTGCAGTGTTTAAAATAAGGTGTTTGGAAGCATCTGGCACAAAGAGCACCACCCAACTGCAGGTACAGAGAGCAAATAGGAACGTGTGGTGGTGGGGCAAAGCTCAAGAGAAACGCATTGCTGTAAGCTTTTACCAAACGCAGCAGCGAGTAGTGCTATGTTTCCATCTCTTCTTTTAGCCTCGCTATGGGGCATAAGTAAAACTCAGGGAAGGCTGTCCATGCTGCTGTCATCACCAGGAATTTACCATTGATGTTTAAAGTTTAAGCATCCTTTTCCTCCCTGAACTGCACAGCCGTGACATCCTGAAGCCCCTGCACTGACTGCGTGTGCCTTGAGCCTCTGAAGGATTCTGGATTCTCTGCTGTCATGTGAAGTCACACCTTGTTCCATGTACTGGAACTTAAGGAATTAGCTTCTAGGAACAGAGCTCAGCTGCTCTGTCATTGTTGCTGTAAGTGCAGAAACGTATGTGGGTGCCCAAACTAATTTAAATACTAGGCAAATAAATGCACAGTAAATGGCAGCTTCACCTGAAATTGCAGTCTTATAATGAGCACGATGTTCACATTATATAAAAAACTATTCAGAGACACACTTGTGTCTGGTTCATACGTACCTGGGAAACCAACGCATGCTTTTAATTGTGGAACGCTTCTACCTGTTTACTCTTCACTGAGAAAGTCAATTTGGCAAGTTTACTGCTTCTCCTATACCAAAATATGACCATGTGGCCAGAATTCTGATGTACGCTTTTGGAAGTGACTCCTCAAGCACAGCAGAGGTTCCTGCGGCATTGTTTTGAGGGATGGAGCTTTGCTTTATTTATAGATAAATTACAACTGCATCTAATTCATGGGAATTAAAAGGATATGAGTCCTACTGAGGTGTTCTACGAGATCTTGTTTAGAGATGGGACAAAACAAAACCAAACAACCTGGGTAAAGCAAAGCCTGGCATCAGCTGCTGCAGCTGCTGAAATGTTTACCAAGTTCTATTATCTATTTGCATAAATATGCCCCCCTAAAAAAACGAGGGTTGTTTCAGTTAAATAGGTTTCTAGAACATCTAAGTTGAAATCTGTGTACTGCCAGGTTTTATTTTTTGTCGTTTCTCTGTGTGACCATCCAACACAACTGACATTTTTTTCTATTTCTGATCATTCATGTCTCTATAGGTTCCTATCCCTATGTGTAAGGACCATTGTTTTCTGTTAGCGCTCTGATTCCTTCTGAGATGCTGTTGTGAAGCAGACGTACATTGTGGACGTCTCCAGTCGCAGTCACTGGCACCAACTATGTCATGCTATGGATTTGTTGACTCATTTGTGGTTGGCACAGTAGAACAGGGATTTCTTTCCATGACTGCTGTTGGTAGGAGCAGGCTCATTTCCAGTATCGGCTCGCTCACTGCTAACAGTACTGAACCGTGGACAGCATTGTGTTTGGCTCTTTCAGTAAACTCATGCCATAGTGCATGCGGCTTTGGCTGCAAGAAACATACCTTGCACTTATCACAGCTTATTTTCCATGAGTCTAATGCAGTATCTCTGAAACCAGCACACGCATTAACCTTCAGAAATGTTGAAAATAGGCGCTACACGACATACCAGCTGCCTCCTAGTTGTAATAAGGAATGATGTTAGCCCTAAAGTATGACTTGGCATTTTTTCCAGGTTTTCTTTTTTTTTTTTTTGTACCTAGATTTTTATGAATCGAATTAATTTGTTATTTTATTTATTTATTTTTTAAGTAATACTGTAGTTTTTGACTTCCACCGATATTTTGGAATCAGACTGATTTCACAGAATCACAGAATGGCTTAGGTGGGAAGGGACTACAAAGATCATGTTGTTGCTGAAACAAGTCAAGGCTTTCCCCATTCCCTGCATTCTGATTACATCAGGATCCAAGTTGAGTTCATATTTAATCTCTCAAAAGGAAATTCAAAGCAACTGCTCTACCACCAATTTTGTGATTTCCCATAATTTATTGATACTTCCAAGTTTCCCTCCCCACACCTTCTCTTTGTCTCTGCTGTTCTTTGGGCTCTTTGCAGCGTGCCCAGGTCTCTGTCGTAATGAGGAGCCCAGACCTGGATGCTGGGTCTCACCGGGGCTGAGCAGACGGGAATGGAGCGATGAGCTCGAGCCGCTGGCAGCGCTTCTACTGACACAGTGCGGGGAGGCGATGCCCGTAGAGCTGAGTGAGGCAGAAGAGCTGTGCAGTGCCTCAGCCTTCTCCCCGCCAGCGCTTTCCCATTCCCGTGCTGTCCCCAGGTGAGTTCGGGACGCCCGCTCAGAAGCGAGGCCTGGTGCGGGCCCGTGCGTGGTCCCCGGAGCCCCACTGCTGCTCTTGGAGCTGTCTCTGCCATTCGGCCTCCCCGATGTCCGACGGTGACCGGGACCGGCTGCTCCTATTCAGCTCCCACTGCCAGGAGAGGCTGCGGACGAGCCGGTGGGGATGCCTGGAGGGGCTGCGCCTTGCGCGATGGGGTGAGATGCTCCGGGACCGCTGTGGCGATCTACTTCTTTCGCGCCGCTCTTGGCGCCTCGGGCGCCTTCCCCATAGTTGGCGGGCAGCCGCGTTCGCTGGGGGCCGTGGTGCGACTCTCACGAGCGAGCCGATGCGCTGGCGGCACAGTGGGCAGGTGGCGTTCTCCTCGGCCCAGAGCTCAATGCAGTCCCTGCAGAAGGTGTGCCTGCAGGGGATAATGCGGACCGTGTTGTCCAGCGGGCCGAGGCAGATGGAGCACATCTCTTCATTGGCCTCCGCCGGCCGCGCCTGTGGCTCCTGGCTCCCGTTGGCAGCTGCCTCCTGGCTCATGGCCGCAGCTGCCCTGGCACGGAGGTGCTCAGAGGACTGAGTCTGGAGGCTGCCTGTGGCAGAGCCGTCAGCGGCCTCCGGCCCTCAGCACCTCTCGCTTGTCCCACCAGTGACGGACTTCTCGTGCGTCTCTGGCAGGACCTCTGACGTCTGGCGTTCCTGGAGCGGATCCTTGGTGACTGGAGGTCACAGGAGGATCAGGTCCCGCTCGCAGGACTCTGACGTCTCACTACGCCTGGCAAGGTCTCGAGGTCTCGTGCTCCAGCGGGAACAGCAGATCTTTCTGAAATTGAAAGATCCCCCCGCGCTTCTCTTTGTCGGGAGGAGCATTCAGTCCCAGCTCTTTCCTCGCAGGAGAGATGCTTCTGTCCTCCAGCAGCTTGGCTGCTGTTCTTTTGGCTCCTTGCAGCGTGCCCAGGTCTCTGCTGTAATGAGGAGCCCAGACCTGGACGCTGGGTCTCACTGGGGCTGAGCAGACGGGAATGGAGCGATGAGCTCGAGCCGCTGGCAGCGCTTCTACTGACACAGTGTGGGGAGGTGATGTCCGTAGAGCTGAGCGAGGCAGAAGAGCTGTGCAGTGCCTCAGCCTTCTCCCCACCAGCGCTTTCCCATTCCCGTGCTGTCCCCAGGTGAGCTCGGGCCGCCCGCTCAGAAGCGGGCCTGGTGCGGGCCCGTGCATGGTCCCTGTAGCCACACTGCTGCTCTTGGACCCATCTCAGCTATTCGCTGTATTCAATGTCCAACCGTAGCTGGATCCTGATGGGCCCACTCAGCTCCCACCGCCAGACGAGTTGGTAGATGATCTGGAGAGGAGGCCTGGAGAACCTGCGTCGTCGGCGTCGGTCCGAGGTGTGCCAGTACCTTCTCCTTTCCCGCCGCCGTTGACGCCTCTGGCGCCTTCTCCGTGGTCGGCGGGCGGCGGCGTTTGCTGGGAGCTGTGGCACGATGCTCTCAATCACACCGCGGCACAGTGGGCAGCTGGCGCTCTCGGTGGCCCAGCGCTCAATGCAGCCCCTGCAGAAGCTGTGCCTGCAGGGGATAATGTAGACGCGGTTGTCCAGCGGGCCGAGGCAGATGGGGCACATCTCCTCCTCTTGAGCCTCCTGGCTCCCGTTGGCAGCTGCCTCCCGGCTCATGGCCGCAGCTGCCCTGGCACGGAGGTGCTCAGAGGACTGAGTCTGGAGGCTGCCTGTGGCAGAGCCGTCAGCGGCCTCCGGCCCTCAGCACCTCTCGCTTGTCCCACCAGTGACGGACTCCTCGTGCGTCTCTGGCAGGACCTCTGACGTCCGGCGTTCCTGGAGCGGATCCTTGGTGACGGGTAATCCGCTCACAGGACTCTGACGTCTCACTACACCTGGCAAGGTCTCGAGGTCTCGTGCTCCAGCAGGAAGACACTGACTCCTCGACAGTCGCCAGCAGACTGAAGGTGGGCTGGGTGCTCGCTGCGTTCATAGGCACTCGCCCTATTGTGAGGTCACGGGCTGACCGTGACTCTCCGTGACATCACAGAGCACACGGGTAGATGCAGATTTGCATGCCGGCAGTTGTCACATTAATAGCTTTGCTGTTTCCCTGTCAGAGTCCACCCAAGGACTTTCACAGGGGCAGTTTCCCAAACATTGAAAAGAAATGCTTTATTGGAGCAACCATTGCAACAGATTTTGGATTGCCACTGATGCATACACTAGCTGCAATAGCACTGGCATATAACATAAACTAATAAATCCTCCCCCTGGTATTCCTTGCCAAGAGGTAAAGAGACAGTGCTTACTGTCCCTTATCCTAACCTTGCTTAGTTTCCCTCTTAGGGGTGACTGTGACCATGAGCTGAGAGCAGAGCTGAGTAGTTTCATAAAACCAGAGAATGGCTTGGGTTGGAAGGGGCCTTAAGGACCGTCTAGTTCCCACCTCCTGTTTCAGTTGCTGTATCTCAAAAAGTTCTTTCTGCGTGTGAAAGCCATGACCTCCAGCTTCTTGCTTAATCTCAACTGGAAAGCAGAGGTCTGGAGATGCTATTTTCTTATGTTACTCTTACATTATTTGTTATTTGCTTCCTCTTTTTGTAATTTACTTACTTAAAACACTTCTTTGTTGAGGCTTTCCTTATTGCACCTGTATGTTGTTCAATCTATAGGAAGAAATAACCTCTTTTATGAGACCAGCTTGTATTGCAAATGAGTAGAAAGGAGTAGACAAACTTTCAGACTTAGAAATGGTTCTCACTACTGAAATACAAATAAGAATATAAAGTTAAACTCAGATTAAGAACTGTTTAAACTTGATGAGTAGAAGCCCGGGTGTGGCAAGTTACCATACCTACCAAGAAGTCCACGCAGTGACATATCTAACAGAGAGGATGACTGCTTGTTAAATGCTGTACTACTTCCACATTTGCTTTAAGAGCTCTCTTGTTCCTGTGTTTTTAATTTACAAGCACTTCAGCTTTCATCACATGAGGAAACTTGGGCAGTAGGTGCTTCCAGCTTTTATGTCCTTGCCTGTGCAAGAGGAGCACAGCTTTTCTGGTCATGGTCTGGAAGTCTTCCTATGACTGATAGAGCAAGAGTAATAGAAACTATTTATAGCAAAGTTTTTGAATCTTTTTTCTGTAATTCAAAGAAAAAAAAACATGTACCTAGGAGCTGTAACCAAGTTGTCTCCTTTGTGATGGTTAAATGCTAATTAGTGGGTTGCAATAGGAATTATTTCACCTACCATTTGATCTTTAATATGGTCCCTTCGTAGAAAGTGTTGAAGATACAAAGCATCTTACCTTAAGATTGTGGCTAAGACTGTGGATACACAGTCAGTTTCTCTTCATTGTTTTCCTTCTTTCTTTCTTTATCATTCTGCAGGCGTTGTAGAGGAGGGAGCTGGATTTATCTACCTAGAGGTGTGGTTTTCAAGATCACGGTTCACAAGATCGATAACCTCAGTGATCATGTGTAGAACTCAACTTTTAGACTTAGCAAAGCTGTAATTTCATAACACCTAAATTTGGAGTCCAGTTTGACAAGCTGTCGTCCTTTAGAACAGCAGGTGATGTAGGCATGTCCCTACTGGACTGATGAAGCCAGTACTGTGAAGGCTTTCTTTCTTCTTAGATTGGAGCAAGGAAAGTATACTGAAATGTATACTGAAATGTATACTGAAACTGGATTTGTTGACTCATTTGTGGTTGGCACAGTAGAACAGGGATTTCTTTCCATGACTGCTGTTGGTAGGAGCAGGCTCATTTCCAGTATCGGCTCGCTCACTGCTAACAGTACTGAACCGTGGACAGCATTGTGTTTGGCTCTTTCAGTAAACTCATGCCATAGTGCAGTAGTAGCGGCTTTGGCTGCAAGAAACATACCTTGCACTTATCACACCTTATTTTCCATGAGTCTAATGCAGTATCTCTGAAACCAGCACACGCATTAACCTTTAGAAATGTTGAAAATAGGTGCTACACGACATACCAGCTGCCTCCTAGTTGTAATAAGGAATGATGTTAGCCCTAAAGTATGACTTGGCATTTTTTCCAGGTTTTCTTTTTTTTTTTTTTGTACCTAGATTTTTATGAATCGAATTAATTTGTTATTTTATTTATTTATTTTTTAAGTAATACTGTAGTTTTTGACTTCCACCGATATTTTGGAATCAGACTGATTTCACAGAATCACAGAACGGCTTAGGTGGGAAGGGACTACAAAGATCATGTTGTTGCTGAAACAAGTCAAGGCTTTCCCCATTCCCTGCATTCTGATTACATCAGGATCCAAGTTGAGTTCATATTTAATCTCTCAAAAGGAAATTCAAAGCAACTGCTCTACCACCAATTTTGTGATTTCCCATAATTTATTGATACTTCCAAGTTTCCCTCCCCACACCTTCTCTTTGTCTCTGCGGTTCTTTGGGCTCTTTGCAGCGTGCCCAGGTCTCTGTCGTAATGAGGAGCCCAGACCTGGACGCTGGGTCTCACCGGGGCTGAGCAGACGGGAATGGAGCGATGAGCTCGAGCCGCTGGCAGCGCTTCTACTGACACAGTGCGGGGAGGCGATGTCCGTAGAGCTGAGTGAGGCAGAAGAGCTGTGCAGTGCCTCAGCCTTCTCCCCGCCAGCGCTTTCCCATTCCCGTGCTGTCCCCAGGTGAGTTCGGGACGCCCGCTCAGAAGCGAGGCCTGGTGCGGGCCCGTGCGTGGTCCCCGGAGCCCCACTGCTGCTCTTGGAGCTGTCTCCGCCATTCAGCCTCCCCGATGTCCGATGGTGACCGGGACCGGCTGCTCCTATTCAGCTCCCACTGCCAGGAGAGGCTGCGGACGAGCCGGTGGGGATGCCTGGAGGGGCTGCGCCTTGCGCGTTGGGGTGAGATGCTCCGGGACCGCTGTGGCGATCTACTTCTTTCGCGCCGCTCTTGGCGCCTCGGGCGCCTTCCCCATAGTTGGCGGGCAGCCGCGTTCGCTGGGGGCCGTGGTGCGACTCTCACGAGCGAGCCGATGCGCTGGCGGCACAGTGGGCAGGTGGCGTTCTCCTCGGCCCAGAGCTCAATGCAGTCCCTGCAGAAGGTGTGCCTGCAGGGGATAATGCGGACCGTGTTGTCCAGCGGGCCGAGGCAGATGGAGCACATCTCTTCATTGGCCTCCGCCGGCCGCGCCTGTGGCTCCTGGCTCCCGTTGGCAGCTGCCTCCCGGCTCATGGCCGCAGCTGCCCTGGCACGGAGGTGCTCAGAGGACTGAGTCTGGAGGCTGCCTGTGGCAGAGCCGTCAGCGGCCTCCGGCCCTCAGCACCTCTCGCTTGTCCCACCAGTGACGGACTTCTCGTGCGTCTCTGGCAGGACCTCTGACGTCTGGCGTTCCTGGAGCGGATCCTTGGTGACTGGAGGTCACAGGAGGATCATGTCCCACTCGCAGGACTCTGACGTCTCACTACGCCTGGCAAGGTCTCGAGGTCTCGTGCTCCAGCAGGAAGACACTGACTCCTCGACAGTCGCCAGCAGACTGAAGGTGGGCTGGGTGCTCGCTGCGTTCATAGGCACTCGCTCTATTGTGAGGTCACGGGCTGACCGTGACTCTCCGTGACATCACAGAGCACACGGGTAGATGCAGATTTGCATGCCGGCAGTTGTCACATTAATAGCTTTGCTGTTTCCCTGTCAGAGTCCACCCAAGGACTTTCACAGGGGCAGTTTCCCAAACATTGAAAAGAAATGCTTTATTGAAGCAACCATTGCAACAGATTTTGGATTGCCACTGATGCATACACTAGCTGCAATAGCACTGGCATATAACATAAACTAATAAATCCTCCCCCTGGTATTCCTTGCCAAGAGGTAAAGAGACAGTGCTTACTGTCCCTTATCCTAACCTTGCTTAGTTTCCCTCTTAGGGGTGACTGTGACCATGAGTTGAGAGCAGAGCTGAGTAGTTTCATAAAACCAGAGAATGGCTTGGGTTGGAAGGGGCCTTAAGGACCGTCTAGTTCCCACCTCCTGTTTCAGTTGCTGTATCTCAAAAAGTTCTTTCTGCGTGTGAAAGCCATGACCTCCAGCTTCTTGCTTAATCTCAACTGGAAAGCAGAGGTCTGGAGATGCTATTTTCTTATGTTACTCTTACATTATTTGTTATTTGCTTCCTCTTTTTGTAATTTACTTACTTAAAACACTTCTTTGTTGAGGCTTTCCTTATTGCACCTGTATGTTGTTCAATCTATAGGAAGAAATAACCTCTTTTATGAGACCAGCTTGTATTGCAAATGAGTAGAAAGGAGTAGGCAAACTTTCAGACTTAGAAATGGTTCTCACTACTGAAATACAAATAAGAATTTAAAGTTAAACTCAGATTAAGAACTGTTTAAACTTGATGAGTAGAAGCCCGGGTGTGGCAAGTTACCATACCTACCAAGAAGTCCACGCAGTGACATATCTAACAGAGAGGATGACTGCTTGTTAAATGCTGTACTACTTCCACATTTGCTTTAAGAGCTCTCTTGTTCCTGTGTTTTTAATTTACAAGCACTTCAGCTTTCATCACATGAGGAAACTTGGGCAGTAGGTGCTTCCAGCTTTTATGTCCTTGCCTGTGCAAGAGGAGCACAGCTTTTCTGGTCATGGTCTGGAAGTCTTCCTATGACTGATAGACCAAGAGTAATAGAAACTATTTATAGCAAAGTTTTTGAATCTTTTTTCTGTAATTCAAAGAAAAAAAAACACGTACCTAGGAGCTGTAACCAAGTTGTCTCCTTTGTGATGGTTAAATGCTAATTAGTGGGTTGCAATAGGAATTATTTCACCTACCATTTGATCTTTAATGTGGTCCCTTCGTAGAAAGTGTTGAAGATACAAAGCATCTTACCTTAAGATTGTGGCTAAGACTGTGGATACACAGTCAGTTTCTCTTCATTGTTTTCCTTCTTTCTTTCTTTATCATTCTGCAGGTGTTGTAGAGGAGGGAGCTGGATTTATCTACCTAGAGGTGTGGCTTTCAGGATCACGGTTCACAAGATCGATAACCTCAGTGATCATGTGTAGAACTCAACTTTTAGACTTAGCAAAGCTGTAATTTCATAACACCTAAATTTGGAGTCCAGTTTGACAAGCTGTCGTCCTTTAGAACAGCAGGTGATGTAGGCATGTCCCTACTGGACTGATGAAGCCAGTACTGTGAAGGCTTTCTTTCTTCTTAGATTGGAGCAAGGAAAGTATACTGAAATGCCTGCATTCATCCAGAGGTAATATAATACCATCTGTCGAGGGATTGCAGCACTGAATTCTAGACTTTATGTGTAGTATTCTGGCATTCCATGTTTTTATCCCAGTGAGTTCTCTGAAACTGTTTCTGTTGAGCTAGATTCTAACTTCACTTGAAGCTCTTATGGAAACAGATTTGTGTGAATCATTTGAGTGTTTCTGATGGCTACAAAAAAGCAGCAAGCCCAAGATGCCAAAAAAAAATTCCTCCTCATCTCCTATACAGTTGGTATTACTAAACTATAACCATATGTTCTCGTGTCACTCAGCAGCAATCACTACAACAGCAAACTGCGCATCGGTTCCAGCAGTGCTCGTTCAGGTACAGTTCCCACTGACATCAGGGGGAGATCTGCCTGAGTCAGCATGCTGATTTTGGTTCCCAGGTAAAGACCCCCAAACATTTCCAATACAACAGGTGATATTTTATTATATGTAAGCAATGTCAAGCAGATGGTTTCTGCAGAAGTTTCTCTAATTTGGAGAAACTTGCTGGAAAAGTGCAGTTAGGTGAATGTTTTGAGAAAGTTAAATGAAAAAAGCGGTGTCTAGTTGAGACGGGGCGTGATGCTCCAAGGGGAAGCTGGGCTGCTGGGCTCTGCAGCAGTGATTTTCAAAAACACAGTTTATAAACCTCACAGTGCTTTTAATTCCTCATACTTGAGATAATTTAGGGCCTTTATTCATTTTTGTTTATCTCATGAGAGAAGGTCTGGTGATCATGAAGTGGAAATGCTTTGTTTGCTTGAATAAAAAAAATACTAAAAAACAAACAAAAAAATTCCTTAGGAAATGTTCTTTGTGGATACAGAGCCATGAGAAACAGACAATGTGTAGTGGCCAGAATGAACTGCCTCACTCCCCCCTTTTTTAATTTAGATTGCAATGGTTCCTTCAGAGGAGAACTGCAGTGTTTAAAATAAGGTGTTTGGAAGCATCTGGCACAAAGAGCACCACCCAACTGCAGGTACAGAGAGCAAATAGGAACGTGTGGTGGTGGGGCAAAGCTCAAGAGAAACGCATTGCTGTAAGCTTTTACCAAACGCAGCAGCGAGTAGTGCTATGTTTCCATCTCTTCTTTTAGCCTCGCTATGGGGCATAAGTAAAACTCAGGGAAGGCTGTCCATGCTGCTGTCATCACCAGGAATTTACCATTGATGTTTAAAGTTTAAGCATCCTTTTCCTCCCTGAACTGCACAGCCGTGACATCCTGAAGCCCCTGCACTGACTGCGTGTGCCTTGAGCCTCTGAAGGATTCTGGATTCTCTGCTGTCATGTGAAGTCACACCTTGTTCCATGTACTGGAACTTAAGGAATTAGCTTCTAGGAACAGAGCTCAGCTGCTCTGTCATTGTTGCTGTAAGTGCAGAAACGTATGTGGGTGCCCAAACTAATTTAAATACTAGGCAAATAAATGCACAGTAAATGGCAGCTTCACCTGAAATTGCAGTCTTATAATGAGCACGATGTTCACATTATATAAAAAACTATTCAGAGACACACTTGTGTCTGGTTCATACGTACCTGGGAAACCAACGCATGCTTTTAATTGTGGAACGCTTCTACCTGTTTACTCTTCACTGAGAAAGTCAATTTGGCAAGTTTACTGCTTCTCCTATACCAAAATATGACCATGTGGCCAGAATTCTGATGTACGCTTTTGGAAGTGACTCCTCAAGCACAGCAGAGGTTCCTGCGGCATTGTTTTGAGGGATGGAGCTTTGCTTTATTTATAGATAAATTACAACTGCATCTAATTCATGGGAATTAAAAGGATATGAGTCCTACTGAGGTGTTCTACGAGATCTTGTTTAGAGATGGGACAAAACAAAACCAAACAACCTGGGTAAAGCAAAGCCTGGCATCAGCTGCTGCAGCTGCTGAAATGTTTACCAAGTTCTATTATCTATTTGCATAAATATGCCCCCCTAAAAAAACGAGGGTTGTTTCAGTTAAATAGGTTTCTAGAACATCTAAGTTGAAATCTGTGTTCTGCCAGGTTTTATTTTTTGTCGTTTCTCTGTGTGACCATCCAACACAACTGACATTTTTTTCTATTTCTGATCATTCATGTCTCTATAGGTTCCTATCCCTATGTGTAAGGACCATTGTTTTCTGTTAGCGCTCTGATTCCTTCTGAGATGCTGTTGTGAAGCAGACGTACATTGTGGACGTCTCCAGTCGCAGTCACTGGCACCAACTATGTTATGCTATGGATTTGTTGACTCATTTGTGGTTGGCACAGTAGAACAGGGATTTCTTTCCATGACTGCTGTTGGTAGGAGCAGGCTCATTTCCAGTATCGGCTCGCTCACTGCTAACAGTACTGAACCGTGGACAGCATTGTGTTTGGCTCTTTCAGTAAACTCATGCCATAGTGCATGCGGCTTTGGCTGCAAGAAACATACCTTGCACTTATCACACCTTATTTTCCATGAGTCTAATGCAGTATCTCTGAAACCAGCACACGCATTAACCTTCAGAAATGTTGAAAATAGGCGCTACACGACATACCAGCTGCCTCCTAGTTGTAATAAGGAATGATGTTAGCCCTAAAGTATGACTTGGCATTTTTTCCAGGTTTTCTTTTTTTTTTTTTTGTACCTAGATTTTTATGAATCGAATTAATTTGTTATTTTATTTATTTATTTTTTAAGTAATACTGTAGTTTTTGACTTCCACCGATATTTTGGAATCAGACTGATTTCACAGAATCACAGAATGGCTTAGGTGGGAAGGGACTACAAAGATCATGTTGTTGCTGAAACAAGTCAAGGCTTTCCCCATTCCCTGCATTCTGATTACATCAGGATCCAAGTTGAGTTCATATTTAATCTCTCAAAAGGAAATTCAAAGCAACTGCTCTACCACCAATTTTGTGATTTCCCATAATTTATTGATACTTCCAAGTTTCCCTCCCCACACCTTCTCTTTGTCTCTGCTGTTCTTTGGGCTCTTTGCAGCGTGCCCAGGTCTCTGTCGTAATGAGGAGCCCAGACCTGGATGCTGGGTCTCACCGGGGCTGAGCAGACGGGAATGGAGCGATGAGCTCGAGCCGCTGGCAGCGCTTCTACTGACACAGTGCGGGGAGGCGATGTCCGTAGAGCTGAGTGAGGCAGAAGAGCTGTGCAGTGCCTCAGCCTTCTCCCCGCCAGCGCTTTCCCATTCCCGTGCTGTCCCCAGGTGAGTTCGGGACGCCCGCTCAGAAGCGAGGCCTGGTGCGGGCCCGTGCGTGGTCCCCGGAGCCCCACTGCTGCTCTTGGAGCTGTCTCTGCCATTCGGCCTCCCCGATGTCCGACGGTGACCGGGACCGGCTGCTCCTATTCAGCTCCCACTGCCAGGAGAGGCTGCGGACGAGCCGGTGGGGATGCCTGGAGGGGCTGCGCCTTGCGCGATGGGGTGAGATGCTCCGGGACCGCTGTGGCGATCTACTTCTTTCGCGCCGCTCTTGGCGCCTCGGGCGCCTTCCCCATAGTTGGCGGGCAGCCGCGTTCGCTGGGGGCCGTGGTGCGACTCTCACGAGCGAGCCGATGCGCTGGCGGCACAGTGGGCAGGTGGCGTTCTCCTCGGCCCAGAGCTCAATGCAGTCCCTGCAGAAGCTGTGCCTGCAGGGGATAATGCGGACCGTGTTGTCCAGCGGGCCGAGGCAGATGGAGCACATCTCTTCATTGGCCTCCGCCGGCCGCGCCTGTGGCTCCTGGCTCCCGTTGGCAGCTGCCTCCCGGCTCATGGCCGCAGCTGCCCTGGCACGGAGGTGCTCAGAGGACTGAGTCTGGAGGCTGCCTGTGGCAGAGCCGTCAGCGGCCTCCGGCCCTCAGCACCTCTCGCTTGTCCCACCAGTGACGGACTTCTCGTGCGTCTCTGGCAGGACCTCTGACGTCTGGCGTTCCTGGAGCGGATCCTTGGTGACTGGAGGTCACAGGAGGATCAGGTCCCGCTCGCAGGACTCTGACGTCTCACTACGCCTGGCAAGGTCTCGAGGTCTCGTGCTCCAGCGGGAAGACACTGACTCCTCGACAGTCGCCAGCAGACTGAAGGTGGGCTGGGTGCTCGCTGCGTTCATAGGCACTCGCTCTATTGTGAGGTCACGGGCTGACCGTGACTCTCCGTGACATCACAGGGCACACGGGTAGATGCAGATTTGCATGCTGGCAGTTGTCACATTAATAGCTTTGCTGTCTCCCTGTCTGAGTCCACCCAAGGACTTTCACAGGGGCAGTTTCCCAAACATTGAAAAGAAATGCTTTATTGAAGCAACCATTGCAACAGATTTTGGATTGCCACTGATGCATACACTAGCTGCAATAGCACTGGCATATAACATAAACTAATAAATCCTCCCCCTGGTATTCCTTGCCAAGAGGTAAAGAGACAGTGCTTACTGTCCCTTATCCTAACCTTGCTTAGTTTCCCTCTTAGGGGTGACTGTGACCATGAGTTGAGAGCAGAGCTGAGTAGTTTCATAAAACCAGAGAATGGCTTGGGTTGGAAGGGGCCTTAAGGACCGTCTAGTTCCCACCTCCTGTTTCAGTCGCTGTATCTCAAAAAGTTCTTTCTGCGTGTGAAAGCCATGACCTCCAGCTTCTTGCTTAATCTCAACTGGAAAGCAGAGGTCTGGAGATGCTATTTTCTTATGTTACTCTTACATTATTTGTTATTTGCTTCCTCTTTTTGTAATTTACTTACTTAAAACACTTCTTTGTTGAGGCTTTCCTTATTGCACCTGTATGTTGTTCAATCTATAGGAAGAAATAACCTCTTTTATGAGACCAGCTTGTATTGCAAATGAGTAGAAAGGAGTAGGCAAACTTTCAGACTTAGAAATGGTTCTCACTACTGAAATACAAATAAGAATATAAAGTTAAACTCAGATTAAGAACTGTTTAAACTTGATGAGTAGAAGCCCGGGTGTGGCAAGTTACCATACCTACCAAGAAGTCCACGCAGTGACATATCTAACAGAGAGGATGACTGCTTGTTAAATGCTGTACTACTTCCACATTTGCTTTAAGAGCTCTCTTGTTCCTGTGTTTTTAATTTACAAGCACTTCAGCTTTCATCACATGAGGAAACTTGGGCAGTAGGTGCTTCCGGCTTTTATGTCCTTGCCTGTGCAAGAGGAGCACAGCTTTTCTGGTCATGGTCTGGAAGTCTTCCTATGACTGATAGACCAAGAGTAATAGAAACTATTTATAGCAAAGTTTTTGAATCTTTTTTCTGTAATTCAAAGAAAAAAAAACACGTACCTAGGAGCTGTAACCAAGTTGTCTCCTTTGTGATGGTTAAATGCTAATTAGTGGGTTGCAATAGGAATTATTTCACCTACCATTTGATCTTTAATATGGTCCCTTCATAGAAAGTGTTGAAGATACAAAGCATCTTACCTTAAGATTGTGGCTAAGACTGTGGATACACAGTCAGTTTCTCTTCATTGTTTTCCTTCTTTCTTTCTTTATCATTCTGCAGGTGTTGTAGAGGAGGGAGCTGGATTTATCTACCTAGAGGTGTGGCTTTCAGGATCACGGTTCACAAGATCGATAACCTCAGTGATCATGTGTAGAACTCAACTTTTAGACTTAGCAAAGCTGTAATTTCATAACACCTAAATTTGGAGTCCAGTTTGACAAGCTGTCGTCCTTTAGAACAGCAGGTGATGTAGGCATGTCCCTACTGGACTGATGAAGCCAGTACTGTGAAGGCTTTCTTTCTTCTTAGATTGGAGCAAGGAAAGTATACTGAAATGCCTGCATTCATCCAGAGGTAATATAATACCATCTGTCGAGGGATTGCAGCACTGAATTCTAGACTTTATGTGTAGTATTCTGGCATTCCATGTTTTTATCCCAGTGAGTTCTCTGAAACTGTTTCTGTTGAGCTAGATTCTAACTTCACTTGAAGCTCTTATGGAAACAGATTTGTGTGAATCATTTGAGTGTTTCTGATGGCTACAAAAAAGCAGCAAGCCCAAGATGCCAAAAAAAAATTCCTCCTCATCTCCTATACAGTTGGTATTACTAAACTATAACCATACGTTCTCGTGTCACTCAGCAGCAATCACTACAACAGCAAACTGCGCATCGGTTCCAGCAGTGCTCGTTCAGGTACAGTTCCCACTGACATCAGGGGGAGATCTGCCTGAGTCAGCATGCTGATTTTGGTTCCCAGGTAAAGACCCCCAAACATTTCCAATACAACAGGTGATATTTTATTATATGTAAGCAATGTCAAGCAGATGGTTTCTGCAGAAGTTTCTCTAATTTGGAGAAACTTGCTGGAAAAGTGCAGTTAGGTGAATGTTTTGAGAAAGTTAAATGAAAAAAGCGGTGTCTAGTTGAGACGGGGCGTGATGCTCCAAGGGGAAGCTGGGCTGCTGGGCTCTGCAGCAGTGATTTTCAAAAACACAGTTTATAAACCTCACAGTGCTTTTAATTCCTCATACTTGAGATAATTTAGGGCCTTTATTCATTTTTGTTTATCTCATGAGAGAAGGTCTGGTGATCATGAAGTGGAAATGCTTTGTTTGCTTGAATAAAAAAAATACTAAAAAACAAACAAAAAAATTCCTTAGGAAATGTTCTTTGTGGATACAGAGCCATGAGAAACAGACAATGTGTAGTGGCCAGAATGAACTGCCTCACTCCCCCCTTTTTTAATTTAGATTGCAATGGTTCCTTCAGAGGAGAACTGCAGTGTTTAAAATAAGGTGTTTGGAAGCATCTGGCACAAAGAGCACCACCCAACTGCAGGTACAGAGAGCAAATAGGAACGTGTGGTGGTGGGGCAAAGCTCAAGAGAAACGCATTGCTGTAAGCTTTTACCAAACGCAGCAGCGAGTAGTGCTATGTTTCCATCTCTTCTTTTAGCCTCGCTATGGGGCATAAGTAAAACTCAGGGAAGGCTGTCCATGCTGCTGTCATCACCAGGAATTTACCATTGATGTTTAAAGTTTAAGCATCCTTTTCCTCCCTGAACTGCACAGCCGTGACATCCTGAAGCCCCTGCACTGACTGCGTGTGCCTTGAGCCTCTGAAGGATTCTGGATTCTCTGCTGTCATGTGAAGTCACACCTTGTTCCATGTACTGGAACTTAAGGAATTAGCTTCTAGGAACAGAGCTCAGCTGCTCTGTCATTGTTGCTGTAAGTGCAGAAACGTATGTGGGTGCCCAAACTAATTTAAATACTAGGCAAATAAATGCACAGTAAATGGCAGCTTCACCTGAAATTGCAGTCTTATAATGAGCACGATGTTCACATTATATAAAAAACTATTCAGAGACACACTTGTGTCTGGTTCATACGTACCTGGGAAACCAACGCATGCTTTTAATTGTGGAACGCTTCTACCTGTTTACTCTTCACTGAGAAAGTCAATTTGGCAAGTTTACTGCTTCTCCTATACCAAAATATGACCATGTGGCCAGAATTCTGATGTACGCTTTTGGAAGTGACTCCTCAAGCACAGCAGAGGTTCCTGCGGCATTGTTTTGAGGGATGGAGCTTTGCTTTATTTATAGATAAATTACAACTGCATCTAATTCATGGGAATTAAAAGGATATGAGTCCTACTGAGGTGTTCTACGAGATCTTGTTTAGAGATGGGACAAAACAAAACCAAACAACCTGGGTAAAGCAAAGCCTGGCATCAGCTGCTGCAGCTGCTGAAATGTTTACCAAGTTCTATTATCTATTTGCATAAATATGCCCCCCTAAAAAAACGAGGGTTGTTTCAGTTAAATAGGTTTCTAGAACATCTAAGTTGAAATCTGTGTTCTGCCAGGTTTTATTTTTTGTCGTTTCTCTGTGTGACCATCCAACACAACTGACATTTTTTTCTATTTCTGATCATTCATGTCTCTATAGGTTCCTATCCCTATGTGTAAGGACCATTGTTTTCTGTTAGCGCTCTGATTCCTTCTGAGATGCTGTTGTGAAGCAGACGTACATTGTGGACGTCTCCAGTCGCAGTCACTGGCACCAACTATGTTATGCTATGGATTTGTTGACTCATTTGTGGTTGGCACAGTAGAACAGGGATTTCTTTCCATGACTGCTGTTGGTAGGAGCAGGCTCATTTCCAGTATCGGCTCGCTCACTGCTAACAGTACTGAACCGTGGACAGCATTGTGTTTGGCTCTTTCAGTAAACTCATGCCATAGTGCATGCGGCTTTGGCTGCAAGAAACATACCTTGCACTTATCACAGCTTATTTTCCATGAGTCTAATGCAGTATCTCTGAAACCAGCACACGCATTAACCTTCAGAAATGTTGAAAATAGGCGCTACACGACATACCAGCTGCCTCCTAGTTGTAATAAGGAATGATGTTAGCCCTAAAGTATGACTTGGCATTTTTTCCAGGTTTTCTTTTTTTTTTTTTTGTACCTAGATTTTTATGAATCGAATTAATTTGTTATTTTATTTATTTATTTTTTAAGTAATACTGTAGTTTTTGACTTCCACCGATATTTTGGAATCAGACTGATTTCACAGAATCACAGAATGGCTTAGGTGGGAAGGGACTACAAAGATCATGTTGTTGCTGAAACAAGTCAAGGCTTTCCCCATTCCCTGCATTCTGATTACATCAGGATCCAAGTTGAGTTCATATTTAATCTCTCAAAAGGAAATTCAAAGCAACTGCTCTACCACCAATTTTGGGATTTCCCATAATTTATTGATACTTCCAGGTTTCCCTCCCCACACCTTCTCTTTGTCTCTGCTGTTCTTTGGGCTCTTTGCAGCGTGCCCAGGTCTCTGTCGTAATGAGGAGCCCAGACCTGGACGCTGGGTCTCACCGGGGCTGAGCAGACGGGAATGGAGCGATGAGCTCGAGCCGCTGGCAGCGCTTCTACTGACACAGTGCGGGGAGGTGATGTCCGTAGAGCTGAGCGAGGCAGAAGAGCTGTGCAGTGCCTCAGCCTTCTCCCCACCAGCGCTTTCCCATTCCCGTGCTGTCCCCAGGTGAGCTCGGGCCGCCCGCTCAGAAGCGGGCCTGGTGCGGGCCCGTGCATGGTCCCTGTAGCCCCACTGCTCCTCTTGGACCCATCTCAGCTATTCGCTGTATTCAATGTCCAACCGTAGCTGGATCCTGATGGGCCCACTCAGCTCCCACCGCCAGACGAGTTGGTAGGTGATCTGGAGAGGAGGCCTGGAGAACCTGCGTCGTCGGCGTCGGTCCGAGGTGTGCCAGTACCTTCTCCTTTCCCGCCGCCGTTGACGCCTCTGGCGCCTTCTCCGTGGTCGGCGGGCGGCGGCGTTTGCTGGGAGCTGTGGCACGATGCTCTCAATCACACCGCGGCACAGTGGGCAGCTGGCGCTCTCGGTGGCCCAGCGCTCAATGCAGCCCCTGCAGAAGCTGTGCCTGCAGGGGATAATGTAGACGCAGTTGTCCAGCGGGCCGAGGCAGATGGGGCACATCTCCTCCTCTTGAGCCTCCTGGCTCCCGTTGGCAGCTGCCTCCCGGCTCATGGCCGCAGCTGCCCTTGCACGGAGGTGCTCAGAGGACTGAGTCTGGAGGCTGCCTGTGGCAGAGCCGTCAGCGGCCTCCGGCCCTCAGCACCTCTCGCTTGTCCCACCAGTGACGGACTCCTCGTGCGTCTCTGGCAGGACCTCTGACGTCCGGCGTTCCTGGAGCGGATCCTTGGTGACGGGTAATCCGCTCGCAGGACTCTGACGTCTCACTACACCTGGCAAGGTCTCGAGGTCTCGTGCTCCAGCAGGAAGACACTGACTCCTCGACAGTCGCCAGCAGACTGAAGGTGGGCTGGGTGCTCGCTGCGTTCATAGGCACTCGCCCTATTGTGAGGTCACGGGCTGACCGTGACTCTCCGTGACATCACAGAGCACACGGGTAGATGCAGATTTGCATGCCGGCAGTTGTCACATTAATAGCTTTGCTGTTTCCCTGTCAGAGTCCACCCAAGGACTTTCACAGGGGCAGTTTCCCAAACATTGAAAAGAAATGCTTTATTGAAGCAACCATTGCAACAGATTTTGGATTGCCACTGATGCATACACTAGCTGCAATAGCACTGGCATATAACATAAACTAGTAAATCCTCCCCCTGGTATTCCTTGCCAAGAGGTAAAGAGACAGTGCTTACTGTCCCTTATCCTAACCTTGCTTAGTTTCCCTCTTAGGGGTGACTGTGACCATGAGTTGAGAGCAGAGCTGAGTAGTTTCATAAAACCAGAGAATGGCTTGGGTTGGAAGGGGCCTTAAGGACCGTCTAGTTCCCACCTCCTGTTTCAGTCGCTGTATCTCAAAAAGTTCTTTCTGCGTGTGAAAGCCATGACCTCCAGCTTCTTGCTTAATCTCAACTGGAAAGCAGAGGTCTGGAGATGCTATTTTCTTATGTTACTCTTACATTATTTGTTATTTGCTTCCTCTTTTTGTAATTTACTTACTTAAAACACTTCTTTGTTGAGGCTTTCCTTATTGCACCTGTATGTTGTTCAATCTATAGGAAGAAATAACCTCTTTTATGAGACCAGCTTGTATTGCAAATGAGTAGAAAGGAGTAGGCAAACTTTCAGACTTAGAAATGGTTCTCACTACTGAAATACAAATAAGAATTTAAAGTTAAACTCAGATTAAGAACTGTTTAAACTTGATTAGTGTAATCAATATTTACAATGCAGGAGAGAAGGAGATTAAAGAAATGACACTACTACACGGAAATTATAGCCAGTAATATATGTGTTACAGTTTTTGATCTTCCTGAACCTCCATCAATTTCTATTTTCTAACAAACAAAACACACCTTTCCTCTTTCTAGTAGGACCTAATGACTTAGCAAGTTTCTGCTTTTCAGATTCTTCATCCTCTACAGTTGAGTCTACAAACTTCTTTGATGGTGTAATTGATTAGTTTGCATGAATTAAACTTGTATCGCTAGTTTCAAGTTGTGTTTTGATTTGAGGATCAAAGCTTCAGCCTACATACCCTGAAGGTTTGTATTTTTTTAGGGTGTTGCATTACTCTCACTGAAGATATTATCTCTGCCTATAAATTCACTCCTGTTTGGAACAGTTGGTTTCTTTTTCCTTTCTTTCCCCTTCCCCTTCCCCTTCCCCTTCCCCTTCCCCTTCCCCTTCCCCTTTCCCTTTCCCTTTTCCCTTCCCTTCCCTTTTTCCTTTATTCAGCTTAAGCTAGAATGTTTAGGGTGTCTTGACATCTGTATATCATCTTTTATTTCAAATTGTACAGTTTTACTCACTTGCAGTTAGCATCTTAGCTTTTAGCCAGAAACTCCATCTCCTAGTACAAAAGCATGTCCTCTTAGTTCCTCTCACTTATGCTGCCAGTTCCTGGAATTTAAAAGGTATTTTTTCAATTATTTGTTTTCTTTTGCTCTTGAGAAACTCCCTTTTCTTCTATTCCTTTTCTGAACTAAAGGAGGACAGAACTGACACCTCCAGGCTCATCTGGAGGTGTTCCTCCTTCTATTACCAGAACAGTTGAGGAATGGCAGGAAGAAAGCCAGTAGAATGAAAATAAAACAGAATTTATGATTTACATAGATGGGTTCTTAAAATCACAAAACCTACATGACTTGGAAGGCTGAGTTGAATAAAATGTCCAATTTCTAAGCGATGCCGAGAAACAGTTCCTGCACACATCTCAGAGCTCTTCTGTCAGAGCAGATTTTCAGCTGTCAGTGATTCCTAACTCCAGGAACTTTAGGCAAATGAATCTGCTCTTGGCCACCTGTGGCTCTCCCAAGGTCTCTGTGCCAGATGCTTGCTGTCTCTGCAACACAAGCAGAGCAAGGAGGTCCCAGAGCGTTGTTATATGCAATATACATTAAGTAATGCAAAGAAAAAATGTGGGTTCTTTTTTTACAAGCTGTTAAATCTGTGCTGCCTGCTGCTGGTGATGAAGGGAAGGAAGATGTCGATGGAAGATTTTCTTGAGAACAGGTTTTATTTCCATAGAGCTCACGTGGGACTTAAAAAAATAAAATCAGATGTTGTCTAGAAGAAATTATTAGCTCCTCTATCTTACAGTTTTTATAAGGAAGGTCATAACATCTCTCTTGAACAAGTCAGAACCCTTCTGTTTGACTATGATACCTAGTTGGATGACAAAAAAAAATGTGTTTTTCAATCACTGTTTTTAATTATATCTTATTCCGATTATGCATAACAATAATTACTACTGAGAAGTTGAGGCTGTTTTCTCTCCTAAAACTGTCTGCCTTAAGCTGCTATCCACTACATGATTTCCCATGAAACTGAAGAATAATGTAGCATTTAATACTGTCTTTTCAGGTTGCTTTTTCATGTGCATTGTAAGCAAGCCACAACTTGACTGTATTTTGCTGAGCTAGACACATAGTTAAATATTTTATTAGCAGGAAACAACTTTAACTTTTAATAAAAGTATATCTCCTGCCTATGTCTTAAAACTAGTTTTGCTCGTCAGTGGTCTACAGGCATGTAAAAATAATAAAAAAAGTTGTTTATTTGGCCCACTTCCATACATCATTATTTGTGTGAGGAACACATTATCCTTGCTTTTTTTCCTTTGTTTAATTTGCTATGACATTGCTTTGACAATTCATATTTTAGCAGCATGTTTATTTTAACCCTTCTGTGTTTTAGCTGCTATTTCCTGAAACAGGCTCTCTCCTCTTAATTAAAACTTGATGTCTTCTGCTTTAGTATGTAACTTCAGCTTTTACATCAGCATTGTGCTTGACTACGTCTAATTCTTAAAGTGATGTCAAATTTTCTGTGCAACTGCCTGTTGCTGTGTGCTCTCCAGTGTTGTCTATTGCGTTGATTTAATTGAGTTGGTATTTTGTGGGCTTTTTTTGACTAAACCAATGAGAATCAATTCACTTCCATTTGGTTATATTTCATGAGTATCTTTACCAGTACTACATCGGCAAGCTAATGGTGACTCTTTGATCTTTACCATCTTTTTCATGCTGCTTCTCAACTCTGCAGAGGGTCTTACAAGTTGGAAGGATGTTTGTAAAGAGGTGACACATGACAAGCAGCTTCCTCAAAAGACACTGCTACGTGCTTAACTAAAAGGCAGATACCACATGCATGTCGTACAGAAAACACAACTATTTGTTCAGAACACGAGTTGAGGTTCTTCCTTTGTTCTGCCGCGTGCCCACTGTACAGCTGTCCCCTCTGCATTTAGAGATGTCTATAGGCTGCCACTAACTCCCAGCAGCATCCTTCTGGAATCATCTCCCAGGCCTTGCCTCAGGAAAGCTGCGCCCGGAAACTTCCTAACATCGTCAGAGCTGTTGGTAGGAGGGAGGCTCTGTGACCACATCGCCGGTAAGTTCAACACCGTGGCAAGGGGAAAGTAGGCTGTATCGGTGCAGTGTTGAGGAAGGGAATTTGAAGAATGTCGGGGTCTGACTCAGGCGGGGCTGGAGGGGGAGGCCTCGAGGACCGCAAGGTCGCGCCCGGCCGCTGCCCGCCGGGTGGCGCACTGTGCTGCGGGCACACGGCGCCATTTTAGCGCCGAGGGGCGGCTCCCTCGGGCTGGGGGGCGGGCGTTTGGCTTTCTCTTCTTTCCCTCTGCTGTCCTTTCTACCTTCCCCGAAGAGTCATTGTTGTGATAATTGCGTTACATTATTATTTTTCCTAACCGCATCAATATCGTGCTTCGGCTTCGCGTTTAAACAACGCACTGTACGCAAAGCATTACACCGCGGTTCGGTCCTGTCACGGCTGTTGCTCCGTGAGCTCCAAAGAGAGGACGTGCAGCAGGTATTCAGCACTCTGCATTGGAAGTTTGTGAATGTGCAGAACTGCTAGTCTTGGAAGACTGCCTCCTGGTACTTGGCAGCGTGTGTTGTACTCGATTGCAGCTCCTCCAACGGTGTTTCAGGTTTCTCATAATTCAGAGTAATAGGAAAGATTAGAAAAATGTGGTTATTCGATGATCTTACTTTCTCGAGTTTACTGTCATAAATCACCCCAGCAGCCTGCAGCTGATGCTGAAAAGGGCAATCTCATCTCTTCCTCTCATCCCCAGGAACGACTGTGCTGCTGTCTTTGTGTTGTTGCTAGCAGTAGTGTGGCCGTGCAGGTGGCCGAAGGAGGAGAACAAATTAACTTTCAGCTGTATCAGCAGCTTGATCTGACATGCCACGCACCGCGATGGCTGGTGGTGACATGACAAAGGGCAGGGGCAGGCAGATGTGAGCGTGGGTTCACATGGGTTTAAGTCGCACTTGAAACCACATCTTAAGAAGCAGCATGAAAGGAGGAAAGATTCATCTTTTGTGCAGAAATACTGAATCTTGAAAGAGTCTTCTGTTTGCTTTCATCTTTCTGGACTGTGGACTTCTGCACTCATCCATCTCTTGCCACCTTCCTTGCTTTCACATGTAACTTTTTTTTTTTTTTTTTTCAAATTTACTGTTTGCAAATGAGAAATATTTCTGTACTCTCCATGTCCTTTTTTTTTTTTTTTTTTTTTTTTTAAGCTTCCTATCATGCTGCTTTATCTGCTATTGCTTTGTATAGTGGAGTACTTAGTGAGCAGAGGGAAGTTGCTAGCTGAAGAACTGTGAGATGGTATTTGAAATCCTTTTGGTATTTCATCCCATTGTGTTTTGCTTTTCTTTGTAGCTTCTGTTGATCATAGAAGGTAGGTGAACAGCTGCTGCTAGATTTTGAATGGTAGTCTGTTGTGTCTTTTTCAGTCTCCATGAATAAGCCTTGTGTAAAGTAAGTACTAAGCTATTAGCTTGACTGAAGCTTTCTTTTCACCTATTTTTTTTATACCTATGTGAAGCCTGCTGTAGGTTTCAGGTGTTTCATACAGATAATAATTTTCAGGCAGGGATTTTTACTGTAGTTGTATGGCTCATGATAAATACTATTGATGTTCCTCAGTTCCAGAACTTTCCTCAGGAAAGTTTATTTTCTTTTTTATTGTTTCTTAATTTTGATTTTTGATATTCACTTGGTATTGAATGCTGTTTTGTTTTCACAGTATCCATCTTACTGACACACTGATTTATCAGCCTTCAGCTTTTAGGGTGAAGCCCTATTATTCTAACAGACAGCCACAAACTTTCTCAGAATTTTCTTAAAGAATTCTACAGGGTTTATTTCTTAATCGTAGCACATATTTGAGGTGCAGATGGAGAATCCACTGTTCATGTATGAAATAGTGCAGTCAGCTAACTTGACCTGCTCACAGTCGGTACACCAGCGTGTATTCTCTGATAAAACGCATATTTACTAACGGGAATAATCTGAGTAAATGATCAGGCAGTTTTTCTGACAGTTTGGATTCAGTGGAAGACCGCATGGGTTTTCGCTTTTGTTTTGGCATTGTTTTCCTTACACTGCCACTCAGCGGTCAGTAACAGTGTATCATTTGGAGATTCCAGCTTCAGGTGCCTGAAGAATGACTGTCCAAAATGTTCAGCACTTTGTCTTAAGAGGTTTTATTTCATGAGAAGATCGCGCTAGAACTAAGTTTCAGCATTCAGTGTAACTCTTGCTTTATTGCCAGATGAAAACTTTTTTTAACCATGAAGATTTCAGGCTATGTAATTGAGCCTCATACCAAGGACTTAACTGTTCTGCAGTAGAGAAACAAGACTGCATTGTCATTTAGAGAAATGAGAACCGTGAAAGAGCAAAAAGTTTTGCTTCACTTTTTAATTCTCCTCTTATTAATGTTACATATGAATCTCGAGAGGTTGTCTAAATTAGATAATGAGATGATTCATCTACTCTAAAGGCCAGAGAAGGAACATCTAGAGGGCAGCTCAGCCTAGTCTGAAGTCATTCCAGTGAAATGAAAAATTCTTCATATCCAGATATGTAATGTAATTCTTCAGGCTTTGAGCTCTTTGAAGCAGGTGCACATTGTCGTTTGAAATCGTGTTCTTTGGTTATCTGCATCTTCTGAAATCATTTTCCAATCTGTGATGGGTAACAGTGGTCAGATTTTACAACACACAACTTGGGAATCAAACGTAAGCTGTTATAAAATATTCCTGCTGTTAAGGATGTGTGTAGAAATAAGCAGCTTTAACTGCAGTACTCCTCGGACTGCCTCAGGAATGGGTACACAGCGCAACCACCAGAGAATTGTGCCAAGACCTGGATTTTAGACCTGGGTTTTTCAATTAGGAAAGTTTATAGATGCTGAGAAGTCTTTTCTCAATGACAGAAAGTGTAGTAATGTCAAAACTGTTCTCTCCAGAGCTAAAGAGGCAGTTTGAGTTCTTCTCGCTCCACATCTTTTAATGGCTCCATGTTGCTGATGGAGTGTGATGGTCAGCAGTTAGAATGAAACCCAGTCCCAAGACATCAAGCTAAAGGAACTGTTAAAAGAAATTCTTCTTTATTTATCTTCTGTTAGACAGAAAACTGGAGATTGTTTTGGAATGAGGGGGTGAAGCTTTTGGAAGCAGATGGTTTGTTGTGATTACGGATAGAAATGTGAGAGCCAGAAATAAACGAGAAGTTTGAACTACGTATTTTTACACTGAAATAAGTGAGCTGAGTAAAGCTGCAATTCAGGAAGAGCTTTTCAATAGCATCTCCAAATCCAGCCTTATTCAGCAACTGCATAGTTCTTCACAAATGCCAACCTACAAGCGAGCAACACATGGCAGTCTGCTGAATTAGGAGGGTGCTGTTGAAAACGTTACAAATAGCATTTAATATCTAGAAAAAGTTATTAGTATCAGATATATTATCTAGAGAAAGTATGCTAATTCAAGTTTTTGCTTTACCTTTTCTCACTCATTATGAATGGCTGTTTAAAACAAAACAATAAGACAAATATGTGTATATAGGAAATGTACAGGTCTTGAGGACAGTGAGCATGTTATGCATTTGTCCTTGGAAAATAAGCTTCTCGAGGCAGGAATAACTAACAGAGCGAGTAATGGGGTAGTGGTGCTCTCCATTTAAAACTTTCTTACTTATTAATCACCCAAATCAGTGAAAGCTATCTGCTCTCCAAGTTCAAGCTTTCACAGTTCATGAAAATGTGAAGTTAGTCATGCAAAATAATTCTGTCGCCGCTCTGTAACAAATCTTTAAGGTTTATTGAACACGTTTGAAAATATTCCAGGAGAACAGCTGCATAGGATTAATCATTCTCAGGGCAAAAGCTGAGTCTCTCAGACTTTCACAGTCTCTCAGGAAAATAGCCTGTTCCTTTTTAAATGCTGAGACAAATCAGTGGTTATTTTTAACCAATTTCTTGTCTTGACTGAACTATCAACTACCAGAAACCTTTGGCAGACTTTGAGATGCAGCTTAGCCCTTTTGGGTGTGGGCTTTCGTTGTGTTCCAGCCCAAGCAGCACCTGCTGATGGATGTGCAGTCTGAGTGCAGTTAGGCTGAGGTCAGGCCCTGCTCTTTGGTCGGCAGTTGATGTCTCAAAGCCTCCACAGCCAGCTGTTCTCATGGTGCGTGGTGGTGACCTCACCTGGACTGGGTGAGGTTGTCACTACTTACTTTGTAGTGCTGGCATGAATTTAACAGATGTCTGCGGTCTCTGGGGTTACTGAGTATTATCCAAGTTCATACATGTGCCAACAATAGCAGAGGTTATAATTTATTTTTATCTCATCTGTTTTTTTCTTTATGCAAAGGGAAGCAAATAGATAACTTATGATATAAGGAAATTTTCTGTTTGGAGAAATTTCATGTTCCAAATCACCTGTTGGTTTACCGTGTCCAGTCCAGGATGGGAGTTTTGTTATCTCTTTTACAGCGATAGTTGTAGCAGTCTTAGTTGATAGAAATGCTGAAGTCTGTGGGGCAAAAGCTTTGAAGCAGCAGGCTTTGCTTTGTGGAACCACTTTTCTATGTGTTAACGATTCCTCCTGATGTATTAACATCAAGTAGAATTTCCATTCTAATCTGGAAAATGAATTACGTTTTCTCCTTATGGGAATGGACTTCCTTATTCTGATCTTCCATGTGCCACTGTGTTTGTGGGATCCATTAAAAAATGGATCAGAATGAGAACTTGGAGCGTTTGGTCAGCAGATCTGGAATGGTTTTGAGAAAACTTTTTCAGAAGATTTCTGAAGATGCTCTGCTGAGTACTGCAGCTATAAAAGTGAACGCTGAGTGACCCAGCGAGGACAAGGTACGTTGCTCAGCTGCTGGTGACATGGTCTGTTATTTTGTACTGTGACTAACTTTAAGGATATTCAAAATAGAAATGTCATTTTTTGCAGTACAGGCCAATGATTTAGAGTTCTGGTCTATATCCGTAGTTGTTGATTATTGAATGTGATGTAGTTTTCTGTTCTTCAAAGCCTAGGAAGAAGAAACATGCTTGAGTAAGAAAGCAGTGTGTAAGTGTTGCTCAAGTGAGCCTGCTAGGCTTTTCTAACCAGAATCCAAGAGCAGCAAGGGATCGCATTGGAATAATGGAACATCCTGCCTGCCATCCCAGTGATTCTGGGATTCATAACTGCAGTGCACCTGGCGCCAGACAGCGTCTGCATTTTCAGAGTGTTTCTGTTGGATAAGAGTGATCCAGCTGCCAAATAATGAGTCTGCAGAACAAAAGGATAAGAATTATACAGATGTATTGAAACCCTCTTGTCAGATTCTTCTTTCTGAAAGAGACAAGTTTAAAAGGGATTCATTAAAAATAAGCCAACAGCATGAAAAAGCCATCACTTAATATTTTTAGGACCAAAATAACATAATCGTGGCAGGGGATAAATCAAATACTAAGCAGGAGATAACTGCATAGTTTTAGGAGTAAAGAGCTGAGCTAAAACAGGGCGGCATGAAACCACATACAAACGCATACATTATTAAATTGTGCTGCAATTACTCAGATGCTCAGTAGAATGAATTTAAAACTTGCCTGCAAAGAACTAAACAAGAATCCTTTAACCCTGCAACTGCTGATTATAAGCTTGCTTGGTGCTTATGGTTTATTTGTCTGGAGAATGATAGCATTCTACCTGCTACAAGAAATTCGCTTCTGAAGAAAGTGTATTAAATCAGTGACTACAAATAATACCAATCTAATTGTTATTGTTTTAAGTCATTCCCTCAGTGAAAAGTGATGTTCTGTCCAACATCAAGCCCTGGGTAGCCGGAGTTTTGAGTAGTGTTCCATCACTACACCTCTGCAGCTCACCATCAGAATGGTGCCAGTAGAGACCAAGGATATTTCAGGCAGCTCATTTTATATGAAGGAGTGATTAAATGCTGATGTTCATTCTGATGTAGTAATTTTTCTTTATCGGTGTAGTGATCTTTAATTATAATCTTTAATGGGAGCTATGTATATGTTAAGTGGTTGAGAATATTGAGGCTGGTCACGGGGCCACACCCACGGATGAGTGCCAGAGTGGAAATCTATTGATAGGTGGCTGTTTATGTGCTTATAGCAAAGATGTGTGCACATCTGTGTGTTTGATGGGCACTTCATGAAGAACTGAGTACACTGATGTTCTTTTGAAACACCGCTTCACAGATGGAATGTATATCTGTATGTAGCAGAGCCTCTATTCATCTCTTTATACCTTATTCATTTTCTTTACAAAGCAGTCATGGTTTTGTTTGGTCGTGGAAGCTTTTTGTCTTGTTGATTTTGGAGTGCTGCTCGTTTGTAAAAACAAAACAGAAAAAACTGAAAATCTGACCATCTGCACAAGTAGGATTGATCAACAGCCATGCTTTCGTTCATCTATTTGTCATCTATTCATCTGAGTCCTCTAGACTCCTTTTGAATCAAAGGAAATAGAAGGACAGACCAAATGATGCTTTATCTATTGTGCCCTGGGTACCTCTCTCAGCATGTGAGTGCTGGATTGCTAGGTTTTCTGGTTAATGCAGATTTATCTAAAATGTTGTTAGGTAATGAAGTAGGTTTGTGTGCTTATGTATATAAAAGAACACAACCCATTCCATTTCATCATAGAATCCAAGTGATAGAATAAGTTTTTGAATAAGTGAGTTAGATGGCTGTTGGCAGGGGGGTTGGAACTTGATGATCCTTTGGGGTCCCTTCCAACACGAGCCATTCTATGGTTCCATAAATGTCTGTCCTGGGCTGGAGGAGAATGAGTTGCCTGCGCTTTTGTAATGTGTTTTAGTTTTTCTGTTCTCAAAAATACATTTGTAGCTAAATGAGTGACAAAAATATGTTGCAGGATAGTGCCAGTGAGCAGTTTTTAGGTTTGGAGCCTACGTTTAGCTGTATGCTCTTCACTTGCCCTTGAATCGTGTATCTAAATATTTGAATACGGTCTGAGATTGAGCCTTTACAATGTTAAGGATTCCTGCTTTGTCATTCAAGTTAACAGGAATTTCATGCTGTCTTGTGTGACACCTGGATATAAGTATTTTAGAGCAAAAGGGTTTAGGAATAAATATATTTACTTTGCTTGTTGCTGCAAAGTCTGTGGTATGACAAAGCACATTTCTAATACAGACAGCACCAGCTGTGTAGTATATTCTTTATATAAGTTGTTGTGAACAAAATGTGGTGCAAGGAGTTGAGGTAGAAATGCTATGTGATCCCATGGGTTTTGTTGTTGTTGTAACTGGGCTGTTACTGAAATCTTTGTTTTATGGCAGGTTTTATTTTCAGAAAGGCGAGTGACTGCTGGAAGACAAAGCTGGTTTCACTACACCCAGCTTCAATTTCTTACTTCACCAAAGGCCTTCAGTGTGACTTTGGGTGAAATAAATCATCTCAAATGTCTAAAAGTACTTCTGAGCATATGACCGAATTAGGATTAGTCGTATTTCTACTTCACTTCCTCATCTTTCTCATTTATTGCAAAGAAACGTTCTGAAGTTGTACAAAATACATGAAGTGAAGGTTTTGTGGTGCTCAGAAATTACTGTAAGGGGAGTTACAGGAGAAAGCAAAATTATAATTCAGTTCTGGACAGCCCTTGCCACAGCCAACAATCCCCATCGCATTGCCATTGTGTGTAGCTAATGAGTCCCCTGTAATGTAGAGCAGTTAGCTTCATTATTTAAAAATGTAGTGAAAATGTTCAACTGTGGCAGTGTCACAAGCTCTGCAAACTGTAATCAGTGTTAGCAAAATGCCACATTCTTTGCATCCAGAAAAGAAGCCCCAAAACCCAACATGGGCTGTTTATCTGCCCAGCTCCAATGGATTTAGTAAGTCTCCCACTCACTGCTTTTCAATCGTCACTTTTTTCTATCGTCACTGCAGGAGTGACGATACAAGAAAATGATGTTCTTTGCCAAAGCTGTCAGGAGGAGTTATTGAGTGAAAAGCAACATGCTTATTTTTATACTGTATTCCTGACTAAATTCTATGAATGAATTTGAATCATGGCCCAAATATTACCTTGAGCAAGCACTATCTTCTGTGTCAAAGAATGTTGTAAATCAAACTGAGTATAAAAATTCAAGACTCCTTGAGAACACTGTAATGCACTCATGGCAGGATAGAGCAGCAGTACAGCAGGTACTGTTCAATATAATAAATATCTTCTGGTACCAGTAAGGAAGTGAATACTGAGGTGAATTAAGCAAAATTGTCTCTATGGAAAGTTGCAGTTAATGTGAAACAGTTATCAGTGCCATCCTTTTTAAGGCTGTGCATGGAAACACTTATGAAACACAAGGGGAATAACTAACACAAGGGGAATAACTATTTCCTACAGACCTTTCAATTATTATGACAGCGAACAGAGTATTAAAATAATATAGGGGAAATCAACAAGAGTTGAAGAAGATACAAAAACAAAAGCGTTTATCAGTGTTTATCCTTTCCAATTGCTTATCATTACTGTTTCCATCTAATGTGTTAACAATTATCTGAGGATACCTGGGAGTCATGCTCATGACGTTTTGATAAATTGTTAATTTCCATAGTAATGTGCTTCATTTTTCTTCCTCTATTACAGAATTGGCTCTGATGGTCTCTGGAGGAACTTGAGAAGTGTGAAGGTTGGAAATGAATCAGATATGCATCAGCCACATTTTATACTCTTGTCCTGAGAGTAAAGCAGTCATGGACTGGGCTCCTGGTTCCAGAATGACAGGTAATACATGAAGTTAAATCACATCAGTGTAGTAAGGTTGCATGAGAGTAAAAAGTCAAGAACCTTGCCTGAGATCTCTGATGTATTTCCTGGAAATGCCAAAAACTTTAGCTGGGCTATGATTTTATTTTTTTAACAGGAAGTTAGTTAAAACGTAACTTCTGTCCCTTTGCTGCACTGTATTTTTTCACATACATAAAAACGAGTGAGCAAAGACTGTAAATACTGCTGTTTGATGGAGCTGGGCAGTCAAGCTCTAGCAGCAATATTGTCTCTTTCCTCATGTCAATCTTTGCTGCTGTCAAAATAGTAAGCTGCACATTTAAATCATTCTGGATCATACTGATGTTCTATAGGCTCAAGCCCTTGGAGAGACAAAGTGAAGAGTTCTTGTTTGTAGTAAACTCTGCAGCTAAACTTTCTCTGCTGAGTTCATCTGTATCCTTACTGCTGTTGTCTGAGAAAACTGAACTGCTTGCTGTCTGATTTGTTTTTACCCTTTTGTGACACAAATGAGTTCACTGCTGTGTGTCTTAGGCAAGCACAACACTTCAGTTTGTAATATAACGTCAAATGGGCAAGAGGATTGGTGAAAATGAGCACAATAAGAGCTGCTATTCAGTACTAGCGTTTAGTTTCAGAGGAATACACAGATCATGTTCACCATTTCTTTCTAGTGAGTGCTTCAAATATGCAGTGGAGACATCTTGGGAATACTTATTTGCTCAGTGCAAACTTTGCACCATCAGTGAGAAGTGTGAATACTGGAAAATATGGCTCAAAGCCAGAGAAAGCAAACTCCATGAATCTCCTCCAGAAGCCATGTCAGACTCCCCTAGTTCCTCGACTGAAGGTGGTTTTTGTTTTCAGATGTGTTACCTTTTACAGTGGCAAATTCGTAGCAATAAAACAAAACTGACCCAGTCAGTAGGAATATCCTTTTGTAAGGATTATGTTAGATTCTTTGCATGACTTGATGTATGGTCAGTTAAGTTGTGAATATCAGAGTCCATCTCATTTGGTAGAGGAAGATGTGATTTACCCATTGTTCTTAATCACTGCTCATAACCACTGTGTTTTGTGTTGTCCTACATTCATAATTTCTTGGAAGTGGCAACCTAGTTGTGGTTGGAATTTCTTGTCCTAGGACAGACTCTTCACAGCCAGTTGAGGCATCACTATACTGCCTGAAGCCGATGTACTGCCACATTGCAGACAATGAATGTAGGAGATTGGGCAGCAGACGATTTGGTCAGCTCTTGATTCCTATTTGCTGGAAAGTCTCGGGTCTGTGTGCAGATCCTAGGACTCCTGCAGTTTGTCTTTTGTAACCAATTGATTCAGGGTGTTCTTGGATATATAAGAATACATATGTTTACATATTCTTCCCTATAATGTATAAGAATAATAATGAGACTTAAGAGTGATGTTAGATTGATTGTTCCTCTGACTTTAGTCTTCTAGGAAGACTAGTTGCATGCTGTGCAGGAAAGTCAGTGTTGCAGCCTTTATGGGTAGCGCATATGCTCAAATTCAGTTACAGTTGAGTTTTTATTTCAGAAGCTATTCTGCTATTTCATCTGACTCACTGAGAACCTCTGTTCATGTGAGTGGTTAGTAGAAGGGAAGTGACCTTTAAGCCTTACTGGTGCTTAAAGGAATAATTACCAAGATTTCTGTTTATTTAAAATTCTGGACCGTAGTGCCCATGATGTTTCTCTGGCTTTTTGATCTGTTGGCCTAAGGTGGAAGGAGAACGAACTATTCTGGATTAATCCCATGCAACGTTATGTTTTTGTGTCTTCAAGTTGGCTAGATATAGGGCTGTACCATTTTATTCAGAAGCTGTTATAAATTACAAATTTCACATTTTGTTCTCCAGGCCAAACATTTTCTATGGATTTGTCACCATTTCTGATTTATACCAATTTAACTGTGGACGGAAACTTGATTCTGATTTCAGCTTTTCCTTTGCAGAGGGGCTGCTGGAACTCTGTTTTTTCAGAGTTCTCAAATGTTCCATATCCAATCAGCTTACCTTCATGCATAGATAAAGAGCTCTTTACCTTTTCCATGCCCTGTTTTAGTGCTATCACATAAAATATTAAAACATCAGAGAACAGCAAAAACTGTTTTGCACATCATTTCCCTATCCATGATACTGCCTTGACTTTGCCTTCCTACAACTCTGACTGCAGGAAAAAAGAGGTCAAATCAGATGAAATAGGATTGCATGTTCCTGATGGTCTGACTGAAATGTCTTGATTTCAGAGGGTATTTCAAGTGCTTATTAAAATCACTGAAATATCACTATTTTTTCTAAATTTAAGATATATATTTTTAAAAATTATATGAATCATGAGACCTAGAAGGGATTCTCAGCACCACAAAATCATTTTCTAACAGCTGAGCATGACATCATATTGTGCTGAGGGTTATTATAGGGCTCAATGCAGTGTTATTTTGGAGCTCCAAATCTCTGTGCTGGAGTGACAGGGTGACTCAGCAAGGATGCTGTCTGGAGCTCACTTTGGAAATGAAATCTGTGGTGAATGCTGGGATACGTAGTCTAGGCAGGAAGCTCTGACTCTGGGGAGAGTGCAAAGCAGATTTTTTGTGTCACCTTTGAAAATAGTGGCTGTTGTTGGAAGAATTCAAAGTGAACTTCAAACTTGAGGTGTAAAAAAGATTTTTCAGAACAGGTTCATGTGACATGAAGACAATCACGGTATTTTCATCAGAGAAGAAAAGAAATAAGCCAACAAAATCAAACGCAACCATTAAGAAAATAAATCCAAACTTCACTGCAAAAAAAGGTCAGTTTTGCAGAAATTGCAGTGAAACTTGGTAGTGGTGTGTTCAGAAAAGGTTCCTTTTCTGCAGCTTTTTCCTACAAGAAGATCCCCTAATTTATACTGTGCTGTCCTTGAGTTTGGTGATTAAAAAATGATGCCCTTTTTCTGCCTTTCTTTGGGAAGGTGAAGGAGCTTTGCCTACAAGGGAAGTGGGAAGCAGAGTCCATGTCTGAGAGGGATGTAGTATGCCAACTTTCAAAGCAGCAACCATTTCACTCCTCTAAAAGCTCCCTGGAGATATTTTGCCACATAAGCTTTATTCTGCGTGATCCCATTCAAGGTGTAATGGAAATATATAATTAATTAATAAGTAATCTTTTTTGAATCTTGGGAATGAGGTTTCCTTCTCTGTACCTCATTGTTTAGTTCTTGCATCGTTTTTATGCATGATGCTGTATCACCCAGTCACTCCTGTGAGGGAGTGGGGCTGTATGTTTCAAAGAGAAGGATCAGCCTCAGTAAGGGCGAGAGAGCCAGGCTGGGAGTTCAGTCACAGCTGGTTAGCTCCTGTTAAATAGATCTCTGACTATAGAGACAATGAGGAATTCTGTGGGAGCAAAAGCTCTTTCAGCTGTGCCTCGGTTCCTGCAGAGAGCAGGATTTAATGCTTTCAATGGGAAGGTCACTAACTATATTTCCCTAAGCGCATACATCAGCTGGTTTGGAAGATAGCACTTCACTAATTGTTAGTGATTGTCCTCCTTGCAGAACTGTCTGTTGTATAGAGCTCAGCTTGGTCTTCAGTTTGGTCTAATTAGTTCGTGTTCATTCTATGTCCTACTCACCAGTGTGTTAACCTACAGCACTGATTTGTTAAAGTCATAATTGGTCACCATATTTATTTAACTACTAAGTTATTTTCCATAGTAAGTGAATATACTTAGTATTGGCAGAAAATTTGTTAATCTAATTAAAAGTGACACACATCCGAGGCTTACAGTCTTAGTAGGAATGCATAATACGTTAAGGAGTAAGGTCTTTTAAAGCATATTATTAACCTTGATCACATTTGTTCCTACAGTGCAACCTCCTATTTATGAAATGGAAGTATTAAAAACAAGCATACCCACAGTTCAGAGCTCCTAGTCCAGGCAAACCACAACTACTTTTAACACAGATTAAAAAAAAATAATTAATATTTTATGTCAGTATATCCCATAGGCTGCCTATTCCTGCGTTTAATGTATAAGAACTGCATCTTCCCTCTCATTTCTCTTGGAGTGCTGCCACTTCCCTGAAGAAAAGTTATTTTTAATTATTACTGCTGAATACTTTCTATAGAGATATTTTGAATGTATGTAATCTGAACACTGGAACGTCATACAGTGAAAAAAGAAATATGAGGATGCTTAATTTTAGTTTGCAGATTGCACTTTAATTTGTGTGGTGAGTTTGCTCTTCTCAGAAGGAAAACGTTGGAAATCAGATGGCATGGTTCCTCAAGGCTTGCCAGAATTGCAGTGCTCATTTTATTTTGTTGCAGTGCTGCAGCAGGAGCATGTTTTAAAGAGAAATTAGCCTAGACTTTTCATCAGAAGGCACCATCTAGTGTTAGGTATTCAAAGTTTGGCTGAAAATACAAACAAAAATGAAAAAAAAAAATCAGAAATGAACTTTAAAATAATAAAAATATGACCGTGACTGAACAAGTTGCATTTGGCTCATGGGATTATTATTGTATAAAGCTGTAGGTATGAAGTAACAGTTAACTCTAGGGTTGTCCCAGAATGTTTTGAATTGTGTCTCACCATTACATGTTTTTGATGTCTACCACTTCAATATGGGCAGAAATCTTTCTCTGTGACCAAGGTTTAGGTGAGATGAAAACAGGCATTGGGGATTAGCTATAGAAAGGGGATATTTCCTTTCTTAAAGCTCATGTGGCTGTGGTCAGCACTGTGCAGAGTGGGGTATCTGGGATCTCTCCCCTGCCTCAGTGAGCATTTTGTACATTGCCTTGTGAAGCATTTCATGCAGAGTATAAGAGTTTCAGCGGTGTCTACTGAGAAAGAGTTGTCATTGTGTTCCCTGTAACCCCTCTAGTCTTGGGGTCAGAGCAGCCTCGCTGATGTGGGTGAGGGCTCTTTGTCTCTCTTAATCTCTCTAGGATTAGGTAGTAGGGAAGGCAGGCAACTTTCTGCTGACAGAATCCTCCGATTGCATGAATGATTCTCAAAGCTGCAAAGAGCTTACTCCTCTCTCTTAACTCACTAGAAGCTCTGTAATATTTCTTGATGAATTGTGAATATATAAAGCATGTATTGGTGGCTGGTGTAAGGAAAGGTCTTAAACACCCAGCAGCAAACATGTCTGAGTTATTTCCTTTGAGAAAATGACTGAACTATGTTTGAGTTTTAGCTGGAAGAAGGATGGAATGGTATTTAATTTGCCTGATGTGTTTTGAATCTATAATGTTTAATATATAGCAGAATTTTAATTCTCAGGCTGTGGGGACCAAAAAGATATAGCAGCAATGATAAAGAATCTAATCTAAAACTCACTGGGAGTCTAGGAAACGTTTTCAGCAACTGCTAGAAATTTGGCTCTGTCCAAAATTAATCTGTTTGATTAAGTAAAGTAAACCATGTTCTGAAGAAATCAAAGGCACATAAATAAAACACTGGCAAGTAGCTAGGGGAGCCGTAGCAGAATTCCTCAGAGAATTTATATCTTTTCAAGTTGAAATGAAGTCTGAAGTTTTAGAGAACCAGAGAACTATTTTTCATATGTGGTGAGATTTTGGCTCTAGAGAGAAAGGATGGAATAAAATGACAAATGTTCTGTGGAATCCCAACAAAGTAGAACAAAAGAGAACTGAAAAGAAATGAAATACAATGGTTTGAGAACCAGAGACAGGAGAGATGTAGAAAGCTTTTGAAATGTGGAGAAAAGTCTGTAGAGCGACTAAAGTTTGTGATTTAATGATAACAGTGAAATTTAGATTTATTGGAGACACTGGTGGTGGGTTGGTCATTATTTTTCACTTCGCTGTGACAACTATTGCTTTAGAATCACAGAGTTTAGAGTTGTAAAATGCATCGAGTGTGTAACAAACTGGTTGAAAAAACACATAAAAACAAGCTGTATTGTCTTAGACCAAAACAAAATGAAACCATAGCGTTAAAAAGTAATGTTTCCATTTTATTTGGCTTGTTTGTTTGACTGAGATGTTATCTTTTAGGGAAGAGGAGAAAATGGAGTAATGTTCTTTCCCATAAAGTTTTGGTTTTTTTTTAATCCAGATGTGGGCATCTGCTAACTAATCCATACTTTATTGAGCTGAAAGATTCATTAACTGCCTCCGCCTTGGAGAAGTTCCTGAAACATTAAACTTGAACAGTGCAACATTAGCATGTTTTCAATCTTGGTGAGTTAAGCCTTGATCTTCCAATTTCACAGCAGCTTCCTTAGCTCTCCTGCTCTGTAAGTCAAGAGGTTACATCACAATCATAGATGTCTTTTTAACTTATAGTATGTTTCCATCATAGTTAAAAGACCTTAAAACATATGAGCTTTCAACACATGAACTCAGAAGATACACGGAATACCTGTTCTAAAACTGTCATTATGTTTAAGACAATTTCATGATTTTTGTTACTGTATGTATGTTCTTGGAACATTGGGATTATTTAATATGTGCAGGGGAAGAAGAATTGCAGCATGCTTTCTGCTTGCCTGGAAGCTCTATTCTTGCAGCTGAATTTTATATATATAAATGTGCACACATACATATTACTGATTTACTAGCTATATATACACAGTAGATAATTTTCTATTATCAGTGTTCTTTGATATCTTTATCTACAAAATTTACCAAGAAAAATTCAACACTGAATGTAAAATTTAAGAATAACGACAGTAAATATGGTGTATAGTTAAATTTTTCGGTACTCATAGAAAGAGACCATGGACCTACGGATGCTCTGTAGCCCAGATTGAAAACTGGAGGTTTAAATATATGTGGTTACATAATATGAACACCAGGTGGCAATAGAAGGACGTTGGAAACATTTCCCTTTGCGTGCTTTTCTGCTTTTGATTCTGTGTGCTGGGAAAGCAAAGGGCAATAAAACTTTATCTAAAAATGTAGATTAGCAGGAATAGATATTCCAGCCAGTGAAGCACGATTTCCTATTGAGGAAGGCTCAGGATTTCATGGATAGTAAGTGTTGAGAAGTGTTGAATTAGAAATTGTCTCAGCTGTCTGTTTAAACTCGAAGATGAAAAAATTAAAATTTGAAATGCATTAGTAGCTCTATTAATATTAGTGAGAGACTGCAGACTTCTCTTGTTAGACATAGTGTCAGGAAAAAATGACACAACAGTATTGGTCTGCCCTGTTCATGGGCGTACTGGAAGAGATGCGTAATCTGGCACTGCCCAGACTGCACAAAGTAAATGACACAGGCTGTATGTGGGTCACTCTGAAAATAATGCCTCCTATTTATTTCCATGAGAACTACAACAAATATAAAGAGCACGGTAACACTGTTTGATAGAGCAAATTCTCAGCTACACGAAGGAATTCAATTCCACCCCTTTGCTTCATCCACATTTCCACCCATTTTGTCAGACTGTCCCTCTGCTGCCATCTGTTGCACAGGAATAAAATGTGATGGAATATTACTGGGGGGATTCGTCCTCTACTTTCATACCACCATCTACGTGTGACATTTTAAGCCAAAATAATAAAATAAGTGTTATTTTCAGAGCAGATCTCAAGCAATTGCATCTGATCAGCTGTGGAAGCAGCAGATGTTAGCCTTGAAGTATCACTGATGTCACTAGGGTATTTCTGTTGATTGGCTTCATCTCACAGGGTTCTGCTGCATAGCTTGCATGACATTTGTTTTGTGCTTGGGGAACTGGGTGGCCCTAGCAGCTATCTGAAAGGACTCGATTCATCTTCAGTAAACAAGATGCTTTCTGTCAAAGTTTGGAAAAGACAAAGTGGTGCTTGCTCAGTTATTCTCAACATCCAGTTGAAAAACATTTCTCATTCAATGCTGTTGTTTTTATTTCATGTTGCAAGAGATACTTCCTGCTTGCGTTAAAGAGCTGCAGAAGGGGTTGACAACCTCATTTAATTTTTGCTACAGCTGAAAGTTCCACTCCCACAGTTCCCAATTTCAAGCTGAAAGAGAAAAAATGTGTTTTTCTGTGCATCAGAATGCATTGTGGCTGCAGATTTTAATCGGAGTAAACATTAGCCTGTAATTGTATTCAGTATTGAAAAAGTAATCGGATAGCTCCAAAGAACTAAAAGTTTATTATAAAGTTTATATTTATTATTATAAAGAATTTTGACCATGAATTAATAGTTTTTTGGCAAGTGCAGTCATACACTGATGCATACGTCTGAATGCATAGAAATGTACTAGTATGCACCTTGATGTGGGGAGTACTGGTATATTAATAGCAAACATGAAAAGTTCTTCAAGGTGTTCATATAAAACTTGTAGCAATGCTTAATTGGGAGCATCTTTTCAAAGGAGACATCTGGAGGCAGTAGAAAGTTACCTTGAATATAGAGCAGTATTTAAGGTCTCTGTTTTGCTCAGCAGATGGCAGACAAAGCTGTGTGAGTAAGCCAGAGTTGCAGTGGCTAGTAACACATTTTGTTACATTGGAAGACCTTGACAGAGGTCTGAAAGCTCATTTGATGGCACTGAGGCTAGGTGGTATACTCCTTAAGGTACAATAGAGAAGACATTTTTCAACAGCAAGAAACTAGGCAAGTTCTGAGTTTAGCCTCTGGTTCATGTACAGCATTCTCTCTCGTGCAAAAAACTCTCTGGGCTAACCTCAAGCGGTAGGGACTCGAATCTCTCTTATAGTTGGTGTACTGCTTCATACCCGTGTAGTGAAAGTGAAATTCTTTTACTTTATTTCCACATTTTTACTTTTATTTCCACATTATTTACTTTATTTCCATTTTAAATGTTATATCTGAATAGAGGATGGAAACAGCTGACTTCTGATCTCCAATGAGCCATTCCTTTTTGGTAATTTATTTTTCATGTTGAACAGTCACTGTTAGTGCACGAAGAATGAGAAGAGCCAGAGGAAGCAAACCCTTATCTTTTTGTAAAAAATCAAGTGCTTCTTGACATCTCCGCACAGAGACTTATTACATTCACTCTTTATTTTTTCCACTTGTCTGTAATGGAATTGACACTGAAGCACTTAGGGGCTGAATAGGGAGAAGAAGGAAAACTCTGTTCAACTCTTTACTTTCATTTTGATTTGTTTTTACTTCTTTGACACTGTTTTTACTTCTCCTAGCACAAGCAAAGCTGGGTCTGCTAATTGATTATTCCAAAGGTTTGATACTTTCTGAACCCATTGTTATTAGATGGATCTGTTATCCTTGTGGCAGAGAAATGCATGCTCTAAATTGCTGGTAACCTTTATTAAATGTGATCAACTGTCTTCAATTTGAAAAGCAGTAGAGTTACCCATGGAATGATCCCATAATAATGGAAAAAAGGAAATGATGAAATCATTCTATGGCTAGTGCTACTGTTTGAACAAGTAGAAAACTTGTGCAGCTGTTCAGGAGACTTCATTTAACATTAAAATAAGGTTAGTCTTCTCTTTTGTAAAAAACAAAAACAACAACAAAAAAGAAACAATACTAATTAAAAAATGAAGAAGGCTAATCTCTCCGTGTTCTCCATGTTCAACAGCTTCCCCAATTCAAGATTCTCACCACTTCCTTTTGTTATCTTCCCTTATTGTCATTGTATATTGATAGACTGAATAGCAAGGGTTATTTTACCTCTATTTTTATTCTCTCTTATTCTGAGTTCTGCATTAATGTGTCCGCAGCTCTGGGTAACCTCATGGACCTGCTAGATGATATGAAAGGGCAATGGAGTCATAACATCTGAGAAAATTCAATATAAAACCTAACAAAAAGGAACAGAGGTGGACAAATAATAATTTAATGTCATATTTTTACATGCAGTATTCTTTCAGATTGATGTTCTCTTTGGTCTGCTTTTGAGATTCTTTGACCTCTGTTGGATCAATAGCCTGATAGAGGCATGTACAAGCTAACACATCTACAAAAGCAAGCTAACCCAAATGCTCCAGACCACAGCAGACTCAGCAATAATGTTCTTGCCTTTAACATTTGAATTTGCAAGATACTTTTTCTCATTTAGAAGATTGCATTGGCATTATTCTGGCAATTTGAAGATCTGAAAAGCTTTTGTAAGCATTTGTTGATCCAGTCATGATCATCATCAGTACTAGGCATTGCTTCCATTTGATAGATGGTGGTCCAAAGACATGTGATTTAAGACTTTTCCTAAGGCTGTGTTATTAATTGCAAAGCCCTGCCAGAACATTATACACCTAATGCTAGTAGCTTTCTATTTATATAATAGCTGTCCATTTCTCACAGTCTCCTATTTTAAGCACTTCCAGGGGTATCAGTAGGTTGGCATTATGATTAAGAAGATTAAGAAGTACAGGGAAAAAAAATCAGTTTGCAACATTTACTTATTTTTCTCTGACATATTGTCCTGTATTTGTTGTAAAAAGTGTTTATTTTGTAACAACTGAACCCCAGATCATAATGAATCATAGGATTTCTAAACCATGTCAGCAGGAGTGAATGGTTCACTCAGCCTTGTCAGTTCTTTGCGTAATCGATACCTAAAAGAAAGTGTGTAAAATTATATCAACATGTAAGATTTATTTCAGTTAGTCTTCGATGAAAAGAAGAATAATAAAAGAAGTATGTGTTTTCTCAAACTCCTTGAAGAGAGCATAATTGCTGCTTATCTGAAGCAGCACAATTTACCAAATAGGGGAAGAGAGATTAACCTTTTGACATCTGGAAAATCTTCAGATTTTTCCTCAGTGTTTCTCTTGCTGAGACTTGTATTTGCATTTAGAATATGTTAGTTAACAATTCAGGATTTTAATACTCAAACATGTGTTTATATATACAATATCATTGTGGTGTCTTTGCTGTGAAAAAATGCATATAACATTTCTTCAAGCAGGCACTTTGACCAGTGGCTTAGACAGCTTCACCTTGGTCAAGGCGGGAGTGTTTGCCTGTGCAGGGCTACTGGCCTCTGAATATCAGCGGGGAAAAAAAAAAGCCTTTCTATTGCTGACCAGGAAGACGAATTGTGGTGAAAGCTATGAATTTAGGTTATATTGCTAACATAGGAAATCCGAGCAGAGGAGGGCAGGCAGGTACCTGTCAGTGGGACTTGAGGTGTTCATTAACTCCATGGCAAGGTGGGTATGTTAAAACCTGGAACAGAGCCTTCTAAGGGATGTCCCCTTAAGAAGTACGGCCCAGTGTCTCTCATGCGAGGAGGGAATGATGGAGATGTACCCTTTGATACTCAGCAGTGCCTGAAGTGTCGCTATGAAATACAGCTTGATGTTAGCTCTGCATTTCAGATACTCACTTTGAATTTTCTGCTAGAGGGGAAAAGTCATAGCAGATATTCCTTCTGGAATTGTGTGTTCCTCTCTTTAGCCTGTTTTCATGTCTTAGCATGGCAAGGAGTTCCAATAGTGCAGTTCTTTGAAAATCAGCCATTTAGTGCTCTTTTTTTTTAATGCCCCCCAGGGTGTTAGTCATAAACACACTAGTTTTCCAATAGTAAGTCTGAGATTCTTTATGCATTTCTGCCAAACTTGGTTAAAAATAGATGATATTTAGAGCACCAGACAGGTAAATAGCTATAATTACCAACTGGAACAGATCAAAAATGCCTTGAAGGGATGTTCGTGCATATGTTTGCATTAAAATCTGAAGGCGTTTCAATTATTCATGATCTGTGTAATAGAAATACATGGAGTGTGTATGTACATCTTCACTGCATTAAGGTGAATAACATAAATACTTCTGAATGAAGCTGGAAGGTCTACTCTAGCTACTGTGACTTGCATGTTTTGAGAACTCAACAGGAGCTTAGTGTTCTGTTATCTAGTTTGGGAACTATATGGCACTTTGTAAGGAAATAACACGTTATTCCAGTTCTTGGTCAGGCATTCTTTATGAAGAATGTTACATTTCTGATAACTGAGCAACACTGCTGGCTGTTGGGTGTTATTAATTCAATGAACATTCTCATTTTCTTATGCATAATCAGTGACATCACACCATACATAACAGTCAGAACAATATAACACCTTTGCAGTTTTCATTAGCGAAATATTTACTAAGTTAGGTGGGTTTTGTTGTTGTTGTTGCTTGTTTTTTTAGTGGAAGTTTTTTGTTTGTTTAATATTTGTTTGCTTGGTTTTGTTTTGACCAGGACTACTGTGGAGGAGAGGAAAATCCCATAATAAATTCTATATTTTGTAGCCAGTGACTTCTGTGTGTATCAAAAGATTAATTGTGCAGTTGGAAGAAAAGCAAATGGAAAGAAAGAATGAAAAATCTGTATGACGGATAGTCAGGTTAATGTATCCTGGAGCTAAATTTCCAATGCAAAACCAATACTGTACATTTATAGCACCTAAGAGTAATGCATGTGCCAGAGAAAATTATATTGCAATATGCCTTGATCGCTATCTGCTTGATTTTAATTAATTTTCTTAATTTGAGAACAATGCATTTTCTAATTACACATGAAAACACCACTAGCTATTGCAGGGTCTTTATCTACTGCACAAACTCTCTCAGTAGACCCACTGCCTGCCTAATTTATACAGAGCTCGTTTCAGTGAGCACGAGCTGTTTGGCAGACTCTTGACAATTACTCAAACTAATCACATGTGAAGGAACATTCTAAACTTGTAATTTAGATGCAATAAAATTCTAACTGTGAATAACTCAGCTCATGCAGATACCAGGGTGAAATGTCCACTAGGAATGTAATTAGAAAGCAATACAGTTGAAGCTAGAATCAAATTGCAAGTGAAATGTAACATCTGAATGAATGCTTTGGAGATAATAGCTGTGACCACAAGAATGGAAATTAGTTGCCTTACTTTAGACCGAAAAGGTAGTGTAATACAAAATTAACACAGCAGGTGCATAATCAAATATTTAAGTCACACAATCAAAACATCAATCCCAGGGGACAAATTTATTCTGGTTGTAGCTCTATTGGGATCTAACTTAGTTACAGCCAAAATAAAATTGGCTCACTGATTTCAACTAGAATTTCTTAACATTAATGTCCCTCTTTTCTACAGCCTAATAGAATAAATCCATCAACGTTTGTCTATCTTGCAGCTTAATCTTTTCTTGGATATAGTCCATCACAGTTCAGCGAGGTACTGGTTCTTAGATTTCTATTTCTCTGGCTGAGGTTTGAGAGTCCTAAATAAGAGAAGGAGGCTTAGTTCTTATCTGAGTTATCACCTGCCTCCCTTTTGCAAGATTAATTCTATGCCAGCTATTTGCCTTTTTATAAAATGGGATCCCATTTAGCTTTATTACTTGAACCTGTCTTCAAGGGCAAACTGTAAAAAATGGACAGTTCCCAGGCTGGGAAGAGGAGGTAGTGGTTCAAAGACAAAGAACAGCAAGGATTTCTTCTTCACCTTGGAGGAACATACTTTGCAACACTGCAGGAAAATGCTCCCCTTATAAACATGTACCATCTAGTTATTCTGATGCATTTTCTATATTGTATTTGAGATCGAATTTGTAAGAGACATGTTTCTAGACTTCTGAATTCTATAGATAGTAACGTCTGATTTAAATTGCTGTACCCAATTTTGGCTTTTTAAGGGAGATAAAATGTTTTGCCATGTATGTTAGCATTTCCCAACACAGAAATTTCTGTCAACATAAATATCTTACTTGAATGTGCAAAGATGAAAGGAGGCTACTGATTTCTATTTCTGAGAAGACAGTTGTTTGTTAATTAACATGCAGTAACTTTAATTGGGTGTACAATAGTACATCTAGTAGTAGCGTTAATAAACATCATTAAAACCAGATAGATCGGCAGCCATGTTTTTCAGTTTCTTAGCTGTGTAATAGATGAATCTGAAATGTGGCATCCCTAAAGTTGTTATATCAATCATTAATTGGTAATCACCTTAGGAACTTCAGCATAAGTCCTTTTTAGAGGCACCAGGGTGGGTTTACTTCATACTTCTGCTGGTTACAAGTTGCCTAGTATCACTTTGACTGTTATGCTACAGCTCCATAGAAAAGTATAGCCAGGTTTCTCTTTGTGGCTGCTTGCAAAGGATGTACTTAAGGCTTATGGATGAATAATCACATCTTTTTATGGTGTTTTCATTTTATTTTATTACTATTTTTTTGTTTTTAGTTAGTGACTAGAAATGCCAGGTTCCCCGGCAGCTGCTGCCAATGCTCCTTATTCTCATTCCATAAATGTTCTATTTTATTTCTATTGTGTAAATACTGGTGACATAATTTTATAAAGAGTGAGGCCTGTTTCCAAATCAGAAATATTTCTAACGATCAAACAGCAAAAACTGTTTTATGTAGTATTTCTGTTTCTGAAGTACAGAAACAACTCAGGAGTATTTATTACCCTAGTTCTAATCATGTGTCTTGTGAACTGGGGAGATACTCGAACTCTCTCTTCTCTGCTGACTGTAAAGACTTCAGTCCAAACGTGTTACATGCAAGTTTCAGGAAGGCTTTACTGGGACTCTGTTAGCTGACTTAAATGTTCATTAGAAAATACCATGCTTCATTTGACTTCTACTATTAAAATAAATTCCAAATAGTTGATAACATTTAAAGAAAGATTTTAAATGTACAAGAAATGGACTTCCTTTATTCTTCCAGTATAACCTCAGTGAGTCCAACTCCTCCGCATGGAGCACAGCTCCATGGACATTTCCCTGTTGCACTTTTCCTGTCCTGTCTGTGCACGTACTTTCAGATTCATAGCTTGTTACAGCGTGCCTCAGCAGCTGCTGGCTGAAGGTGGCAATACTGCCTCCCACCTTGCCTGTGCGTTGCTGCTCTCCCGGTGGGCAAAGAGTGAGTGCTGAGGTTTGCCAGGTCTGTCGTGGGAGAGTCTCAAAGCTCTGTTACTCTGTCTCCCTTATGTGCTCTGCTGCATTGATGCTATAGATTATACATGTAGCAACAGTAAGTTTTTAACCTATTGAGCCTCCCTAGATAACATTCCTTAGGAAAGTAATTCCTGCTCACTACTACAGAAGTGCTAAGCCTGAATACCCACATCAGGAAAAAACATTATCTTAGAAGGTAGGTGAAACACAGGCCATGATCAGACATCTTAAATGTTTTATCAGTGTGTTGCAAAGGTTTATTTCATAAACCTTTCAAAATCAAAGTATCCCATACCAAACTATGAACAAAACTGGAGCAGGAGGTGATGCTCTTTATACACTTAGCCTTTTTAACTGCACTTCTATAGCAATACTCTTCTGAAAGTTCGGAATAATTGAATTTAAGGGAAAAGAAGTGTGTTTAAGATGGTTTAAGATTGCAAGCTGGATGTAAGTTGATATTATCTCTGCTTCCTGTCTACTAATTTTCATAATTTAGAAATGTTGCTAATGACCACACACACTGTACCTGACAAACTGGTCAAGATCTTGCTATGTATAAATACACAGACTGACTGGACACTTCTCTTGATCTTAAGACAGCACGATCCATATGATGTGTATTGTGCTTCAGTTTCTTCCCAGAAAAAGGGCACAGGTGTGCTTGGGATTCTAATGCAATGTCACATCAGGGAAATAATTTATTTAACATCTGTACCAATGATTAAATCTCTGTGAGAACATTTGGAGATAGTTTTTTTTTCCCATAAGATCTTTTTTATAATGTTTGATGAAATATATAATTTACTTACTTTCAAGTAGCTATTGTCTTGATGCATTTTTGGCAGGATCCTGCTGCTTTTTTTCTAGCATCTTGCAAGAAGACAGTTAAGTGGTACTATGGGAGGAGTAAAATTATAGCTAAATATCTCTTTTTTTTTTTTTTTTTTCTTTTTGTATGTGTGTGTGCATATAAAGCCTTCTGGTTGTGTGGCAGTATTGCAGACATACCAGTGCAACTTCAGGAGAACTGATCTCCTGAGATTTAAACTGAAGATTATTACTACAGAGTGGCTGTATTTGAAATGGAATAACTCTAAATCATTTCCTAGCAGATTTTAAGAGTGGTTTTGCAATGTTCAGAACACTGTCTATTCATTTTTTTTTTCTCTGATAGTGCCTTGGGTTTTGTTTCTAAGGTCAGTGTCTTTCAAAGATTTGCTGCCAAACTATTAAACTTTCTGACTCATTTCTCTCTGAAGGAATAAAAGATAAAATTCAAGGGTAGACTTTAGAAAGGCTAAATTTCCAGAGAGCAAAGAGTAATGATGAATTGCCTGTAAAATGACACTTGTACTCTTACACCCTTCCCTCAGCAATTTCACTCAACTGTCTGGAGGTTACTTCAGTTCCCTGAAACTATCCAAATATCAAAAAAAGCCTGGAGGTGTATGATATTTCATGTCAACAGCAGAAGAAAATGGATTGACATGATTAGCTGCATTTTATATCCAGCAAGTTTGCCAGGAAGTTTCAGAATGTTATTAATAATTAATTAAATTTTTTTCTTGAAAGTATGGGAGGGGAATAATCTGTTTAGGGTTGATTTGCAGGAACATATAGGCAGTAAATCCTCTTTTAGCTGCCAGTATTTAGATATCACTAGCGTTCACAAAAAACTCTACTCAGCTCTAGACTGACTATGGAGGCAGCTCTCACAGAGAAGGACCTATAAATATTATTCCACTGAATATGTGGGTAATTAATTGATGACACTGCCATAGTCCATACCTCCTGAGACCTGGCAGAGTTCAATAAGAGTTATGTCTGTATCCAGAGGCTTTTCGTATTGGTGGTACAATTTCCACCTCATCCACAGTAACTCATCTCTCATCTGGAAGACAGATGCCTGTTCTTTTGAAGTGGTGATTTACATGCAGATCTTCCATTTCTCATGACAGTTTCTAAGGTCTGATGCAGACAGTGTTCTAGAAATAATCCCATTTCTCTGCCCTTCCCCTTGTTCCAGTTTATGTACAAATTTAAACATTCCTTACAGCAAGTTTCCAGCCAAAGTAATTACTGAAACTTAGAGTTGCTCTCACTTTGCCATTGGCCCAAAACGTGCTTAGGAAAGACAGATAAAAGCTGTATAATCAGAGTGGGATAAACCATTTGCCTCTCTGCTTTTGACAAAGAAATACAGAAATGCAAATAATGATTTAGTGTTCAACTTCTACTGAGCCAATTTTGTTGAGACTTGGGTTTAAGGGCTTACTGTATTGGTAAGAGGAGGACAGATTACCCCCTAAAAGACAGTGTCAAAACATTGTCACTGCTTCTAATGAAGATCCTTACGAAGAGACTGAATGTGCAGAAACTGCAGTACTGTGAAGGAGAAGGTGAGAATGTCCAACCTGAAAGTTAATGCTGTTGGTAAAATATTGTGTGCTAGTACTCCCTGATGTAAATTTAAGGCAAATATTAGGCTTAACATAGATCTCTAACTGTTCATGTTTGATTATGAAAAAAATGCATTTCCTATATGGGAAATGCAGATGGCAGTGTTGAATAGATTACTGAACGGTGTCATTGCAGAAAAATTGACAATTTAACTTGCTTCAAGTATATTCTAAAGCCGTGTGACTGTCTCTCTCATTATTTAACCAGGTCATTGACTACCTTAAATAATTAAGAGGGTAAAGCTTCTGCTAATGCTACAGAACAGCAAGAATTTTGCACCTTGTATAAATTGAGTGTGATTGAAGTGTTTGCCAGGCTGCATTTTGAATCTAGCTTTTTATTTAAGCTAAAAAGGTGTAGTTCTGTGGAATGTATTGAAATTATGCAGATTTCCTCCACTGGGAATTCATACTTTTAATTTCTTACCAGAATGGAAACCTCTTTTAAACAGAATTATTTCATAATTAGTTATTACTCGATCTTAAAACCCTTGAAGGCACTGGGTAGCTTCCCATATAATTAAAACAATGGGTTGCTAGTGCAGTCCTAGATGCTATGGACACGTGCAGTATCATTGACTCTGAGGGTGGACTAGACTTCATGTGAAAGTAATAGTCCATTTTTGTGATGGTCTCAGCTCAGGTTTCAGTAGCTGTGGCCACCAAGAATAAAAGCTGTTGTCAGTGCTGCACAGGACTTTGATGATTGTACTGAGGTATGAATGAGGGAGCCTATTCTCTTCTGGATTTGTGCATTGTAGCTGATTGCCTGTCATATTAAAGAAGCCCTGAGTTTTATTTTGTGTGGGTGGTGTCTAGCATGGAATATTTATAAGTCTTCTATGAAGTTGTTCAATTTCAGGGAAGCTGGCCAATGAATTTGTGAGCCTTGGGCGGACAAGTTTTCACACATATTTGGAAAGAGACTCAGTTTCCAAAGAACAAAAAGTTGTATGCACATGAAGAGGAATGTCTCAGTTATGAGATGGATCAGAGCTGAATCGTAGTTGGTGCAGTTGCATGGCTTTTGCTTTGTGTTAACTTTCAGAGCTATGTTTGGGTAAAGAACAGATGATCTTTGAAGCAAGCATCCCCATCTTACCTTCAGTTCGGTTAGGATTAATGTCTCTACCATCACTAGGCAGAGATTCTCATTCTGTTCAAGCTCCTCCTCAACTATTTTGTCTCCAAGTCACAAATGTGTAGACAAGAGGCCAGATAAACCAGACAAGAGGGAATGCCACGTTATGATAACAACACATCTTTTCTAAGTACCTTTTTCAGTATAACTAAAATACCTGTCATTCATTTAACATTTACAGCCCCTAATGTTCTCCCTTCTTTACGAGCCCAGAGATCTTCAGTCTTTCCTCTTGAGAATATCTGGTGCCATGGTGTTCTCCTCTATCAGCCGCTTATTACTTAGTGCAGGAAAGATTGCCAATTTCTGGGATGGCATATTGATTCCAGAAAGAAGTTAGTGAACAAAGGCAGGCATGAGTTTCCTAGGAAGAGGCCCACTGGGATTTTCAGTTAGTTCCAATGTATTTTCTACATTAAACAAAGCTGACTGACTGGAATTTAAAAAAAAACAAACAAAAAAACAGGATTTTTTGCTTGTGTCCCAAATTGTTTTATGAATCTAGGGCTAAATCTCTTCAAGCTCACATAGATTTTGCAACTGTGCATTTATTATACTTTCCATCTTTTCAAGTTAAAAATGAAATGGATATTAAAGCTCTTTTGGAATCAGATCTATGATAGCCAGCCATAATTTCTGTGAAAGATCAGTGTTTGATTTTTCTAGAATCAAAAGCGTATTACTTAGGCTACATGTAAAATATTTTACGCAACATGGCTGCCAAAGGCTAACATCATTTTCTGTCATCTAACCTAGACTGTCTAGGTTTTCCTTCTAGCCCTGTTTTGACTAGAAGTAGTTCCCACAGTAAAACGGAGCTAGAGGCACAAGATTGCTGTTGAGAGTATATGGAATCTTTTATTTTTTTTCCCTATGGAATGTATCTTCAGTATATCATTCTCATGTTCCTTCACCATAGGATGTTAAAGTCAGATCAGTTCTTTTGTGGCATCTTGGAATCTGCACTTAACACAAACTCTGAAGAGTTTTCTTTCCCAAGAAAGACTGTATTATTTCACCAGTTGTGTAAATGGGAAGTTGATGTCTGAAAACCTTAAGATCAAAAGTATGCATTTTTAATGTCAATAAAAAGAACACAGAACTGAACATGCCTGCTCCTTAGCGCTACAGAACAGTTCCCCTTGATTTCAGTTGCAGGTTCATTTATGGGCACAGCCCATTCTTGCTGAGATGGCCAAGAGTTTATTTACTGGATCTTCTGGGTATGTTTGAGTTCAGACTTCTTTTTTAATTAAAATTTATTCTAGTCAAATGGAAGTCATTTTTTGAAGGAAAAATAAGAAACATTTACCTTACGTGAAGGTGTTACTTTTGTTGTGAGTTTGAATCCTTCCAAAGTTTCAGTATATTACAATATAAAATTGAAATAATTTAATAACTTTTTCAACATAAGCAATGCATTTCCTCCATTTTTGTCTTTGAAGTTGGCTGAGCCAATTATACTGAAGTATTCCCAAAGTACTAGTTTTGAAATGGAGCCAAAATTTATCTGACAAGTTAATGCAGGAAAGTACTGTTCAACGTTGAATGTAAACAACATCATTCACATGTTTCAGAAACGAGTCCAAGCAATTAGAAAAGAAAAAATACATCAGATAAAGGAAAGTATGTGTACTTAAAAAATGTCAAATCCTAAACTGCATGGATCAGAGGGTTTTCCCTGTGAAATCCACAGCTGAACTGGGAGTATGTTAATGCTAATGGAAGTACAAAACTCAAGCTTTTGTTCTTCATTTTGCTTCTCTCTCTCACTTCTCAGCCTATTATTCTTATCTGAAGCATCTGGGGAATTGTTCTAGAGTGTCTTATCCACAAATGAAGCCAAGAAAGAGCACATAATTCCCTCTCTTTGTCAGGAGATTGTGCTAAGTTCAGCATAATCGCTTTGCGCTTACAAGGAGAGAACCAGGAAAATGAGAAAAGATGGTAGAGTTACAAAAATAAGCATTTGTTGTTTAGTTCTACTATATGAAAGGTGAACAGAAAGGACAAGAAAAGGATGAATGTTTTATGTTTACATGAGGCGCTACTGGTAAAACATAAGCCTTTCAATTCTTTATCTGTGTCCTGTGGAGTACCTGATATCTGGGGAGTTTTGCACTGCAGATCAAAGTGCTGTGATTTCTGTGAGCAGTATTTTCCCGGATTAGGTTCTTGTTTTCCCTTATAATTGCATTTGTTGGATACCACAGTCATTAATGTGCTGTGACACCTGCAAATGCGATCACTTAAATTATCACAGTTACATAAAAAGTAGAGAGCTTTATTCATGTCTACAGAAAAGCTTCTTTACTCTGACGTTTTAAAATTGCAGTAAATATTCTTCAAGTTTCTTCATTGATTCTCCATCAGTGGAGTAGAAAAAACAACCTAATTACGTATGAGAATCTGACTTATAGAATCCCCTCAAATGCTCACAGCTAGGGAGATCACATTATGCAGAACAAGAAAATACAACCTAGTAAGGGTAATATTTTCTGTTTGTCTACACACTGATGATCTTTATGTCATTTTTATATCTAGATGACAAATTTTTCTCTCAAATCCTCAGAGATTAATTTTTTTTGGCTGATATTTTTTCCCTGAGGCACAGTAACAGGAAGAAATCTTTAGATCGCCTGTGAAAAATCAGTTAGTTCACAGGTCATTCTCTGTATAAGTGGGAGCTTGGCCGAGGGGAGGATACGCATGCAAGATAAGCTGACAAATGGGCAGATGAATCTGACAGCAATACACTTAGAAGTATTCTGGGAAAGATGCATATGTTCAAGGAGATACTCTGGAAACTGTGAGTGTGTACTGCTTCGTTTATTCTTGGAAATTAAAATGGAGAAGATGAGCAGCTCCATCTGATTATGGTTCATGATATGCTGGAGGACTTAAAATCACTTGTGACCGTGACCTTAACTGCTAATGAGTGAATGTTTCCCTTGGTTACCCCTGTGCTGCTCCACTGACTCCATGGTTCTGCTGTAGCCCAGTGAAGTGCAAGTGAAATAAAGTGCTTAACATTCATTGCCGTAACTGAAATGCTGATCACAAAGTGACTGTTTTTGGAGGAAGTTTATAAGAAACAAATACTTAGGTTTTGGATTGTTTTGTAGTCTACTTTTCTTTTTCTTTTTAAACTAAAGAGTTGATTTAGATTAGGTACAGTGCCGAAGTTCTTTACAATAAGGGTGGTGAGGCACCGACACAGGCTGCCCAGAGAAGCTCTGTCCCCAGAAATACTCAGAGCCAGGCTGGTTGGAGCTTTAGGCAACCTGTCTGGTGGAACATGTCCCTGCCCAGGGCAGGGGGTTTTAGCTGGGTGTTCTTTAACATCCCATCTAGTCTAATCTATTCTATGATTCTGTTAATCCTTCTGTGAAGCTAGCAAATGTAGGCTGGATCTTACAAAATTCATTTGTGAGCTAAAATTGATCTGTTTTGATCCATTCTCAAAAGATTCAAATGAGAAGATGCAGATACAGCTTTGTTCTTTGAATTCATGCATCTGAAGCACGTGTATTCTGTAGCCCACAGACATCATATTTTCACTATGAGTTAAGAGCCCCCGAAGCTTTTGTTGCTGAATTTAAATATATTAAGCCGAGGCTCTGACAGATTTCTCCGTTAATACGGCTTTATGAATTGTAGCTGTACAGTGTCCTGTTTAGTCTTCATTTCTTTCAAGAAGCCCTTATTAAAGTTCTTACCACTTATATGAATAGGAATGAAGAACTTCTAAGATTGGCATCTTTTAAATAATGCGTTTCTCCTTGCATCTTTTATGCCTGACACTCACTAGTTTTTTCACGTTCTATGTATTTTGATTCGCTAAGAGTCACTCTCCTCACCTGAGGTTAAAGACATTTGTGAACCTTCTGTCTTAAACTGCTCAAATGAATTCTCGAAGAATAAGCACTGCAGTATCAATGAGTTATCAGCTCTTTGAGAGGAATAATAGTTTGGGGCAGCTAAATCAAGGCATACACGTAAGAAGTATCTGTTTTAATTGTATAATTATAATAATTCACATAGTTATTTTCATGGAATTGTTAGTATGTTCTGAGACATCCTGTGAGACTGATAGGGGGATCCTAAATTCTTCCGCACAGATTACACAGCTGAATTCATCCCATAGACGTAGCTGATGCTGTTTCACATTGCTGCTTGGTCTCTGCAGTATGAATAAAATGGTTTCTAGTGCTAAGTATCTAAAAGTCTTGGTCCATGTTTGCTGTTAGCTGTAACCATTGTAGCAGAAATAAGGTGTTGTAGGAACTTAGCAGGTAACAAGGTAGTAATGAGACCATCATATTTAATTAGTTAGGAATTATTATTTTGAGTGAAAATCTGCTCCTGGCTCTGGAAGCAGCCACTCCAGAGCTGAACTGAAGCACAGCAGTACTCAGGAGCTGCTGTTCCTCTTTGCTGTTATTCTGATAAAAGAGGAGCTTGGATTCCAATATTGCCACTTTGGCGCTTTTAACAAAACAAACTTGGCACAAAGAACATGGCACACTGAGAGGAGCTTGTTGTACAATGCCTTTTACACAGTTGGTGTTGTGGCTGATAAGGGACTCACTTGTTGAGTTAATGCACTGTGCACCTACCCTGGATTACTGCTCAGTCCATTTGATCTGATACAACCCCTTATCAGATAATTCCCCACTGAATCTAGTGTATTTCCTGCCCACTCCTGTCTTTAATATAATTAATCAAAGGTGCTTACAGTTAAATTTATCATGATTGAATCAAATGGTTTGTTGGTCAGTGTAATTATTTGTAAGATGTTTAATTTATAAAGTAAAACACTCCTGTTTGTGACACCCTGGCTGATCCCATTTGATGTGAATGCCAACAGGACTTTCATTTTCCCCAGGCAGCACAAAACTGAGGTTGTGGACTCTCATCTACCCTGGGAATCATAATCTTATTTACATTTTCTGTGTTGCTCTTTGATTAATGTTGCAGGATCCGAACCATTTCTGAGGGAAAAAGGTGTTTAGAAAGGGAAATTATGTTAGGACTGCACTGCTGGCAACTGTGTGCTTAAATGTTGATGAAGAAGCGACAGTGTATTTTCTGATCCTAGAAGCTTCACTCCGTTGCAGCTGTAGCCCAAGCAGTTTTGGCATGTGTAAATTTTAAGCATAGATGTCTCTGAAAGGTAGACTGCTGCAAAGTGCCCGGAGATTTATTTCAATATGGAGTTCTGCAGCTGCAGTAGCTTCAAGGGCAGATGCAGAGCATGTAGCAGCTGGATCCGTGTGTGCTGGTGCACAGGGCAGCAAACACATTGTATGAGTTAGAGTATGAATTGCTTCTATGATTTTTGAAAGCAGCAGCTACAGCTTCCCTTACAAGACCTCGTAAGCAAAGGGATTGTTCAGGAGCAAAATTCTTCCAAAGACATAATAAAAAGGGAGGGATACACAAAGTCAGTCGTCTCACACAGGGATAAGTAACTGCCATCTGAACCCCTGATTCTCAGGCACTGGCACAAGGGCTAGATGCAAGTCAGAAGCGAGATGGGCTTTTTACAGGAAAGATGGACGATATCACACTTTTGTGCATCCCCAGACACCTAAAGCAATTCAGGTTATTTCTCTCAAGGAAAGCTCTTAAAAATTGTGAAAAGCTAAATGAGTGCCACTCATGAGATCCTTCTGGGGCTCTGAGTGGGCTGTTAACCTACTTTGGGAGGTGTGTTCTTGTTGGTAGGGATAATGTTTCTGCAGTATCATTAGAAACTCCATGCTCTGAGGGTTCCCAATGAAGCTTTTTATGTTTATGATCTAAACTTGTACATTTAAAAAAAGATACTTGCGTTTTTTGGTGTTTGTTTTTTTTTTTTTTCCTTTTCTTGTTAGCTCAGAAAATCCTTAAACTATGTCATAGAAGTAAGTGTGAGTGTAGCCATCCACGTACAGAAAAGTGCCAGTCCCCCAGGTTTTGTCTCTAGAGCTACAAGACAAATTCCCTTGTACGATGAGTAATAACTACTGGTTCCAACTTTTCTTCAGTCCTCAATGTTTCTAAAAGTTCTTTACAAATATAGTTAGCAGCTGGGATTCTCAAAGCTGCTCTAACGAGCTTGGTGCTAAGTTCTTTTAGCAAAGACACAGCTTCCATCTGCAGCCTGCTTTTTATAAGATTTTTTTTTCACAGCTAGAGATTGAAAAATAATTATTCAGAAAATATGCTAGAAAGGTAAGAAAACGTCCATAACAACATAACACGTCCATGACAACACTTGGTCACAAAATAAGATGGGCGATTAGAAATGTTAAGCAGTAAGGTATTAGAACAACATGAACAAGATTGCTTGTAGTTTTGGTAGTAATAACTGTCCATTCATATCATTTGTTGGGATGGGTAAAATACACGACCACCTTCTCTCTTCCATGCTTGTGTTTGACATCTGTTTCCCTCTCACTCTGGGAGATGGTGTGCTCCACCTGATTTCACAATGAATTTTGAAGCAAGAAGGCTCCCCTTCATCGTGCGGCATGTAGGGGGGGTCAGGGGTCAGACCAAGGAAGGACATCTGGTGCTTGGTCTGGTCCCTGATTTTCACCCAGAAGATCTAACCCAGTTCTCAGAGGCAGCTCTTTGCACTCCATCCACCTCTTAACATTGAGGTCAGCTCCCTACCCCTCCTTTGCCTGTCTCTTCTGAAAATGTTGTACCTCTCGATAGTCATCCTTCAGGCACATAAATCAACCCACCATGTTTCTTTAACTACAATTAGGTCACAGTTTTCTACTTGCATAGTGGCTACCAGCTCTTCCTGCTTATTTCCCAGGCTGTAGTACACTCAGCTGGGCCATCAGCAGCATTACTTTATCTCTGCCACTGCTCCTTCATACAGTTCCTTCAGGGAATATTCTTGTGCTTCAGGGCAAGGTGCTGCCTGCTCTAACTGCTGCTTCTTGCCCTTCTCCTCACAGACAGCTGGCATCTTCCCTGTGCTAAACCCTTTTTCCAACCGCACTACCAGCAGCCTCTGATCAGTTGAGCTGTGCCCTGTGGTGGACCCTTCTGGCACCATCTGGAACCTTCTAGAACTGGCTGGAGCCACCTATTCTGGCTCTGCCCTCTCCTTACACAGCCCCTGCAACCCCTGCTGCCGGCACCTGCACTCAGACACCCAGAACACAAGCACAGAAATGACTTCTCAGAGTCAGCTCATGACGTGTAGGGGTGGAGGACCACAGTGGGCATCTGATAGCCCAGCTCTGCCCGCTGGTGACTCACAGGGGCTGCCCTGTGCCATCAACCTCCTCTTGTACGGTGTAAAAGCAATCAACCAGTTACTCACTGGATCAGCCAATACTGGACATTCCCTTTTGAGACAGTAACATTAGGAACATTAGTATTTGCTTAGGTACTGAAAAGAGAGATCAACGTTTCCTTCAAATTCTATTTTATCTTTTTGTTTCAGGAACAATAATGTAACGCAATTGCCTGTATACACTTTTATACTGTTTTAAGCATGCCATGGCCCTCTTTGTCTTCAATGCAATTAGTCTCAGTGGTGGTTTGCTACAAGAAATGCAATGGGCCATTTGGCAGCATGCAGAATTCCATTATTTTCTAGGGAAAATGCAGAGCAAACATTTAAATGTGTCCAAAAATCCAGAACTGACAAAATTCAAGTGGGGAAAGTGTGCATTCACTCAATGTGCAGGAAATACTAACAAAGGAAGAGTGGAAATACAGTTCTTATTTAAGCTTACCATGCAAAGATGAAAAGAGTATTGCTGCTTTAGAAACTTAGTTGTTTATTAGGACATTGTGGTCAAATGCATCTAGTGTTTCTCCTTTGGCATTTTTGCTGATGGTGGTGGAAGGGATATTTGGAGTAAGTAGATGAGGGCTGTGGAAAGGAGCAGTACATTTTATCAGGGTATTAGCACAGCTCAAGATCTGCCACAACTGCTTATGATGATGAGACAGCTACAGAACAATTACCATTTGCCAGGCGTTATGTTTGCAAGATTTATAAAGTGGTAAACAGAAGTAACTGGAGTAATATATGAATTGGGGCATCATCCCAAAAACCTATCAATGCTGTTTACAGATTAGGTGCTCCAGGTGATCATTCAGCAATAAGCTGCGATTCCTGTGCTTCTTTGTTTCTGTGGTATGCAGCCATCCGTGTGAGACCTTGTGCTCCCTTATAGTTTCTCATCCTGTTGCACACAGATGTGTCTTGGAAAGACAAAATACTTGAGAACTGTCTGAACTTGTAGAAAACCAGTTGCGTGTCATCAGTTTTCCTACTGTGATGAAAATGGTCCTGTTACTAACTGATATGTATGCATGTGTTTCTAATAAGGACAATAAGGAATTATTTTAGGGGATTTTAAACAGGAAACTGGGGACTAGTTCTCAGCTTTGACAGAATTTGTCAGTATTGTACAGCCTTTTCATGCTTACATATCCCACTTTTAAAGAAGAGATGTTGTGTGAGGGTAGTGAATGTGTCTGTTTGAAGCCAGATACCTCATTAATAAGATATCTAGAAATTCCAAGAATAGATGTGACATCTTCAGGTCACCCTTGTCAGATTTGTGCTTAGAGGGTAGTTATTTGTAAAATCAATATTCTGCAACACGTAGAAACACTGGTGTGCATAAATTCTTAATGAATGTTTTAAAAAAAGCCAACTAAACAACAAAGCAGCATTACAGTATGATATAGAATATGGCCGTTGTTATAATAAATTTACAGTTTGCTCTGAAGCAAAAAGGTTCCAATGAACTAAGCAATCCTACTTTTGTCTGCTTGCTTGCATCCTGTTCTACGCAGAAAAAAATTCTTATGTGCACTGTCAAACTTCGTCCCAATGAAATCAGTGGAGATATTCCTCTGCTCATCTGTACAGTCTGGAGCAGTTTGGAAGTGGGGACACTTAGTATAACTCCTGTGGAGTCTTACTTTTTCCCCTCCAGTTTCCCTCCATCTTCCGACCTCTTTATGTAATGTTCACTTCCTATAAAGTAGTGAATATGGTGGCAGTACTGCAGCTGTTTCAGCTGTACACTCTTCCATGTGATCTGAACAAAGTGGTTGTGTCGGAGAAACATTCAGTGTGGAAGAGATGTAGCATGAGCTGGAACTTTTTTATTGGGATTTATTTTCAGAAGTATTTCTCTTTAATGACTGCAGTACTGTAAGTGATTTCTGAAGGTGAGCTTAATGTTCTCTCTACTTGGTACTTCTTTTCTCACATTTTAGGTGTAATGATGCTAGTGGGAATACTTTATCTTGAAGGAAATGAAGTAATACTTTGGCTTGTTTCAGCTCAAGTCTTGTACGAAAACAGTCTTGTAGTCTGAGCACTGTCTTATTACAGTCACTATATGACAACTCCCTTATTTTGTGGCCTTTCCCTCTAGAAAATGCCACAAAAACTTGTTCTCACAATATTTCCCTCATCTTTGGCATTTATACCTCTCTGTAAGACCACGGTCTAGCTGACCTCATGGGATCTGTCCAGCCTTATTGGCTTTCAGCCTAATCCTGAATATTGAAGCCTGTAGCACTTGTCTGCACACGTTACCAAGGAAGCCAACACTGCATAGACATAACATCAAATGTAAGTTTACTAGTATATCAATTTAATCAAGTGTATGACTTACTAGTAAGTCTGCTGGGAGAGGTTCTCACCGAAGCTGACAAAACTCCCTAACTTGTAACATGTTGTCAGAAGTTCATAAACTCTTATTTTTATTTTTTTTTTTTCTGTTATGAAGTACGTCTTTTTACAGGGCAAGGGCTACATGCTTGTCCAGGCAGCATTAGCTAATTACCTAGAGTTTTGGGACTTTCCTTCAAACTGAAAGAGGAGGCAGGATTGTAGCACGGGCAGTTCATTTCTAAGGGTCATTCAAGATGCGAAAGCACTTGACCTTCACTTCACATTGCAAACTGCTGGTGTTGTCTTTCCATAGGTTTTGCTTGAAATCTGTACTTGCCCAACCTTCTACCTATCACCAATTGTGATATCAGATTTATTGTATATTAATTTTCATAACCTCAAAGAAATTTCAATCTAAATGACAGGCTAGTTTAAAAAACAAACAAAAGAACAAAGGCCTATGTCTTTCTATTAATGTTTCAGCAATTTGGGGTGAATTCTGAAGACTTTATCTGGCTTGAACTGTTAGGTATATGGCAGCCTGCAAAGTTTACTAAGCACATGTTGCCAAGTTGGTCTCAGCCCCTTTCATCAATCTGGTGCTTGCTAAAATTGTAGAGTTTTTTTACATGTATAAAAAGCAACACTCCTCCAAGTGTCTGAACTCTCTGCTGATGAGCAGTACAAGGCATATTTCTGACTGGGAAAACTAGAATTATGCAAAATATCTCTTTTGAGTCTCAGAAAATTCCATGAGTTTCTACAGATAAATGTTGTTTTGAACAAGTCTGCCTTTTTTTCTTAGAAACCTATCCTACATCATCTATTTTGATAAAAATTTTCCCTCTGGGCTCTGACCCTTCTGGCTGTTACCTCTGGATGACTGGAAGTGTTGGATATTCTCAAAGGGTAGGTGGTAATAGGAGATGAGCTATACCTACAGGAGGATCTCTACCCTGCAAGATCTCTGCAGTGGATTAGAGCTCTAAACACAGGACATTCGTGGTAGGGAAGTGCACTGCTAAGGCTGTGGTAGAGACCGCTTTAGAATGATCATCTCTGGTGGTTTCATTGTTAAGTGAATGCTGCAGTTCTCTAAGCCAGGGTGGTAGTTGAAGTATACTCCGGAAAGAATGGCCTGGAAGAAGGGAAGGAAGGCAAAACCTGGTTGTTCTTAGAGAAAAAGAAGTATGAAGGGAGAGGAGAAAGCACAGCGTTGAGGAACACAGAAGCCTTGTAAGGCCCCTTAAAAGGGAAGCTCTGAGATTTTCTTCTGCTACACCTTGCTAATTTTGTTGTCTTTGCACTGTAATTCATGGGCATCCCCCATGCAGGCTTAGTGTTGCTGTGTTAATTGCAGTTGTAAGCATCCAGCAGATCAGCCCTGTGTACACCTTGAAAATTACGTGTTGTGTCTTAATGTTTTCTGTCTTTAACTGGAGTAAATTCTGGGCAGTTTGTTGCAGAATGTTAATCATCCTGGCCTTCTCCAGATCTCTGGGGAGCCATGAGGCAATTTAGACTCCTTCATCTGCTCTTGTGACCATCAACTGCATTTTGTTTTTCTGGTGCTGGTAATTATGCATTACATTCTCATGGTGTTGCTTCTTTGCTTTGGATATTCTGTGACCATTACAAAATATACAGCATCGAAATCCATCAAGCACTGAAGCTAGTATATTCTGTAAGAGCCCTTTATCGTTTTAGCAAAACTTCCCAATTAACATTTCATGAACACAGTTTAATAAAACATTATGCAATTAAATATTTCATATTATCAATTGCCGCTGATTAGCAAGCTCGTGAATAGTGTGAAAAAATATGACTGGTTTAATGGTCTTCTGTAGTATGTGCAATGCTGGAAGGGCAAACCTATTACTTTAGTAAGTCATGCTTGATGTGGTTGAAATCATATTTATTTCACAAGTTTATTCTTTTAACCAAGCAGATCATAAACAATTGTGTAATGCTGCTACTTGTCAGTAAGGTTTTAATTAATTTAGTCTAGAATTAACTGATATGCAGCAAGTTTAATTTTTTCAGTAGGCTGATTCCTGCATTATTTATTTAGATAATTTGTATTAAATAATTCCCCAAATTGACCTGGTAGGAATTTGCTTGCAGGAAGACAGCATTTACTTCGTGCGGAGAGATTTTCTGCACGTATCCTGGCTTCAAAGACCTGTTTCAGAATAAGCCTATCTGTATAAAGTATTTATGTAGCAATTACACGGTATTCCTTCATGCCCTTACCCTCCAGAATACCGCTGCTTTGTAAATGTGTAGCACTGGCTGGTGAGTGTGGCCTTCCAGTAGTGGGCTCAGCAAAGACAGTCTGATGCTTCTAATGTCATTCCACTTCCTCTTGTTCCCTTAGAGCTGAAGATTTTTATCCCCTAGTATTTTTCCCCTTTCTCTCCATTTGTGAAGGCTGTATTTTGGCACTGAGAAACATCTTGTGTCAAAGTGTCTTACTTGATGAAGCACAGACTCCTCTTAGACAAGTTTTTGCTTCCACCATTAGCAATGAAATAATAAAGCTTTCTAGCTCACAGTGTTCTATTTGCTGTGACGTTTTGCTACTCAAAAAGTAGATGTTTTAATGGGTCGTGTATCAAAACATATCTATACATATTTATAAATGTAACCTATTTACGAATTTCAAAGCTTTTGGTCTTCTCTGGCATGTTCACTGTAAGGAAGAAATCATGATCCTCTTAAAGCTTGGTTGGCTTTGCTGTTCAGCCACTTCTCTGGCATTTCATGTGGATTCACATGCTGTTTGGTGCTCAGTCTTTAAATAGCAACGTATACTACCTGCTCCTTTTTCCTGAAGCTAGTCTGTTTGTCCTTAAGTCCTGTGCTGTCCCTTTGCAGTGGAAGTTTTCAGCTTTTCTGAGAAAGGGGCTATGAGAAAAGCTCTTCCCAGAAAGGTATTGTTTTGTCAACAGTCCTGCAACAGCACAGGGCACAGCAACAGTTGGAATCAGTGAGAACCCTTAGGTGTGGTAAGGCGTCTTCAGTGCAATTCCAGGTAACTCAGATTCTGTCATTCCTGCTATCTTCTTGTATTTCTACAGTGGCGACCAATACCGGTGCCCTCAAAACCACTTCTGGACTGTTTTAAATATGGCAAACATTGGTAAGATGGAAAGATTTTTTTTTTTTCTTCTTTTAAACCTTCATAGGTACAGAATAAGTGTTAAGATAAACAAGACCCGTGAAGTAATTTGATTGTTTACAACATCTTTCAGACCACCTGATGCACTATTAAACTTTTATCACAATTAACGTCACCATCCAAATAAGAAATGCAACACTGATGTTAATTTACCTTGTTTACTTAAGACTGTGAAAACTGCACTTAGTGGGTGCTTAAGAAGGAAGATACTGGAAGGCATTTATTTCAAAAGCAGTCACTTGGGAATATCTAAATGGAAAGACCTGTTTGAAAGGGAGGATAAGCAATATTTACTCACAGAGTAATCACAGTCACTAGCAACACAGTTAAAGGGCTCTTCTGCATTTAGGGGATTGCAAGAGCAATTTTTTACAGAGTTGAATTATACTAAATACAATTAATGAAAGACAGAGTTTACTGAACTCAGATGATAGGACAGAGGAAATATCTAAGCATTTTTGAGTCATGTAATTACAGTCAGAAGATGCTGACCAGGAAGTAAAAGTGAACTCTCAGAAAAGTACATCACAGGGGATCTGGGCTGCTCCAAAAGCTGACAGCCTCTTTCTGAAGCGAAAACAGGAAATCTTGGTTCTAAAAGATTAGGTTAAACCCTTTCTTCATGGAAGTCAGTGGTAAACTTGTTAGCAGATTGGAAATGGGCAGGGCTTTCTTATAGCGACAAGTTGGAGTAAGCACTGAGACATTCTGGATTCCAGACTCTTCAGTGTGTGTAACACGTGTGTTCTTAAGGTCCTCATCTTACTTTAAACCCACATGGTGTTTCTGAGGGGCTGCACAGCACAATTAAACACACACACACACACATACACACACACACACATACACACACGACTGTGTGTGGCAGTCATTAGAGCTGGTTAGAATTTCCTGGTTCTTCAATTCTCTACTACACTTTTATATTCAGTATACTGCTTCAACCTTTTTCATTTCATTCTTATCAGAACTAGAGAAAGACTTTCATCTAGCTATCAATCATTAATCATTTTTTGACACTGGCAGCCTGGTTCATAGTACTGACCCGCAGCTGAACAATACCATATCCAGTAAAGTTGGCTAGAGACCTACAAAAATATTAATCATATAAATGATAGATGAATTTTGCTGTTCTTCACTGAATAATTTATTTCCATGACTGGTACTCAATAAACTCTATGCCTAGCCTTATATCTGCCTTAATAACTAGATACCATCGATCACCTGTCAATGAACCATGCAGTCCCCCTGCGATTTTGGTCCAATTGTTCTCCATTTTAGGAGGGAAAAGCTGGAAAGTATGGTCACCTTTTCTTCTCTTTAAAATCTTTTCTGAATGGTGCTTGTGGTAACCCTTCTGACAAACTTTTAGTATTTGCAGTACAGGTTGCATAATTCTGTTTCAGTGGAGATGTGGCAGTAACGCTGCTTGACAGTATAGGATAGTTTATCCTGAGCTGTCAGTGCATGGTGCTTTTTTGAGACATGAAGTAGCAAGAATATTTTATTTCACTCCATTTGGAATGTGGTCATCAGCAGCAAGACTCTGTATGTCTGTGCCTTCTTCAGAATGCTATATCCTGAAATAGATTTTATCATTTGCTTACTTTATACCAAAACGAAAACCTACTTTTCTATGTCCTTTCTCTTCCCAGTCATGTACCTGACAAAGTAGAGGTGACCTGCAGTTCTCATATTGACTTCCAACATAAATTGAGTTAGTTAAGTTTGTTTTCAGATGTCAGTGATAACCCTCATTTAGACATTCGTTTCGCTATCTGAGACATGATTTTGTTGACAATTTCTCCCATAAACACTCAGGAAGAACCAGGTTTGTGTGACTTTTGGGTGGGTTTTACCCAAAATCACAACAGTGCATCAGTTGGTTCTAATTATATTTTCTGTTTTATCCTAATTTTTATTTTAATTTTATCTATTTTTAATGGCTTAATCTTTTGGTTTCATATTGTCTAATCATATTACATTCCATACATAATGTAATGCAATTCACTTCTTTTATCTTTTCTCTTACTAAATTAACAGAGAAGAAGAGGTATAGAAAATGCTGTATGGAATAGCTGAGTCAATTTCACCTTCCCTTTTAAACAACAAAACAAGCAAAAAATAAAAAATAAAAGAGCAACTAAACAAAATCAACTTTTCTGAGATTACTTTGGACTTTCTTTATAGCTGAACAGTTTGTTCCCTTGAGCCATTTCTCAGGGAGTGTTCTGCCTTTTTGCCATGCTGTTTATCATTATTACTTTCTTCATTTGCACAGCTTCTTTTGCAGTTTCTTTTTCTGTTCTGTTTGTTCTTTATCTCTTTGGCTTAGAGTTTTACTTCTCGTTTTCAATTTATTCTTATTTGGAGTTACACTTCGTAAGTTTAATTATCTTCGCCAGACATAGAAATATTTTATGATAATCACTCCTTTTGTCTTCACGGAGCTCATTCATGTTAATTCCCATAGCTCCGCTCTCAAGTGACTAAACTAATATTTTGATCACTTATTCATTAAAAATCTTTAATTTTATATTTAATGGTATTATTCTGTTTTGATTCATTTCTCTGTATAACTTTGTTTTGTTTTCAATTACCTCCTCCTGTGTCTGTGTCTCTTAAAAATTCACAGTGTAAAATTACTGACCTGTAGCTTTTAAAAAATATATATATCCCAGATGGCAGCCAATTATAAACTCTGGGGTTGGCAGCTGGTAGCCTGTCCGCTGTGCCTTCTGCTGTTGTCTGCTGTTTGATACCTCTAAGTGCAAACTCGTGTCAGGGAGGTCACCCAGCCACACACGCCGGCAAACACACACAGTGAAAATACTGCTCATGTTAAACACATGAGAACCTTGTGGAGATTTGAAGGACAAGTATTGAAATCTTTAATAAAGTAGCATCTTTTATAATAACTTTATAGATACTTGCCTATCTGTTAATAAGATCATATTAACGAGGACTTTCAAGTACTTAAGAATCAGTCAAGTATTAGCGTGCTGAGACTTAATGAGTTTTGTAACCTTCTCTGGAACTGGTGCTGCAGTAGCTGTAGCAGCATCAGCAGCTGTACTAAGTAGTTTTCAGCTGCTCAGGTACTAAGTAGCTCTATTTTTTTTATTTTTTTGGTCACAAAGTAAATAATTTAAAAGTGCTTGGGTTAAGTCACCCAACAAGTGATCCTGAAGGAATCAAGATTTTATTCATTTATGGCAGCAGAACTTACATTCCCTTGATTTTGTTGATGGATCTTGCAGAACTTGTTCCCCCTTTTCTTTCTAGGATCTTCAATTCTTATTAATTCAAATTACGCATAAATAGTCAACTTTATAGTTTTACTTCTAGCCAAACCTGGTAATGCTACAGTCAACATAGTTTTATCTCTTTTTCCCTTGTCTTTAACAGAATTTGGCTATTTATTGCATTAACCACATCTGAAGATACCTCTGTGCGTTTTCTGTCTGATTGATGATCAGACAGTGGTGGGTTTTTTTGTTTGTTTTTTTTTTTGTTTGTTTTTTGTTTTTTGTTTTTCTTTTTTTCAGGGAAAAAGAAGAAGAGTTTGATGAAATATGTCAAGCATAGTTTAATTTTCTTTTAGTGAAGGCCAGGTGACAAATCATTTTTATTTGTAACACTATACTGTTACTTTATGTCTCTCTGATTTGAGTTTTTAGACTGCGTGACCAGTGATATCAGAAACACGACAGTGTGAGAACTCTAGTGGTGGACATGCAGTTACTGAAGGAGTTACTGAACTGTAAAGAAAACTCATTATGTAGTACCACCATTATTACATCAGTGGTTTTAATGAGAAAGCATACTGTCAATGTTTTTTGGTCCATACATAGATAGCTAAACAAATAGTGTGAAATAATGTTCAAATCAGTTCTCTCCCAAGTCAATAGGAACTATATATACACTTCAATTTCTTTTAACAAGGGCCATAACTTTAGACTCTCAAAAATAGATACAAGTATATACAGCTGGGTTTCTAGACCTCGGACACGTGACCTATGCCTATGTTTGCTTATCACTGTGGATTTATTTCATTTGATTATACACAAGAGAAATAATCTTTTTCAGATTGTCATATGATTTTAAATTGTCCTTCTTTGATTATCTGTTGTGAAGCACAGGTTGAAATAGAGACATTGGCTCAGTCCACATTGCTGGACATATTTCCAGTGTTCAGTGTCACAAAGGTTCTGAAATTGGACAGATGTAAAAGTGGACTGTTGATCAGTAGTATTATTTACTGTGCAGCCTTTGTGATGATTCTTCTCAGTTCCTTAATGTCTCATTGTGGAGCTTAGTTACCTCAGCCAAGGAAAAATAATTAATCAATTTCCACTTTCTTTGGTGATTTCACTTTCCTTTGTAGTAAGCTTCCTGTTCTGTCTTGTTGTTAAGATGTAAACAGATGATGATTTTCATGTAACTGATAGCAGTACCTGACTCACCCACATGCTCTAAATAATCCTGGTTTGTTCTGAGGATGGTTGTTGTGAAAACAAAGTCCACAAATCTCTCATGTAAATGGAGAAAATGATTCCTCATGTTTTCCCTCCCTCTGTTGTTATACCTTGTGCAGTGAGGACAGGATGTCCATTTGCTTATCCTGCCAACATACCTAAAAGTACCTAAGTCGGAGCTGAATTTCTAAAGCCTCAGGACGTCAGGATGGCTGCATGAGGCTAGGGATAGCCTCATAAGATTGCTGTAAGATTGCTTTTTAAAAACCAGATGTCTTCTTCGATCAGCAGAATGTGATTAAAGTCATTTTGAAAAGTAATCTGTTGTTTATGACTCTTTTTCTCTTCAGAAATTATGGATTACTGCCTACTTTGAATTATGTCAGAGTCACACACTCTTTGAAATACAACTGTTGGAACTAGCACTTCTAGCTTTGATTTAATGCAGCCTCCAACCTTTACAGAGAAATTGGTGGTCCTTTTTTAAACTTGTCTGTGTTGCTCAGCTCTGGTGCTGTTCCCAAACTGCAGGCTGCACTCCCACTGTACAGATAAGTTTTCAGGAGGTGTTGAAAGGTATTAGATGCACTCTTCCTCCTTCTGTTGAATTATGGTGGGCGTGTTAGGTATCCTAAGCATTTTTTAAAAGTAAGTTTATTCTAATACTGATTTTTTTTAACATTGTTTTCCATCCTTGAGGTATATTAAGTACGTTTCAGAACCTGGGGTTTAACTTTTACTTCAGATCCTGTCTCTGTGTAACTGCTGCTCAGCAGTAGCTTTAACACAGGTGTGTTATCAACACTACTTTTGGTCACAAGCCCAAAATGTAGCACCATAAAAGCTACGGTATTATCTCAATTCCAACCAAAACCAGTATGTTCTGTGAAGAAAAATGCTTCTTCCTTTATTAATAATATACTCTTTTTCCTTTTGCAACACATATTTCTTTTCACATCTTATGTTTTAAAGTCTATATTTAAAAGATGATTCTGCACAGTATAAGTCTTTCAGGATTACTTCTTATTTCTTGTTTTGACATTTTTTTTCTTTCAATTAAGTATTGCTTCTTTAGTATTCTCATGAATATTTAAATGCCTTTGGACACTTTTGGTAATGTGAATATAGAAGTCTGCAAAAGATGTCCAAGCATATAAATGTCTTTTCTTTTAATTATGTGAGTGCAGCTGTGCAACCTTCACACTGCTGACCTGTTCCACTTTGTTCTTGACATGGATTCCGTCTGTGCCAACGTTTAGTCCTGCAGATAACTACTTTAAATCTTTCTGGGCAGACAATGAGTTCTTCAGGATGGCAGAAAGATTTAGACTTTAAAAGTAGGAGCTTTAGGAATGTTACCAGGAATGCCTTTGTATTCTTTGTGCCACCAGCATAAGAATCAAATCACTTGAGGCATTCTTACATTTGGGTTGATACCATAAGGAAACTATTAACAATAAAACCAGGGGTGAAAGGAATCATGACAGTGAAAATATAACATTATAGGGCTATATTTAAAGTAATGTTTCTAACAAAATTGCCTTCTTGAATGTAAGAACATAAATAAACTCAATATGATCAGAAAAGGAAAGAAAAAAACTTAAGTAACTTAACCCACCTTTCAAATAATTATTTTCAATTCAAAATTGAGTATTTGCACTCTTGAACCTTAGTGACAGCCAGAAGCTGTTCATAAAAAACTGTAGCGAAACAAATTCTCTGCTTGTGGCAGTTTGGCAAAAGCTGATCAAATTTAATGGCTCTGGGCATGTTTACATGGCTACTTTTGTCCATTGCAGTGTTTGCAGTAAGGCTGATGCAGAATGTCTGTCCTAGATAGCACGACACAGACTTTAGCTCCAGGATTTGACGTGAGCACACAACACCAAAACCGATAACCAGCTTTTAGCAGTGAAAGCCACACCACTGCTCCAGCAAGTGCTGTGATATACTTACTTTCTTTTTTATTATAAATACAGTGATAATGAGCAGACCTATCCTTCAGCTGTCTTTCAGAAGCAGAGGGATGAGTACTTTGATTGCTTCACTTGTTAGCAACAATTTAAGAGATTATTGCAAATACTGTTTGAGTAAATGTTCCTCGATCTTTGTTGTGCAGCTTTTGCTTATCTCTGGTTGTTAAAAGCTCCATATCAGTTCCACCAAGCAGTGCTAGAAACTTCTAACTCTGCATGTTTTTAATCAAAGTTTTTAATTTTCTTAGTTACTGAAGTTTTGTGCTTTTTTTTTTTCCTGAGATAAATGAAAGAATCTCTATTGATTATGTATCCAAATGTTTAACTTTGAACTGGAACAGGAATCCATTACAATATTTCTTTGTCCCTGTGCAAGGCTTGCCCCTCCCCACGCAGGTCAGGGCACAGCAATTAGGGCTGCCCAATGAGGGGCACCTGTGGCACAAGGCACACCTGGCAGCAGAGCTGCACACCCAGAGGAGGTCAGAGGAAAGGCACTCCAAAACAGAGAGCTGCTTGGAGAGAGTAGGTGAGGAGAGATTCGACAAAACATAAAAAGTGTCTTTTTTGGGGTAATATTAGAATATAGCTGTTTTGATGCAGTTGAAAGTATAGTTGTTTAGAACTAAACAAGTGATTGTGACAAAATCTGATGCCAGCTTTAGTGAGTTAGGAGGTCCTGACAGAGGAAGATTTGTGTGTTCCACACGGTAAGATAGTGCTGATTTTTTTTTATAGATACTTCATTGGTGCGCAGCGTTGGTGGAGTGGTTATGTTCGTTTCCATGTTTTGCTGTTGCTGTAGTATGCAAGAAGTGACTTTTTTTCACTCTAGTAGCTGGAAGAGGGGGAAATAAAAGCAAAGTACATGAATAGAAACTGTCTTATTCTGATTTGCTTTCCAGAATGTTCTGTTACAGACTTGATTTTATACTTTATAAATCGTGTAACTGATTTATGAATCAATGGCATCGGTTAGGAAATTGCTGAATAATATATATTTTGTGCATGACTTGGAGTTAATTATCTGGCTAATAAATTACTGTCTTGATTTATATTCAGTTGTATATTTTAAAAATACAAAAATTACGTGTTGTAGGTGCTGAGAATCTATGGTGTGATAAATTGGGGCGTGTAAAAAGATTTGCGTGCAAGTCGCTCTCTGTCATCATGTATTTGTTCAATACTATGCAGAAATGAAAGGCAGTTATTAATTCAGTGAAAATGTTGTGCTGAAGATAGAACAAAAAAGGTGGCTTTTATAAGCTGACTAGTGGTACATGTATGTTCAGTGAGCTGGGTGGGGCAGCTGTAGTATACTTTAACTAATTTGCTAGCCTTCCTTCCATTCTAATTTTTCCTGTAGGCATACTGTATCTGCATTAAGTTGTGGGATTTGTCTCCATTCTCTTTCTAATAACCTTTATATCTTGCAGTGAACTATTAACACCATCATACTTCTTGCTCTTGCTTCTTAACTTGTTCTAACTGTGATACTTTCCCCCTAAAGAACGTTTTACAAGTCTCTCCCAAATCACAGATTTTGTATTAAAATATTTAATGTTCTTGTGTCCAGGGCTCTGGCAGCAGCACATGGCTTCCTAAGTCCCTGATGCACAGTCCATGCTCAGCTCCATTACACTCAATAGATTCAAATGACAATGTGTAAACTGTAACTGTCGTAAGAAAACTTGAAAGCACACTGTTTAGTGTCATGGTGATACAGCAGTACCAAAGTACTTCTGAGAAGAAAAGGAATCCTTACAAAAAGTTTTGGAATATGAAACATTTCACAAGTCAGGACATGAATAGCCTATCATGGGGTGTCTGTAGAAGGCACCTGGCCTTCATCAAGGCATGCAGTTTCAGGCACAGGTGCGGTAGCTGAGGGTAATTGGAATTAACTTCATTTGCAAAATTGCCTCACCTTTTCTGAATTAAAGTAGCTGTGCATATAGCTTGTACTAAATAGGAAAGAATACATACGAGTTTAAGCACATTAAACAAATTTTACATTCATCCTATGCAAATTTATTTTTTACTTAAATGAAAGTGTTTATTTGATAATCTTATGCATAAGGCAATAATTTACTAGAAAATGATAGAAACTGATGTAAAGCATTTACTGATTGCTGATATGAATGTGATCTACTCAACTAATTTTGATTAAAATTCAAAAATGTTGAGGGGTAAGCTACTCACCTGTACTAAGTGGTGAAAGGCGTCTGGGTTATGTGGATATGGTACCTGTTTTAGTTACAGCCTGGTCATTCTCTAAAAGTGCTATTACATGCAGAGTTAGCCAAGTAGATCCTGAGTAGATTTGAGTAGATCCTGACCTTTTAGACAGCTGAACTCAGTGAGAAGAGTCTAGTTCTGGAGAGGCAAGCATTGAAGGTATGTCTGAACATGTCAGCTCTAAGTAACCTTTTTTTTTTCTTAAATACCTTTTTAGCTTATTCACATGAAGGAACACAATTAAAAAGATCAATCTGCTGGAGGAAGTCCGAAGTTCTGTATACAATCTGGAGTGAAAAACAGGTATGTAATAAATAAGTCAACTGTTTATAGAAGTTGTGACTGGCTAAAATGTAGGACAACTCAAAGTGTTGATCCAAGTATAAGACTCCTACAGAACTGGATTTGAAATTACATTCTTTTTATGCTGAAAGTGCATATCTGATGTTATATACTGTGTTCTGTAACATTATCCCCAGCATGCTCTCAGGAATATGATGAAATGCACAGGGTATTTCAGGGCAGTGCTTCAATGAAGAATGCGGCATCAATATATCCTGTTAGAAAAGCGGGTTCATTTTCATATTAATGAGAAGTGCAATTGGTCTCTTCAGATTCTAATTAGACATGGAATCTCAGAAAAATAGTTTTACATGAGTTAGTGTTAGGAAAATGTAAATACTGTTATCTTCCAGAGGTTCTTCAGAATGATTTTGACTGATACAAGTATTGGTTCATGTTTATCAATATTGATTTTACTTCAAACATGCTTCCAATCACCAATAGCTTTTTTAAAAATATGGGATAGCCCCTGTGCCAGGGCTGTGTATAACACTGTCATTGAGCATATTTCTTCCTACTCTGTTAATAAAATGACTGTTTATGAGAACTCTTACAAGGCAAGTAAGTTCTGTAGCTATTAGTTGAAGTAACTGTGTGTTGTCAGCAGCGTTTTGAGGCACATTTTAGGCTTTTCAGGTGACTTCTAAGTGGGTAAGTGTCTACAGTTCAGTGTTTGCTGTAAATAAAAATGAGGAATGTCTCATGGAAAGAAACAGTAACTTCCTCTGCAATAATATTCAGTAATGTTCCTCTGCAGTGACATGATTGTATATTGCATAATGAGGAAATGTGATCCATTCCTTCAAAATTAAAGCTTGCAGGGAATTGCAGTGAACTTTTGTGTAAGTTAAACTTTGCTTGTAATGATAAACTATTACATGCTCTGCTGGTGTAGAAAATGGCATTTTACTTGGAGATGAGTTACTTTTAGAATTATTTTAATATTGGTACACTTGTACATCCAAATCAATTTCTGATTAGAATAATACCATGCTTTTGAAATGAAGTTGCCTTGTATAAACATGTTTAGTCATGATTGAATTTTATTCTCCCATTTAACAAATACTGTTCAATCATAGTGTTCTATTGCTAAATTAATTAACATATCTTTAACTTGGATTGTGTACACGTCAATCAAATTCAAAGGAAAAATACAGCGAATAATCTGCCTGGCAAACAAAATACTTGCATGAAGTGAAAGTAAATTGAAAAATGATACCAAGTATGTTTATCAACAGTGGACAGGAGCTCTTTTCATAGTTCCTTTTCCTGTGTGTTTCAGTTGCGTATTTTAAGAAGTCATGTTTATGTATTTTCTTAAACATTATAGGAGCTTTTTAATACTTGATGGGTCAGTCTGTCTTGTATTATGAACATAATTCAGCATCCCCTGCTCCCTGAGTTCTGTGATAGCAGGCGTGTAGTACTCTGTATTGGAAAGTGTGGTAATTCTGAATTTTCAGGGATATGATTTCTTCTTCTACATAATTACGTGATATAATTGTATTAACTTGTATATTCATCATGGGTGGGAAGAGAATTATCCCAGAAAGCTTTTCTCATCAATCCTGATAAATTACTTAAACTCTTAGTTTTCATCTGGCTCTTCTAAAACTTATAAATCATTTTGCATCTCAATTAAATTTGCTATTTTATGTAATTAATTTTTTTCTGCTCTTCTCCTGTCCATACATTACGGGTATACTGAGAATATAAATACTGTATCTCAGAGACATGCCCAGAACCATTCAAGAAATAAGTCCTTATATAGATTAATTTGAATCCTTTTCTTATATACTAATGTGAATTAATAAATTAATAATGGAATCATGGCAGTCTCTTTGTTCATACAAAATCCTACTCCTCAAATAGCCTTATAGAAGTAAGCAAAAGATATTGGTGTGAAGGATTTACAAAGCAAGAGGATAAATACAAATGATTAGCTGCAAAATTAATTTTCATTGTAAATTAGTTTAATGCCTTTGAAAATTGCTTCACTGCATTATCTTGTGGGCTATGCTAGATTAAAGGAAATATCTCTATATAGCAATACAAAACCATCTCATTTTATTTTTCATAAATAAAATGCTGTATTTTAATTTGAACATTTTGCAGAGGAGCCTGTTTTTTTATCTCTGTCTGACATGGCTACTGCCAGCATATAGTATTTATTTTAAGTCCGAGTGTTCATTGTGAATGACATGAACTGAAGGTACAACAGGAGGAGATCCATGGCAATAAAATGGCAATACCTGTGAATGTGAATGAAGTTTTTGGATGACTGGCATTCTCAGTTGTGGTGACTTCTTTTCCTTCGGGAACACTGTTATGTTTGCAAAACTGAAGTAGAGACATTGCAGTGTAAATTAGAATATTTCACAAAATGCTGCATGCAGCGTTTCTCTCTCTCTCTATATACAGTTTAATATCCCATATCTTTTTAGCAAGGTGTTATGTTAGAAAATGTTCTAAAATAATTTAAGATTTTGAACTAAGTAGATAGAACTTCAAGAACCAAATGCAGACCACTCTCTATTCAGAAATCTTTCATGTGCATAGGAAGATATTTACTTCTCTTTATTTCTTGATATACTTCAAAATTCACTGGATTTTCACCTCATAACTGCAAGAATGGGGATTCTTGATGATAATGACATTTTACTCTCTATTTGTGTTTTTTATTCTGTAATATATTTCATGATAATTTAATAATAGTTTAATGTATTGTTGAAGTCAATGCACTACTTTTCTCTGCCATTGCACCTAGCTTTGAGAATTATATTCTAAATAACTCCAAATACTGATTGGATAGACAGGTAGCTGATACAAGCTTTCTGAGTTTTTGAACAAAATAAATAATTAAGTATATCACAGGTCATGATGGAAGGGAGCAAAACTTGGAAATGAGCTTACTTCATTGAAACTGGAAAAAGAGAAAATTAAATATGTACTTAGAACCTGATAAGTAATGATCTAGCAATTAAAAAAAATAAATTGCTATTGAGATATGAGGAATTGTATTTGTACTTCTGATGCAGCCTAGGACTAAAGGTCTGTTAGTGTAATAAATGCATTAGATACTCAGTATGTACATTTTTGGAGCATGTTAGTTTAAAAACAATGTCATGTGAACGTGTACAGCAAATACACTAAGGATGAAACAGTGAAAACAAGTCAGGTTAATAACTTGCATATTATAAAGTTTTGGTCTTCTTTTATATTTCTTTTATATATTTTTTCTGCATAGCACAGCACCATTTTGTCAGAGCTAGTCATATTTGCAAGCAAGATGGCCTTGGTTATAAAAGTAAAATTACTGCATTGTCAGTGTTCCATTGGGGCTGCTTTTCTGTATTGTCCTGTTTAGACCTATATTACATCTGGATTCATATTCAGAGCTGGCAGTATATTTAAGAAATGGTAGCTGAGATAACATTTATCCCATTTTATAACGAATAACAGAGCAAATATAGCTATTGATTAGCTTGAGTTTATGGAGTGTAATAATATTTATGATTCTTGGTGCTAAAAGAGATACTACAGCAAAAAAGAGATGTTATTTACCTGTGTGCTCCTGTGAGAGTAAGAAGTTTAAAAGATTCTGTCAGGTCCAGAAGATAAAGCTTTAAAAAGCTGTGCTACTGAACACATAAGAATCCCTCAAGTCTCTGCCACCTGCTCTGAGGCCTGGAACCAAAAGTTGAAGAAGTCTAGGCAGTCCACCACAGTTGATCACCCATCACATTCTGACTTTGCCCAGAATGATACTCTGAGAAACATTATCAAAAGCTTCTCTGAAATCCAAAAAGCTAATGACAACTGGCTTCCCTTGGTCACCTAGATGGGTGACTTTTTCATGAAAGGAAATTCAATTAATTAAACATGATCTTCCCCTTGTGAACTCATGTTGGCTGAGACCAAAGCTCACATTGTTCTTGAGATGTCTTTCAGTAACTCCCAGTGTAATTTTTTTCCATAATTTTACTGAGACTGGCAGTCCTGCAATTAATAGGATCATCTTTCTTACCTTCCTTGAAAACTGGCATGTTTGCCAGCTTCCTCTCAACTGTGAGCTCTCCAGATTCTCAAGACCACTGAAAAATATTTAATGTTATTCATGGTATTTGGTTATTACGTATCTAACCATCACTGCCAGGTTATGAAGTATCAGAACTTTATATGATGATCTTATGACCACAGCATGGTATGAACAAAAGATTGAGTCTGTGTGAAAGCTTTCTCGTATTCTCATTGATATGTTTTTCTTGCCAATTAAACACTTATTTTGATATACTTTTGGAACAAAATTGTATTTACACACCAGAGTTGTGTGAACACTGATGTTTTCATTTTCTTTCTTTGTCAGTCCTGCAAAAATAGTGTGGTTTCCAAGCTTCCTTCAGTTGTGTCAAATGATTTAAGGTGATAAACTGTGTTATTTCTTTGTCATTCCAAAATCAATACAAGGTCCCTCATATTTCAGAATACCAATCAAGTCTCATAATGTATTATAGAGATTTCTTCATTTCTTTCTTTTCCAAAACCTAAAATCTTTTTCTGTGCTGCTCCAGTTCCTGGAATGAGATGAAAATAGAAGTGGAATAAAAGGGAATAGATTAAGAATAAAGAATATTAGAATGTGAAAGTAAAATAGACTGGGAGAAGAGTTGATGAAATAAAGAAGTGACATGTAAAACTGATGTGTGACAAGGTTATGAATGTTTTCACAGGGTTTTAATGAAGTATTCAAATGAATTTACTTAATCTTTCTAGAGATTGTGTGAATTCATTGGTTCAGTGAATTGGATGGTAAGGAAATGCTTCTTGTATGTTAGTAAACCTCTCATAATAGGCTTTTGTGTACAGAAGTTACAAAATAACTTCTCAAGGACGTACAAATCCACTGCTGAAATGTAACAGATTTAAGGCAGCTTCTCTCTAACCTGGATTACAAATATTTAAAACATTAGTTGTTTTCTCTAGAGAACCAAGTGGCATGGAAAAGCTATTAGAAGTAGTTTTCTGATCTCAGTTACTGCAGTGTCACTGGTGATAACTGCTCCTTCCCAAAAGAGAGCTGAAGGGGAGGGTTCAGACGCAACCTGGGAATGTGAATTGTGAACCCGTGGCAACGTGGATGCAGTGTGTGTACAGCACAGAGCCTGGGGTCTGCTGCTTTGAGAGATGGGTTGTTCACAGCCTGAGATGGAGAGAGCTCTCTGAAGAGCTCAAGAGATGGCAGAAATGAAAGCAGTGCAGTAACTGTTCCTGTTGGTATCTCTGTGGAATCAGAACACTCCTGTTTTATAGGAGTACTTTCTTTGGATGATGTAGTTAATGAATTTTTCACAGTATCAAGATAGTCATATTAATCTGTTAGGAGACGGTTTTATGGGAGGGAACTCTCTCTCCTTTAAAATAGCTGTTCCTCAGTGCACTGTATAAAACAGGGCCCCCTTCAGAGTGTCTTTCTAGAGATTCAGATTCTGAATACGAAATCTGCTCTTTCATAAAGCAGTACTTTATCCATTTACAAATGTATTTTCTGTATTCTGGATCAGTCCCAGCCGAACACAAATGTATAAAATTGAATTAACAATTCCTGTATTTTGGAGAATATCACTTAATGAGTCTGTGGGAGATGACTTCATTAGCAGTGCTTATATTCCTGTTTTCAGTGTGCTACTGTTCATCACGCTCAACCTCAGCCTGCCAGCTCTGTTCTGTTATTCAGTCTGCTTATAGATAACTTTTTCTGGTGAAAGAAATTTCAGGTAAAACCAGAAGTAACCATAAGACGGATAAGTGGAACTGTATTAGGAACAGAGATAAAATGACATGACTCAATTTCTTATTTTTATGTTGAAAATAGATTTGAGCTTTATGCACTCGCTTCTGGTTTTGTAATAGAAACAGGCATTGCATTGTCCCTCACTATTATTTTTAGATGACATTTTACAAACTTCTTATCTGTTGATAGTCCCTTTGGTCTAGAGGGGGCAAGGAATAGAATACCTAGGATGCTTTAGGTCATGATATGCACAAGAAAACCTCTGCTGAAATTTGAGCAACATTCAAGCGTGACCTGCAATCCTACAAGATAAGAATTACTTTATTTTCCAACTCTGTTTTACAAGCAAAATGAGAACAATTGTACTACATTACGTCTTGTATTCAGTTGCTAAGAGAAGATTTATAAGATTGTAAAAAACTTATTAATCCTCATGTATAGCAATCCTGTTGGGAAAGGGGACATAAACCAAGCTTTTAAGGCCCATTCTTAGCAAGTCGTCTTCTGAAGAAGAAAGGGTGCAGATTAGAGAGTTTATTATTATTACTGCAACTGTAAGGTCAGTATTTCAGGATGTGAAAAGCAGTTATTTTTGCTGATATAAAAATGTTTATTAAAAGGACATACCCTAGATATTAGTGTTAGAAACTTTTTTTTCTCCTTCTTTATTTTAAAAGACCTGTGTTATGGGTTTCCTTGGAGAAGGACTTTAAAAAATATTTATTGCTTTATTTTACTTTTATGTTACTCTGTTTCAGTACTGTGCTGAGGAAAAAATCAAATTTAAATATCCATACCTAATACCTGAGTTGCCCACTATTGTTTTCTTATTAGTGTGAACTCTTTCATTCTGCTTGGCTTATTTTCTTGAGTAGAAAATTACATTGATGGCAGAAGATGGCTTCTACTATCTCAACCCATCAGCAACTTGACACTTTTCAGTGACTTTAAGAACTTGTCATTCTTTTATCCCGCTATCTGCTATGATTCCCTCTTCATCCCTGGCCATTTGTAGTGTTTTGTCAGAGATAAATCCAGATACACAGGTATACCCAACAGTTTCACTGGCACAGCCTCGGTAAGCCTGAACAACGAACAATGTTGTGCAACAGCTGTGTGCCTATTACTAATTTTTGGTTATAACACTGGGTCCTGAACTCTATCTTCATGACCTTAGAACAGTATTGTACCCACTCACCTGTTGTTATCTTCTAGTGAACAAATGTAATGTTAACAACCCTGGAGAGATCATAAGAGGAAGACAGAACAGCTGTGTTCCTCTTTCACCTTGGGAACAGGGAACTGATAATGGCAGTTTACAGAGGCATGGATGATGCCTTCAGTTATGATGACCTATTATCAGTAGTCCATGTCTTTATCAAACTAAGATTGGATTACTGTAATTTCCTTTCACAAGTATAATGGTTAAGGGCACTTGGACTCTAATGTGCATTGATGATATCAAGGATAATAGTAAAGAGCTTCTCATTTTTAACTTGTGTGTGTTTCTAGCATCAGTATTGCACAGGGTTTGTTTTTGGTTTTTTTTTTTTTTTTTGGCAGTTATCCCTGCAGATAACATGTTTAAACAAGTATGCAATTAGTGGCATGAACACTGAAACACAGTTCTTCGAGGTGTCTCAGCACCCAAGGAAGTGTATACCTTCTGATACAGCAGAAAAATGTGTTTCTTTGGATGTTTTGAAGATAAATTCACTCTCTCTCACTGTTGCCGTTTGGCTGTTATATTCTGATGACCACTAGCTCTCTGAAGCAACTTGTCATGCTTACCTGAATCCCCTGTTTACCAATGGCAGTGGAAAATGGGCTGCTGCTTTGCTGAGTTCATCCAATTCAAAAATACATAATGTTGCTTTTCTGTTCGTTTTTCATGTAGTTTGGTAAATACACTGCTTACCAACCAATGCTTCATTTTCCACTAAAGATTGCTTTAGATGAAAATGTGTCAAGCATTTCTGAGATGCTCTTCTTTGAAACTTGAATTGATAATATGTGGTCTAGAGTCAGTGCGGGAAATCAAAATTCATTCTATTCGTTCTCGCATGCGTTTTTTTCCCCTCAGAAATAACTCATTTCCTGTGTTTGTCTTCAAAGAGAGGCTCTTTAGGGCTTTGTCAAGATGATTGTAGTTCTTTGTATAGAGGCTTAGCCCACAGTTTCCTGTATATCCTTTGTGAGAAATTTTTCACTCTTTTTGTTAGTAATGTAGAAGGCGGTTCTTTTTTTAAATCTGTTTTTTTTTTTTTTTTTCCAGTTCAGCAAATCAATGAATTGAGCATGCTAACCTCTCACCAGTTTTATACATTGTCTCAATATCAGTGCCCAGCTGTTGTGTCACTTGCAGTTATTCCAGTGAGGGCAGGTAGGGTTTTGGTACTTGACAGTCAGCACAGTGCAATTAGGACTGTATTCTGGAAGGTAATTTTGTTCGATATCTGCTTCAGATTTTACAGAGAACAGCAAAACCGGGCTCTGACAGCTTAATACATTAATCTGTTACTGCTCAGCTAATGAGAAGCTGAACTTGATTTCCAGAGCAGCTGAGCTGCAGTTAGGTAATTTGTATCTGAGGTATTTAGTGCATATGGAAGAAGTAGTTGTCAGCTTTTTAACATTGCTTTGAGAAGATCTTTGAAAATTAGACTAGTTAGACAGGAGTTGTACAGTCAGATCTATGGTCCTGGTGCAAGAATCAGAATGGCTTGCAATATCACTCCTGGTATTGGGGGCTGGTCCTTTCAAAGCGCTATGTGATTATTGGAAGAGAAATGAGATAATCTAAAATTACTTGGTCTGGATAGTGTAACTGGGCAGTGGAGGTGCTTAAAGTAGCACAGAGCACATCAGGTCTAAAACAGGATAATATTTATTGTAATTTAAACATATTTTACTTGAGTCTTAGTATAGCATTCCAACTATTCTTGAAAAGATAAATTGGTCTCAGAGGAACTATAGAATATTTACCAGAAATTCTAGACAAAAGATGCATCTGGAGGGAAAAGCACTCAACTGTGTGGTTACCTTACTGTTATTTAGTTTAGTAGCTATAGCATCAGATCAGTGGTCGGCAGGACCTGTGAATGTAAGAGGCCTTGGTGTCTCAACAGGAAATTAGCAGTGGAAAAGTGACCCTGGGGAAGTGTAAAGCCTTATTCGAGACTATTTGGAATCATACTGTGCTGATTATTTGATGGTGAATTCTACTTCTAGAAAACAAAGTCCTGCTGAAGTTTATGGGAAAAGTTTTATTGGTTCCTTTTAGTTTGAATCCCAGCTCTGCATTAGCTGGTAAGGACTAGTTTGAAAACTGTCATAAAGTTAACACTGTAAACCAGGAAAAGCTCACGTTAGTCTTTTAGCCATCTAATATGGCCAGTAATGGAATTGAGTGCCTATCGTTTTGTTCATTCTGTTTTAAATAATGTTCTGAGGTGATATAGAGAGGTATATACAACTGGATCTCTCCTGTGCCAGATCTCCACTCACCAGCTGAGCTGGCTCTGACACTTCAGCCAGAGGGGGCAGCTGGAGGCCAGCTTTTAAATGTTCCTTCTCTCAGCTTATTTCTACTTTCATCGCTCATGCTTCCCATTGCTTACTTATTCCTGCTATTATTAAGATTTATTTGCTAAGCAAATACGTATTTTAAGGGATTCTGTCTTTGCTTTTTTCTTCCACAGTTTCAACCATTTGTTTTTTTTTCATTTTTTCCCTATTTTCATCTCACACATCCTGTGAAGTCTCATTTTCCTTTCCTCCTATCTCTCTACTGCTCCACCCTCCCTCTTTTCCTCCCTCCCCCTCCTAGTCCTCCTGTTTAATATAAAGGAAATTTTCATTTTCAGTAACTCTTTTGATCTTTGTTGTTCATCTCATTTCTGTCAGACCTTTTCTTTGCTTTTTATCTCTTTTGTACTTCTGACCTCTCTCTCCTCCTCTGCTGTGCATGGATGCATATTTATTTAAAATACAGATAAAAGAGTATTTTAAGTTGTTTATTTGCACCCTTCTCTTACCTCCTTCATACTAAAAGCATGACTCAAGAGAGCATTAGTTGGATTTATTATGCCCTTAACAGTGAAACAGATTTTACTCAAGTAAAGTAGATTTTCTTCACTAGCAAGGTTGGGTCTTTTTTTCTTTGCACAATACGCATATAAGGAACTGGATTTCAAGGACTGTCATATTACTGCATAGTAGTCATGAAGAGAGTTCAGCCATCATCATTTTTCTTTATGCTCAGGATCACTCTCTGATCTCTTTCAGGTGAGGGATAATTTCTTAACTGAAAAAAAAAAAAAAAAAGATGATAATAGGATGTTTCAATTAACACTAAATATTGCCTTGAATTATTCATAGAATGGTCTGGATTGGACAGGAGCTCTAAGCTGATCTAGTTCTAATGCATCTGCTATAGGCAAGGACACCTCCCACTAGACCAGGCTGCTCCAAGCCCCATCCAGCCTGGCCCTGAATGTGTACAGAGGTGAAGGAGAGGGCATCCATAACTTTGCTGGGCAACCTGCTCCAGTGTTTCACCACTCAGACAATCAAGATTTCTTCCTAATATCTAGTCTAAGTCTACCCTCTTTAAGTTTAAAACTGTTTTCCCTTGTCCTGTCACTACCTGCCCTTATAAAAAATCCCTCCCCAGCTTTCCTGTAGGTCTCTATCAGGTACTGGAAGGCTGCTATAAGCTAGGTCTTAATGAAACAATTAATAGAATCTTTCAGTGATCTTACAGTATGGCAGCAGTATGGTATTGTAAAGTCCTTGATATCACTGAACTTTGTAAAGTAATACTAAAAACGGATTCTGATTTCAGTGGAATATTCTTCCCAGCTGTGCTCTAGGCAGCTGTATGACCTGCTTGTGGGATAGCCTGCAGAACAATATTAATCATGCAGGGACCAACACCTCAGCCATGCCTCCTGAAAAATTCTGTAAGTATTGGCATGTTTTAAAGAACTCTAAGATCCCTTTTTAGACAAATTTCCAACTAGTTCCATCAATTCAGAAAGTATCCCTGTTAAAAGTAAATATTAATATTGAATAAGCATACAGAATTATCAGTAAATAACTATACACATGGCAGGCTTACTGCATCTCTAGTAAGCATTGATTTAAGAAACTGTATTAACTACTTTATTACTTGCTTTACTTAAGCAAACATTTGTTTCACTGCAGAAAATAGATGCTTTCCATGGCCCTGAGTGGTGTTCCCCAGGGGTCAGTACTGTGGCCTGTCCACTTTAGTATCTTTACTGATGACCTGGTTGAGGGCATTAAATGCACCCTCTGTGAGCTTGTAGATGACACCAAGTTGGCTGGAAGTGTTGATCTGCCTGGGGGCAGAAGGGCCCTGTGGAGGGATCTGCACAGGCTGGATCCCTGGGCTGAAGCCAATGGGATGAGGTTCATTGTGACCAAGTGCTGGGTCCTAAACTTTGTTCAGTCTGGAGAAGAGGAGGCTCAGAGGAGACCTTATTGGTCTCTGTAACTACCTGAAGGGAGGTTGTAGTGAGTTGAGTATCTGCCTCTTCTATTGTGTAACTAGTGATAGGACTAGAGGGAATGGCCTCAAGTTGCAGCAGTTTTCCAAAAGAGTGGTCAGGTGCTGGAATGGGCTGCCAAAGGAGGTACCCAAGCCTGGAAGTGTTCAAGGAACGTTTAGGTATGTTCATGCACATAGTTTAGTGAGAGCTATTAGTGATAGGTGTGATACTATGATTCTATGAAGTTTTCAATGCATCTCACATTTTCAGATTGTCTCTCTTCTGCTTGCAAATAAATATCCTTGATTTTGGGAATGTTATCCTTTTGTGCTCTTCATTGCTTCCTACTGGCTTCCAGTTTGAGGCCAATGACTTTCTAGGTCAAGGCAACTTTTTAACATCATCTATTTTATCTTCAAAGGACTTCTCCACTTTGTCTTGTACTAAAACATGCTGATTGTATGTTTAGGACAAAGAGAAGGGCTCAGTCATACCTGAAGTAAGTGATGTAAAGCAATGAAAACAAAGTATAGTGATTTATTTAGTATGTTCTATGGAAAGGGTGACTATCCTTTAAGAAACATATTTTCTAGTGATCCACAGCTTATGCTTTTCTTTACTCCATGGAGAAGGGATGTATTAGGACTCTATTTAAGGCTAAAATACACACTGAAGATGCTGAACTGCTTCTATTCATGTTAATATCCCTAAATGCAGATGTACTGAAACAAGCAGCTGGTATCTGCGGAGCTGTGCTGTTTTGTTTTGGGCCTTTTGTCTTAAATGGAAAAATTATTTCTTTGGAAAGAAGAAATGAACAGTTTCTGCAATTTATAGAATGAATGAATATTTGTGCATTTAGCATTATTGGAAATTGTATACTTCTGCTGCTATGTTAACCTTATGGACGTTTTAGAGAATGGCATAGATCAGTGGTATAGTCAATATACCTCAAAAGGTAATTCAATCAGAGAGAAAGGCAAAGCTGATATGAGGAATATTAGATATGTAGTTTTTAATTTTTTTTACGTAATATGAATTTTAATGTGTTTTTTTTACTTAAGTCACAACACATAGATCTGCACTCTTCAATTTCTTTTATTTCTCAAATAGATGTTATTAGACGATAGCCACGCTTTTTGTTTTATTTTCTCCTCTTGAATTATGACAAAGCATCTCTCCTATCCTATTAAATTCCACTGCTCTGAAAAAGAAAATCAGTCAATACTATGAGCAGATTCAATTTTGAGTGGTTTGAGATAAGAAAAGCACCTAAGCATGATAAGAGACTAAGTTATGACACTTGCTTATGTCATTTTAGTATTTCAAAGTAGGTGATGGCACCATTGTAGCTAAAATGAGTGAGACATGTTTCACATGTTATTGTTATTACAAGTTTTGCTACATGAAGAGATTCACCTGATTCAAATCCCTGCAGGGATGAAGGATCAACGTTTCAGCATAAGGCTCCTATTGTAAAAGTACAGGGTTTTTTTTGTTTGTTTGTTTGTTTGTTTGTAAATACTTAGCAATTTAATTTTATACTTCTGCTTGATTTTACTCATTGGCCATTGTTGTCTCTTACACTTGCTGTTTAGTGGGGCTGAGGCAGAAGAACCTAAATAACCATGGCAGCAAATGAAATTACAGAATACTGAAAAGGTCGAAGCAGTGCAGCTCACAGCAATAATTTACAGAGTACATGAGGCATTCAATTTCGTATGCATCACTTTTCTGACAGAAATTACGAAGACTACAGAAAATGACAAGTAATGAATCTATAACTTCTGGAATGAAACTGAGGATGAGTTTAGACTTAGCAAGTCCAAGATTAAAAAAAACACAGTACACATGTGTGTATTGTCTCAAACAGCTGCACATGAGTTATAGGGAGGATTAGTTCCCCAGAGTAGATCCATGCATTTGTCCTTTCTTTAGCACAGGAGTTTTCCTCCTGTGTTGTAGTGATGTATTTGGGTAACCACAGAATAATGTGTGCAGCAAGGGTATTTTGAAATTGGTGGAGGTGACTACAGAAATGTAGGAGTCACAGTGAGATTTGTTTAGTCAAGGAGAAAAGTGTTAAATTATTTATTATTGTACAGGAAGAGTCTGAGCTCTAAAGCTGGGGCTGATAGATAGGGGCAGGTTTCCCAGACTCTGCTGTAATGTTGACTGATCCCAGACTTTCAGTGGGTCACCTATCCCAAGTAACTTTTCACATTCATGCTATTTCCCTTTGTAGCTCATCCTTCCATGACTGGTGAAAGTATATGAGGTGGAAAGTGTCATTTACTTTTGAGGATACTTAACTGCTACAAACAGGAAGCGATAAGGTCAGGGAAATACCACGTGCCAAATTGTTACAGCGAGAGAGAGAGACAAGAAGCAGTGTTGAGTTATTCTGTCACAAGCCATTATGCTTTTATGGTACTTAGCACCTCCTGAGGCAGTGAACTAAAAGGTATTGGTCAGTAGGGACTGCTAACTTTTAAAATGTGTAGCGAGATCTGTGTGCAAGTAGAACTCTCCTTTCAGCACTGTCTAATGCAGAACAGGGAGTTTCAAGCAGTAATAATTGGTAACCCCTTGTGAAATCTTGCCTTCAAACCAAAGCACGTTTCCAGGTCATTTATTTTCCTTAAAAAAAAACTTCCTGTTTATCTGTTCTGTAATAAAACTTCAAGCCTAGTAGGAAACCAGACACTTTCTGCTGAGGGTTTTCTGGATTAATGATCTTCTTTAAACCAGATGTGTTCATTTATTAACTTGCGGTATAGCTTTTGTATCTCAGTGACTTACACCTGAATCTCTTTTGTGGTTTGCTATTAGAATTCTGCTTCCTAGCAATGTTTAGGAGTTGTAGATAAATGGCATAACTTTCAAAGTGCCTTGTGTAAGGACTGTATAGTATTCCATGTTGGTTTTGTACTGCTTTTTTTACTGTTAAAAGTGGTCTACGGAGATGTAATTTTAGATGAAGTTTACTTTTGTTTTTGTTGGAAAGGTTCTTTGTCCATTCTCTAGTTATTCAGTAACAGAGCATGAACTGGTACTGCATTTTTGTATTAATTGAACACAAAAGAATCACAACCTGAATGGTAAAAAATGGTATTAAAAGCAATGATGATATGTAGATAATGTTGTCATCCTCACTGTTTACTTTGAAAAATATATCTTACAGACATTATAGTTGAGGCATCACAGTTTCAAAAGGTTATTCAGATGGTTATTTTACATAAAAATAACTTCAGCTCATCACCTTAAAGAATAAAAGGAATGAAAGCCTTAGAATCAATAGCTGTAGGTTAACTGTACTTATTAGCATTTAAAGTACCTTTTCCTAACAAAGGTTAAGACAGTACGGAATGATGTTGCAGACTTTTCTAAAGGAGCTGTGGTTTATTGTGCTTGAAAACAGATGGAAGTCTCCTGACTGGATATTCTCATATGAAGAAAAGTCAGTGGGGGTTTTCCATTAGTGCCCTTAAAGAACAGAGTTCTGGAACAATCCACAGTGATTCTGGAAAAAGAATATACTTACCTCTGAGACAATACCTTTCTCCATGGATAGGAATAGATTGACGTGTCTGCTGTCTGCTTCATCTTACCATCATAGAGTCATGTTGCCATGAATATAAATAAATACCACACCGGTAACAGTTGAATTTATGATAGCAGAAAGAGCAGTGTGTGAATTCAACAGCTTGTCTTAGCCTGTCTTTCTGCCTGCAGGCAGGAAAACCGATACCCAGAACACCCTCCCAAATGATGTTTACCTAACCTTTTTACAAAAATCTGTAGCAATGGACACACAGCAGTCAAATTCAGTGCTTAAACTAAAAGGCTTTTCTTGTATCTAGATCCATAAACTCATTGCATGTAGTCCCTTCCCCTATGGATAGAAGACACCAATTTATTTCCTATGTTCTTGCAACAGCTTTCACAAATATGAAAACTATTACCTCCCTGGTCAATGTGTATGTTATTAATACCTGTCCGTACCCATTTTTCACAATATATTTTTGGCTTTACTATAGGTTTTATTTGTTTGTTTGTTTATATGAAAATAAGAATATCTATTTAATTCCTTGCAGGTAATTTAATTTTTACAAAGATGAGGTTTTCCTAGTTGATGCAGCATTGCATAATAGGCAATGTGTGGAAAAATTTTAAGAAGGGAACTCAGAAAGTCTCTGAGGTAGATATATTTCTAGTGTTCATTTGTTCAGATGGGAAACAATATAGCATACAACACGCTTATCTGGTGTGTCACCAGGGACACTGAAGATAGAGCTCCAGTTTCAATCTCTCTAGTAATCGGTTTTCTATCCATCATTCATCCTATCTAGTGATTTGATGCTAAAGGACTTAGCTTCTTTAGGCTGGCAAATGGAAGTGAAAGAGAACATTACTGCACTCCATAAATTTGTCAGGAAATCAACACTAGTCAAGGAGATCTGTTAAAGCTAATGTATGAATATATATAACTTTCTGAGAGTGTACCGAGGCTGGAAAACAGAACTACCTTTTATAGTCATTGGACAAATGTAGTTCTGCAGCAACCTTTTACTTAGGAGCAGAAAGCCTAACTAATTTTTAAGCGGAGTTAAGTTTGTGTAAGACTCTAAGTGTTAGAATTATTTGTGACAGTTTTGACAGTTAAACAGACCCTTTCACATCTCTTCTGGTGTAAGGATCTTGTTAAAATTTCAACTCCCGTGTGTCTGGGAAATAAAATGATTTCTCTCATTTGGTTGTTGTTGTTGTTCATTTGTTTTTTGTGTGACATTTAAAATCTAATCAAGATGTAAAAATAATTTTGATAGTGCTGTAATTTTTTTAACTGGACAAAACTTCCACTTGCATCAGAAGAGATTGTACATGGAGTTTCTGGGTGCATTTCTGCTTCCTACAGAGTAAAAGTTCATGCCCCGTTGTGACTGAATTTTCACTGTATGTGCATATAAATTAGAAACTGGCTTTGAGTTAATGAAAAGAATGTCACATGGCTCACATGTTCAGCAGGATCCACATTTTTAAAGCCTTCATGTTGGGAAATTTACTCCATCAAAATGGATTTGCTGTATTTGGAAGCCAAATCCTTCAGTAGCCCTCAGAATTAAGGTGAATATCAATGTTTTTTTCTTCCATTATGAGAATACGTAAGGTTCAGAAAACTTGGGACTTTAGATTGTACGGTTGTCTTGGAAATGCAGAAAGTAGAAAAAAGGAGACAGTTAAGATACTGAGTTTTGAAAAAAGTAACAAAGTGGAAACAAGTTTCATCTCTGTTCATTTTTGCCCATATGTGTTGGCAGGCAATTGATCAGGGATTGCTATATGAATATGATGTAGCTGAAAAGAATATTCCAGTTATTCTTATGTCCAGGAGAGGATTTGTTGCTAGTTGTGTTTAATCTCAACTTTGTAATAGCTATCTGACCTGTTGTCTTTCTCCTTAATCATTTAGGTCATGCAGAAATTGTTATGAACTTTTGTGTATTCTTTCAGCTGTGATCATTCAAGGATCAGTCAATAACTGAACCACAGTGATCACTGGAACTGAAGGTGTTTTTTATTGGTTGAATGGCCCATAAGATCTTTAATTCATTTTCCAGATAAATGAAGCTGTCCCTTTTTAGAAGAAATTTTCCTCATGCTTAATAATACTTGTGTGTGTTTGATATATTATTTCTAATATAAAAAAGAAAGCACAGAAATGGTGTCTTGTAAAGTTATATTGCACAGGCAGTTACTCAAATGATAATTTCCTATCTGTACCTTATAGAAGGCTGGTGCTTTTTTGTCACAGAAATCAGTGGATTTAATGGATCAATGGATGCTCTTATTCCCACATGTGGTATAAGTTAATTTTGTGTTGCATGGTGTAGATGAGAGACAGTTTATTTTAAGAGAGATTTGAAATATGGAAAAGGAAAATTTAGTTTAGGAGCTCAAGAAGATTGGTTCTTACATGACTGTAAAACAATAGTTTTAATTTTTATTACTTTTTGTTTTTAGTCTCAGGCAAACTCACTGAACTCAATAGGAAGAACCACATAGTTCTTGTTTTGTCAAAATGAATGAATTTTCCTGATTGTGATCTTAGTTTTCAGTGCAGGAAATCTGAAATAGCCATCCTGGAAAACAGCAAGTTTAGTGATGATGTACTTAGGAGCAGGGCCAGCCTATGAACACGATCCCTTCCAGAAGTGTAGTATATTTAATAAATACACAAAGGTTACTAAGCCAGGAGTGAGACATTAATTTGTCCCATACTCAGGTTCTCAACCAGACATACATAGTATAACTCATATTCTCGTAAATGCCTTAATGTAATTTGTATTCTGGAGGCAAGTGTTGCCAAGATGTGATTGCCTTTATTTAAATATATCACCTTATTCTTTTTTTATTAGGAAAAGCAGAATTTAAATAGATAGCTGCTGTCTTGCACATTGTGCTTTAAATATTTTTTTAAATCCTTGTTGGAACTTGCATGAACCTTGAAATCAAAGTGAATCTTCCTGGGTTTATATCAACATCAGAATGATAAATAGTCATTTAAAAGAAGCCTACTCTAAAGGCTGGAAAGCTTTCCACAGATAACTTGAGTGGATGTTAAAACTCAGAACTGTCCTGACAGAATTCTTGGATCCAAATCTCCCTCAAACTTCTATCTCTGTGACTGGATATTAAATGCTGTGAAGTGAAGGGGGCAGATGCAAGCATTTCTGTTTCAAACTGTCTGTAGAATAAAAGTAAGGTTGCTTGGGTTCTGAAAAGACTTAGGTTTTATTGGCAGCTTCTTCCATGCATTCATTTGTATGAACAGTAGAACTTCTTCTAGAGTTACCTAGGGGACCTGTGTTTTGAAATTTATACCAAGCTGTCACTATGAGGTAGCACATGTTGAAGTTTTTAGTACTTCATATTGCAGTGAGTGTAATGATAAGCAAGAGTCATTTTTACATTAAAAAAGGTAGGAGCATCATTATGGAGTAAAGTCAGAAAGTGGAGTAGAATACAAAAAAAATCTTTTCTAAATTAAATTAAATTTTATCATTTGTGCAAGATGCCTCCTATTTAGGTGAGCAATCTTATCCCATCATGGAAGATATATTTCTGCCATTCTTTAAAAAAAAAGTGCTCGTGTGTTTGGATTAAGACATATCTTCCTGCTCTATATTTACGCGTATACTCTCTGCTCATTTTTTTTTTTTTTCTTTTAGAGAGAAAACTATAGATTAGTTTCATGGATTGTGTGGTTCTGTTAGCAGCTACTTTCTTCTTTCAGTCTATAGCCTCACTAGCACACTGCAGGGAGCTGTCATACACTGGTCTTTAAAAGTAACTTGCAAACTTCTGGAAATTTCATTCTCCTTTAGCTCACTCCTACCTTCACACCCTGTCAGTTCAGATATTTCTGAAAGACAAAGAAAGAAAAGAAGTCACAATGGTTAATTATTTGAATATTGATAAGATTACTGTTTAACAATCTCACAGTTTGGTAAGCATGCTTTATAGAGAACCTATATAAACCAGTGCCATGGGAATTCCTCTTCTCAGAAAAAAACTCTCAAATAGTCAAGATTTCCTTCCTTCTTTAATGACAAAATAGTTCAATTACATCAAAGTAGAGCAAGGGCTGGGGATGTCAAGAACCTGTATAGAGATATGTCATGAAAAAAATGAAACAGTATTCATAGTATTCAAGGTATTATCATTTCTTCTGCTGGTAGGCTTTCTTATTTTAATTAGCACTATAGATATAACCTGCAGAGCCTTAGGGAAGAAATCAAGGAATGCTGATAATGGATCTCCAAAAGAAACTTCATAGGTGATGCAACCTTGAAAAATCCTTATTCCTGTGAGTCACAGTCAGGCCTGATGTGGATTCCTTAGTTCAGCATCAGAAGGGGATTGTTTTGGTCACTTCAGCTTGGCTGCTGTGAACACAGCACAGCCCTCATTATGAAGATACATTGTTCTCTATATTTTCCAAAGGTATTTCAGTTCAGTGTAATCATATTGCATCTGACCTTGAGTATGGCCTACAAACACAATTTTCAGGTATATATTTTAATTGGAAGCCTCTTTCACTAACATGTTTATTTGTGGCTATTTTAGCCTGTCAGTTTTAACATTTTTCTACGTAGATTACTGTGAAATGTGAACAAAACAATTATTCTGTAACCAATAATTCGCTTGCAGGTTTTTTTTTATTGATATATATTATTGATCTACATATTGGTGTGTCTATCTTTAGCAAATAATTTGTCTATATTTTAGGACTACTTAAATAGCATTGATGTCAATTAAAGGTAAACACTGAGTTGGAATGCACATTTATTGATATTTACTTACATCTAAAACTTTGTTTTGTTAGTAACACGTTCAGTGTTCTTAATTCTGCCTTACTTTAAGTTCAGGTGTGTGGGATAATTCTAGAAATAGCAGAATGGATAAGAACAGCAATCAACCTTTATTGATTTTTCTCCTGTTTAATAAAAGGGAAAACGGACTCATCTAAATGATTTCATTAAAGAGAGACTCAGTGTGAGTAATTCTGTTCTCTTCAGTTAGTTCTGCCAGCTCTCCATAAAGGAGAGGGCAATTTTCCTTGTAATTCTGCTAGCCAATATCTCTTCTGCTAAGGGAAGAATATGGTCTGAGCAGTAATAAGCTGAAGGATATTACACCGCGGTGTCCAAGTAAAATAAGAAGTGGAGAGAGTTCAACTTCATCTAATAAAGAAGGGTGAAATTCCCAGTACTTTTTAGCCATTAAGGGAAAATCTGTGGTTTTCCTCATTCCTCCTTGTATCACTGACACTGGATCATCTTTACTATTTTGCATTTATGCAGATTCGGGTTCTTTTCTACGAAGTCTTGTCAGGTCAGAACTGGCACATAAAGAAGAGTGGAATTGTATCTCTCATTTTCTTTGCTACTCTTATCTGAGTTTCGGAAGCTCAGGTTATATTAATTTCTAAGAGTTCTATGAAAATATTTTATCAGTGCTGGTTCAGGTTAATCTGACAAGGCTGCTGCTACTTCAGCTGAATCTTATCCAGTCAATGCAGCTTTATGTGCAGCGGATGGCCTGAGCTAAGGATATTGCATTACCTTGGGAAGATTACATAATATTTAATAACCCATGTACACATGATTCCAGGATATATTATTTCCCCAAGGGAGTATTGAGTTGCTTCTTTTAACCATAGAATGATGGCAGTGATCACCCCTTGCTTAATTCATTGATATGGCCAAGTAAGTGCAAGTAGTTCAAGGATGAAGAGGTAACAATACAGCAGTTTAGAAATCGTGCACAGCATCAATAGGTCTCTCTAGGGATACTTTGATGGCAGAATACTCCAAACTCCATGAGGACCATTGCAGCCATTTTATCTATAATGAACATTTTAATAGCTACTTAATTACACATTTATTCAATTCAGTGAGTATTTAATTGCCTATTGAGTAATTAACTATTTGCTTGAGAGATCATAATACTTCCACTAATGTGGTAAATAGGTGATATGGGAGCTTTCGCAAGTGCATATTAGAGGTTATGTATATAAATACCTTTCTCATATACATATATGTTGGGAATTAAGTAGAAAGGAGATGGAGCTGCAGAATGCTCTAGGAAGTCGTGCTAGTTTATGGTTCTGAGCTCTGACTTGAGACCTGGTAAATTAATTTGAGTGCAGAAGTGTTTCTAGCAGCCTGCAGGTGCATGAGGTTGAAAGCCTGAGTCCCTGGAGATGGCTGAGGAGTGTTCAGAGAAGCTGGGCTTTCTCTTGGCTGACCAATTTCTTTGTATACCCTGCTCTTTGGGCAGCACAAATGCATCTGTGTCTTGTGACACCTTTGCCTCTGTTCTTTATCGTAGTTGCTTTGTAGCAACTTAAAAGTTGTGACAGGAATGGTTGAGACTAAAATGTTTCTGAGTTACTTTTCTAAGATGATAAATGGGACACACTTTTTCTCTAACATTTAGATTACAAAAACAGGTGTTTACATTAAGAAAAAGATACTGCCTTTGAAGTGAAAAATTATTTCACTGTGGTTTGAATGCAGTATTTCATTCTGCCTTAAAAAAGTTCCTTCTTCATTTTTTTGCATCATGCTCTGCAGAAGTGTCCTCCTTAATATTCAGCAAAATGCCATTACTTCAGCTGGAAGTTAGTTCTGCCTTCCTTGTTATCAGAAGGCTGCATCATCCTCCTGAAATTACTTGACTAGCTCCATTGTGGCTAAATTACAACATAAGAAGCTTCAAAGAAAGAAACAAGCATTCATAAACCAGAGCATGACCAAAGTTATGTGAGAATAATAAAAGATTTTTGTTTAGTACTTGCTTTTAATTCCCTGCAGTGAACTTTTAGAGAGAGTAGTGGTCGTCACTGTGCTGTCTGGACCAGTGATCGTTGAGGGCATAGCTTAAATGTCCCATTTTCTTCACATCCATCACCTGTATAATTGATGGTATCCACTTAACTATTTCCTTCATTTCCTGAAAATTCCCATACATCAAAGAATACAGGAATTTTTCTGTGCTTTCTCTCACTAAATAGAATAGCTGTGTGTGTAGCCTTCACACCAATCTGGTGTTTTATTTCATTCCGAAAAGAATGTTCATTACTGAAATGCCGAATTTTTCACTGTAGTAACTCCAGTGAAAAGCATTTCAAGCTGTTTCAGAGAGAGAATGGGAAATTAAAAGATATTATAGGATTGAGCATTATCTTTATTTCACTGACAAGAAAGCTTCTAATATTCGACTACAGTCATAAAATGGGATGTGAAAGATGCTTCATGAATAAAATATAGTAAAGCATTCACTTGAATTTGAATGTTAAGCTTTCTTAACGTAGCATGCATTTTATATAACAGCAACTACTGTACGATTATTTTAATGCAGTTCTGACATCACATTATAAAGTACAATAGTGAATGTGGAATTAAAGAAAAACTGAAGCCTTTAATCGGAGGTTAAGGTTCAGAGAGTTGATATTCCTACTTTTCTAACTGTCGTTCTTTAACGTGAAAATATGTTTTCCTTGAAGCTCTTCACAGAAAATTCTAAGGGTCATTAAAAAGAATGGGATATTTTGCCAAACGTTAATTCTGAAATTATTAACTAAAATGGTACCAGGTTAATAGGACTGATTTCTGAGATGCATTTTCAAAGCACGGTACAATGCACTGCAGTGTATTTTCATGGCACGATGTAGTGCTATACAGAGTAATTTACTGGATGCTGGCAGTACTTTATTTTTATGATGCTGCAGCTAATGCTAAAACTTTCTGCTGTATTTTTGCTAACAATATCTTTTTATTACTTCTGGTTCCACAACTACATAGGGAACTTCCTTCCAGTGTTCCAGGGATGAAACAGGTATGGCTTCAGAAAGACATAACAATTTTGTGCAGTGATTTTTAAGGAATCCACTGACACAGCAAAGTTCCTTGTAGATTTTCAAAAGAGCTGATGCAATTTATGTAAGCAACAAGACCTTTCCTAACAAAACTCAGCTTTCACAAAGACTTAAGTGAAACAAAACCTGCACCATGTAGAAGTGATAGTGCAGAGAGCTTTCTGGAGGGACTGGTTTATAGTTAAAGGGAGAGACAAATGACCGTGTGGGATAAATACATGCAAATATGTTTCTTAAAGGCGCCAACTTTCAACTCCCAGTGATACCACTATAGAGCACTTTGAGATAGTTTGAGAAAAATGGCAAAATATATATATATTTATATATATAAAAGCAGTGAGTGGAAGCTGGGTCAGAGGCTTTTAATCTTACCAGTGATCTTTTCTTTTGAGCACTTAAATAATAATCAGACTGTGTATTGGTTTTCACTTCTTTCTATTGAACTTTGAGCAAATAACTCTTCTGTGCTCTACACCTCATCTATTTTAAAATAGATTGTATATGCTTTGCTTCATGGGATCATTGTTAAAGAGAAATATTCTAAAACTGAAGAGCAGAAAATAGTACAGCTCTATAGAAGTGGACACTTAGCTCTGACTTGATACGAATTGCTGTGAGAAGTTTAGGTCAAGTGTTACCTCAGGTTTTCAAATTCTAGCTTTTCAAAGACTCAGACCTTGTAGAGTGAACTGAAAAAAAAAAAAAAAGAGAAAATAAATCAAGCTTCTGTAAAACCTTTTAAGAACCTGTGGTTTATTCATGGCTGACTCTTACTTAGTCCAAAATAGTTCTTCTATCCAAAATGTTTAGTGAATATCAATCTTGTAATTGTAGAATGTTTTGTTACTTTCTTGCACCTTACCTGTACTTGATGAGGCTGTATATCCAGGTACTTGCAATTATACATTTGCATCTTTGCAAATCAGAATTTAAGATCTGATCAGCCATTTTCCCTTTGTAATATTCGAAATGGCATATATACAATATGCTACATCTGCATATGTATCTATGTATATATGTATAAACATTTTTTGCAGGGAGAAAGCAAACATCAGGTCAATAGAATTTTTCATTCTCTATGATAGGAATTAATAAAGAATAAAAAACAAAACATGTTGAAACAGTTTTACATAAGCACATCAAAGGAACTGAGATGAAAACAAAATAAAGGTATCAACAAACTGACTTTATCCATTGGTCTACTATGTATTGCAAAATGTAGATAACAAGTTAGATGAAGAAGGAAGGTAAATTTGTATCCCCGTTCTACTTTAATGTATCTGTAGAAAATAAAATGGTGATATCGTTAATAACCACTATTGTTTCTTTTTGGCTTTGAGAGGTTTTGTTGGCCTGATAGTGACAAGTCTGCAGTTGATCACAGGGAAAACATCTATTTGTTACTGAAACTGGAATCAGCCATGGAAGGCTGTCTTAGCTTTTGTAGTCAGAAACGGAATAACCAGTGCAGCAGAATGAAATGCAATGAAAAACTGAGATATTGATATTAGAAGTAGAATTTTAGAGGGTAATAAAATTCTGACATTAAGGAAATTATGATAAAAGCTGAGTGTGCTTATTTTTCATTCTGCTAGCATGGATTTTCAATGCAGAGGCCAAATGTGGTGGTTCAGATTCAGTTTGAAATATGAAATTGAACTGTTGAAGATTTAAGATTTGCTGTGCCAGTTGTGTACGATGTCTAGTTCATTACTATGTTTTCATTTTCATGGTATTGAAGGTATTTAATTAGGATGTGAGTCAAAGTAATGTCAGTATAAATTAAGTTGGTATTTATCAGACAATCTTATTGCATAATAGACCAGCTAATTTAGAGTATAATTATAAATGGTATCTGTTGTGACTCTTGGGCTCTAAAAAGACACAATAATCGATCGCTTTCAAACTTCCTGCATTTTTAAATGTACTTCAGTTTTAACTGTATTTAGCTAATGAGAGATTGCTGCACAAGTACTCAGTTTATTGAAAATAGGTGAAATTGTAACTTTTTGTAGTATAGGTAAATTAATTCTCACTGGTTTTGTTTCTTATTAACTTAGAACAACCCAAATGATTTGAGCAAAAAATGCAAATGCAGTTGATGTTCAAAAGAATCATATACAATTTTTATTATGAACTTAAGGTAGCATAATATAAAAAATACAAAAATAGCATATTTCTGGTAGAGGTAGTACTAATATAATGCATGAAAGTCCCCAGCAAAAGAATCATCCAGAAATGCTGAGTCTTTGCCACAATAGCCTTTTTACCTTTTAACAGATGAGGTTTTGTGTTGTAACAAGCCTGTCCATAAACAAATTTAGTTTGGTTTTAAAAGCAAATTTCAATGGTGGAATTCACAATTCAAAATCATAGAGTGTGCGTTATCAGGAATATTGGAGGACCCGCTGAAAGTTCACACAAATTATTATGAATAAAAACAAAAACAGGGAACTTCTCCACTAATAAATGATTCATTCAGAGACTAATAATTTTATGCACAGCTATGCAATGATGTAAGTGTTATCCTCCTGGAGTAGTAAGTGCACATTTGATGTGTGAGGTGAACCTGTCTTCTTGCTGGGCAACTGAAGTGCCAGAAGCTTAGAGCTGTATGAACAATAGTGTAGACAGGCCTCTAGAAGATGGAGTAAAAAAACAAGTTGTATGTTTATTATTGGTCTTTCACAAAAGTTGGGGCATCAAGTAGACCAAGCATTCTTACATCTATTAGACACTAAACACTAGTACTTTTTTTTTTTTTTTTTTGGTGTCTCATGCTCAGTGAAAATGTGATCTGGATAAGTTCCAGCAGCCTTCAAGACTAACACTTTGGGCTGTGAGGGATAAGTGAAAAATATGATATCTTCAGGGCTGACACTTCCAAGTGCTTCTTTCTAAATCAGCTGCATTGAAAATGACCTTTAAAATCTGTCTTTATGCTAACTGCTGGGAAAAAAGTTGTCAGTTTACATGGGTCTGTTTTATTGAGATACATGACAAAGCCTATTTTGTATATATGATTAACACATTGATGTGTTTGAAAAATAATTATTACACTAAATTAGTGTCAGCCTGAAAAGGGACAAACCCTTTTCTTGAAAATCTCCAGGGACTCTACTGCCTCTCTGGGCAGCCTGTGCCAGTACTTCACCTCTCTTTCTGAGATGAAAGTTTTCCACATATCCAACCTGAAACCCTCCTGGTGCAACTTAAAGCCATTATATTGTCCTGTCACTAGTTTACCTGGGAGAAGAGGCTCTGTCTTTTCTAGACCATGTAATAGTTCTGTGGTAGAGTTTCAGCTCTCATTAGGTCTTTACAAAAATTTACTTTACAGTTAAAAGTTAAATTACTTTTTAAATGTTGTTAACCAAAAATGGAAAACTGTTACTAATCAGTGGTCGGAGCACCAAATATTAACGGTTTCCTACACATCAGTTTGGGAACTATTACAGTCAGGTTTTGGAGACTGTATATCCAATTTACAAAGTTTTCATGTAAATCAGCTCTAAGAAAAATCTCAAGTTTTATGATTCCAAACAAAGCTAACACAAAGATCTTATTCCTTTTTGCATCTCCAAAATTCCTTTTTTACCAAACCCCTATCTATTTCTGTTACCCTGAGTGTAACCAACACACTATTGGGATAGAGCACAAGATGAGTCACTGGGACAGCCAATACTTTGTGGGGTTTTATTCAGAATGCTGTGAAGGGATCTTTCCAAACTAAGATTTGGAAGCGCTGCTAGCACTGCTGATTGGCTGAGCCCTGCGGAAAGACCTTCTGGGGCCAAATGGAACCTTCAGAGCCGGATGTGTCCCCATAGGTCCTCACAGCAATCCTGCTGCAAAGTCACAAGCCTCAAATGTTTGGACAACATGAATCATTTAGCTATTTCAGTAGTACTTGGCAGGCCCTGATGTGCAGCCCTCTCGCCATGCTGGCTGCTGTGCAGCTTAGCCTTGTCTCCTCTGCAAGGCACTTTGCTTTCTTCAGAATCTGTCTGAGGCCTGAGCAGTATGCTCTGCTTCCAGATATGTAGCACTGCAGTCTCTCCTACTCGTACTTGAGGATCAAAGCTTAAATCTATACGGAGTATTTGATGTATTGGTATGTAATGAAACTCGAGGCTTCTTTTGTCTGTTTTATTTGATAGTTCAGAGCATCATTTTGGGTAGCAGACTGGAAGTGAGGACTGTGTGCCTGACGATTATGCAGCAGTTGAGCAGCTTCCAGGCTTCTGTTTCTTGCCACAGGGTGCCACCGTTGCTCCAGCAGATCAAAATTGCTGCACAAAGCAGGTCAGCTAAAGATGGGTGTAAATCTAAACTACTTTAGTCTAGCTTTCAAGCTAATGTTTATGCATTTATACGTTATAAACACAATAATCAGAAAATAATCATTTGTGACCTTTGAGAAGCTCTAGAAGATGTGTAATCTATTTGCATTATGGTAAGCAGTCCTCAGAGAGTTTAACAGCTCTCAGAAACTTGTCTCTGTACTTCCTAGCCTCTATCACACTCTCCCGACATATGGCCATTGAGCTGTGCTTATGTCAGGTGTAAGAACCACGAGGTTCTTCTCACAAACAAACTGGCAATTAAATGCATGTGTTAAGTGCCTGCAGTGAAGAAACAGGTATGTCTCTGCACTTGATAACATTCCCCTTAGGCAGTCATAGTTGCTGCAGTGAGAGGAACTTGTCTGGATGTTGTGTGGCATCTCATCAATGTGGTAAGCTGCAAAAAGGAGAATGTTGCTGTAACAGAAGCAGATCTTCACTTTAGGTGATGGTATCCTGGAATAATAAATGTCAATTAAGACTTGAAAAAGCCATGAAAATAGGGCAGATAGCCGTACAGTTGAAAGTAATGGAGTCGATGAAGTTCTTTGGGTTTCAAAGACTGCTTAAACACTTTTTGCTTCAAATTTATTGAACTGCATACTAAAACAGTACAGGGAACTGAAGGTAAAAGTCAGAACAGTTCTAGGGAAGTCTCTTCTCACTTGAATTCAGAGTTCAACATTCTTTACTATGTGAGTGGTGTGACAGTGGAACAGGCTGCCCAGAGAGGTTGTGAATGCCCCCTCCCTGGATGCAATCAAGGCCAGGCTGGATGGGCTTTGAGCAACCTGGTCTAGTGGGGGGTGTCCCTGCCTATAGCAGGGGGTTGGAACTAGATGATCTTAAAGACTCCGTCAAGCCCAAAACATTCCATGATTTTATAGTTGACTTGTTTCTTGGTCCTTTAAATGTTCTATTTCCTGGTCTAGATTCACTTAAAGAGAATTTAATGGTAAAGATGTTTGACCTTCATTAAATAAGCAGGAAAGCTGGTATGTGGTTTTTTTCAGGATAATGTACCTCAGCACAGGATGAAGAAGGAAATGTAGATTGGGTGTTGAGATGGGAGCGAATGGTGACAGCAACCTGAAGTCTGTTGCATGTAATGATCCTTCTGTCATTAAGATAGCATCACAGCAATTTCAGGTCTGAGTTTCTGGGTTCTCTTTAATTTGCAGAGTTTTGTGATTTTCACAGGCATAAGACTGTCAGAATTAGCTAACAAAGCACAAAGATGTGGCAGAGTGCTGTTAAATTATTATTGGAGAGAAAACCTAGGTGGCCTTTTATTCAGGAAAACTGTACTGCTCTGACCAGCAGTATAGCCCTATACAGCCTTTAAATATGCAGGTTGGTGCTTAGCAAAGCTCTGCAGTTGGGTAGAATTGAGCTCTTAAAACCTTTAACATTACTGCTAACTTTCAGGAATAATTTTTATTTTTATTTGCTCTAATTCATTTCCTCTGTTAGAGGCAGGACTACCTTGCAGGCAACCTGAGTAGTCTGAAGTTTCATAGCACTCATTGACCTCAGACTCAGAAAAGACAGTACTGCTGTCAATATATATTTTTTCTGTTTTGTATTATAGTGCTTTTTCTAATGCATGTAAGGCCATCCAGCGTGTGTTCTAGCATCTGTTGGGACAAATTATGTGTAGAAAAATTGTTTTGAAGAATTAGTGTATGTTTTGACTGTGTTTTGTCCTAAAATTTATTATGGCTTAAGTAATTGAATATTCTATGTCTGTAGGAGAAAATACTCAGGTGGTCTCATTTGGTCCCACAAATGCAGAAGAGGTTTGTGTGTGGATGAGAGAGTCTTGGTTTGAGCATTATGTGTCGGACCTGAATTTGGCTTTAGAATCTCCATTTTGTGTCTGTTTCTCCTGTCACAAAAACTATAAAGGAAAAAAAACACAAGCGAACCCCACAACTGAAGTGCAGAAAACGTCACCTCAGTTTTCTGTTTAGTCTGGTGTCCTTTCAATCCTGCTATAAGATTTCAGGTTATTCCTGAAGAAATTCTAAGTGCCTTCAGCTGTCTGTTGTGGTCTACCCTACATTTGGAGACAGGTCTGCAATCAAGAAAGGGTTTATGCTTTTGAACACTATTAAAATGTAGTCATTTTTTGATTCCAGCATTGGAATATGTGTTTGGTAGACTGTAAAGTTTTAGTTTTCTTGACAACTTGGTGTTTTTGTTTTTTTTTTTCCAACTGTGTGATTGTGCAAATCAATGTGCCAGGCCCATAGGCACTGTGTTTTCCCTGTCTGGAGTTATGTTTGCATAATTATGTATGTAAATTTCAGATTATATTGGAATGATTCTGCAAAATGACACATTAGCAATTTAATCAGTCTCCTGCCTGCTGCAACTTTATTCTGTTACTGACTTGCAGTTGAAAAATATATTTTCTCTTAAATTTCTACTAATCTTCTTAATGTCTGAACTGGATTTTAGACTTGCAGAGTGAACTTGAATTTAAGCTGAGTTTCTACAGTAAAAATTCAGCCTGAAGGAATGTTTCATGGCCAAATTATAAACCTCAGGAAAATAAATTTCATATTGAAAGTGTGAACTCAGCCATCAGCACCACAGTACTTTACTTCTCCCTTTAGTAATATAATGACCTATATGTGCAAAATTTCTTAAATAATTTCTTGAGGCAATCCTTCTCTGCTCTGGGTATGATGGGATTTATTATTTTATATTTTTGACTTGTCTCCGGTAAACTTAAAGACAGTAGTTGATGTTCAGGAATGGAGCTGAATCAAACCAGGTAGTTCCAGAATTTCATGAAATTTGGGCATATATTTAATCAGCTCATGTACCCACCTAGATGAACTTCAGTCATCATTTGTTTTTTTTGTATTTTTTTTTTAATGGCTCTAAAAAGAGAGCAAAGTTTTGTATTTTTCTTTTGGAAAAATGTAACGTCTGAAACAATGTAAACTCGTTTCGTGAGACTTGGCAGTGAAGGTGGGAATTACTCTATGATGGGATGTAACCCCTGGCAATAAGTCAGGCCAAAACAACTGTTTTCACACAGGCCCTTATATAAAAATAAAAATTAGTCATTGTCTTCCTAAAGTTGATATGGACTGTATGAAGGTAAAATCCTCCGTGCTCATGTGCGCATTCAATTATGTATTATATAGCACCTCATGCAAGTAGCTCATTGACATGGATGGAAATTTCTTAACTGAATCAACCTATTTATTTCCTTTAAGACAACTATAAAAGTACAGAGTGCATGCTGTAAATAGATGATAATGTGTAACGAGTCCTTGCAGCTAGAGGTTTTTGTCTGTGTAGTTACTTCATCCTGAAAATAATAAATCGCATCAAAGTGGAGAAGCCATTTCATTGCTTAAAATTGAAAAGTAAATCTGATTTTAAAATGTCAAGTTTAGAATTTATGAGCAGGGTTCCCACAATCAGTCATTCCGAATGCATTGTTGTTTAGGATCTATTTGCAGGCAGGCAAGCTGAAAATATTTTTGTGTACAATGCCAAGTAAGTTTACACTATCTCTCACATCTAAATTGCTTTTTCACCTTTCGCTGATAGAAACACACACACACACACACACATTGTTAGTGCTGAGTTCCCTTATGAATTAGTTATAAACTATGCCAGAGTTGCAAACAACCAGAGAAGGTGGTGGTTTGTGTTTTTTTTCCCCCATGGTATCATCAACGGTTGCAACCCCTCTAATGATAATGAGACAATAAAAACCATTATAGAATTGCCCTAGATGATGTTTATTAGTGATAAATGCTGCTGGGAATAAGTGCCAACAAATTGTTGAGCGTTTCATTATTCAGTTATTTAGGAATCAGGGTGTTTTTACACTAAATTGAGGGGGTGGGAAGAGAAGATACTGGGAAAGACCTGAAAGGGAGGATGTATTGATTCAGATATGCTGAAGAAACTTTTGATATCTGTGGAAGGGATTTTTCTTAGCTGTCTTTTGCATGCAGTACTCAGTAGAGACTCACAACAGGGATTCCTATATACTACTGTAGAAGAATATAACAACTAAAAATAATATGCATGTAATTAAGTAAATATGTTCATTACAACTGTGAGTGCTGCAAACTGTGAACAAACATGGACCCACTGAGTCTCAAGCTGCTGGAATGTCTTTGTCTTTCAAATCATTCTTATAATTGATTTTCCCTATCTCTTTATTATTTCTTTTCTCCTTTTGGTATGGAAATTTTCCTTGAAGAGTGTCCTCAGTCAGAGATCTACAACACTGAGGTTTCTGCAGCTTAATGGAATAGGAATGAGGACAGGCCAGAGCAAGGCGGGAAGCACAACAGCTCTACTAGTCTTTGTCAGAAACCTGTTTCTGGTTGCCTATCTCAGAAATGATAATGTGGAGATTTTATGATGGATATCACTGTGTGCATGTCCTCTGTGTCACAGAGGTTCTTGGCTGAAGGTGATGTGAGGCAGCAGGGTTGTGAGGGTGGTACAGTTTCCCAGAAAAACCTGTATAGGGACACTTGTAAAAATTGCTGGCTTGCAGACGTGGACATCAAATACAAGTCCTGGATCATGCCAAATATGAATCCAGGAATGGGAGCATGTGAGACTGGACCTTGATATAAGGCAGGATATAAAAGAATAAGAAAGCAAGGAGGTTTTTAGGTTCAAGGACTCATCTTTTTAAAGGATTTTGCTTCATGTGGAAGTCTGTTAGGTTTTGATGGTGGTCTCTTGCCTCATGTTGTAGCAATGGTTCTTCTGTCATTTGATTATCTTCATTCCTGAGACTGTGCTTGATCCCTTCACTCCTTCACTGACTGATAGTTGTTATCCTAGAGTACGGACCTTTTGAAATCCTTCTAGTTTTTCCTGAGCTCAAGAAGACCAAGGATTTCATCACTGTTGAAGTACCAAAAAAGTCTTTGAGTTTATACCATTTCCTTCTATGAGAGGGATGCATTGGATTACAGATGTTAACTGAGCTGAAGTGATTCTGCTTCTACCTTTCCTATTCTGTAGGACATTGAAGACAGTGGGCTATTTAGGGAATCTAGTATAGATTTTAGGCATATAATCATTTGAATTATTTGATCAAGCAATATTCATACTGCTCCTTGTGTGGGCTGACACGCAAGTCCATCTGAGAGCTGGTGAATGAAATGCAAGGGCTGAAGTAAGCAAATACTTCAACAACTAATCTTGCTACTGGTTTGAAGAATGCTGTAAAAACAAAACTAAATAAAACTCAGCACACAAAGAGAAGTGGGAGGTGGAATCTTAGGGTATCATGGCAAACAATTAAGTGCTATCATAACCTCATGTTCATGAGGGAGAAACAAAAAAAACACCAGAAAAAAACCCTGGAGTAAATGTTGTCACTCATGCTTTCTGAACTGACATCCTGCACAGACAAGAAGGCTGATAATAGGAAACCTGTTTCTTTCACATCACTCCATGCTGTTCTGGATCACTCTGCGCATTCTCTGTTTCTTCTCTTGCAGTCTGTGTGAATGGACTGTACGTCAGTTTTGTTTTGACACACTTGGTTGCTCCCTTTGTTCCTAGTACATTTCTGTAAGGGGAAGGGCCAACTTGATCTTCTTGCAATAAAGAAGTGAATCTTCCTTTCCAAAATATTTGGGCACCAGTGCTAAATATTTTGACACAGAAACGTATCTTGTTTGTAAAAACACAAAAACTATACTTCTGATGAGGAAAACTGTGATTTTGATTACACAGCTAGGGGTTTGTATACAAGGGTAAGCTGCTTTAGAGTAAGCATACTGAGCAGTCCTTAGAAAAACTACCTACTTCAAGGCTCCTTTACGCTTCTATTATGATATTGGCTTTTGAGGTACAAGCTCTTTTAGACTGGTACTCAAGCTACGTTAATTTTGTACTATTATACCTTTTAAACTGGCCAAATGTGATTGTATGGAACTTGTACTGAATTGGTAAAATAGTCGCATGCTTTCAGGGATGGAAAGCTGTTACATTATTTCAGAGTTTACTGTAAAAGCTATGTTGTGTCTGAAGCTGGCAGCCTAGAACTGCAATCTTGTAGGCTGCTTTCTTTGTGAAGTTCAACAATCAGCAGTCGCTGTATGAGTGATGCTGTCTCAGACAGATAGCATACGAAGCTGTAGGGATCTTATGTTTGTTGTTAAGGCACTAATGCTAGAGACCACAACTGAGTCAGATGCAGTTTATTTAGTCATCTGGAAGTATGAGCCCATGACAGCAGCATGATGTAGAGGCTCAGTTTGGGTTCGTTTGTACTAATAAACAAACAGCAGAATTGCAGCACCTTGATGAAGCCTTCAGCTGTCTGTAGGAGAGAGGCAGCAATCTGGAATGGAGTGAGGAAGGGAAGAGAATTGCTGGATTTTGAAAGCCTTTTAACCCCTGACTTCAGAGAGTAACGTGTGTCAAATCTAATGAAACAAGGAGACAGATCTGGGAGAACCTGATGGTGACACTTTTACAAGACAGCAGACAAAGAGGCTGCCTTTGCTGAATGGATGCTGACAGTAATTTCTCTTTTCATGAAAATGGCAACTTGCTGCAGCAGAAAATAAAAATGGTAATGCCTAGATGTGTATACATGATGTATATCCATCCTCCTGGCTCCTGGATCAGAACACTAGAAAATGGTGACTCTGGCAGCATTCCATCATTTAGTAAGTCTATTCACACTCGTGGTTTTTATTCTATTTTTTTCCCAGTTTAGTGACCCCTTTTATAGCAGAGAACTTCCTTGTCGTAAGCCAATAGAGCTGCTCCTCAGAGCAGAGAAGGTAATGTTACAGAATACATTACTTGTTTAAATCCAACAGAGAATTGTCCATTTTAGCTATGAATGACTGGCATTTTACTTACCCTTTATCAGTTAGGCATTGTGTGTTTCTTTTCATTAGAAACAATTTTGAGACTATGAGCTTTAATGCTCTGTAACAATTTTTGCTGCCTGGTTGATGTTGCATAGTTGTTTTTTTTTTCCTTCTGGATTGCCAAGATTTAGGTGATGATTAAATAATAGCTATTTTTTCATCTATTAATTTCAGTATCTGTATTGAGTTGGGAGAAATATTTCCCATCTCATTATTTTTTTTCACCGTTCTCTTGGTGACTATATAAACAGCTTATTGATTTTTTTTATGCTAAGGTACTGTGTACTTTAGGGCTACATCTTAAGTGAACTTAGGCACTACAGTCTAAACTCACAAATATGGAGAATGTGGAATCAGCAGACTCTTGCATGTTCAGTTGTGTGGTGGGAAGGTAATATGTTCAAGGAAAGCATTTTTGGTTCAAATTAGTGAAAAATTTTCTCAAACAAAAATAAGCAGAAGTCTTCTAAAACATGAAGCATTTTAGCTGAAACGTTTCTCAGCGACAGGCTGTCACTAATCAAGGACGAGTTTTAAGAGAGCTCTGCAGTTTAACATATTGATTTCCCTTGAAATTCCCTGCAGGTATCAATAATACTGATTTATCTGAACAAATTCTGGCTCTCAATAGTTTATGTTTACCTCAGCTCTGTTATTATTAATAAGCTGTACTAAATTATAGACTAGTGACAATCGTTCTTTTTTTTTTTTTTTTTCCTTCTGTGTTCTGGAGAGATGGGTAATGCGATCCAGTGCAGAAATTAAGAAGTAGTATGTGAATAATTTTATTTCTGAATTCAAATTTCTGTGAGCATTTTGAATACATTCTACTTAAAATAAGGGGAGATGAAGAAGGGAACAGAGAATATGGTCCTTTCTGATACAACTAAAACAAGTGTAGAATTGAGCCAAATTTAATCGGGAAATGGGGAAGTATCTCGGTATTAAAAGAACCTAAACTGATGCGGCTGTAAGGTAAATCCATTTTCTCTGGGGATTTTCTTAACCAAAATAACAATTTCTCGCAACATGAGAATGTTTGATAATTAAACAATATGCTGAGTCAATCCAGAACTGCCAGACTTTGAGGGAGGGGTTTACACTGAATATCAGACTGATCCAGTGATTTTAGAGTTTGAGGCGACGGCATTCTTTACTTTCTGCTGTTGGCTGAACTGTAGAGACACCGGGCTTCCTCCCATGAAGTGGGTAAAACAAGAAGCAAAGCTCCGTTATACTAAGATTTATGAGGAGTTGATATTAATTTGGATACTGTGGCTATATAGCCTCCTTGATTAAAGCTTCTGAATTGAAGATGAAGTTTAACCAAAGCCAAAAAGAGAAGTCAAGTGTTACTGATGCAGGAATGATATCGAATTATGAGAACAGAGCTGAGGTATCCACATTTTCACAAACAGAAATTGAAAAGGGAGTGCAAGACAATAAAGCATAATTTACTAATAGAAGACCTGTGTGTGAACTTGATTATCTTCTCTCTTGTGAAAAGCGAGCTGCAGTGCTACTGAGATTGATCAGATGGTACTGTTGTTCATTTACAGTATCTCATTTCTTGAATACATATTTTAGATCTTGGAGGAAATGTTTCATTGTTGCTTATGATGTATTTTTATTATTTATTTGTTTGGTATGCTATTATTGCTGGTGGGTTTTTTTGCTTGTTTGTTTTCTGTAAGGTATGCTCTTTTTGAAACCATAATGTAGTTTGACTTAGAAGGTACCTCCAGAAGTCTTCTAGTCTGCTCTCCTGCTCAAAGGGGTCTGAAGAGCTCAGTTTGTTCAGGTATTGCCAACTCTTGAAACCTCCAAGGGTGAAAAAATATCATAGCCTGTCTGAGCAGCCTTCTCCAGGATTTAACCACTCTCACAGAAAATAAATAAATAAATGGAATGGACATTTTCTAGTTGGCACTTCTGACTTAGGCCCTTGCTTTTTGTTCTAATGCTTTGCACCTCCAGGAGATATCTGACACTGTACAATGTCATATGAACAAATCCTTTTAGCCTGGGGCTGATAAGCGTGGGCACTCAGAGTTGTATGAGCTCTAAGATCATCTAGTTCACCTGTCATCAGTGCCCACTAAACCATGTCCCTAAGTACCACATCTATCCTTTTCTTTACACTTCCAGGGACAGTGATTCTACCACCTCGCTGTGTAGCCATCTATCACAGTTAACAGTTACTGTTTCTCAGTTAATTAATAATCAGATACTAGTGTTGTATCTTTTATCTTGTTTTTTATTTCCTGTCTTTTACCATGGGACCAGTTCCTTCTCTGGATCCTTGGTTTCTGCTTTGACTCCCATTCCTGAAATGTTGCCCCTTGCACATAGAGCAAGCAAATACAATATTACAGATAAATATATGAGTGAATTCAGAGTTAAACATAATGCTTGTGCTAAAAAAAAGACAGGCAAACCTCCATTAATGTTGAAAGAATCAAGTCACTGGTTTGTCTTAATCCATAGATGCAGCTGAGCTTTTGCTTAATCTTTTTATAGCAAGTTTTTCAACTAAATGCATGACATTCTCAAAAAGGGTGTATTTACCTTTAAAGAAAAAACAAAAACAACCCTCTAGATTTACGAAGAAGTTATGGAAGGTAAAGAATCACTGCAAAATTCTGAGATTTATGCACTACGTAGAAGTAAATTATGTTTTTTTGTTTTCATTTCTTTTAAGTGCCATAAAAAGACATTAAGCGAGTTGAGAGGACAAGTTTTCAATTCAGTGTACGCCTGCAGTCAACTCTCAGTAGACCTTTCTGTAAGTGAATATTGTTCTTAACAGGATATAGCCTTTTAACTTATCGGCACCAGTGGGAAGAAAGGTATCAGTTATCTTATGCCAGCAAATAATTTGAAATCCTGCAATCTTTGCTTCTCTAGAATGCAAGTTTTAATTTTTTTCTTATGTTGTTATCTGTCAGCTTTCTACTTGCAGTCTGGTGTAGATGGCAAAAGTAATTGATGACAAAGTGGTAATGTGAAATATTCTTGGGTGTTTATGGATAGAGGTGCCATTTTACCTTCATGCAGTGGCACAGCTTTCAGAGGGCTAGCTAGGTTTTTCATCAGATACCTAGGATTTGTGAAGCTACAAAATAGCACTTCAAGCATATGGAATATCAGGGTATTGGAAAGCAAGTCTGGACTGAGAATCTAAGAATGTACTTAGAAAGGAGGAACTACTCCCTGAATCTGACCAGGTAATTGCTGTTGCTAGTTTTTGGAAAGGGAGCCTCAGAAAGGTTTGTTAGTGACATAATTGTAAATGGGAGCGCTCTTCCTATATTGTCAAGTGTTCCTGTGACAATATGCTTGTGCAAAACTTAGCAAAGCTAAGTGAGGAACTTGGTTCCACGAAAGACAAACCACAGAAAAAGGGAGTTTCTAAAGAATGCCAGTCAGTCTGCTGCTAAATTTTTTTGCTGTTGTGATTTATGCTCCTATGGCCAAAGTTTTGAAAATTCTCCCTTATTCTGTTGAATCCATCATAAATTACCAACAGTAGAGGAAATGAGCAGGAAAATACCATTTTGCAAAATGAGAGATTATCTGCTGAGGCTGACAGAAGTGTGGATTTGTCTGTTACTGGATAATATGCCTTGCAGCTCCTGGCCCCAGCAGGAGACAGTCTGAAATCTCATACCGTGTATTCAAATATCCCTTCCATTTTTTGTTAACATGAAACAACTCTTCAGACATTCTATCTATATCAAAGTGTGCTACCAGTTCCAGTTGTAAATGCCAGGAAATCCCCACAGTGTTAAGTTATTCAATCTAATTATATGTTCTACTAAAAATGGTTGATCAGATTCTTTTTTTCTTTTATACATATTTATATATTTATATACTGAATATTTATATATTCACTTCTTGGTTTCTGAACAAAGTTCTCTAGCACAACACCTATGCTGTGCCCTTCTCATTTGCTTAAGCTGATGTTGCAGATGACTACCAGCATTTCAAGTGGAATGATTTATTTTTCATAGGTGTTATGGGAACAAGGGTATTTTATTTTTCCACAGCTGTTCTGTAAAAGCAGAAAAAACAGTGAGAAGCTGAGTCTCTCTTGCCATCTTAGACACTAGCATTAATTATACTTCGATTAAAAAAATCATTTTCCTGGAAGTTAGTAAACAATAGTTTAAACTGAAAACGTTAATTGCTACTCTGAGACATTTCTTCATTGCCATATTTCTAGTTACAGTGGGCAGATTTGGCAAGCTGACTGCTACTGATTGTTGTTGCACTGTTGTTGCAATGGTAAAGGCTGCTATTTAAGAAGTACAAAAATGTTTGTGTGTGTGACATATAATCTATGAATATGAAAATAACTTGCAGTGTGAAAGTTGTTTTAACGGTTTTTTTCTGTTGTAGTAGGGACCCTAACATTCACTTTTAGTTGATCTCTGTTGTACATTGTATGTGTTCAGTGCTGCAAGGAAATCTCTTTCCAGCATTATTAGCAGACCTGCTTGCATTGAAACTGGACTGAGAAAATAATCTCAATTTTGGAAACTGAAAAATATGAAATTGACTATGGCAGTATTATTACTCTTTTGAGTAATACAGGTTTAACTCCTTCAATCGAGGACTGTTCCAGTAATGACCTCCATGTTCTCCTATCTCAAAGGACCTCACTGGTGCTCTGTCTTAGAAGATCTGTTTTATTACCCCATTCTTTCTGCAGTTTGCATGTCTGTTACTTCTTATTTTATCTGTTAATAGAATATTTCTGGGGAGAAAGTAGTTTTGGCTGATAGTTACAAAACTCCACATGCTTTTCATTTGGTACTAGAACCCACTAAAAATAGCTTCCCATGCATACAATAAATTCCTTGGATGGTCCTCCCCATGCCCTTCACCCCCTTGCACAGTGTTCTCTGGCATATGCCCTACATCCTGTGCAGTAGTCTCTTCTTGTCTTCCATGTTGTTCTCAAGGTGGGAGGCAGCTATACTCTGTTAGAGTTATGCATGTGCTGACAGGACAGCAAGCAGAAGGAATTGAGCTGATCTTACATTTCCTGTTCTTTCCTTTTATCCACCTGGAGCTTTTCATGAAATTCCATCTACCTCAGCCTGTCACATGAAGGTACAGAATTCTTTCTGCCTTTGAAATCTCTTTCAGAGTTTGTGATTTGTCCAGTAAACCAAGAATTGCATGAGCATGGCAGATGAACAGATGATGTGATTGTGCAAGTCTGCTTTCATTAGGAAAACAGGGCAGAATACTTCTGGTGAAAACTTCTTTGTAGCTAATGTGCTGGCTGGATCCTCTCTTACACAACCTGCCTCAGTCTAACAGATTCTGAAGCCTTCAGCCCTCTGTCTCTGAGGAGGAAGCCTGTCATCCTTCTGTAGAGAACAAGCAAAAACACTGAATTTTTACATTAACTAGGTGGAAAAGAGTTTTCAAATTTCTCTTTGAAACCTTGCTAATATTCTTTATCTTTCCTGGCATTTTGTTTACTGTAAGTATTTCAGTGTTGCTCACAGAAAGCAAAGAGATGGAGTACAAATGCAAGTCTGCCAGAGCTTATAACTTTGAGTAAACTAGTTGGTTTCAAGGTACAATAATGTACTCAGAATAACATGTCTGAAATCTGAAAAGAACAAGAAAAACTAACCATTTGGAGCTGCCAAGGACTTGTAGTCAAAAGTTTTTCAAGGAAAATAATAGTATGAAGATTGCATATATTTAGAAGGTTAAACATGACTAAAATTGTTTTCAAAAACATAAACTTTTTTAACAAGTATATTGTTTAGATTTTGTGTTAGCTAGTAAGGACTGAAAGAGGAAAATACCCATTCCTAACCTAACGTAAATTATTTTTTTCATTTCAGTGGTGAATTTAAGAAATACTTTTCTTTCTTATTTATTCTTCAATTTTTTGTAAGCTTTTTATACTGGTAATAATTCAAGATAATTAGAAGAAATCTGAATAGAATGTAATGAGTTTTACTTTCAGACTTTCAGCAATATTTCAGTATTTTAAGACAGGTACATTGCTTCTAATACTAATGTCTTAGAAATAGTTCACACGAATTCAATCTTATCAAATTTGAGCATACCTCTTCTTCGTGATTTGCCTTGCAGTGACATGTGGGAGCCTTCATTTGACTCCTGGACCAGATACTGTTGTTATGGCTCACCTCTTGTAGACCTTCTCACTGTTGATGTATATCTGTTTGATGTTCTGTGGTGTGATCAAAAAAAATGCAGCAGGATGCATCATCTTTACTCCTTTCCCTCTAACCTGAATTACCATTCAGTTTCATGTTTGTATCTCTGAAAGGTCACAGTATCTAAAAGGTTGTGAGTACAATCATTCACACTTCTCTGGTATTTGTAATGGAAGAAAAGGTGGTGATATATATATATTTTTATTATACACTTAGACAATGCTTCCTTGCCTGAAAGTGCTTCATGTAGGTCACCCAGTTATCTCACCATGCAATAGCTACCTAGCAAAAAAAAAAAAAAAAAAAAGAAAGTAAAATTCAACTTCAGATGTCTGAGTCACATCATGTGATACACATAGAGCAACTCTGCAATTTTTCCTGCTGCAAAATATCTCTGTATCTTAACTTAAGGTACATTGCAAAGAGGAAAAAATCTTCACCACAGCTAAAAAGCCTTTCATCTTCCTATAGCTTTTATTGGGATTTTATTTCTTCTATATATCAGCAGAAGTTCTGAGTAACACTGAGAAGTAGACCAGTACAGCATTCTGTTAGGAATATAGGTGTTAAACTGAACTGTAGTGTGTGCAGGTGTGCACTTGGGTGTGTAGGAGGATAAGGTAATTTTTCCTAATTATTTCTAGGCTACTTCCTTTGGCTATAGAAGTCAAGTCAGTTGTTTCTCACTCTTGGTAGCTGGTTTGTGAAGTCAGCTATGCTGGTTGATGAAAAAGAAACAGGAAATTAAGTCTTTATGTAGTGAAAATGGCTGGTTTTCTGTGTTAACATAGAATTATCTGTAGGATTGCTGTGCTCTAGTAATAATTTTTGGGTGTCATGTCAGTAGAAGCAGAGATGATTAAGTTAAAATTGCCATGTTAACTTTGTAAAAGATCCTTTTATTTTCTCTGAAAATGGTGCAGTTGTCAATGAATGATCCCCCGTCATTGAATTTAACTTTTCTTGAACTTCAGCACATGAGAAAAAACAAGTAACTTTCAAGTTTTACCCCCAGTGCTATTATTGGCATAGTTAATTCTGCTTTTGCAAGGTACACAGTACCCCCATTCAGTGACCAACTCATTAATAGGCTAAGTTGAGTAGATAATGCTGAAGATTGTGAGTAACCCTTGCATATAAAAGAAGAATTTAACCTAGTCTTTGCAGAGCACTTAAAAAGGCACTAAGAGATGCATATGTTATTTCAGTCTCACAGGGTCTGTGTGCGACCACTACAGTTCCCTCTGGTAGTAGTAAGATTTGGGTAATTAAGCTGTGGGAAACCTTTGGAGAAAAAAGTCATGTACAGAATAATTGTATTGGTGCTCAATCGCTATTTTGACTTTTAAAAACTGAGCACATTAACAGATCTAATACTGTAAGTTATTAAAATGTGGAGCTCTGGGTGTATGCAAGAATGGCTTTCACATGGCCATTGATGTTGCAAAACTGGAAGGCTGTTGTAAAAAGCTCAAGTTTGGATGAATTGCAAAACTGTAAAGCAACCATGAATTTTTGTCTTTCTTAGAAAACACATCTGATGTGCAACTGTTAAGAGACTAGAAAAGAAAAGTCAGTGTCGCTGTGAACTCACAGTTTTGTGATTAAAAATAAAAAACAAAAATGAATTGCCCATGCATTTTTTCAGAAGTATTCTCTAAAGTTGATGTTTTTATTACTGACTGTAAAATCAGCAGCAAACTGGAGCCACTGTTTTCAAACTGATGCTCTAGTGATACTACAGATAAAATGTAGGAAATTACATATCATGCATACACATTTGGTAAAGGATCGTTCTGTCAGGAATGAGTATTTGATAAAAGGACAAGAAGGTGAAGGGCTTCAGCTGTTTGACCTGTACATTCAAAAGTTTTCATTGTTCATTTGTCCAGTCACCCTTTTGGCTGGAAATTCAAGAGTTTAAATTCAGCACGCTCACTTTTGGTGGTGCTTCCCTTTGAAACTTCTACTAGGTCTGAGTACAATATGCAATCTAGTCTTAATTTAAATCAGGATTCATGTTTTTTGAAGAGAATGCCCCCAATAATCTCCTCCCCGGCCTCCCATAGTTTGGGTATTGCATTATCATGAACAACTGCTTTACCTCTGCAACCCTTCTGCAGACTAACTGATGTTGGAGAATTGGCAGTGAATTTTAAGTTTGTGAATGTGTTAGTCTGCAAGAGTGCAAGGTGAGGGAACTGAGGATTTTAAAATCTAAATGGTGCTTTCTTGCAGGGGGTTTCAGCTTTCTTGGACACAGAATGCATATCTATCTCCAACAAATAAAATATTGCTTTTATAGAAGTATTTGAAAGTAGAAACAACTTTATTTCTGTTCGTTTGATCAATTAATATTTGGTGGAATTATGCAGTGTGGTTTCTGTATAATAATCTATAATTTGAGGACGGACGCTTTTATATTTCTGAGGAATTGCATTCATTTATCTCTTTCTTCCTGCAAGGAATGCAGAGAGTCAGTGTTAGAGTATTTTTCCTTTTTCCTACCCCACTGAAGCTGCTCAAATATGTCACCTTTACAAAAAAAATCCTGGAATTTCTCATGTCAGTTGTGATTCACCTTAATTACAAATGAGAGCCTTGGGGTCATGTTTTAATAAGGTTGGATTTGACTTTAAGGCAAGCATCAGAGAGTTCACACTTTCTAAAGTGCATAAAGGTTTGAAATAATCTTTGAGTATATCCACGCATACTTAGACTTCCCACATATTAGTAATAAGGTTGAAAAAAACCCTCCATGTATACAGATTTGTCAAGAGATTTGACCAAACAGGATTGGCATGGCAATAGTCAGAGAAATATTTCCTCTGAATGAAGAATGTGTCATGAGCAAACAGAAAAGCTGTTTTGTTTTGTTTGTTTGTTTCCTGTATCACAGAGAAAAGGCCCACATTTTGAATTCTTGTAGGATGGAAGATGGTATCCAAACTAAAGGGAACATTGTTTTGCTACCTGAAGTGTGTGATTTATATATCTATTTTTTGCCATTGGAGGTTTTGTGAAGAGACTTAGTGATATAATAGAAATTCTGTTTTCTAAATGAACATGCATTGTAGACATCAGGCATGGTTGTTCTGGTTTTAATGTTGCTTTTACTTATTTTAGTATTGAAAATGAAAATACCTTAGTCTTTTCTGAACGACTGAAAACCAGTGTTCATATTCTGGGATGATATGCTTGAATTAATTTCTTGCTTTGGAGATTCTTAGTCCAATTTATTAAACCCTGAATCTATCTTGCCCAGTGTCTATCTCTAGCTTAGCTAATTAAACCAAGTACTCTAGCTTAGCTAATTAAAACAAGTACAGAAATAAGAGAAAGGTACAGGTTGCTCCTACAGCCAAATGAAAATTCACATGAATGACTCCCAGATCTGTCAAAAAGTCAGTCCCTGTGATAGTACTTAAGTAATAAAAATTGTACTAATTAGCTGATTTTATGTGTCAGTATACCATCACTATTATCATGGTAACACCTCTGAAAATATGAATTATACTTCCAGTTGTAATAAAATCTTTTGTTGCTCTGAATGTTTGTTTTCCAAAAGGAGACAGCATTTGGTTATTATATTTCTTCAAAGGAGTTATTTTGCAGTGTACATTTGTTGACTATATTTTATGGTTTGTGCAGCTATTACAGAAGCTTTTTTTGTGTTTGTTTAACAACGTTTTCCAAATTAGAAGAAAAATATGCTAGTCAAACATTTTGACATCTCTAAGAAATAGTAAGAGTAGAATAAATTTATAAGCTCATAAACTAAAAATGTTTTTTTTTAAACAACAAAAGAAAGCAACACGTGCTTTGCTGCTTCCTCACAAATCTCCTCCAGATTAAACCTCTGTAGCAAAATGCCAATAGTAAGTTCTCTCAGCCGTAGTGATGGCTATGTGAAATATGACTCCAGAAGAAATCCAAATGGAGTAAGAAATGAGTCATAGAATATTTGTCTTACTGTATTGTCTTAGTAGAAATTTAGCCTTGAGTTTTACTGGTCTGTCTGTAGCAGTACTGAGAAGGTAATGTGCTGTAGATAGAGGCATCATATTTTCTCTTGTCAGCCTTAGGTGCTGATTTTACTCTCCCCATAGTCAAGTAATGTGTGAGGAGGTTCTTCTTGCAGAGCCCATTGCTGGCATGTTCTAAAATGGAGATCACTGCACAATGCATTGGGTTATCTCTCTGTGATTGCTGCCATTTAAGAAGTCAACACCCGAAGGGTGAACTCTCTACAGATTTATCTTAACAGTGATTCCCATGAGCCCATGAGGCAAATCTATGACCAAACTTAAGTAGGTATCTGCAATGATAGGTCTAAAGCGCTCTGAGGCTTAGCACTCACACTTTGATAGTGACTGTCACTTTTCAGATATCCCATTAATAGAGTATTTAACAGAGGTAGAATCTGATAGAGCAGCCATATCCCAGTAACCAGATTATGCAGCTTTTTACCACTACTTACAGAATAATCACCTGATCATAATTCTGGTAAAATATAGGCATCAGGAAATTCTCTTGTTCATCAGAAAGAAAATCTCTCTATTTCTGAATGATTATGTTACATTACCACAACAGCAGACTAATTTTATGAATGATTGCAGAGATACATCAATACTGATACTGCAAACCAGATATAAATGAATCACTGAGGAAATTGTGAACTAAGAACTTTTATGAAGGTCATAACAAAACCAATCAGCCTCTGCTTTTTATTTCCTATTCACTTCAACATGCAGGCTGGTCTACCAAGGAGAATTTAAATGTGTAGGAAAACCAAACTTGCCTTCCAGATCCTTTGTCAACCTGGTGCTTACGGATAAATTAGAAAAATCCAAGATATGTATTCCGCTCACCTCTGAAAACAAGGCAGGATAGCTGAAAACACTCATAAACTGTGAGAAGAAAATCTGCACTTGGTAACAGGGAGGCACTTGAATACTACTGTCATAAGTGAGGAAAAAAATATATATTGTAAGCACTAAGTTAAGCAGTCACATTTCCTGTAAAGATTATGGCAAACAGTCACAAGGAACAAAAACTACAATTCAGACCCCTGACCTGTGTGGTATAGTGGTAGTAGAAGTTCCCTATTCTGTGTTTGTTCTCTGTTAAATGTCAGCAACTCTATTTCACCTTTCAAAAGGAGTTCTAATGCCTGTGTTTGTCTAACCCCAGGAACATGTGGCAGAATGTACCTTCTAAAATTAACTGAGTGATTGGAAGGAACCTCAAGGATTAAAAAATACAGTAGTGTGATTAAATAGCACAAACCATGGATGTCCAGCCTTTGGTGTAGCCTGGGCCATGTATAGCATAGAAAATACTGTTAATGTATGTAACCAACAAATCTTTAAGAAACGTATATATTTTTTTCTGTACTTTTATTCTGTGTTTTAGATTTTATAATAAAACATTTAACACTGTCACATTCATGTGGAGAAAGAAGTGGTAATTAACTACATAATTCATCAAATGCACGAATTCTGAGACAAGGTGAATAAATGTAGGCATAATGTTTGCCCTTTGTAAACCTGCCTTTAACATGCTGGGATTGGCAGCCTGACACAGGGTTAGATGGTTAGCACTCATATATTGCCCCTATTGCTTACACTGGCTGAGATTAGCAGAAATTAATCAAACAGATATTGTAAAAGCAATTAAAAACATACTGCATGTTATTTTATACTTTTGTGAGCTTTCTGAGATGTTGGAAATGAGAGAATCATTCAGCACTGCATGATTATTCTGTATTTTACTTCTGCAGTGAATGTGTTCGTAAATTATTTTATGAAATCACAAACCCAAGTTTAAGCAGATATGTACATTTTCTTATTTAATTATTAATAACAATAATGTATGTCTTCACAGGCACACGTACATAGGTTGAAATATCATAGTCTGGCAGTCACTGCATTTTACGATGTGACAGAAGTGTGTGTGAAGCACAATACTTGTGGGTTTCGGTGTGACTGAGTGTGTGTGGGGGGGACAAGAGGCAGAGTTAGTACTGCACTGTGCCCTCCTCTCACAGTGTGAGCTCAAGCTACACACGATTGTCTCATGAAAACTATTTCTAAAAATTACACAATAAAGTTAAAATTTGACAGCTGTGTGGGGCTGCATGACTAGGTGTCCAGAGCTGTGTACAACTCATGGGCTGCAGGCTGGGCACACCTGGTTTAAATGGTCATTAAGACATAAAAGGCTGTTAGATTCCTGGCACTTTTCAAATCATAAAAGTATGATTCGGTGAAATGGATGCTACTGCAAAGTTTAATGCCATAAAAATCTCCAGAGGCCAGAACCTTAAGCTCCAAGTAAGAAAACAAAGGCGACCATATATCCACCCTCTTTTTGTTCCCTCTTTTCTAATAGCTCATGCCCTCTTGGTTTCTGTTCCAAATACTGAAATCTTTCCTTTCTACTATTTATTACATCCGTCACTAAGAGAAAAATTGTCTCAGCCTCATGTGGACAAGGGAATAAATCCTTTCAAGGACTGGAAGTTGGGATGCAGCTGTGCTTTTGCTATTCCTTAATGTGAGTTAGAAGCCTAGTATAACAATAGAGAAATGTTTACTATTGCTATGTCTGTATGTTGAGTTGCTAAGACCTGAGCACTGTGACTGCTGATTTTCATTCAGTTTTGTTGTCAGCTATTACTTTTAGTTGCAGTACGTAGGCTAATCCAAAACCAAACATGAATGAAGACTTTGAAGCACTATACTGTTCTTTAGTGTGGACAAATATATTGAAGACTAACAGAAAACAGTAATCTGGACATGTAGAAAAGAACAAGTACTGAATCAGTTTACTGTGCTGCTTAGCTCACATCAGCTTGCTGTAGATGAGCAAATATCTCAATAATTTGCCTAAAAGTGCCAAACTACAGTGACGTAGAATGGTATAGATAGTGTGTGTAATCAGCCACACCTCTATGAAGGAAGCATCTCTCAGTGGGAATTGGACCATTTAAGGAAGAACCTTCAATCATTCTTTGCCTAGAAATCTGCACTAGTAAAATATTTTTGTCTTGGAAACCTTAAAAGATAAAGAACGTTATCATAACTGCTGCACACAAGGGAAAGAGCTGAGTGGGGTATTTCACCCAAGTGCTTCCCACCTGCTTGATCAGCCGTTCAGGCAATGTCCTGCTCCCAGCTCCTGCCTGAAAGCATTGCCTGTTTTCTCATCCTGTGTATTTACTAAGTATCCCACTTTCCCAATGCTATCCATTCAGCAGTGCTGACAAGGAAAATGCTCCACCACAGCAGACATTAGTGCCTTAGGAAATATCCTTTCAATCAATCCATGTCACAATCTGATTGTGTTTATTCTAGGTATAGGTAATTTACTGTTGAAGGAAAGCTTTTATGTTATAATTCACAGTAACGAATGACTGGGTGTGGTGTTTGCCTCTAAGCCTGAATCATATGAATAGAAAGGGGACCATCTGTACTAAAAAGGCTGCCTGGAAGAATTTTCTTTTCTCTGCACTAGCTTGTTGATGGGTTTGAGCAATCACGCAATCAAAAATAAATAAATAAATAAAAGTGTTTACACAGTATGTAGTATGACTGCTCTCTACTACCAAGATCTTTTATTTGTGGAATTTGTTTACTTGGAGTATGGAACCACTCTGAATTAAGGTGCTTACTGAGAAGGATCTGCCGTGTGGCCAAAAAGGCTGTGGGAGCTCAGGGAATGGAAAACAGAGGTCTGTTGTTTATAGTTAAGTGGAGATTCTGGAGGTAGTATGGAAATGAAGATGAAAAGGGAATTGGATGAATAATTGATGAGATACAAAGAATGGCAATAAATGGGGAGCAGTCCCTGGAAGAACTAGGATATCAGGGGTCCTGATGAGCAATGTAGGTGCTTTGTTCTTCAGTCTTTCATAAATTTCCAGGACTGTTGGCGTTTTTGGAGTGGAGGGAATCAAGAATCAAGTAAATTTTGCCGACGGTTTTGATGGTCATGGAGTTTTTGGACCCTTAAATTTTAGAAAAGCTTTCAGAGTTTTTAATGGGAAACAGCAGAGCGGTGTCAGATTTTTTTTTTTTTTTTTTTTTTCCCTGTGCATAGAATACCGCATATATTGTTCTTGCCTAGCATTTTCCTTACTAATAGTAACAGTGATAACTATTTTGGGGCTATAAACTAATTAGAGGAACGCTTGCTAGAAGGGCTTCCTGTGTTTTCACTTCTTGGAGTGTCTGTATTAAGCACTTCATAGTTATAGTGGATTGGAGCAGACATAGCAGGTAACCTATGATGCACACTGTTGAATTTTTTTTAAATAGAGCTTTATTTCATACAATTTAAAGCTTTATTAAGTATGGTTCACCTTTATTTATTTATTTTTAATGGAGTGCTTCTCCACTTGTAGCTGTTTTCTATCTTTTTAACTTCCCAACTTCTACAGACAGTGCTGCATGATATTTAATATAAAGTCTAGTTTACAAGGGATCTTGAAAAATCTAGGTCTTTTTCTTTTTGCATCACATAATTCTTGTGGTCTTATATTTTCCCCCTAGCTCACTTGGTCAGCATTTTTTTGCCTATCTTCTTACTGTAGTTCTTGAAAAATGATTGCATATTTTACAACTTCCATTTTTGTATATTTCCTGTGTTAAAAGGATCATAGAAATCGCAAGCTGTTCCCTGTGAGGTGTGTTATTTCAGATTGTGAGACAATATTTTACAGGTTGCAGAAATTATTTGAACAACACGAGCTGTGCATTTAGAAAGGAGTCTCTTCATGTCTCTTGTAGTGCTGCTTTTGCTGATTTGAATATGAAAACATCTTAAGAAAGGTAGTGATGACAATTCTCTTTTTGAAGATGAAGGCCTACTTGTAAAGATGAAATATTTCTCTCAGTGCTCTAGAGAGTATCAAGTCAGCAATAGGTAGAGTGTGTCTTCTACCGTATGCTACTGTAACCCCATAGAGCTAGATGAGCTTTGTGCTTTTTCTTTAGGTAAAAACATAGTACTGGTAAAAGCATGTATTATATCTTCTCTTTTTGTAAAAGCATTGCTTTTAGCTAACATTTAACAGTGAATTTTCTTTTAATTAAATGATTTTAGAGGTTGATGTCTTAATGCTATTTTGTCTTTAATTGCAAAATGAAACATTTCAGCATTTGGAATTTTGACTATTGTCTAATATTTCATAATGAATGTAGTATCAGCATTGTTCCCAAAGTCTTTGTGGTGATGTTGATGATTTTTTTAATCTGTGATTCCAACCATAGCTTAGCAAGAATTGTGTGGGAATTTTCTAATAGGAAATGCATCTTCTAAGTCTTTTCTTGAATCCTTCTCCCACACACTACATTTTTGTATAGAATAAAATTTAAGAAAAGGACAGGAAAGTTTGTACAGAATAGAGTAACTATCTAGATAATATCTAATATCTAGAGTCATACTGATGGTAAATTATGAATTCTGTGCCTGATTGATGTGTTTTTTCACTTCTGTAAGAGTTACTGTGAAGAGTCTTTATCAGTCCTGCTTGATCCAGCCAGAGTGGCACTCACTTTCTGCAGAAGGTTGTGTTGTGTGTTATGTATGTATTTTAGTGGCATAGTTAACAAGAGTACATTCAGAGCAGCTGCCTGGTATTCTGATTGCTTCGTCATCTGGCAATTTCTGCAGGAAGTGGAGGAAGCCTTTTATATAATATATGTGATATGTATATTGGGCTGTGAATTAATATTTAGTCAATCATATTGTGCCTGTTTTATGACTGTGAATTTGCTGCACCCGATCTTTGAATTTCCAGAGCTCCAATCACTCTTTCACTTAAACAGCCATACAGTGTCCAGAACCTCAGATTTTAGGACTTTATGAAAAAGATGTTCCTAATCCCAAGTGCCTTACAACACAAAACGAACTGTGATTTACAGGGCTAAAATTACTTACATGCAATAAAAAATAATGATCAGCGAAGCAAATATTTATTTTAAATATTTAATAACGAATTCCATGAAAAACCCTGTGTGTGATGGTAGGCTTTCATGGTCTGGCACCTTATGCTCGTGTGAGTTAAGTGAGAATGTAGAATTACTTGCCCACAGATTTGAGGTATCATTTGTCCTACACATTGTTAAAAATAACTGTTTTTCTTTCTTGTATGTGAACTTTATGGTCCTTAGCAAAAGAAAGCGATTTTTTTTTGTTTTGTTTTGTTACCTAGCCAACATGACTTTGCAGGGAGTATTTTGAGTGTTTTTTGCCAAACAAGTGACACTTTTCAACAGTCACTATGTAAGATATGCATCTTGTGATCTACTTCAGCTTTAGCCTTGGAAAACCATCTGTGTGAAAAAAAAAATCCTTTGTCTAGCAAATTTGTTGCCATCTGGTAATACTTCTACCATGAATCCTGCAGGTGATATGTAGCCTTTTTAATTTATCTCAAATTAATCTTGGACAGCAGTCCAACTTCTCTGTCACTGAAGAAACAAGGAAAAAGAAATTCTCTTCTTTAAATTCTGTTAGACGTGCTATTTCAGGGTTCTCTGCTTGTTAGCTGCAGAGCTTCTTTCATGCACGGGTAGAAGACCTTTCTGGAATGAGTATAATACCCACAATAGACAGAAGCTATCCTGTGTCCTCAACAGAGTCTGGTTCAAAGCTGTAACCTCTGCATTTTAAGGAAAACCTGGTTCTTCTGTGTCATATGTTTTTATTTATTTATTTATTTTAAACAATGTCAGTCAAATGTATCAAAATTTATCTTGAGCTGTGATTGAAACAGCTGCTTGAGTGAAACTGTGGTAGGATCTTGCTATTGGACTTTAAACTGGTATTTTTCCTCAGCTGTAGGCCTTCCTGGTACTGCGCTTACAACACAGTACAGCTTTGAACTGTGTACTTAGAGCTATGCCTTTTACAAGAAGAACACCAAACTGTCTTCTTATTTGTAGGACTGATGATCTTAAAATATTCTATATACAGAGATGTGTGTCCTTGGGTCACCTTCACTGCAACCTCTATGAAAGATACAGAATTCCTCTTTCTTGTTTTTAAAGAACTTGGAAAATTTGAAGAAAGAAGACAAATTTTAAATTCTGGAGCAGAATATCTGTTATCCTTTTGGTTAAGCAGATAAGTTGAGCTATAAAACCTAAGTTTGGTAAAGAAAAAGAGTTCTCAACGTATTTTCTGATGGTGAATTTTTTTTCTTTTTTTTTTTTTAATGTTAGCAGTTTTAGATTGCTGTTACATGCCTGGGCTGTGGCCTGCATAATTGATGTGACAGAATCAGCGTTCTGAGTATATCAGTGGATAAATAAAGCCATCCTTTAGGAATAAAACAACCCACTGTTCTAGGCACTGATGAACTTAAGCCAAAGTGTGGCTCCTTCTACCTTCCCTTTGACAGTTGTTCAGTGAAAGATAGGATTTGCCTAATATCCATTACTAATATCTCAGTGAACTAGTTCTGCCTGTTTGTGTACCCACTGCTTAAATTATAGTATGTAAAGCTTACTTTTAATGTTAATGTAGGAAACAGTCTGCTTATTTTAAAGGGCTCAGTAAATAAAACTGATCTGTCTTCTAATTCTGCCTCCTTGTTGCTAGTGGCTGTCAGTCTACCTCTTATGAGGCCTTGTTTGATTTTGTTTTCTTGCCTTGTTGTTCCACCTTCTTTCCCCCCCAGGTTTAATCACAAAGTGGAATCTGAATCTTACCATCTGGTCCAGTGCAGCAAATCTATCTGTAGCACAGCATGCTGCCACTTGCAGGAACTTTGAGCCAAATTTGGTGGTGTCATAAATGGTGTGAATTACGTGCCAGCAAATCAGTGCCAGTCAGTATGAAGTGAATTTGGGTTCTAGAGAGCGATATATAATACAATGGAATGTTGTATAACTGATCACGTTTTGAAGGTAAATGTTTAGACTCTAAAACTACTGTTTGGAAGGCTGCATTCAAATTCTTTTGCATAACAGCAAATTTCCCCTAAAAAATGACATGGACCTCCATAGTAGTTAAAGAGATGGTTTTTTGATGATGATCACAATGACAAGTGCAAAACAAGGGAATGTGCAGTGTAAGAGTGGGGAAGTATTGTTACACATATTATTTTTAAAATTCAGCAAATGATTTGGCAAAGGCTATTTGCTGATGAGTTCTTATTTTCCTTTCCTTTTGAGAATAATGTCTCAGTATATGCTTTGTGCTCTTACCTCCCCTAATTAAACTCATTGTTTTGGTGTATGATATAGAAACTGAAAAACTGAAATAATAAAATGTGTGTATATGTTTATGTGTACATACGTAAAGGCTGAAATGGGCAAACAAAGCACACAAAGTTTTAGGATTTCAATTCTGCAGAAGGTGGATTTATTTCATCTCAGCCTAGTTGTCTACTCTTTCTCTAGACCCTAGTGGGAAATACAAGCTTCCTTTGAGTGATTTATCCCTTCATACCGTAGCTGCCTGAAGCAGCATTTCTGGTGACTGAACCCAGCTTTCTCTCTCTATTAGTAAAGAAAGTGCAATTGCTCCTTAAACTAAATACCTGCCTTTTTCATGGTATCACTTCCAGCCTGGAACAGGCTATTCTAATCTTGTCTGTGACAATCTGTTTTAGTCAGGTCTTCAAGTACTGGTTGGTAGCTATGCATTTGGAAGTTGTTGGGTTTGGGATTGCTTCATTCAGCTAGGACTCAGAAGGATGTCAGCATTCACATTAGCCTGAATGTGATGTAGAGTGGATCTGTGGAAAGAAGCTCCTGGTACTGAGGACACAGTGATCACAGTGTACCCTTTGTAATTTCTTTGGCAGCTCTCATTAACCTCAGACACAGCTGATGAGGGTTATGCAGATGATAAGGCCAGTGTCACAAGAGGAAGATGGTGATGTGATTTGGCAGGTTATACTCAAGATCAAGCAGGAGCATAATCAACGAGGATTTAAGTAGTGCTAGAACTAAGGCTGTTGTAAATGTCTTCTAGTGCAATGAAGGGCTTGTATGCTCCTCTTGATGAATAAAAATGTTACTCAAATTTCCTTCTTTGGACGGTTCACACCTTGGAACCGTGAATATTTTAAAGGGTAGGCTTACCTGCTATGGCCAAGTGTTGCTCTTGTAAGCCTAGGTAGCGGTTACTACTCCGTTCTGTGCTGTCTCGCTGTTTCTGATGCTGTTCAATTTTAAGAATACACCGACTTCTCATGTGTATGATTTAGCACATAGAAGTGAAGAGAAGAGCCTGCCTTTTCCGGTAGCCAGCTGGGCAGGGATGATCATAGACTATGCTTTGGGAACTATTGGTGTAAAGAAAAAGGTTTTTTTGTCCCCATAACAAAATGTGATGTCATTTATTCTTATCAGAGCTTTATAGCAGTGTAACAGCCTAGCTCCAAGCAATTTACTTCAGGTTTTAAATATTCAGCAGCTTTTCAGATCTCTTTTAAGTGAGACCTTGAGCAAATCGCTAGGCAGGTACTCTGTTTATGACAAGATGATGGAAAAGGAACATGATTATAGCTGAGTGGTAGCAGACGTTCACCTCAGGTGGCATTGTTGTAATGTTTTGCCCAGCTGCCTGGTCAAACATAGCTATTCACTTCTTGGCATTTAGTGCTTTTCTGTGAAAGGTCTGTGTGAGCATTCATGACAAACTTGGCTGAAGTTTAGCAAATGTTTGTCACAAGAGAAAACACAGTCTTGGGAATCAAAGCCAAAAGGCAGGTGGAGGAGGAAACATGTTTTGTTCTGAGAGCTTTTCATGAATTCACTCAAAAGCTATGTGGTCTGCAGTGCTTAAACTTCACCATCTCTTGTGTGTTTTACCCTAAGCTGATTCTAACGTTATTTAGGAGAAAATAATGTGGTTATTATACATCAGGCAAAGCAAAAAAAAAAACAAAAACATACAACATAAATGTAAAGGTGTGGGGAGATAAGTGTACTCTTGGTTGACACCAACTCATTTCCTGTATTTCAAAATGAAACACAAACTGCAGAGGACAGCGCTGAAAAGTAGTGCAGTCAAGCACTGCAGTGCTCCTAACACTGACTTCAGCATTTTGGCCTCTTCTGTCTTTACAGAGTCACTGAAGGGATCTTATTTCCTTCTTCAGTATCTATGGGCCTGCTGTATCACTGAAAAGCTATATTCTCTTTGTTGTAGCTGTTTCTTAGATTAAAACATGCAGGATATAGGGAAAAGATAGTTGAAGTATTCTGGACAAATGTGAGAGCAGCTGAGCAGCTGGGGCTGGTGCTGCTTTCTTCCTGAACTTTTGTGTAAGGTAATCTCAAATGTTCTCTTCCATCACACCAGTATTTCGTATGCTTTTGGTGCCCTTTTGTTAGCCTGTTTTGCATACTTTTTTCTTTTAACTTGGAATGAAAATCATCAGGGAAACTGTATTAAATTAAACTGACAGCTTTATTCTCGGTTATTCAAAATGTATCTTATTGCATTGTTAATATGGAAAACAAATTGAATTTCTTGTTACAAAAACAAAAAAAGATTGAAGATGTGAAATATAAGCAGTGATGCTGAATGAATCAAAGTAGACAAATATATTAAACCAGTGCTGCTATGCCTTCTATACCAGCAAGTGCTGATGCTGATGTCCAGCCACAATTTAAAGTTGGTACAGCTATGTGACATTCATCATTTTAATAAAGAGTTTTGGCTAGAAAAGGACTATTTCTGCTAAGGAAAGATGTGCTTTCATTACAGTCACAGGTAAAATAGATGTTTTTATATTTTTGACAGCAAAATTATAACTTATCTCCCAAAATATGAAATAACAGAACAGAAACTTAGACTGTCGTATTCTCTGGCTTGCTAGACTGCTGAAGATATTAAATCTTCTGTTTTGAATGTCTTCCTGTCCCAGTGAAAAGTCTGTCAAAATTGATAATACTTCCTGGAAATATGTGAGGTTAAATAAAATAGCATATTTTGATCTTGAAAGAAATTGTTCTTCAAAAATGCCATCCATTGATGCAGCAAAAACAAGACAAGATTGTCCAAAGTACACACAATCACATTCACAATCTGCATTTTTTCAGTTTTAAATGTTGTATACTGAAGGTTAAGAGGTTGGAGAGGGTTGAGTTGACTTTCTTTCTATTTCTAATTTCACCGGTCAAGGATTAAACAAAATTTAAATAAATAGTGTTAGCTGAAGGCACCATGCTGCTTTGCAAAACTTCTCAGAATTGCTTCTGATCGATTCCTGAAATCGTTTTGTGTAGACTGCATGCACCTTTATCTACCTCACTGTGCTTCATGCGCTGAAGAATTCCAACTATTAAAGAAATTATCTGGGCATTTTCTAAAGGAAACCATAGCTTCCTGTATTTTAAATCTCATTTTTAGATCTAGCAGTCAGTATTTCAATTGCTGAACAATATTTACAGGTATGACCTGAACTGAAAAATGGTATAGCCTGGTAGAAATTGTATGACCATCTTTAGGAGGAAGTCTGTTTTTCATTTGTGTATCAGTTCCTTCTAGTCAGGGTTTCTGAATGTTTCACTCTGTTTATGAAGCACTCAGTGTCTAAATCCTGTTGCCTGTCTTCTGCCCATGCTGTAGGCATGTGAGTTGCTACCACTTAGGTCTTGTGTGTTCAAATTACTTTATTCCTGAATGCTACATAACTGTTGTGACTAATCTGCACTGTGTAAAAGGTCATGAGCCGGAGTTACTGTGCTGAATGCTATCTATTTTTGTCACTGTTTAATTTGCATTGATTTAAATGGTTTATTATTTATGGTTTATTGAGCACTCTTCAGTCATTTAGCATTTTCTCTTTGGTTGATTATTAATTTTTTGCCACTGCACTGAAAGTCACTGTAATTGGTCCATTCAGTTGCTGTCAGCAATAGAGATGAGTTAACTAGGCAGAAATGTCATGAATAAACAAGCTTATTGTCTTTAAACAGAATAAAAAAAAAAAATAATTTTGTATGAAAAGCCTAAAGACTGTCTTTGTTTTTGTTTGTTTTATTTCTCTGATGAAGTCTACTTAAAATAAATGTAGCTAGAAATTATGAGTTCTTCCCGCACGAGTTAAACAGTTAACAGTTAGGAGTTACACGAACTTGTTAATCCTTTGATAAAATTGTGAAATAGGTGACCACTGAGGAGATTAGGAGTCTACACACATTTGCTATGTGTGTTTGTGCACAGAGCATTACACTGGCAATTTAATATCTCTAAAGCTAATAAGTGTTTCTGGAGTCTGAAAAATAGGGCTTATGATACTGTTCTATTAAGATATATGGAACTCTTTAACGCCCTTGGAAATGAATTTAAAATGAATCTGCTGAGGGAACTAATCTCTTGCTGTTCCTGCCACAGATTCTAAATGTGAGTGCAGCGGACACTTTAGATTTTTTTTTTTTTTTTTTTTTTTGCTGTATAAGGATATGTAGAGATCAACCCAACGATATACAGTATATCAAATACTGCTGCCTTATATATCTCTAGTCTTATAAGGGACTTTCTCATTTCTGGATATTTATCCAAAAAAACAAACATCTAAACTGACTGAGAATGCAACTCTAACAGCTTAAGGATGTACTGGAAAACAAAATTTCCATTAGGTGATGCTCCCAGACATGCAGAGCAACAAGATGAAGGAAAAAGGTCAGAGTTAGAGAAAAATGTAATCTCCATTCTCAGATTTATTTTTGCAATTGCACCCCAGTGAAGGGAAATGAGCTTTCTCAGATGTAATTGTTTGAAATGGGTTTAGCCAGAAATTCTGTACTCTTCAGTCAGTACATCCCTATGTATTGACAAGATTCAGCTTTTTTTTTTTTAATTTCTTTTTAATGAGGAATAAAACCACGGTATTTTAATCAACTTAACTCCTTTAATAAGGATACCACTCACCAAGCCAGATATGTAAATATTTATTCAGTAAGGGCTGAGTTGCTAGCTAACTGTCTGTGGTAATCACAGAACTCCGAGGCAGTAACAGATGCTGCTTCTGATTTTATCAAACTCCCACAGATACATGGTGGAAACAGTTTTCTACCACAAAAAAGTTAGAATTTTTCTTGCCTAATTTGTGGACAACTTTAGGTATCCTTAAGTCAGATTATTTTTCAGTGGATAGGATAACTCAGTATTTTCCAAAAGCTAGAGTTCTAAATGACTGAACTGTTGAAACTGCTGGCATACATTTTGATGTGGAATTGCTTGTCCACATATAGATGTCATTTAGAAAACATAAAAGCAACATGGATTTCATGTTCTTTACTATGGGTGGTCATTTACCATAGTTTACCCTCTTGCTCTCTGGATATGCACAGTTCACTCTGCAGTTTTGCAGCAGTAACAACAGCTGTTTCATTATAGTGCAGAATAACCTCCTTAATTAGTTTTGCTTTTCCCAAGGTCCATTAGAACATGACTAGGCTGTGTATTTGGGGTTTCAGTCATGAATACTGTTCCCTGGAAGGATTTTGTAATAGTGTCCATTCCCGTGTAAGAAATGATTTAGCTCTGCAAAAGTTTGTTGTGGAGGTTAGGTACTGAACTATGGCATCATATTGAAGTGGGGCGAGAGTAAACAGAAAATCTTACTCTGCTTCTGAGTAAATGAAAACTGTGTGCTGTTAATGGAAAATTTTGGAGTCTAAAATTATTAAAGTTCCGGTGTTGGTGCTGGCAATGCATCACCCTGTGAACCATTCCAGAGATGCTGGGTGTTTTACTCCTGGAAACAACCATAATTTTACGTTACAGTTCTCTTCTACTTTGGTATTTTGACTCCTTGGATGCCTTTGCATTAGAAAGGCTGATTAAATAAATAAGGAAATAACAAAATGTGCTCTGCAACTTTTTCTTGGAATGATTTTATTTAAAAAAACTGAACAGTGTTCAGATTGTGTTACTGTGTGCAACTGAAATGCAGTGATGGCTGGATACCCAATAAGAATACTTGCAAAATTATGCCATCTATCACTGGTTTCAGAGAGAGGGAACACCACTGTTGGCAATGGAATTTCTTCTTTTTTGCAGTATCGATGAGAGAAGAGCTTGGCTACCAATTAGAGGTTGAAATAGCATGCTAGGAAGTTGTCAGTGACTTGTTTTGAAGGTGACTTCATTATCTACAATATAATTTTTAAAATTGGAGGCATGATGGCCATTTGGATAGATCTTTGAGAAACTTTACTTCTGAAGAAGATCTGTGTTGAAAACCTCCTGTTTTTGCTGAAAGAGTTGCTACCTGCTGAGCAGCAATGAAAGCAGGAAATGGAACGTTGTATTGCTGAGGCCTGATGAGGTGTTATTTTGTTCAAGTTCCAGACGAATCAAAATGCAGCAAACAAGGAAGTTATACAGCTCAAATGAAAAATGAACACATTCTCCAAGTGTTGAGAGATTGCTGTTGCCTGGCTTCTCATCAAACAGTGAATTACTTAACTAACCTTGTACTTTTACATCACACTTGGTAATGCTTCTCTGAATAGAGTTTACTCCTTACTGTTTTCTCAGCTGTGCCTAATCTTATGTGGATGAGATCTTCTATGCAGTAGTTCTTGCCTTCCTCAGGCAAGGGAAGGAAACACACCTCCTAGGTTTTAACTGTTAATTCACACGAAGTCCTGGAACCTGTCTGTGCTCCCATCCCGGTTGTGTGATTATTTTTCTGCCAGTCAGTAATATCAGCACTGAAATGTCTGAAGCTGCACTATTTACTTAATTTACTATAAGAATGTATACCAGCCCACTCTGGCATCTTCTAGAAAAATCCTGCAGATGAGTGGCTGTGTAACTTCCATCGGCTTTGATGGTACAATACAGACAGCAGTTTCTTGCCACCAGCCATAGCTAGATATTTTTGGGCCACAGTAATGACAGTGTTATACCATACATAGCTACAAGCACATTTAACTGCTAGCCAGAATTAGGACTGCCTGAACACCTCCATCAACTGCTTTCTTAAAACTCCTCCATCTTCTACCATTTCATTTGTGGCAGACAAGTTTTGCATAACAGCCTGAAAATATATTTTTGTCTCATCCATGTCCATATTAATCTGATATCAATCTTAAAATATACTTAATAAGGAAAGGTAATAAACAAATGAGTAGGCTAGTTTACACTGCCATGAATGAAGTGGAGGAAGGCTATGCGTTACATTTTGAGGACCATGAAAAAACAATTTGCAGTCCAATGGGCTGAGCCTTATAAATCATTTCAGTTGTAATAGTTATGAATTTTACAAGATACTCCATGCAGATGTATTATACAGTATGCACAGATATTTTTCCTTAACCCAGAAAAGCTGGGTTATAGCTGCATATATAGTTGCTGTGCACTGATGCACTGCTCTGCCATTGCAAATGAATCCTCCTTGAAAGCATTCAGTCAGCATCTCCTCAGCAAGTTTCAGTTTACACCCTGCAGCACTTGAAGAAAGAGTATATTTAGACAATGACAGAACAGCAGTTTCAGATAGGCTGTTTCATCTAAGGCACCAGATTTGCCAATTTGTTAATACCCTTTGCCTGTAGCAATTTCATACTTGGGTTGTCAAATGCATTTGTTATGTATGTTTAAGAAAAGACTATTAATGAAAAATACCTTATTCTGCAAGTTCTTCTATCTCTTCAATTCCACATTTAGAGCTGGGGCTTTTGCGTACCACCAGTAAATGCTACTTGGCTTGTCGCATTTTTCACCTGCAGATACTGGTGATGTACAACAGAGGAAAGCAATGTTAATAAAGGAAGGAAGGAGAAACTAAAACATCTAAGGCTTCATGTGACAAAGGTTACAGGAAAAGGCAGTGTTACGTGGATGAATACTAAGATAGAAAAGGTGAAAGAAAAGAGGACTATGTTCTCAAGTTTGCATAAAGGTCATAGAGGATATGAGTGTCCCAATATGTTCACAGGAATGATATATAAAATTTCATATATATATATATGAAAAAATATATTCATATTTCAGTGATAACTTTTGGTTAAGCTATTTATCAGAAATTAAACTTCTGATAAATTCCAGACTTTGAATTGAATCGGAAATCTTCATGTTGTCCACATTTGTATTTGAAATGAATAGGCCAGAGATCCAATGGAAAAGAAGCCGGCTTTTGGGCAGTGTAATTAAACTAGATTTCATATGAAATTATATCTGAGATATCAACTGCTTTCAGTGCGTTTATGAACTAAGCTAAGAAGTGGTAAGAAAGAAATCTGTGGAGTAGTTTGGATACACGAGCCTAGGAAAAAGTCAGCCTTATCCATTGGTTTGGAAAGTTTAAGAAATGCATTGAACTGAATTGCCTCAGCATATAAAGATACCATGTTTCCCTAAATATAGAGCCCTGAAATAGTAACCCAGTACTCAAGACCACATCTGTGACGCTCAGGGAGAGGTTTCAATATATTGGGCTGCCCCTTGGGCACACCAGGGAAACAGCTTTTTCTTAGAAGGGAAGAGGCCAATCCTTTTTTCCTTTCCAGGAGTCATTATGAGAAGCTTGTTTCAGTCTTCGTTTTTCATCTCCTTTACATCTGGGTAAGATCAGTGCGCTGCCCTCACAGGATGTGAGAGGCTACTGTGATCACTGCGAGCTGCTGCTGTGCAAGGAGCTCACCTCTATTCCTGTCTCAGCAGTAGACAGACATTCATAGCAGCATGCCTTTTCTTTTGTTCCATGTTGGATGAGGACTTTGTGCAATAGTTTGTTTGCAGTGATAGGATTTTTCTAAAGGTAGGATCATTCTGTCAGATCTGGTTAATGCAAACTGTGGATAATTTTGGAAGTATTCTGCAGTTCGGTTGGTAAATATGGACCTAATGAAAAGCTGAAATGAACTAAAGCAAACCTGTTCTGCTTAGCTGTAGGTATAAACAGTGAACAGGAAAAACATTCCCCCAAGGATCGGTTTTATGAGACTCTTGAGGTTCTTCATATTCCTGGAGGGGAGTACAAGCTGCATCCAGTAGTCAACACCAGTATACCTTACCTTCGAAAAACTAGTTCCTACAGGTAAAACATGCTTTCAGCATACTTTGAAAGCAGCTGTTATTACTTACTGATAGTGGTGGTTTTAAACCTGTAGCCCATGCTTAAATGACATAGTACTTCATCTGCAACAAAGCAGAGTACAAACACCTTGAGAGTCAATGAGATCGTACAGTAATTACTTTAATACATTACATTTTGGAGAAAAAGAGCTATTTGAAAAACTGTTTGGCCCAATTCTTAGCTGCTATATTTAAGCCCTATTCCATTAGTCTTAAAGTCTCAAAAGGAATGTAAGCTCTGAGATATCAACAATACATATCATGGTGTGTCAAGAATACTTCAGATGTAACAGGTCTATAAAGGAGCTACATTAAATCTTGTTAATGATTTCACTCTATGTTATGGGTCTCTTCACAATCACTTGATGTGTTCTTAGCTGCTTTTTCTCAAACCACCTAACATTAAAAATAAACTACTTGTGATTGCAGTCACGTAGAATGAAGGTAATTGCCTGGCTCAATGGTTATGGTCAACTTACAAGGAAATAAGAAAGAAAGGTGAAAGTGTGACTTAATATTTCACATTTTCTTAACTTCTGTTTTATAGCTGCTTCAAGTAGCTTTGTCTGCACTGCACCAGTTTAGAGCAAACTCTGAGGAAGGGGATGGAATATGCTGAAATTTCTCTCTTGTCGTTTAATCTGTGGGGGAATATTAAAGCATGCCAGAGGAGACAGTTTTATAGCTGTCTTTTTTTGGATACCATTTCAGTAGTCAGGAGATGAAGGAAAAAACCTTCTTCAATGTTAACATCTCTAGTACTGTTCTTGTTGCTACCCATATGCTGTCTTTGAAAGAGCACTAGAACAGCAGTAACTGTTTTTTTTTTTTTTTTTTTTACATCCACTTACTTTGACAGTTAATATTATAAAACATAATCTGTAGTCTAAAAAATGAAGTGCTGAAATGTCAGACATTTTTACATGTATTCAGGTGAGACCCAAATGCAGCTTCCTGTGCTTTCATTGGCACTATCAGCTACCATGTTTCAAAGAAAGTTAGAAAGAGTTAGGAAAGTAATTCTTTCAGTATGAATAATCATGTAAATATTCTCATCTGTGAATATAATTGGTAGGGGCTTTAAAAATAACAGCCCAAGCAGTATAATTTATTAATGGAATGTGATACTAGTGATATTTTAGAGTGTTAGATAAATGTTATATGGCTCAACCGATTGCCAGTCTGCAGACTCATCATTTTTTGGTGTGATGATCCATTTACTTCTTGGTATAGTATATCGAATGCAATTATCACTTGAATCGGTCTTGAACAATGTAAAGTTTATAAAGGAGTGCTGGATCGATTAAGAAGTTAGATGACTTTATCAATAAACAGTGCAAGATTATTTTAAAAACAGATCTCTTTTAAATGATCAACTTTATGCCTGAGGCAAAGCTGAGATCAGGGTTAAATTATACACTAAATTATTTCATTATCAGAATAGAAGTCTTAAAATTGAGATCAGGTTATTACTGAGTCATTCAAAAACATACTATAAACAAGTTCCAATGCATAGTGCCATTCTTTATAGAGTGTTTACATCAAATGTTTGTTCTAATTCATAAATACATTTGAAACAATTGTCTGATACCTAAAATTCTCCTTTTTTATCTAGAATTTCTCTCTTTAATTTGGGTAAGTGCAGTTTATCAAACAGAGCTAAGGCTGTCCTTTACTATGAAAATAAAATTTTGATTGCTGGTGATGTGATGAGTTATCAACAGTTACAGAACATATTATGACAGTTTTTCAGTGATCATAATGCTGGGTGGGACAAAAGTAAATCATTCTGAGAAGGGAGAGATTTTAAATTAACATTTTTATTGCCCTTTGAAATAACTACAAATAAGTCTGCATGGCTTCTGGAATTAATATTGGCAAGATACAGTAAGTTTTTATGTGATCTGCTAACTGTCATAATTAATCTTATTTTAAAAGCCTCATAACTTTTTTGATAGCTCTCACTTTGAAGTGATGCAGTGAAACTTTTTAAACGATAAAACATTTATATAAATGCAGTGAAATGCATAGCATATGTGAATGTTCACATGTGCAAATGAACCTGAGGTCAAACATTGGTTTGGATTGGAGGGGACCTTTAAGATCACCTGGCTCCAGCTCCCTTGCTTTAGGCAGGGACACTTCCCACTAGACCAGGTAGCTCAAAGCCCCAACCACCCTGGCCTTGAATGCTTCTGGGGGTGGGGGAGGGAGCATCCACAATTTTGCTGGACAAACCTGTTTCAGTGTCTCACTGTCCTCACAGTGAAGAATTGGTTGGACTAGATGATCTATAGAGGTCCCTTCCAACCCCTATAATTCTGTGATTCTCTGATACTGTCTTTGAGTTTAAAACCATTTCGCCTTGTTCCATCACAACATGCCCTTACAAAAATTCCCTCCTTAGCCTTCCTGTAGGCCCCTTTCAGGTGCTGGAAGGTCACTATAACTTTGACATAAACTAGTAAAAACAGGGGCAAAAGTTAGATAACTGATCAACACTTGTTTTCTTGCGTGTAGCACTCAATGAAGTGGTCACAAAGCAGTGTTAGTATATAAGGTGCTATTCCATGGATGTGTTTTAAATCTTATTTATAAGGTCATGGGAATAATTCCACAGATATGCAGATGACTTTGAGTCGGATCCTGTATGATTTTGTTAAGGTTTTCTTTGATGCAAGTGTTTCCTTTTGTGCTGGTTTGCCTGAAGCTTAACATTATTTATACAATATAAGGCGCTTCTATAGTATCAAATAGTATTCTTATCTAAATGTAATTAGACCTGTAAGAAGCCTAACACATTTTTAGATACCACTGAAAAGTCTCACATAACAAAAATGTAAAAAATAAGTATTATGACAGATAACTTTGAATTTATAATAAGACTTGCATAAATTGTAGCGTAAATTTCACTTAGAACTTCTGTAGTCCTTTTGGTATTTGAATGTACAAATGATGTCAAAGAAAGGCCACTTGGGGTTTTTTTGTCTCTCTGAATTTTATTCTTACATGTGCGTATTCTTACATGAGATCTCTGGTAAATATATGCTTAAAATCAGAAAGTCTATGCATAATTTTGCATGCCTTATCTCTCATTTTTAATCTGCAGTAATGTTATCTTTCATACACTATGGTGATCAGGAATGCTGAATCTCAAAGTCATCTTGAAAGCCATTCATTTGGCTGCAATTCCATGTAAAATTTTTTGTAAATAATAATTTATCTGCTCCAGCCTGATAACATACTCCAAATTTCTACCTTTTGATTAGTTTTGAAGTTAGATCATGATCTGATCCTCTGAAAGCTATTTTCTTTTCCAAAAAGAGCTGTCATGGATGAGTCTTAAGTATTCTTTCTTCTCTCCTAACTGCTAAGTGACAGCACAGCTGTTAAATTCTGCAGCAGGAAAGCAGGGAGATAATTTACAGAAAATTCACAAGTTTGAATCTTGTGTTTGCCTATTTGTTAGCTAATAATATTATATCCCAGTACTGTATGTACAGTAAAAACCAGATGTGTATCCCAGGAGGGGTAAGGAAAGTTAGTCTGGCATGCTATGACAGTAATAGTAGAAAAGAGATGGCCAGTGTGAAAAACTATATGAAAAGAGCTGTTCTCAGGATAAGCAAGACAAAGAGAAAATGAATTTTGAAGTATATGCACTCACAGGTGAGAGTGCAGAGGTATTTTATTGTTCCTGTATGTCCTGTGGAAGTAAATCTGAAGTGGACAGAAAAAAAATGCCTTTCTATATGTAGTTGTAGTATTTAGTTATATTTGTATTTATATTAAAAATATATATATTTAACAATTTATGAAGAAGTGAAAATGACCAGAAGTTAGGGGATCATTTGAACAAACAGGGGAGTCCAATTGTTCCTTCCTGGTATAAGGTGATGCTGAGGGTTGTGTGCCTGAGGTATAAATGAAGAAAAGGATTCAGCCTTATTGCTGGGTTGAGAAGAAAATGATATTTCTTGTGTTTTATAAAACAATCAATCTGCTTTTCCAATTTCATACCTCAAAGCCTAACTTTGAAGGTTGCTAAGTAAATCTCATCTCTATTTTATGAAAAAGGCAACCCACTGTAGCAAATATGGCACTTAATGTACCATGTGACCATAGAGTGTAATGCAGTCTGTTCTGTGTGCTTTTATGTGAATGTTTGAGAGTCAGACACTTCATAAAGAACAATGACATGACTGGACTGATGAGGAAACCTAAAGCAGTGTGTAAGCCCCAGCCACCAATTTTACATACAAAATTTAAAGTCATCTTCTGTGTATGTTATAAAAATATGCTTATCCAGAAACATCATGCTTTATAAAAATTGGTGTTATTTCTAGGCTGCAGAACAAAGCCAATTAGTTTCTAGGTTTAATTCATTTTATTTACAGATTTATATAGAAATGGTTTAAAAATACATTCACAAAAATGAGAAACCCTTTTCTTTTTGGATTGCAGTGAAATAATAATGTGACTTGTCAATTAATCTGTAAAATTAGTGTAGGAGTAGAGGCCTGATAGTATTTAAGAATAAAATAGGTTTCTGAAGACTCAAAATGACAAAAGCTTCAGTTTTGTTCCTGCCAATATGCTGATTCATCTCAGGCTCACACACAGGCTCAGTATTACCAGAAATGTTTCAAACAAAGATAAATACTTGAGAGAAAACATCTGCGTCTCAAATCAGAAACACTATGTAATGTTTAGTATCTCAAGAAAATTATGATGTCTGCTCTGAAAGTAATGCCTCCTGTTTTATGACGTAAGACCACAACATCAAATGTTGGTATTATGGAAGTAAAGGTTGAACCTTCCCAGCAATATTCAATTCCATTTTGTTGCTGCGTGACAGATGGCAAAAGAGGGGCAGTCTGACAAAATGGTGTCTGACATGGAAGCATGTAGGGAGCAAAGGTGTATCATTGATTTCCTCCATGGAGGAAAAATCACACCTATTGACATTCACTGATGCTTGCTGAATGGTTAGGGAGACGCAACAGTAGACGTGAGCACAGTGATGCAGTGGGTGATGCATTTCAGCAGTGATGATAGCAACATTGGATCATCTCCACAGGTGCAGTTGTTTACAAGTGTGGCACGCAGGCTCCTGTTCTTTGATGGTAAAAACTTTTAGCAGTGGTGGTGACTGTGATGAAAAATTGTGTTTTGTAGCTCAGAATTTGCTCTATTAAAGAGTGTAACTGTGCTCTTTGTATCTGTTTTAGTTTCCATGGAAATAAATAGGAGACCTCACTTTCAGAGCAACCATTTTTAGCTCAATAAATCATTACAATAAATCATTTTTAGCTCAAAACAGGAGTGATTAAGTGATCTGCACAACTAGTGGCAGTACCTATCCTAATTACTTTCCTTGTGATTGCATAGTATTTTCTGAAATAATAACCTGGTTCATAGCAAAATATAAGTGTGATAATCAACATTTTTCAAAGCAGGGCTGTGAATGGTCTGTTTCTTAAAGGCTGAAATAAAAAATTTTGGTGTGTATATATTCTTACAACATATGCTTAGGAAATGTCTAAGGACAGAAAAGGAAACCTACAAGTTGACTTTGTCCCTAGAGGTGGTTTTTGGAAGTGGCCTGAAGCCATAGGCAGCTTTTGAAAATACTTTATTTCCTTTTCCTCTCTAGCAGGGCAGTGGAAGAAAGGGAGCTGAACTCTAATGGGATTGTTAGTGTCACATGTAAAATTGGCCTGTCCTGTGCCAAAAAAATAGTTCCAATTTTTTTTTTCCTGTAAGAATTTTGGGGATAAATGATGTAAAGATGAAAGATGCTGGCATACTGAGAAATGGGTATACAGTGTCCATTAATAAATTTAAGGTGGAAATTAAGAACTACGTATAGAATGAGATTGTGAGGTGTCCATTCCCAGGAGCAAAGGGGACATGAGCCCACCTCGTTTTAAGATGGAGTTTATTATACTCTAAAGGAGTTATTTGATGTAGTTATCTGTGATAAGTGATGATGACTGCTGTGTCTGATATGCCTTACCCTCTCCATCCTTTCGAAGTTTCATTCTACCCAGAGAAAGCAGATGCCTCGGGGGATTTAAACCAGGACATGTTGGCAATATTCTAGCTAGATTGAACTTAATGATCATAACTGTGATGAAGTTTTGAGTTTAATCTAATACATGGTAGGAAAAAGATGACATGATTTAAACATCAAAGTCACAAATGCCTTTTGTGACAAGTATTTGTTGGCAGGTATGTTAATATATCAGTCTTGGGAAAGATGATGACTTTCATCCTTGTAGATAAAATTCTCAAGATTTTGTAGCAAAGTGTTGGAACCTTATCAAGCTCACTGTCAGTAGTAAATGCAATTAAATACTGTAAGTACAGCAGCTGACATCTTAAAAAAATAAAAACTGCTGTCTAAGACAAGTGAGGTATGTTTATGTATGTGTACCACATATATGGTGAAGGTCAGATGAGGAGGTTGCATTAGCTCTAATAAATCTTTATTGCAGTGTTTATAAATATATTATTGGTATAATATATTACTATCTCAGGTGTCTGATTTGCTTCCTGTTTCTACAATTTTATCTGGTACTGAGGTTGTTATATCCCAATTACGAGAAAGTTTGAAGATTTATTTCTTCCTTGGGCATTTTATTTCTTTTTTTTTTTTTCACAGAATTCAATAAAATTTTTGTCAGATGCACAGACATTTTAATATCTTGACAATCTATAGCTATATTCATGATGTAATTCCATAACTTGTAAGATGATCATAAAATACCTAAAGCATATTCATTGAATATAATGATAATCTGTTTTCCCTAAACTTTTATAGCACTGTGCCCTCCATTTGATTCAGCAGCATTGTAGACAGTCTCTGGGTAGTGTTAAACAGGGGAAAAAAAGCTCCACTTCAGAAAACAGATTTCAAAAAGCCAGTAACGGTGTAGTGCAAAACCTGTGGCATTTGTGAAGCTGGATTAGTACTATTCTCTGTGATATTTTTGATGTCTTTCTATAAACTCAACTTTGAAGCAAATATTCACATATCATCTGTGTTCTTCGTGGTCTTTGTTAGAAACAAATCTTTCATTGAAGAGTACCCTGTAACTATTTCCCTAGGCCTAGCAGATTAATCCAAACTACCTCAGACAACAGTGAATGTATTTGAATTGTGTTGAAATATTAATTAGTATTGTGTGTCAAGATGCAACATTCTGCTGGTTTTCTAAAATTACAGAGCTTCTTTAACATACAAGTTTATAGTAGATTGACTAGTTTGCATCAGCTAGAATTTCAAGTAACTTCATATCGTAATTCAGGGAAATACTCATGGCAGACCTTGTTCCATGATTTTAAATGGATCTGTTGGATGGATCCATGTTTTAAATGGATCTGTTGATTTTCATTCAGTGTTGCAACTCATTGCCCACACTGATTCTACAGTTAATGCAGCTACTGTCTTTTATTATTTTACTTCATATTTTCAAAACACATGATTAACAGCTGTTTGTTGCCTAGATTGCATTATGGTTTTACCCATGGCTGGTTCTGAACATCTCATTTCAATAGATGATTGTGGATGCTGATTTTCAGTGAAGATCCCATGTGATACTCTGTGTGATACATGGTTTTCAAGCCTGGCCATTCATGCATTGTCACTGAAGTACTTTTGGCTTTCAGTTTGATCATCTGCCACCTGATCTTAACAGAATTTAGAACATTCTGCAGGATTCTCCTGTACTTCTGTGAGATCTAACGGGATATCCATTTAGAAACTGCCTAAGAATTTAAGCAATATAATTCATTTACAAACTGGAGATAATGCAGCTGAGCTGTGAGAACATTTGGGAGTTTTTTGTTATGTTTTTATTTGCATGAACTTTGATTTTGTTTATAACCTATTTAAAATGTGAGACAAGTAAAATAGAACTTAAAATGGTCACTTTGTAGTGTGTAAATTGTATATTTGTGTTGCAATACATGAATTTATATAGATTTTGTCTATAATGAATAAATTCTCTAAGCTTGATTTCAAGGAAGAAAAGGGCTCCTGTTTGAGAAAAGCATTAGCAGCGTTATTCTGTTATATATCTACTATTTTTCTAAATTCTGTTCGTAACCTACCGGCTGTTATGCCAGACAACCAATATAAAAATTAGGCAGTATGTGAAATAAACTCAGGAGACCTGTAGGTTGTACTTCTGAATGCAAGTTTAAGTTACTAGTTGAGGTTGTATGAAGAACTGAGAAATATGAGGCTACAGGGCATTTTAGGGTGGGAAGTCAAGCAGTTGTCCTTTTTGCTTAAGTAACTTTATAAGAACTCATACAATATTCTGTTAATTTGTAACAGGACCATGTGTGTGCCTGTAAAATCAGTTCTGTGAAATTTACTAGAGAAATGCATAAATTCACAGATGAATTTTTCTCAAACAAACTTAAGAAATGAGGAGAGTTGTGTTTATTTATTTATTTATTGAAGTTAATATTTAGATATTGTTAAATCCTTAGGAATAAGTGTTTCCAAGACATGCACAAGCCTGGAAAAACCTCAGGGATCCATTTTGTTGACAGAGATATCATTTAAGAGTGGTACAGCCTGCTCGTGTTAATAATATAACAAAGTACCAAATTAAAAATACGTTTGGAAGCAGCATCTTGTGCTGCCTCTATAACAACAAGCCTTTTCTCCAGTGTGTTTGCTGCCAACCTGTCATGCAAAAAGACATGTCCTTGCTCAGGTCATGCCACTTGTGTGATTCAGTGGCTATACATTGACATTTTTGCTATGGATAGAGAGAATTAAACTTTAGTCAAAACAAGAACAGAAATTGAATCTCTAGCTAATCAAGAGGAGGAGGAGCAAGGGGATTGGTTGATCTGTTCATTGATATTTTTAGTCCTATTACATTAATGCAATTTACCTCATAAATCCGAGTCCTGACGCTTTCTGTACTGCTGACTGCCAGGCAATTTTCCTACTCATCTCTGTCTGTGTTGATCTTGGTGTTTGGTCCATCACATCAATGCCATCTGGTAATTGACTGAGTAGCAGCTTGAATATCTGTTTCAGTGGCTGCTGCTTCAGCCTTAATTGCTGCTGAGAATGGCTCATTGAGGTGCATGAGAGTGGCAGTAAGTGGAGCTCAAGCTGATTGGTTTCTATTGAACACTTTGAACTGAACTAAGCTGAACTCTGCCGTAAAGAGGACCAGAGCATGTGAGTGATTTCTAACCATTGTAGATCTGTTTGTCAGTAGAACCATTGCCTTCTCCCAGCAATAGCATTATTGGTCTAGGGAAAAATCAAAGTTTAGCTGAGATTTTTGTTCGTATTTTGTTCCTTATGTTTAAAACACAGAGATTATGTCACTGTAATTTGTGAGCCCTTCTCTGCCCTCCAAGACAGCAGAATTAAAAGCTCAGAACATGATTTTAGGTTGCCTTTTTAAAGCAGTTAGAAAATAAACACAAAACAAAGCAAAAAAAACACCTAAATGCACAGGATTGGTTTCTTAGAAAATCAGGAAGCAGGAGCTAACTAAATTAATCAGGAGCAAACATGAAAATGTGGATGATCCCACCACCTGTGCAATGGTACTGATTAAAAGAGTGTGTTTGGATCCTACCTGGCTTAAATAATTTATACGTATGAGTAACATGGCACCTCAACTCTGAGCTTTTGCAGAAGATGTGCATCTCTTACAAATCATGCTTTTTTCTATTAAACAGTAAAATAGGTTAATTAGTAAAAATATATATATAAATATAAAAATAATAATATAATAATCATTTATAATAATAATAAAATATAAAATCATATAAAATATAATAGTTTAATTAATAAAATGCAGTTACATTAGTTCCATCCATTTCCAAACATTTTTCTGACTGATCATGACATGGAATATAAAATTCAGTAGAATGATTTTTTGAACTTGAAAATATTCTGCCTTACCTATGCAAACTGTCTGGTTATTACTGCATCTAATTAGATGGATGTTTAACATCTTACAATAGAGGAAATATTTTTATGTGGTAATACAAAGTGTGACCACCAAACTTGATGCAGCAATATAGTTTCTGTATCTGCAAACTTCTTTACTTGGGATTTGAATACTGTTTTTCAGAACAAAATACATGTTTTATCAGATTAACACTTGTTAATATTTTATCTGTACTTAATAGGGTCTATTTCCTGTCTCTGTGGAAAATTACTCATTCTTGAGAGGAAATAAATAGGAGACATTATTTTGGAACAGCCTGTATACTTTAATGGACATGTTCATTCTTAGTAGCTGTGGGAGGAAGTTGGGAGAACAGGAGATATGCTGATCCCTGGAAATAGTGATTAAGATTTGCTAGGGAGGCTTTAAGTGCATATAAATTTCATGTCTTTATGCTTCAGCTCCTTCCTTTGGGTGTCCCTAACGATGCAAAATTAATTTGTTTTTAATTTAAAGATAACACTGGGTTTGAAGTATGTCATGAGTACTCAGAATTATTTTCTCCCTTGAAGTTATGGCCATTTGCTTTCTATAACGGAATGGTAGAATTTGAATTGAATTGCAAGTTACTCTTAAGTAACGTTGCATAGTAAATTACTGCAGTATGCATTTAACAAAGTTGACCCATATCTCACATCCTGGGAAAGAAACTATAATGGGAAGGTTGTGGATGGTAGCCTAGTAAAACACAGTCTTTAGAAAGCCTGGCTATTCAATGAAACTGAGTTGAGCAGATTTCTCTTGGATTTTTGTAGTTGAAATTACTTTTGAAAGTAATGGGAGCAAGTTATAGCTGCCTCTGGAAAATAAAACCGGGCAGTGTTGTGGGTTTTTTTTTTTTGTGTGTGTTTTGTTTTGTTTAAATTGGAACAGTCCCAGAGATAGCTGAATTTATAATAAATGAACAGCATATTTTGAAGAAGTGTTGGAGGAATTGCAACATGTTTTAAGAATCTTGTGCACAGCAGTGTGTAGTGTGTATATTCTCTTATGTACCTTTAGGTCAGAATTAGAAACCTGAGAATAAGACTAAGATAACCAGGAGGAACATACACATGTAATGTTTTATGATAAAGAAAATGAAAGGCTTCTGGCTCATCTTTTTTTTTTAATGAAGCATTCAACATGATGTAATTAATCATCAGTTACCATAAAACTGAATCATTTCCTTTCAAATCTCTGCCACTTTCAGTTCCTCAATAAGTGTTGTGCAGACCAGTCTCACATAGGCAGCAGGTGAGAAAACAGCTCTTGGAGTAAGAATTGTTCTTATTTGTGACCACCAAGGCTTGCACTTGAAATTGGACTAATGATACTTCTGATGGGAGTGTCAGATGGACAGAAATTGTTTTTACCAAGTAATGAACTGTATGTTATATGCATTATTTCCAGCTCCATCCTGCTGTTTGTGTGTTGCAGGTTTTGCATCAGATATGTTGTGCTTAAGACTTCTCAAGATCTACTCTGAAAATGCTCTTTACTGAAATATTTGACTTGGCAAACTGTCCTTAGCTTTTCAGTTGCATTTATGACTCCCCAGGGATGTAAACTGGAAATGTGACTATACCATGCATAAAAGATTTTTATTTCCTTTTTGTTAAAATAATTTATCATTAGGTCTGGGTGAAACTTTGTGAATTACAATAGTTAAATACGCTTTCCTGAGATAATGTAGCCTTTCCATAATTTTACAGGTTTGCTCTGCTATCTATGCAGACACTGACAAAGAGGGATGCAGAAATCCTATCCCTCCTCATTAAATGTTTGCACTATAAAGTCTAGCAACTAGCTCTCGCCTTTTGTAATTACTGAAATCTTGAATGGTGAGACTTTCTGGTATGTGTTTCTTTCTGTGTTATAATGGGAAGTTCTTGGTTGCATTGTGGAGATTAAAGCACACTGAACTCATCAGAAGAATTAGTACTCAGTAGCAGTGATTGTCTGGCTTCTCTGTGATTTGTTTGTTTTTCTCAGTTTGAGTCTGGGCAATAAGAAATGAATTAATTTATGTTTTTCCATTACGTATATATTTGTTGTCTCTCTGTTCAAATATGCTGCAAACAGCTTTAAAGAGCTCTGGTCAGAGCAGACACTCTTTTTTTCTGCATAAGTAAAATGTTGGATAATTGCTCTAGTATAAGATGGGTCTAGAAGCTGCAGTTGAATAGGCTGGTTTGCTAGTCAGATATCAGTGCTGTATTAACAGAGTGGCTGTGATGATAGGGAGAATAAATGCACTTCTACCCCAGCTAAACACAATTAATAACTTCTTCTTAAATGTCTTTCGTATTGTCTTGGAAATGTACTGCATTTTGGCAAACCCTGAAACGTGATATTTGGGATGAGGAAGTCTAATGCAATAGTCCTCAGCAGATCATTTTCAGGTGCTCCCTTAAATGTCATGGATGCCTCTGTCAAATGCATTTGCCAGTGGAGAATAGAAAGTGATTTGAGTTTGACAGGGCAAATGTTTCCAGCCTTTGGATATATGTATTATCTTGGAGTTTTTAAATCACAGCCTCTTTTACATGGGGAAGTTTCAGAAGAGGCTAAAGGAGGGAAAAAAAAAAAAAAGAAAAAAGCAAAACAGGTTGGTGAATTTTCTGTTTCTGATTGACAGCCTAAATAAACACCACACAGGAATACAAAGCAATACATTTTTCTAGCTGGGCAAAGTTCCTTGATGAATGATCATTCACTAAAATGAAACTTTTGAAGTCAGTGGATAGAAATAACTTGTATTACAAAGTTCTAAAATACATCACTTGCTTAAAACATTTTCTTTCCCACTAATCTAGTTCTGAATAAACCTTGGAAGATGTGAGAAGGTACAGTTGCACGAAGGAAATTGTGCACAGGCACATACTAATATTTTAAAAGATCACTCATGCAAGCATAAGTGAACAGCCCAAGCAAACAATGGAAAAGCCTAACTTTTACAAGGAATATCACTTCTTTTCCTTCAAGTGTCTCAATATTGCCCCTCATAAGCTTGTAACAGGATGTTCATGTAGATTCACTTGACACTTTCTTTGTTGTTTTTGTGCCTGATTGTGGACTTTTATGGCTATGTTAGGCAATATTACATGCTTTCTGTGTTAGAAGGAAATTTTAAAGATAGAGACAAGTTAATGAAGTTTTAAAGTCAGGTTAGATTTTGCTGCTGAAGAGGGTGAAAATCCTTACCATACAGGAGTGTAACATAGTCAAAATGTTGGAAGGGTCTTAAGAAGGGAATGGCAAAATTCAAAAGAGGAAATATTTGTGAGCTGTTGAAGACTATTTTTGGTTGAGTAAATTCTTAACCCATACCTTATGATGTCCTGGAGAACATTATTGTTCTTGTACTCTTCTGTTTGCTGCTGGTCATTGTTGCTTCAGGCATTGTTGGATATCAGTGGGTAACACACAAGGCAGAGCTTTTATCTAGCCTGACTATTCTTACTAGATTGCTTTGCGAGCTGTAATAGGAACTATTCATTCAGCACTTCTACTATAAAAGGAGGCTCTTTTCCGTTGCTTTTTCAACTTAAGAGAAGTTCTTGAAGCATCAAGTACTGCATTTTTATGTATTGTATCACAGATTCAAAAATTACTCTGAAAAATTGGTTTCTAAGTGGTTAGATTTTTTCTTATGACCCTCATTTTCACTTCCAACCTTCAAATAAATAGTCTTGGGAGAGCAAGAGCTAGCCCATTCAGAGTTGTCTGTATGAATTGGGAATATATTCAGTAACATTAAAATGAAGAAATTGTACTTTCTGTGCAGACTTCTAGATGAAAAGCTGAGCATTTCTAGGAGTGAAATTGCCAGCAAATGCATCATTTCTACTGAAAGTGCTTAGTGGAAAAAAAGAAAAAATACCGGGGAAGTTACTGTGTCTAAAAGTCTTCGTGACTGTTCTGCCTAGAGAAGGGAAGGCTTCAGGGAGACCTTACAGCAGCCTTCCAGAAGCTAATGGAGGCCTACAGGAAAGCTAGAGAGGGACTCTTCAACAGAGATTGTAGTGATGAGACAAGAAGTAATGACTTTAAACTAAAAGAGGATGGGCTTCAATTAGATATTTGGAAGAACTTCTTTACAATGTTGAGGCATTGGCACACACTGCCCAAAGAAGCTATGGGTGCCACATTCCTGGAGGTGTTGAAAGCCAGGTTGGATGAGGCCCTGGGCAACCTGATTTGGTGGGAGGTGTCCCTCGCCATAGCAAGGGGATTGGAACTAAATGATCCAACCCAAACCGTCCCACAATTCTATGATCCAGAACCTTTTAAAAATTATTTTGTTTTTCCTTTCAGCTTGTAGATGTTCTGAAATATTATCACTGCCTTTGACTGAATTAATTGGTCTTTATTTAGAATTAAATAGAATTACTTGGTCTTAGATTGACTAAGATTTGTTTCCCACCGTGAGCTGGTAGAAGTTAAGTAATGTAAGAATTCCATAGTAATGAATACATTTATAAACACAAGGACAATCCTTTTTTGAGACTGAAATGCACAAATTTATAGAGTCTATCTTAGTTACTGTTATGGAGAGGGGAAAAAACCCAGCAGTGAGCTCTATTAAAAAGATTGATGTGTGGCTGGGAGAGCTCTTGACAATTGCAATTTCTTTTGAAAGGGTTGTTTAATGTGTATATAGCAAAGAAATGCTGCGGAAGGAAGCAAATTTTTACAAATTTCTGGAGCACTTTTAACCTAGGAAAATAGTGAAATGATTGAAACATAAATTTTATGTAGCTAGCAAAACATCCATATTAAAACAACTAGAATTCATGAAAGGGAAAGTAAGCATTTCCTAGGTATCTTCGGTACAAATATTCTGTTTGGCTATCATTGGGTTAAATGATCTTGGTCACTTCTCTGCTTTACATTTATGGATGTTTTCTTTTTTCTTTTTTTTCTTTTTTTTTTTTTTAATTTGTATTTGTTAGCATCTACTGCATCTCTTTTTACAAAAATATTTTTGAGTTTTACTGATGTTTTCAAACTCTCATGCCTCCAGATGATATCAATTCATGAAGCATTTGGGGATATGAGATATAAAAGAGACCTGGTTCAAACCATTCTGATTTTGAGTTATATTTCACTTTTGTTCCCTCACTTAATTTTGATTGTGCAGCCTCCTGCCTGTGAAGATATGTTAGTCATCAACACAAATTAAAGTTTTACAGCCCGTAACAGAACTTCTGTGATAGGCTATTTTTAAATTTGTTTTTTTTTTTTTTTTCACTTGTCCTGTTATTTTCTATTTAATTAAAATCCTTTAACTTAAAATAATACTCGTAATTGTGTACTTTAAAATTTTAGTTCAGCTATTAAGTCACTTTCATGCATTGTAAAGAGGTGCAACATGAATCTGCTTGTATTGCAAACAGCAGCTATGCCAGAAAACCTAGGGAATACTTTCAGAAGTTTAAGTGTTCAAGTTAACAGCAGTAGTATCTGACAGTGGGACCAGCGTTCTTCCAGATTGTGAAAATATTCTCAAAGACATCACAGATCAAAAATCAAATGATTGACACTAATAACTTTTTAATGGCTTACAAAAGTGCACGATAAAAGATTGAAATATATTGATCTACAAGTTGATACTCCCGTATCTAAGTGTCCTATTCAGGATGCATTGGATAGCTGGTTTGTAGAAATGGAAGCTAGCTGGCTACATCTCCAGCCCGTCTCCCACCTGCCAGCTCCTCTATCATTGATGAAGACAGAGATGCCACTGGACAGATCTTTTTATTTTAGATTGAAGCAGTTCTCGATTTTGTCACTTCATAAAGTAATAGCTCCCATCCCGGAATATTTTCTTTCCAAGAGTCATTATTTGCATCAGCTCCACTCTTTGTATTGGTAAATATATGGCATTAGAGAAAGTGATTTGACAGCCACCTTTATTTTTTGATGTTTTGATCAACAGGGTTACTTAGAAATACTCCACGAGAGAAATGATTATGAAATGAAATGATGGCTCATCTAATATTCAATTACATATACATCTTTCATTTTCTCACCTTGGCACCATGCCCAGCGCAAATAAATGCTTATTGTTCCTTAAATAAATTACACTGGCTCTAAACTGCTTTGCAATTTGATACATACAAGAATTCCGTGTTTATTTGCTGGCACAGGCTGCTCTAAAGATACTCAACCTTCTGTGTTTTGGCTTCTGTTACTCTCATTACCTTGAAAAGTAATTATGCAAATATCACATTACATTACATTCAGGCAGGCTTTTATTTATTTATAAACATCTCAAAATTTCAATTTCAGGATGTGCAACTGAAAAATGTTTGCACAGGATGAAAGATGGTGCTGCCTTGCCACCCATTGCTGCAGTTGAACAGCAAGTAGTAGATAAGCAAAATTGTCCTGTTCTTCGACTTGCCTACTTATTGAGAGGAACAGAGTAAATTGGGCTGTAGAGATCCAGTCACCATGGGATTTAGCTGTGCACAGGCAGGCACTGGACTGTATATAAAGAACTTTTTTTTTTTCCATGAAAATAAAAAGGCAGCCCTGGAGAAAAAAAAAAATATGAGCTGAGATAGAGATGTTTGAAAGGTAATTTGTTTGAAAAGAAACATAGACTTCCAGCATCTCTGCAATAATTAATAAAAATCCGAAAGCTTGCAGTGTGGGAGTGACACTCATCTCTTAGTGATGTTGATAAGGTGTTGCCCTATTCAAGTGATCCAAGTCACTGTTTACTTTAAATGAGAATTGGAGCTTTATTTGGTTTTTGCAGAAAAATGCATACTGCAAATTGCAACTCTTAAGAACTGCTGGGTACAGAAGGCTACTATTACCAATAGGTAGCCAGAGGGTGCAAAGGGATTTTATGTAGTTGAAAAAAGCGGCAGTCTCATCCATCTACAGAGAAATATACCTGGAGAAATACCAGATGGGTGAGCTTCAGGGTAGCTATAGACCATCAGCAAAAACTCACATGTCCTTGAAATAGGGGTAAAATCTCACTGTCTGGGGAAGTGTTCTAAAAAGCCAGGAGTACTGAGGGAATAATCAGACTGACTAGCTGAAAATCTCATTTAGATTTCTGCAGAAATCTAGCAATTTTTTAGACTGTGGGTGCTATTCATGTGTGAAGATCAGGTTCCTTTTAAATCGTTCCAAATAAGCTGCTTGAAATCTGATACTCCTATAATAGTTTATTTTTATTTTTTTTAATTGCGAACTTTGTTTACCGTTGATGGCTTTTACTCCTACCTAGTGATTTCATTCGAAGAAGTGTATATTGTCAAGGAAAGAGTGTGCAGGTAATGTAGAATCACAGGATGCCTTGTGCTGGGAGAGACATTAAAGATGATCCAGTTCCACACCCTGTGCTACAGGAAGTATTGCTTAACACTCAGGCTGCCCAGAGCCCCATCCAACCTGGCATTAAACACCTCCAGGGCCACTTTTAGTTTAAAGCCATTCTTCTCCGGTAATTCTCAGTCTGTGTTAAACAATCAGTAGCCCTCCTGCTTATATCCTTTAATTACTGAAAGGCCACTGTGAGGTCACCCTGGAGCCTTCTCTTCTCCAAGCTAAACAAGCCCATCTCCCTCAACCTTTCTTTATAGGAGAGGTACTCCAGGGCTTTGATAATCTTTGTGGCCCTTCTCTGGACAGATTCCAACAGTTTCATATCCCTCCTATACTGGAGGCTCCTGCATTGACTTCTCCTGATTTTATTTGTAGCTACTTGTAATAAGTCGATACTCTGCATCTCACACAAGTGACCGGTATAATAGTCAAGTAAAGCTGACCATAATTAAGTGCATGAAGTTGCAAAGTTCTGTCTGCCTGCATTTTTGTGTTTGTTGTCCTACCTGTTGCCAGCTTCGTTGTATGCATGCATGCTGAGTGAGCCTGAGACAAAAAGCATGCACCTACAGAGTAACATTCTGCAGTTTAAAGACACAAAAAACTTGGTGTAGGCTCCTTCAGCTCTCTGTGAACCAGTAGTAAGTGGCCTCAGAGGTAATAATAATTTAATGATACCTTACTGTGCAAGTATCTTATTTCCTTTGAAGCTGTGAAATTCTCTCAAGTAGACTGATAGTTGGGTTTATACTATATTTTTATGTAAAGCATAGCTTTTTTTTTTTTTTTTTGGTCTTATTACTACATCTAGAAAAAGAAAACATAATGACTTCAGTAGAAAAGGAGTTACTGCATGAGAAAGCACACACATGTTCTTTTTGCTGTTGCTGAACTAGAAACCCTGCCTTCATTCGTTGTCTCTCTCTTCAGTGTTTGCTGAGTACCTTGCATACTGTTCTGAGTCTTCCATCTGTCTTGGATTATCTTGTGTTCACCTGAAGTAATTATCTGCAAGTAAAATACAAGAATATATTAAATTTCAGAATTTGTTATTTTGGGAATCAGATTTAATTAGTGTCTGTTTTCAAAAGAACTTGCCATTTGCAGATGCATTTTCAAAGCTGCCAAGAGCCTGTTTAATCTGTGTTGATCTTTGGAAAGTCTAAGTACTTATTTTGGAGATAAAATGGAAATTGAACTCTTCTAAAAATCTTACACTGAAGATGAGCAGTTATCTAATGGCAGACATTTGATAGTGTTTTGTACACTGATTGATGCAAAAATATTAAGTTCTGGCAGCTAGTCATTTAGGGAAAGAGTTTCAGATGCGATCACAGGATTTAGAAGCCCGCATCCTATTAGAAGTAATTTTGCATTTTGCTTCCAAAGCAATTTTGAAAAGTTTCCTTTCAAATGCTTCATTTGAAAGGGTGTGATGAAAAGTCAAAAGCAAAACAAAACAAAACCACAGCAGCAAAAACCCTGAAGAACCATTAATATTATCACTGTATCTGTGGTTGATAGCCTCAAGAGTCATGTTAAGGCATGGGAATTCTCTTGGCAATCATGGCAGGCCACTGTGCGGACCTTCTGTCACTGAGTAGAAGGGATGGCAGCCCTTCCCAGAGGGACAGTACTAGAAGCAACAGGAGCAGCAGCTTCACAGTTCCAGCATTTTCACTTCCTGGCTTTCTAACTGCCTCTTTAGTGCTTTTCATTCCTTCTACTGTGGCAGAAGCAGCTGAATCCTTCATTTCTGAGGCAACACATTTTTGTCAGCTCTGTTGAGAAGTATCAAGGGAGCCATGAAATTCAGCCTGAGGGGACTCCACTTGCCTTGTGGTGCAGATTCGTGTGGTTTGACAGGGCAGCTATTATACAGCTGTTTGGTTGATGAAGCAGCCTCCAGTTCTCATCATTCATCCATGGTCTTCAAGAACCTTAACTACTTCTCAAAAATATCCACTGTATTGGCATACTCTTACCTGGAGAAGTGCGGTAGAATTTCATCCATCAAATTTTAAACTAGAACCTAGATGCCGGAAGCGTAAATAACTTGTACAAGCTTAAATGGTCAAGGGTAACCTTCTTTCCTTCCAGTTGCTGCTCCAGAAGTGAATCTTCAAAATCTTGTGTCATCTGTGAGCCCTGTACAGCTATTAGATTCCTTTGAGCTCTTCCTGTAGCCCTTCCTTTAGCAGTAGGAACTTGTATTGTCACTCAGCTTTGTTAATGAGTAAACTCACGTTGTTACTCATTGAACTCAAGAAAAGAGAGAATGCCAACCATAGCAGGATCTGTGATCCTGTAATGTAGAGATAGATATATGACACAACTCAATTTATGCTTCGTTTTATCTCTAAAGGCAAGTTTGAAGTATACTCTCTCCTATGAAAATGAAGTATTTCATATTATAGTCTTATTCAAATGCTGAACCTAAGAGCCTGAAAACATATTTAGTAATTAGTAATATTTAGTCTTTGGCATATATTTAGAATTTATTAGTGTCTTACTTTGGCAGACCTTGGGTAAACAACAGTCTGGTATATAACAGGTCCTGGCACCGGAAGTGATTCTTTTTCCATAGGTTCTGAACTTGGAAAGTTAACAACCTGGTATTTCCTTTCTTTTCTTGGAGTTTCACAGGCTGTATCCCAAAATTCACACATTTTATTAGTCTGTGTAGAATGATGGGGAGGTGTAGAGTTTGGTCTCCCAAGAGTGCTTTCAATTGGCATGCCTAATTCAAACAAGGAATTTAAAGATGTGCTTTGGAGTGTTGTTGATTGCTTAGCTTCATGAATGCTTGAAACATGCCTTGCAACCACTATTTCTGGGTTAAAAGAACAGGGTTACTTTTCTGCTTTACTTTCTAACTGTTTTGATTCGCTAATGAATGGTGAAGATCTCTGTAAAACAGCAAACAGTTCATCAAAACTGAATTGCAGTTTCGTTAGGGGATCTTCTCAGATAGTTGGACCAGGCTGGAAAATGGAAGGAATTTCATCTTCTATTTCTTTCACCAAGCAGTGTGCAGATTGCAGAAATACAACTTGACTTTCCTCCTTATGAGCCTCTTCAGCATACTGCATAAAGCCATCCATGTATGAGAGCTGGCTGAATGTAGAGTTTACTTATTCTGAATTATTATTATTATTTTAAGTTCAGTGTTTTCAAGCAACTCCATCGTCATCTCTTTTTCTTGTTCATGTAGAATTGTAAGTAATTTTAAGAATCCATTTCTGATCTCCTTCCTTTGGACATCCTTGGTGGTCTGGAAATTATGTTTTAACAGGATAACTTCCATTAGATCATTATCGATCCCTCCATGTGCTGAAAAACCAACCAAACAACAAACCTTCGGTCAGGAGTTTCAACTTCATATTAAAATACAGTGCTTACGAGAGACAGAATGATAGCTTGTAGTTTAAAGAAATTTCAGGTTTAGAAGAACATGGGATGAGTGAGAATTTACTATTTTTCTCTCATCTCTACTGCTAGGGAGCTCCAAGAGAAGTTGTTTGGGTTAAAATTTTCATATTTGGATGTACGAAAATCAGGCAGCTAATTGCTTCTCGATTATCATTCTCTCGCTTGCTTATTTATGGTCCCCCAAGATGGGCTTGATGATTTTAATTAATTATGTAGGAAATCCTGAAACTTGATTTACAGTAGATCTGTATTATTTCTGGAAATTCTTTATGTCGGTATCAAGCTAAAATAATTGTAGCAAATGTGACTGCATAGACCTCATTATGTCTGTGGCTGACAGTGCATTCCTCTGATAGCCATTAAATGAAGGTGTGATTTATTCTTTTGACACTAAAAATTGAGAACTGTGAAAGAACAGAATCAAAAACACCAGAGGCTGACAGTAAATTTTGCTGGAGTGCAGTTAACATTTTGAAACAATGTCACATTACAAAATCCTGTACAAATACATTGTATTTTATTTTTTGAACTTTAAGACTGCTTTGAAAATGCAAATTGAATGCTTCCAGTTATTTCTCATTGCATAGGGTTCACTTCTACCTTTCTAAATTTTATTTTCTGTGCAGCTTGTCCCAAGCATTTGTGGTGTTATATGTAAAAATCAAAATCTTTAAAAGAAATTCATAAAATCCCAGTCTGTGCTCAATCAGTTGGTTGCTATAGATGAAGCCTTAGATAAAAGGACATTGACATTGCTGTGGTGCCTCAGAACAATGAGACTATTTTAGCCCTTATGCAGCATGGACATATTCATAATTTGGACCAAACAAGAGACAATGCATAACTTCCCTTCAGGGAAAGAATCAGTTTGTGGTCATCCAGACAGTATTCAGAGAGGTGTGAGTTGCAGTGCAGTAGGCATGCCCACTGTTCGATCTTCTTTATGTGTGTTGGTGAAAATGTGTTCTTGAGCACCACTCTCAGTATGATGTAAATGCAGACATTCACTGCACTTGTTAATTCCACGTGTTCTACATCTTTTAGTTGCCACTCTTCTTCTATCTCTGCAAGTTTCACAATGGACTGGTCTTTCAATATGGTCAAATCTCCATTTCAGAATGCCATTCTTGGCTAGTTTTGCTTTAAGGTAATTCCTCTTCAACTTCATTTTGTTTGTGTAAGGAAAACAGTGAGCTCTGTTACACACTGGGCATATGACGATGTAATAATTTGCTGTTGCCTGGATATTTTATTTGAACAATTGGATTAGCAATATTAAGAATTCATTGTTTTTCTTTTTGTCTTTATAACTATTTTGCCTTATTTGAATGCTGTTGCCAGCAATGTGTGTAGGTGGAAATCTCAAGTCTTTTCAAATCTCTCTAAATTTGTTGTGTTACTGACGTTGTCTAAAAAGCAGATTTTATTTTGGTTTACTGCAATCTGGAATGTATTTTGTCTTCTTCTCATTAGCTTGTTTTTAAAACTGAAAACAAAAATAACTAAAATGAAAGAAAAACAAACCCTTTTTTGCACTTCATATAAAAACCTTTATTTTGTTTCATTAGTTTTCTTTTACAACTTCTGTAAGTCTTTTAGAAAAATTTATTTTGGATGAAAACTGTAGATGACAAATGTTGAAATGTTTTTCTTTTGTATTTTCAAGATCGAATATTCCCTCAAGAAAGCAGCATAACTAAATGTTTCACCGCTTTTAAGTACTGTTAAGGACATTTCTGCTTAAGATAGCAACCCACATTTACATATGATCATCCTAATTTTTAGTCATTTAAAAAAACCGCCCATTCATCATTTCTGATTTTAAAAATGAATGAAAATTACTCTCAGTAGCAGCCTTATGTCATTAAAATTTTGGCAATTAATATGAAAGAATCAAAATTTGGATAATTTTACTTAAATTATAATTATTTTATTTTAGAAAATAACTGATTTTCAGGACATGCTCATTTTTGTTCTCTTCAAATCTTGGTGTTCTTTCTTTCCTCTTAGCCTGTGGACATTATTATATAAAACAGTATAACTTTTATAGTGACTCTGACTATTTTCTGTATCTTTGGCACTGCACATAATTATTTGGGCTGTGCACCTGGTTCTAGGACACTATCTGGCCTTCTGCCATGCTTCAGTGTAGCATCCATGTTGCTGTTGCTTTCTTTCCCACCTTCTCTGCCCAGATGTTCAGCCATGCTATGTACTCTTCTTGTCACCCTAAACAACGGTAGTGAGAAAATAAAAGCCTCTTTAGAATGCTTTCTGCTTCTAAAGGAGAATGACATCTTGTGGTTTGAAACAGCTCTAGAGAGCCAGTGGATCATATGCTCCTAAATGGAAGCCATCCAGTAAGATGTAATGGAAAAAAAAAAATAAAAAAAAAAATAGAAAAATAGAAACCTGAGAAATTAAAAGCCCTTGATTCCAATTACTGAGCAGTCCCTTGTGCTCTTGACTGTTACGCTTTTTGGACAGAGTTTCCGCAGCATTCCCTTGCATAGTATTAACATGCTGAATTCTCAGCAGTGTAGCGGCAGCATTTGCAGTCTGGGTCATTTGGATAAGAGCTGCAGTTCTGCTCACTGGTCAATAGGAAGCGCCAATACAAGCAGCATTCTTTCTTCCGTGGCAAGTCAGATAACAGCAGTTACATGGGCAGCAGAAACATGGGCAGGCTGAGAAGGTACATCCATTTTAATCCATCCCTCCATTATACAGTTGAAAGCAAGTTCATTTATCCTTGTAGCTTCTCTGCAAACTATTGTAGTTGGGCTCCCAAAAGGCAAGAAGTCTGACTCCAGAGTCAAGGTCTGTGCTGTGGGCAGTGCATGCCATACTAAAGGGAATGTGATGTCACAATTATGTATTTGAATGAGGACGCAGGGAGAATTTTATACATGTTTATACACATTTTATACACACTGAGTATGCTGATTACAACATCTATATATCATGATAATTATATTTGTTCTTGAATTCCTAGAAAGCATTTACCTCACTGTCCATTAATAGCATGAGTAGTTTATGCACTGAGATTAGCTATCCCAAGGCAACCATCTTGTTAGTGCTACATGCTTTACAGTCATTTTATTGGCTTCAAATATAGCTAGCACACATAAAGGAAACTTAGGCTTGAAGTGCACCTTGAAGTATATCCTTTCATCTGTAATTCTTCTAAGTCCTTGTCTGACAGTGTTGGTGCACTTGAACAATGTATGGTATTTGTTCCTGACAGTTGGAGAAAGGAACCATGCTTGGAGCACAAGTTCAGTGCTATTGCTCATTCACTGTGGACCTGCCTTCTTCCCCTCTAAGTTCAAGTGTGTTTCTTAACCTCCCTTGAGCAGATCACTTTTCTATAAATTCTTTAGTTACTTCATATTAGGCACCTTTTTCTTCTTCTGTGTAGTTAAGTTATTTGAAGAATTAAATAGTATTTTTGTCTATTTGCAGAGATTACAATTTTAAATAAAAATGAAATTGTTGTAAAGAATACCTGAACTTCTCTGTAGTGCATTTTAGTAGTTTGCTGTAATGACTACATCTAAATAAAACAGGACCTACCCACTAAGTTATCTGCAGCTGACATCTGAAAGAGCATGTTCTCTCATTGGAAACTTTATAGGACCGTGATACCTGCAAGATAAGTACTCAATAATGCTGCCTTTTAAAAGTGGCTGCTGTACTTCAGATATCTGAGTTCTTCCTGAAATTTAGTAATTCAGCTTGTGATAATGGGTTAATGTATAAGTGGGAATTACTAAAATGGGTCTTGACATAGTTTATTGTAACAGCTCCTTTGATCCTATTTGCTGAAAGTATGTTCTACTTAAAGAAAATGTAATTCACTGATCCAGAGCCTTACAGACCAGAATGGCTATGTCGTTATGTGCAGCTATCTGCATGATAGGCCATAACTGCTCCTTTGCAATGGTTATAGTCTATTATGTCAATCAGATTTTCCACAGAAGTATTAGATCTGTGTGCTGAATGGTATAACCTGGACATTCAGTGGATGTTGCTTATGCCACTTGTCTTTCTAGTTTAATGAGCAGTAAGGCTTTTTCACTGTGCATATTCAATTTTATCAGATTGAATGGCTTTTGCATTCAGTTAGTAGAAAAAAAATATATCTTGTGATGCTTGTCTGGTTTTCTGTTGCAAATATTCATTATGAAGTATGATTTTTGTTTTTATTTATTTATTTATTTATTTTTTAAGAAAAGAAAGCTGATAGGGTAAGAGGAAAAAAAAAAAAAAAGAAAGAATAGTAGTCCTGTGTGCCATATGCTAATACTTAGTTACTGTTTTCCATTTTGGCATAATAAAGAGGCTAATAGCAACTTGTATCATTCTTAGGAACATATACCACTTTCATTGACTCTCTGTGAGTTGTATTTTTCTACTTAGTCTTGGACTTCCTTGGCTTTACTTCCCCTAAACCATCTTTAGTGCTCCAGTTTTTTGTCTACTAAAACTGCTTGCCTGGACAACCTGATTCCTATGCTGCTCAGAGTACAGGTGATTGTAACTATATGTAGGCATACACCCAGTTCTGAGGTGGTCCTGTCTCATTAGTATGTTTATTCTTCTCTAACAAATATTGAAAGATCGAATCAGTCTGATCGAATTAGATGGAATAGCCTCAACTGTAGTATCAGACTAATAATAGTGTTCACAGATGTATTTCTCCCTCCTCATGCCTCTGCTGTAATTAGTTCTTATGGCAGCCAGGCTGTGATGTGTTTGAATTAAACCAAGGAGAGGTTTATTTAAAAGCACGGTACTTTTCCATTTGGCTATTTATCCTGATCTGTTGTGTTTTCCAAGATAAACCTAACACTGTTTTTGTTTTCTGTGTGAAATAGCATGAGCCAGTCACAAATTAGAAATTAAGTGTTTTAATCAGGTTCTTAATTGTGTTTTGCCACTAAAGTGGAGAACTAGATTCTCCTTCATTATCTGTGTCTTTATGTCCTGAATACAATTTCTTTAGCAAATATTTGTTCCTCTTACTTTAGAGTATGATGAGCCTCCTGATGTCTGCTCTTATCAAATTTGTTGCCTTGTGGTTCTTTGTCCCTTCATCAACAGAACAAGTAAAGGAGAAAGCAAGAGACCTTTCCTTCCCATGTCCTTGCTTCACACAACAATGTAAAGGAAGTACTGTTCTAAGGAATCTGAAAATACAACTTCTTGTGCCTTCTAGTGCTCCTTTAGGCATACAATGAGGTTGTAAGTCAGGGAGAGAAGGAAAAGAAACTGTTAACTCCCTTAAGATGTGTAAGGGGTGACCTTTCCTGTAAAACCATATAGGCCAGCAGGATTCACTCTCTAAAGATTATACAGCAGTGCTTTCAATAAATTCCAGTGAGATTAATTGACTGCAGCACATGAAAATGACTGGTTGGGGGCTATAGTGGTGGTGATGTGTTAGGTTTAAATGAAGTATGAGAAGCCTGATGTGATGCAATCCAAACTGATCCATTACAGCTGAGGGTTGCTTCTGAAAGTATTGTGTTTGGCTAGATGTCGTTTGTCAACGGCAGCCAATTTTTTCATAAGAAAAGTTCCTGTTTCTAGTTCACTCTTTTCACTATCATTGTAAAATATGTTGCAGGACAATTTCTTCATGGTGGAATTGCCTAGGAAATTGTTCACTTCAGAGAGTATTGATGTTTTTAACTTGTTTTCCCAGAGCTTCCTTGTTCCCTCTCCATTCAACCCTTCACTTGTAGCCAAATGGCTACTTTTCACTTGTGGTTCAACTAGCAGAAATATGTCGATGATTCTATTGGAAAAAGAGTTGAGGAATAGGAATCTCTCCACCTCTTTTATGTCAGAAGTTTGAAGTGGTTCAGATACTACATAGGCACATTGGAACCAGCAGCCAGCAGAGCTGCATGATGGTTTGCAATTAAGATTAGCAGCTGATAAAGCAAAAGAACAACATACAGTAAGCTCAAAGCTTCTTCATTGCTCTAAAGCTGTAGAGGAAATATATCACACTGAGCTCTCCTCCACTCACTGATGAAGAAATGGAGGTAAACAGTTGATATATTTTCTTTTACAACTTTACACTTACATATACAAGAGAGGATAATCTTATTTATACATCATCACAGAGTTATTAATACCAATGTGCTTAATATTTATTTAGATTCTCTTTGACCTTGAAAGTATTTCTCAATACCATGCAATACAAAAATTGCAGCTGTTAGGTTTGACTGAGAATTGATATTCTGTTTTTTTTGAGGTATGGTGTTTTGAGCCAATGGGAAAACTCATAGCAGATAATGCCAAAAGAAAGGGCTCACTAATGGCATTTTGTGTACTTATTCACTGATAAAGTTAGCTGTGATCACACAGTCACACAATTAGCACCATCAACATATAGCTAAGAACTGAACAGAATAGTAAAGAAAAAAGGAAGTTATATTACACTTACATAAACTGGTTATTTTCAAAGTATCAAGGCTTAATAAAGTTAACTGAAGGAACGCCTGAAATAATCACAAGAGTTTTACAAGGTCTCCTTTGAGAACTCATGAAAGACATTGAGAAACCTTTTCTTTAGAACAAAGGCTTTCTAGTGATTGCATGCTTAAGAAATCATAGCATTTCATGCCCTTTTGCGCAGATCTCGAAGGGACTAAGTAAAGGCTAAAAAATACTTTAGATGATATATTTGTCATAGATATTAAGAAATTACAAAGGCATACTGTTGCTTCAGTCTTCATGTACAGTCTTTCCCAACTTAATTCTTATTCCTGTTTTGTTCAGCCTTGTTGCTTTCATGCGTCACTGTCACACTGAGAGTCTTGTCATTCTGTGGCACAAAGAAAAGCTTGGGAATATTGCATAATGACTGAAAACACTAGACCTGTACTATGTATCTACCCTTTCCAAGCTGTTTTGGTTCCAGCCTTGTACTTGTTCTGGTGAACACTTGCTCGTGTTCCCTCAGCCTAATGTGTTTCTGTCACTGTTTTGAATCAGTTTCAGTTCCCCTCCAACTGCACTGCCTACGTGCTCTTCCTTAGGCTCTGACTTTGTGAGCTGGCTTGTTCCCAAAATACGTCTGTTCTTGCCTTAAGGTGAGGGTTTATGTTGCTGCTGAGATGAGAAAGAAGAAAATCAAATATTTTTGCTTGAGTGCTTGACCTGAGTGAATGGAAGTGCTTTTTACTTAATGTAAATTAAAGGATGCAGCTAGCCATCCCCTCTTACCAAATACAGTCTCTCATAGTAGGCGTAATATTGTGCTTTGTGTTTTACTAGCACAAACACTGCTAGCTGCAGACAAATGTATTTGAAGGTTAAGGCAACTAAAACAGCTGGACCACATGTAAACAACTGTGTGGTTACAAACCAAACTTATTTGTGTATTTTTTCTTTTTTTGAATATATAATATGCTAAGATCAGTCAATGTTTTAACAAGTTTATATTCAATTGTGAAAAGAAAAAAATAAAAGCCTCAATAGTTACTCCATAGATGATGTAGACTTGTCAGTTTGGTGGCTGTTTCTGTAGATTCTTGCAGACTTTATCCCACAAATGTATACTACAAAGAGAAAGATGATCTAAGTCACACTATACCAGGATAGTCAATAGGATAGAATCAAGAAATAAAAACTTCCATTTGCATCAGAGCTGTTGGCACATTATAGGGACTATTTTATCGAAGCAAAATTGTATGTTAGGGCATAGTATTACTCACCAAGCTGAACTTCCATCGCTTGGAAAATCGTTTTGTTTGGAAGTAAACATCAAAGAAATGAGCATCTTTTTTGAAATAATTTTTCCTACTTGGTTTAAATAAATGTAGTACTCTTTCCATTTAAGAAAATTCATAGAAAGAGTTGTCTTTTTTTCCAATTAATTTTTAAAAATTTACCGAAAGGCTTGTATAATGAGCTAATAATGTACCTACAAGGCTCACTTTTAGTAGGCACTACTTGTGGAAATGCATAATGAGTCAAGTAAGTCTTAAGATGGGTTTACATTATAGTTTTGATCCATTTTTACAAATATATTTCCACATTTCCTATTCAGTAAAATCATTTTGTCATCAGAATAGAAGGTCGAGTGGTGGGGAGAACTGAAATTGAATCAAAACATAGTTTCCTTTGTATTTCATATGAGAATACTGATGTGCATAAGGTCTGTGTGTCAGAAACATCAGTGAATTATGATTCGATGAAAGTGAATGCACTCAACGTTAACTGATCACACACAAAAAAGTTTTGATGAAATTGCTATAATCAGATCATATCTCAGAAGAAAAGGCTGCCTATAAAGTATTCTGTCTTGCCTGCTCCTTGCTTCTCATAGCAGGAAATTCACTACAACATTTGTATAGCACAGTAAGGACAAGTAGGATGTGTTTTTTCTTTTTTTTCCCCTTACCTTAGAACTTATAAATAATAGCAGTAAATTAAAACAATGAAATAAATGAAAGAAAGTTGGTAACATCTTTTTAACTTTCTGTGTTCTACATCTAGCTGCAGCAAAGCCTGGAGGTGAAAATTGGGTTGTCTGCTTTTTTAATCCCTACTTTATCTTGGTTTTTACTTGCCTTTGGTTGCTGATCTTTCAGCAGGAAACCTAAATGCAGAAGAAAATATAACTTTGACCTAACTGGGGTATGTTCACAATGAAAAGAAAGCACAGAGGTCAGCTTGTGGTGACAGCAGGGGGAAATGATGCATCATACAAAGATGTGTCTTTTATTCTTGAAGAAAATTGTGTCCCTTTAGCTCTTGCCTTGTATTCCTAACCCTCCTGGCCCATGATGCTTCCATCTTCCCCTACTTGCAGCAGAACAATAAGGATTTTATTAACTGTAATGTATTTCTATGTAGTTGTGTGAACTGGAAAGCAGAACAGATCTTGTAATCTGTTTTCGTTTCTTGCAAGATGAAGGTCTACAAGCTTTAAATACAAGATTTGCAAAAGAAACTAAAAATGAAATTAACAAAAAAACCAAGATACAAAAAAAAATGTGTACAGTCAGGTACCACCGAGAACCAAAGGCCATCAGTGTAGAAAATAAAAGATGTTTTGAGTTTAGAAGTAACATTCTAATATTCTTGACGTGGGACTTCCATAAATTCTATAATTACTTGGGGGAAAAGTGCAAAGAGAAAAGGAAAAAAAAGAAAACAGAAATCAGAATGATTTATGACTTACTCCTTCATGACTACACCTCAATGATGCACTTTTAAAAAAAAAGAATCAATCATATCTATTGATGGATGCTGTATGACTTTCACTATAACTTGACTTATACCGGTGAAGCATAACTTGATTTCTCACCTATGTAAAAAAAGATCAATGTAAAGTCAATATTACAGAGACTTATTCGTGGCTATACAATAGTTTCTGTCTGCCCAATTAAATGTATTGTAGAGAAACACAAATTCCAATTGGTGCTAAGTTCGTGCACAAACTAGCTGGAAAGTGCTCTTATCCGTAGTACTACTCAATTAGAAGAATCTGTGGCATTCTTAAATGATGAGATTTTGAAAATGTATTTCTGAGATTTCCTTAACATTGACAGTGTCATTTCAGATGTCCTTAATAGTGTTATTATTTTATTATTGTTGTTTGCTGATTTTCATCCTTCTGAGCGCTTCTGAAAATCCTTTTGAGGGTTTTCAAAATGATGCAAACCTGGGAAAAAGTCACAGTCCTTTTCTTCCTCATGTCTTTGTAGTCTAAAGAAAAACTCTGTAAATGAAAAGGGTTTGCCTAAGGAAAATTAAAAGATATACCAAGTTGCCTTTGTAAAGTTCGAGCTCACTGAAATGAAGATGAAAGCTTTCCATTTCAAGGATTTACAATCATTTTTTTAAAGATAGTTAATGTGATTACATGAGTATGTGTGTATCTGTGTAGCAAATCATTTTGTGAGGAAGAAGAAAGATGCGTTAGAAGCAGTAGGTGCAATAGCTCACTGGAACAAAAATGAAAGTAGAGTGTGCAAAACATCTTTATTCCCTTTTTATTCCCATGGTATCTATATTCTGTTGCAATTAAATAAGTTTATGGCTTTGTGTTTGGTTCAATCATTTTGTTGAAGGGAGATAAATGTAGGTAACAGCATTTTAAAAGGCACCTATCTGGTTATTTTGTACGACTAAGGTTCCATAGAAAAACCACACTAAGCTCCAATATAAACTGAAATGCAGAACATGCGCTCACTTAATCTTTCTGGTTTTTGTTTGCCTCTTTTCTGTCCTTCGCTTTCTTATTGTCTAGCCTATAGCAGATGAATCAGTGCTGGTTGCATACCTGCCTGTGACCTCTCTGCAGGGAGGTAGTGAAGCTCTGTGTAGCTGCCGTCTTAGAGCTGGATTTCTTTGATTTCTGGAGATGCTGATTTTTATCTCTGCTACACTAACATGCCATTGTGCCTTAAAGAGTTCTGGAAATTCTGGACTTAAAAGTAGTCAAAGTACTGAGTCAGTATTACATCTGTTTTCTTTGGTAATTTGGTTCAACCCTGCATTTTCCTCATGCTCCTTATGCTAGTCCCAAGTGCTAATCAGGGATGTGCATTGAGACCCTATGGTGTAGAGGCTCAGGTGCCAGGAAAGCTGGGGAGGTAGAGACACACATGCATTTCAGAGTATTGAGGGGATAAGGAGAATTTTCAGGTGAGAACAGAGGAGAGCCTAGATGGAAACAGGGCTGATAGTTTGTTTTTTGATCTGAAATGAATATATAAGGAGGCTGAGAAGATGAAACTGATTTAGCAAGTAGGATCTGTTGATAAAGTGATATAAAATGATTAAAAGAGAGAAATCCGTTCCATTTTTTTTTTTTTTTATGTAGGAAAAATATGAATTGAAAGATTGAGAAAAAACATTTCTTTTTAATCTTTAACATCATATACTAAAAATGTGTATAACTTGTGCTTCAGGGTAACTGAGACTTCGAGACACACAAATTGAATATTTTTCAAAGCCATGTTTCTTGACTACTTTTGTCCAAATCCTGAGGAATATTATTACTGCTGCTATTCCTATTCATCAGAAGGATCAATATATATCTTCACTTGTTTGATCAATGATTGAGAGTTGAAAGTAAAACATGATGCTTCAGTTGAAGCAGAAGAAAGTTATTGCCCAGAATATATGTAGTGAAGTTGTATTCATGTATCAAGATCAGTATACTCTCCAGTGTGTGCTTTATGTAGATAAATACAAATTTTTTAGGAGTATTGCAAAGCTTAATACGTTTCTGTCACTTTCTGTATGGTAAAGGAAAATGAATACAAAAGTAACTTTGCAATTTATTTATTTATTTAGTTAGTTAGTTGCCTTCATTTCAGTTATCCAAGCTGAACAGCAATTTAGATACATTTTGTCTGATTCAAATGCTTAGGTATTTAGATATTGTAGAGGACCAGTGGCAAGGTGAGATGACAGGTATCCTGCACATTCATGGAAATTGGAGGATATCTGCAAGTAGACCCCACCTCTGTTTTATTTCAATCTATTGCATGTTGGTATATAATGACATATTAAAGATTCTTCCCTTCATTCTCAAAATTCAGCCATTACACTTTCTATTGCTAGTGTTAAAGGGAGTACTTGATTCAGAATTTTCCATTTAGTTGAAGATGATGCTTTCTGTGGTTGTTGCTGCCAAAATATGAAAGGAAGATACATGTACAAATGAGTTGTACAAACATGCAACTTGGGCCAGCTGTCAGGAGCTGTAATTTGAGGAAGACATGAAGGAATGATTATTACTAAACAAAACTTAGTGAAAATGCTGTGTTTAAGAGCTGCATAACTTGGAGAATATTTTTTAATGGAAAATGGGTTTTGCAGGCTTTCCTGAAAGAAGCTGGGGTATTTTCATTCCTTGTGTCAGAGGCAACTGGATCTGATTGCAGTGTTTTACCTGCACTACAAATATGTCTTTTGAAATAGTAGCATTAGTTAAAACATAGATAACTTATCCTTTGCATTTTTATTCTTCAAAAATGAAATTAAAACCTTAATTTGATTCCCTTCCTAGAATGTAGAAAAACAAAACCCTGATAAAACCATTCCTAGTTAAGCATCTGCTGGAATTCTAGCCTTTAAAATTAAACCTTCCAGATAAGACACTTGTTGGATTTCTCTGTTTTTCTAAATTCTATATTGTTTTAGAATGGAGGACTGCCCTGTTCCTACCAGACTAAACTTCCCACATCAAGAACATTTAGGCCAGATGGCAGAGAACACTGGTGCAAAATCAATATTTTACAATTGTAAAATATTTTCTATGAGGCATAACAATAAACGGTGATTACAGATGATAGCAGCATAGTAGAATATCATGTGTAACTCCTTTGCTTTTCAAGCTAAGCTGTCTTGCATGTAGAGTTCAATTTCTCTCCTGCTTCTTGTTCATTCACCTTCTTTATCCATTGCCCTCCACACTCTTCCTTAAATATATAGCAAGGATGTGCTTTTAGGTGTGGATGAAGCACTGCTATGCATGACAGGGGCTGAGCCTTTGGCAATCTAGAAGAGAGTGATTGTGCAGAGACACGAGATAGTGGTTTGTGTCTGCTATTACAGCAGGAGACAGGATAAACATTGCAGTAGCAGTAGCTAAAATGTTGCAGTAGCAGTATTGGGTGGGATCCACCTGCATGCAGCTATAGAGAAACTGGAGCTTCCTACATTGAATCTGAAGTGAGCCTGGGGAATGGAGGAGATAATGCATTTTCTTTGTGAGCCAGACAGAATTGCTCTGTTCTTCTTGTTTCATCTGCAACACACGGACATAGCAGAGATTTACATTTTAATTCCATTTTACTTGTATGTTCATCCCCCTTCTCAAACAGAAATACTAACTTAAGGACTGGCACACTGCTCTATTTTAATCATCCATTACAATTGGAGCTTTGTGATGTTAAATAAATTATTTTGGTGTTGAGAATTATGTGAAGTTTGAAAGCAGGTTGAGGAGAGTATGTATATATATATACATATATATATATATATATATGTATATATATGTATATGTATATATATATATATATATTAGCACTGAGTAGTTGGCAGTAGGATAAAAATTCATTTTGTATATGAGTAAAATCCTCCTAGTGAGTGTAAGAACGCCTGGTCTTTTCTTAACTGTATCAATTGGGAGCATAGGAACTGCCATACTGCATCAAACCAGTCATTCGTCTACTGCAGCACCCTCTTGCCAGCAGTGACCAAATGATTTAGAAGGTGAGGGAAAACCTGTAAGGAGGCCAGAGTGAGAAACGCTGATTTTGAAAAAAGCATTTATCTTCCTGATTCTTGTTTTGTTTTTGACACGATAGAAAAAGTTGAAATAAAGCCCCAAAGCACTTGTTTGTGATGAGATTTTAAGTTCTCATTTGAAATTAAATAAACTGCTTAAATAAGAAAAAAAAAAGAAAAAAAGAAAGGAAGTAAGATGGTGTTCAGATGCATTAAAATTAGTGCCTAATGCCATATAAGAAGAAACTATTCTTATTTATCATAAATAAATGTATGTTCTGCTGCCTCTACCTCTTTCCATCTGTTGTACACTTGCCAACTGACTTCCTCCACAGCTGGTAAATGTGCTTACTTCACTTTAAAGCTACACTGAGATTCTGCTTCTCAACTTTTAAAGGGGAATATCTTCAGGAACACTTGGTAATTCGCCGATGTCTACAGCAAGTAGGGGCTATATGTAGGCATAAGAACTAAACAGTGTTGCAGAGCTAGCAGAGTGGGTGAGAAATTTCTCAGCTCAACTGCTGACTACTGGGAGGTGGTGTTGACAGAATGTTTAGCCAAAACAGAAACCTAGTCCTCTGTTACTGGTGACTGTAGTGCATATTGCTTCAAATGGGATTGTAGTACCATTGAATATAGTGAATAACTTGGTTCAGGTACTGACACATAGCCATCATTATATTAAAATACAGAAATCATTCTGCTGTTAGGGTGAGTTAGTGCTCAGCCTCCTCCTCCTTTCCAAGTTAATATTTTTGTGAGTTGGATTGAGGACTATTTCTGTTTTATAATCCATTACACCTTCAGCCTGCTTTCTATAATTGAGTACCTAAGTGGAGCTCCAACAGCACTGAGGCAGACAGTCTCTATGGTAGTCATTTTTGGTCATCTCTTAAATGATCTTCTTTGGTCACCTGAAAAATTTAAATGAAAGCTAATTTTTTTACCCTGGGTGGTAACTGTTTATAGGTGTCATCCCAATTTGTCACACATCTCAGTGCCATGTTTTTACTATCTTTTGTAAACTAGTCTCTATTTCATGTTTTCTCTTGTAGTCCGTAGTTTGAGTTGTCCCCATTGCTGTCAGTGAAACACAGTGGATTTTTACATATGACATGAGCAGGTTGATTGACTAGATTGCTGGGTAAACACAGGAGGGACACAACTGGGAAAAAAAAAAAACACAAACAAAATCAAAAATACCTGCCTACAAAAAAATCATCAAACCCCTCACAAAATAAATAAATAAATAAATAAATAAATTCAGGACAGAATATATTCTGACTAAAGCACTATAATACAGAGAAATACACTACCAGTAATGACTTGCAATCCTGCAGTGTCTTTCATTCAGAGTTGTCTGGAAACATTACAGAGATCTCATCATTCATGCCTCCAAAGCAGCTGTCATTCAGGTGAAGGTGAGGAAAAACAGATTAGAAAGATATTGAGAAGAAAGATAGCTAAAATCTAGGAAAAGAGGGGCAGAACAGGCTAACCCAGTTTTCAGGGAAGTTTTACAAATCACGCTTCTCAAAATCAAGTCACGGCTCTGCACTGAAGGTGTGGATATTACTTGATAATATATATTGTGCCTAGACATCACCTTGGGACAAACTTACTGTGGTTTCAGCTGTGTTTATGCTGGAAGACCTAACTTTTAGCTCTATTTTGAGGCTGGTACTGATCATACCCTAGTTTTCTCCAGGAAAGGGCTGTGAAGGAACTCTGATCTCTAGCCCCAGTTTTGGACTTAGAGGATAATGCAGCACAAAGGAAATTCATAAGTCACTTCTAATGAAGATATTTCCGACATGGTTGAGGATATAAAACATTGTTTTACTGCCTTTTGAAACAGGAAAAAATATTAAGGGAGAGCCATATTCTACCAATTGCATCCTACTTGATAAAAAATCTGACAGACTTGTGAGCTGAGAGGGTTAAAGGTGGTTCTTCATGTTGCAGGTTCAGGATGAGTTCACCCACAGGCAGAAATTGCAGTTGTAATAGAATACTCAGTGGGGAAATCGCAGATATAGGCAGTCCTATTTTGAAAATAAAGTGTGTTTATCTCATTATAATTCCTAAACAGGGCAGTAGGACTCCTATTTGTATATTTCATGTTCCTAAAGCATATAAATGTATTTTTGCAATCAGGAAGTCAAAGCTGTCTCAGCTTTTATGAAGGAGAGACTGTTATAGGTCAAGGAATATGATTTCACTGTGTCATTCATTTGATAATTTAATTAGGAGCACTGGCAATTTAATACACATTCAACTGGTTAGTGTTGTTTGCAGCTGTGCTCTGCCACATGGTGGCATAAGGTGGGACAAACATTTGAGCTTCAGATGTACTGATTTTTGTATTCATCGTGCAGTGTGCTGGGTGTGCGTGGGCTGCTGGAGAAAATTCTATCCAAGCTGCGGCATAGCTGTGTCTGAATGCTGACTGATTACACCTGCCACATTTCATTTTTAGACAGGTTGATATTAACCTTCTCTACTATAAAATGTCATTCTCGTTCATGGTGCCTCAGACAGAGTTCCTGAGAGGATCCCTCATGTTCCTGCCTTACAAAAATAAAGGCAGAAGGACATACACCTTATAACAAAGTGATGCCAAAGGATTTGAATCTTCTCCACATCTCCTTGCACTCTTGCCACCATTCTTTCATCATCAAGGTGTTCTGTCTGGTGTATAATTCAAAAGTTCTCATGTATCCCTGTCTCTACTAGTACATGAAATAAAGATCTATGCACAGCCAGGAGATACGTGCATAGTACTTTGCATCTGAGAAAAGCAAGTAACTGATGCTATGAAATGACTTAAAAATCCTTTCTCTACTCCCAAATTTCATTTCACACAATGTGTTCCTTATGGATAATCTTAGGAACCATGAGCGAGGTGAGTGGACAGTGAGGTAGACTTGAGAGGGCTATAGGTAGTGGTGTTCCCCTAGGTACTGGGTCTGGTCTTGGTTAACGTCTGCATCAGTGACCTGCATGAAGGAATGGGTGCACTGTCAGCAAGACTGATGATTTGAAGCTGAGTGGCTAACACAGCGGAAGGTGGTGCTGCCATTCAGTGAGATCTGGAAAGGCTGGAGAGTTGGAAGGAGAGCAACCTGATGAGGTTCCACAAGAGCAAGTGTAGAGTCTTGCTTCTGGGGGTGAAATAACCACTTATATCAGTACTGGTTAGGGACTGATCTGCTGGAAAGGAGTTCTGTGGAGAGGGACCTTGTTGTCCTGATGAACAGCAGGTTAGCCATAAGCTGGCAGTGTGCCTTTGTGGCCAGAAAGGCTGTTGGTAATCTGAGGAGCATTACAAGAAGTATGGGCACCAGAGAAAGGGAGGTGATCCTTCCCTCACCACTCTGCCCTGGTGAGACCATGTATAGAATAGTGTCTAGTTTTGGACAAACCTTTTCAATAACAGTAGGGATCTTCTAGAGTGAGTACAGTGGAAGACCACAAAGATGATGAGGGGTCTGAAGCATCTCCATTATGGGGAAGGGCTGAGAAACCTGGGACACTTCAGCCTGAAGAAAAGGATACTGAGAGGAAATCTCATCACTGTTTATAAATATTGAATGGGCAGGAGTCAGGCAAATGGGATGGACTCTTTTCTGTGTGTGCAGCAACAGAACAAGGGGAAATGGGCAAGAACTGAAACACGGGAAGTTCCATACAAATGCAAGTAAGAGTTGCTTTACTGTGAGAGTGACAGAGCACTGCAACAGGCTGCTTAGGCATTTTCTTTTGTGACCTGTAGTGGGGAACCTGATTTAGTAGGGTAGCTTGACCAGCTGATCTCCAGAAGCTCCTTCCAACTCCTATGAATGTGTGACTTGTAGTCTCCCTTCTTGTTTCTGTCAGTATAACTTGGTACTTGACTTGGGTCTACTGGGATATTTTGGATGAGAAGGCAAAACTTACACTTTGCCTTCTGATTCTGAGAATTATGCTATTATCTCTGTGTTTTTCTTTTGAAAATTGATATTCTACATCATCTGAGCTGACATTCAGTTCTTTACAGTATCATGTTTTACAGATCTTTCTCACCTATGTGTTTAAGTGCTGAACTCAGAATTAACTTAGAATTACTACGATAAGCCATAATATTTAATATATATTTAATTGTTTGAAAAACAACAACAACAAAACTACCAAGGAAAAGCAAACAAACAAAAGAAACAAACGTCAAATGTGAAAACCAAGTCATAAGCACCGAACAAAGTAATATGAATGATAAGTCTGGTGAAGGATGTGGGTTCTTAGATAGGAACTACAATAACAAATATCTGTAAGAAACTGAAACAGTTATTCTTGTGCTGCTCTTTTGATGCTTCTGTAAAAAAAGCAGATTTTTTTTTTCTCGTGACATGTGCCTTATCTCTCACTCGCTCATTTAGCTTTTAATTATTTTTGTAAGTGAGGCTATAGTGACTCATTCCAACTGAGAAATCATTCTGCTATTTTTCTTTTACACAAGTGTAAATATTTTTTTCTATACCATGGGAGATCTCAAACGCACTTATTACTTTAAATGTAAACCCTTTCCATGAAACCATAAATAATCGCTTCAGTGTTTATGCTACAGTTCTGCACAGAATGGTGAGTAATTGGTAATTCATTACCATCTTTAGTTTTACGGTCATTGTAACTTTGATTCTTTCTCCTTTTCTTTTAAGTATGTGTTCTCAAGGATGTAATGCGTCTGTCCCTTTTAACAGTAAAAGTTGATCTTTGTTCTTTTCTTGCAAACCATTCAGTTCATTCAAATGCTCAGCAGAGACATTTGTAATGAGGTCAAGAATCTGACAGGGTGAAGTTATCCAGATGTCAGTGCTGCTGTGGCAGGAAAAGAAATGATCTCTCTCTCTCTGCTACTTGTGCCTTGAAAAACAAAAAGTTATGTTTCCATAGGAAGCAAGTTTTTATTATTATTTGAGATCAGACCAACTCTGATTTTTAAGCAGATCTGCTTACTATCACTGACAACAAACATCTACGGTAAATGTTTAGGGGACATGGTTTATAACAAACTCAGGGTAGGTCATCTAGTTGTCCATCAGTCTTCTGTATCTCAGAGCTATCCTAACTCAGAAATAAATTTATTTAGTAGATATTTAAATCCAGAGGCCTGTTGGACCTTTGTTTAACTTTTGACTAATGGTGGAAAGATACAGGTACATTTCAAGACAGATATTAATAGTAAACAGTTTTGTAATGATGAAGGACGGATTAGAGGTAAATTGGCATCAAGTTATCAGCCTTGTCAATGGGTGTGATTTATCAAAGACAAATAATTAACTCTTACCAGGATGGAAGGAAAAAGCAAGTGAATATATAGTGATACTAGCAATAAGGAAAATCTAAACAGATGGATTGTTTTTAGTTCACTGTATCAGTTGTCTTAAAATGCTGTAGAAAACTTGTTTTAAAAATAGAAAATTAGAGGGGAAAGTGTTTGTTTTGTTTTCTTGTTTATTTTGATGTTATGGTCCTCAGTCACTTTGTGAATAAGAGTTGAGAAGAATCTGATAACTTTGTTTACAGGCTGCACTTTCTAAATGACATTAAAATTTGCTTGATATTCGAGAATCAACAAATTGCTCTGGGTCAGTACATCAAATCACACGTGAGGAGTAATTTCTTTCAATTCCTGAAAATTAAGCCATTTTGTTATAGCATTTCTTGCAAAATGCTTTCCACCAAGGATTTGCTTCTCTAGCCCATCAAGTCTTATTTATGCTGGTTGTGATGATGTGCTGACATGATGCCAGTTGTATGTCCCAGCAGAGATCAGTTAACTCCTCATGTAAAGCTGACATAATGATTTCTTTACAAACTTGATATGGGGCAGGGATGGAAAGCTGGTATTTTTATCAGTGTTTATCTGCAGAAGAACTGTTTGGGAGAATTGATGTTTTGGAACACAAGCCATTCAATTTGAAGCTGTGTTATATTTTACAAAACCTGATGCTTGTCATAAGCAAAATTTATTCACATGGTTTTAGTCAAATCAGGATCAAAGCAGACATTTGATTTATAAATAAAAATAATCCACAATCAGTGAACTACATATTTAGGATCAGTGATAAAGCAGCACAATACTAGAACCTTACATTATGTCTGAAAACACAGATTCCTCAACATCCTTCTATAACTAATCTAAGCAGTGTACAGAGATGGAATGCCAGCAGAGCAGATTCTGGTGGTGTTAGGCCAAGACTTGATGATGTTGTCTTCACCTTTCTTTCTTCCCACTGCTAAAGATTTAAGACTTATTTATTTATTTATTTGCAAGCTGACTTCTCATTTATTTCACAAGTCTGCATTGCTGTGTAATGTGACTGCCAGCTGTCTTTCTCAGTATTGTCAGTTTTAGGGTAGATGACCTCTCAGACTGCTCAGCTCTGTACACTCACACTCCTGCGTGTTCTGTGAATTTTTCTTCAGTATATTGTCAGGCTGCATGTTACCAGCCCTAGATTCAGAACTCAAATCTACTTTCTGTCTCTGCAATAGAAAAGATCCCTAGAGCGGGGCAAATGAACTAAACCTTTATTTGTGCTCATCTAGTTATGTATTTATCTGAAGCCTTGTCTTGTCTGCTGCTTCTATTTATTATTTATTTTTAAGAAATACATTTTCGCTGTCTCATCTAGTTTGTTCAGTGTTGAGGTGAAGTATTGGATATTTTACCCTATTTCTGATATGAGTCTTAAAAATTATAGATGATTCTATTTCCTGGATCTATGTTATTGAGGAGTAACAAAACTCAGACTCATCACTCTCCTGTAAATGTTCTCAGGGATGTGGATGTGAATGATGACTTTTGCTTGATGAACTATAAAATTTCTAAAAAGTAGGGACTGGAGATTTATAATCTCATCTTGTGCATATTTTCTAATTCACTTTTGCCAGTAATTCTCTATTAATGTGCTTATCCTCAAATGGCATTTTCCTTCTGCAGTAGTCTTAGTTCCTCCCTTGTTTTTGAAGGCAATTTAAGCCATTTCCTCATGTCATCAAATTATGAGAAATGTGTGTGTGCGTGTTCACAGTGTAGAAAAAGTAATGTCCATGTTTAAGATCTAATAATTGTTAAATACCTGCACTATATGTCCACTTTTTAAAATCCGTAATCTCTCTGAAGTTTACCTGTGTTTGTAATAAATTCTGATCTGTTATTGGGTATTTAGTAACAGAGAAGATTTGAAGATTTTCTGACTCAGGTATCATGTTCCTTGAGATCAGAGGAAAATGGTAAATTTTTAGCCTAAATATACAAGCTCAAATCTTCATATTTGGTTGTTGATTTTGGTCTCCTACTTAAGTCCCCAATAAAATCTGATTTGCTGGCAGTAATGGGCAGTTATAGTGTAAAAATCAGTAAAATCATAGTGCCATACTCAGTTTCTGAAGTTGGATATAAGCAAAATGAAATAGAAATTAAATAGTAGGAATTCTTTCTGGCCGAACTTTTTCAAAAGTGGCATGTAATTACTTATTCATTCCTTCACAATGTTTTTACTATCTAAGCTGCAGTCTGTGTTTTGAAATGTCAACATGGTAAAGAGAAATATTCTTTCCATTTCTCTTAAATATGTTAGGCAGTTATGTATCCAGATTTTCAATATTGTGCACAATTAAAAATGCAAATATGCCTCTGCAGTTGTGGGCAATTTGTAGCTGCAGTTAACGTAACTATGCATAACATGAAAACTATGCTCTGATCGCCATGCACATATAAATCACCATCTGTACCCCAAATCACTAAAAATCTGTGCAGTTCTTTTTTCTTAATTAGGCAAATGCAATTTTTGTTTCCTGTGTAACAGCCAGCCAGACACACTGGAAGTTTAACTCCGTTGCAGTCTTCATCTTCCTTAGCTAGAGTGCAGCTTTTACAGAAACTTGTATGGAAAAATCTGTTGGCAATGTTTCTATGGCTATTCTACGTATTCTATACCATCATGTTGATACTTTCTAACCATTTTTTCTAACATATAATTATAATACAACAACAACAAACCTACCAGATTGAAGTTCTAGTTGTTTATTCACTTGGTTTGTTTTTCTTCTGTTCAGTTTTTCTTTTCCTCCCCTCTGTTCATCTTGCCTTTTTATAATTCAAGCACCTGGATGAAAACTGCTTGAAGTACTTCATTTTTTTTCAGTTTGCAGATAACTTTTTATTTTTCTCCTACTTTGATATGAGAGGGCCATGTACAGATCTAAAATCCGCAGGACAGCAGTTTCAGAGGATGTTAGACTTCAAAAGCTGTAGCTGTAGTTGCAGGAATTGTTCATAGAGTCGTGGAATACCCAATTGCATGGGATCCTCAAAGATCCCCTAGTCCAACTCCTGGCTCCATACTGGACCACCCAACCCTATGTATGAGAGTGGTGTCTAAATGCTCCTTGAACTCCAGCAGTTTGGGGCTCTGACCAATGCTGGGGGTGTGTGCCATGCCCACCACCCTCTGCTACAGAACCTCTTCCTAGCACCTAACATGACACAAGTGAAACTAGGTTTGTCGTACTGAGTGTAAGAGTTTTAAATCATAGAAAGTTCCTTTTTTCTGTCTGCCTCTGCACTGACACTGTGACAGGAGAGCACGAACACTTAAGCTGAACATATAATCAAGAGTTCAATAAATGACCACATTCTCTGAGGTCTCCTGGTTGCGAAGAAAGTAGGTATTGAAATTTTATGTTGGTGTCAGACTTCTTAGTGCTTTTTAATACTTTTATTGTTAAGCAGTTATAGGAAATCTGTCTGCTAAAGGTCACAAAGTAAGAGATGTGCTGATCTCATTTATAGTAGGGCGTGATGTCTTAGGCCATTTACGGTTATGCCAGGATGTGTAGAAACCTCCTAGATGATTTGGGTTCTGGCTGCACAAGCTGCTCTGTGTGCTTTCAATATAAATGGCTCAATTAGTCTTGGACCACACCATATAAACAAATGAGTCTGCAGCCCAACAGGATGAACTGGGACTTTTTGCATCCTATAGTGTTAGTGATAGTGTTGGGTACAGATTTTGGCTGTTGTTTCTGGTCCCATCCTCTTAGATCAATAGTGTCAGCATCACCAATTGGTTCTGCCTTGGTAGCTGACTGGCTTTCTGCTAGTACAACTGAAGAATAATGCTTGCTAATTTTGAGGTAACTATTACTTGTATAGATAAGGTACTTGCTTTTAGCTCAAATCCTTCTAGTAACAGATGAACACTGACATAAATTTTCATCTACAGCATTTGAAAGATACAGTGCTGAAACCTGACCTCAATTCTATTTGTGTAAACCTATGCAAGTCCACCACTGATATAGGGCAGTAATTATGAATTACAGAAAGTCAAAAGGGGAAATAATTTTTCTGAGTTCTGAGAGATGTTTGACTTTTCTTACACAGAAGTGCACCTTGAAGGAGTTACTGTCTGTCTGTTTCTGCTGGAAATAAAAATACAGGCAGAAATACAGTTCTTAAGGACACCAATTATTAAATTAAAAACTTAAAAGACTCAAAACTATTGATGATCCCTCTTTATAACTATAAAAATTTTCTGTAAAATGAATGCCTTTAGTTTAAATTGCTGTTTATCACTGTCTAACAGAACCATTTTCATTATCAAATTCCAGCAGACTGTAGAGTTGGCTCATCATTATGTCTCCTGGGTATCTTTTGGCCATGTGATCAAACAAGATACTTTCCAATTTAGCTCCTTTCAAATCACATGAGGCTTCATTTATCAAAATTGCATTCTAGGTTGTAGTTGAGGACAGGAAGGTTTCAGCAGATGCAGAGTGAAACAGCTATCTTCACTTTGCCTTCAAGGATAAGGTATTAACTTAGAACTAATCACTAAAGAAGTACTGTTCTCTCTGTGCCCTATCATGCTGTTTTGTGCACTGTTTTTGAACAGAATATCTCTCAACTGGGTAGATATTCTGAAATGGAACGTTTGAAAAAAATGAGAGACTGAGTTCCCTGTCAGCATAGATACTGATGAAAATTTACCTTATGGTAATTTTACTCCTTACACATTCTTTTTCAATTACGTAGCTTTCTAAGGTTTTATACAGACATCACTGTTGTCCTCATTCAGTAAGGAGTGCGTACAAAAAAAGCACTGGAAAAGCTCTGTATTGAATAATAACGTCACAAAAATGTTGACCTACTTTTGCATTGTGTCCATATGCATTCCAATTACAGAAAGTGGAAATGAAAGAAAAAAGTTGCCTGTTAAACTAAACTAAGTTTTCAGTTCAGCAGAATCACATGTGCTACAGAAGATCTATGCTCAGTAATAATGTCAAAATTTGTGTGCTGATGAGGCTATAGTAAAAAGTTCCTATCTGTGCTGCTTTGAACAATTTGTAGTTCAAACCATACTGTATGCTCTTGAAAGGTGGGCTGAGCTAATTGGGTCCTTAGTTTATGTATGATAACTTATTTTGACTATCTGGAAGAGATTTCCTTGTCCTGTTCATAGAACACAGTCATAAGAATAGCATATGATAAGATATGTGGAGCATTTTGAAGATAAACCTCCTCACAGAGCATTCCGTCAGTGCATAACACAGGTAGCAGAGGATCACCTATATAATATTTGCTTGGCATACTCGATTTCAAAGGCTTAAATTCAAAGAGAAGAGAAAGGGGAGGAGATAACTAGTACTTCATAGTGTGATTAGATATAATTTGTCTTCAAAGACCTTTCTATCAGTCATGTCCTATTCTTGTTTTTCCATGAAGATGGTTTGGACTTGCTTGTTGTCTAAGAGGTAATTGTAGTGCTTTGTTGTAGGGGACGACTTGTACATTGTTGAAAGAAAAAAAAATCTGTCCAGCTTGCTCTTTAATTAAAAAATGGCACATTCATAAGAGAAGTGTCAAAGAGCACAAATTGTTGCTCAGTTTTATTGCATTTTGTACAAGTAATTACTATTTGAACATGTTCTTTTGTGAACTATTTTGGAAAGCAAGGGAAGAAAATATACTTTGCTTCATAGTATCTTGCTGATATAATTCTAGAATCCGACAAGTAAATGAATCAAAGCTGTTTTTTTATTTAGACTATTTCAGAGTTTTGATTAGGGAAAAATGAATACAATGCCTGCAATTGAATTAAAGTAATTCATTTGTTGGTGTTATCTACATGGTGACTCCTGAGGAGTCACTAGTCTATTATGTGGTCCTCAATGGTTAACTTTTTAATTTGCATCTCTAAAATAGCAGGAAGACCTGACGCCAGAGGTGACTGAGCTCAGTGTTCACTTTCAGAAGTACTGCATATTTTGTTTGCCTAAATGAAACTAGGAAATAGTCTGTTTGCTTGGATGGAACTGTTCATATGCTACTTTCAGATGTGTCTCTATGAGTGACTTTGAGAGAAACCAGATGGGTTACACTCAGAACATTCTTCGCTTCAGGGATTCTTAGGTGAGATACAGTGAAACAGAAATGCTGTAACTGTACAAATGGAAAAATAGATGTTGTGTTCAGTAAATGTTTTTATATTCACATCCTTGTGAATCTGACACGTGTACATAGCTTCCTGCTTGCTTTCATGGAAACGTATATGTGGACCTGGGTAATGTGTGCTTGCTATGATCCTATGTTGCTTTTCTTGTCGAAGGTATCCCACCTTTAATACTGTCAATTCCTTCTCTTCTGCTCCTCAGATTCTTAGGAAAATGAAACTAGTTTCATGGAGCCTCAGTGTTATCACATAGGCATTTGCTACAAAACTCCAGAAAGTTTAGCTTGATTGCTATCTACTATCCCTGGTCTGAATTTTTTCCTGTAGTAGCAGGCACCCCTCAGAGATGTGAGGAAGTTTGTTAAAGTTCTGAAGGTACCAGGATGGTGTGCTCTTACTATTGAAACAAAACATCTACCTGTAAATCTCAACAACTATAATGAGTGTTATATGATGTAAATTACAGAAGACACCTGTACATATCCAGAAAGAACAATCCTCTGTCAATCTGTTATTGTTAAAGAAACTTGCAACAGATTCTGAATTGTGTGAGAACTTGCCTGAATCAAAACCAAACAAAATATTTGCTCATACCCTTGGGAATCAGAACTGCCAGATTTTATGCAGACCCAATTAAAATACTATCATGTAGCAGATGCTGAGGCTTAAAAAAACAGAGTTAGTTTCAGTACTGGTTTAATCATCCTTTGGTGTTGGCTTGCTCATGAATAATGAATATTTTACTTTTTATTTAGATAATGTTGTGTAGACGCAACATTGTTTGTCCTGCTCTTGGTGCAGACTGCAAGATGATACACATACTATACAGAGTTAAAACATAATCCAAATTACCAAGGCCTCTTGGCATCTGCAAGAATTAATGGGAAAGCTAACGGAGGGAGAGCTTTTTAGATATGTCAGCTTCCAATCTCTGGGGTTAGCAGATTTGCTATCACATATGTGTGCTCAACACTTTCTCATCTAGAATCCAGAATGCAAATATAATTGTAGAGAGAATATTTCCCTCTATTTTCTCCTTAGCTGTGAAGAAAATGGTGCCTACTACCTTCTGTCTTTCTTGAAGTATATGCATACTGGCTTTGCCCGTATGCATTCGAGCTAGAAGTAGCTTGTTAAAATGGATCTTAGAAGTAACTTTTTCTCATTTCCGCATTGGCTTTTCCATATAAATGTTAGTGGGGCTGTGTCTGTCGTTATCAAACAACTTTTGAACTAGGGAAAACAAAGCAAGGTGACTCTTGAAACTTCTTATAATTTACCAGATTTGAGCCATTGAATACGTAGTGTAAGTCTTGACTGCAGTACCAGAGACAAGCTGTTTGTTTCTCTACAATTTAACAGTATATTTATCAACATATTTTGAACTGTACAGATGTGAGGACAACAATCCTAGTGTGTGTCATCAATTATGTTGAAAGCCCCGTAGTCTACAGACTGTGTTTGCTAATACTTGCTGAAATTCTCTTCCTGTATCTCCATTGACAGTATCATGCATTTGGAGTACGGATAAGTAGCCATGTTACTATCTGCCTCCCAGTTGCTGTATAGACATGTTTCTAACTGAAAGTTTAGGGGTCCTGAAAAGTTGAACTGCTTTTTGAATGGAGAATTCCTAGTATTTTGGCCATACAATCCTTTGAGCCTTAGTTCTACAAAACAGTTAATAATAGCATTTTTAATGTAGATTTGTTTTTTTTAATTTAGTCTCTATGATAAGGACTGTCTTTAGTAGTGTGTTAGTGTCAGGTGCAGTGTTTATATGCCACTGGGATGGCTGTAATAAGTAATAATAATACCTACAGTGCAAACATACTAAAAATTTCTCTAGTAACTTTCTTTACATTTTAGCAGAGAAGCTATTCTCTCCCATGGGTTTTTGTTGGTTTATTTGGTTTTGGTGGTTGTTTTTCAAATATATTGTGGCTTGCTGGCAGGAGAAATGCTGTATGGGTACATAATACTTTTATTTATGTAACGAAGAGATACGATAGCTTCACCACAAGGTTTTTTCTGTTATGTTTTGTTGACAATATTACTCTAATAAATTCCAAACATCTTACATTTTTTTTTTCCTTCATAGAGAAACAAAATCAAAGTTACATGTAGTAAGGCAGAGAAAATTGACTGGAAAATATCACTTGCTATTGCAGCTAAAAGTAATACTATGTTGTTGAAGCAGTGAAAGGTAAAAGAAATACACAGTAACTGAAAATCATGTCCCATAATGAACTTCATGAAGTTATGCTTGCATACGGCATTCAAAAAACGAGCCTGTTACCTTTCTTCAAACGTACACCTGATTTTCAACACAGATTTTTGGTAAGATGATAGTAAGAGCTGCTTTACATGCTCGTTAAATGAGATTTGTTCTCGTAACAAGCTTGAAATAAATTTTCAAGGACGTTATTATTGGTTTAGATCTGATGCAAACAGGGTTATTCTAGTTTTATATTTTGGTATGGAGCAGAACGTGACTCTGCAATAACCAAACATCCTGTGTTCTAATGAAATTGAACAAATGTATACAAGAAATCTCATAGTTGTCATATACAGACATAATTTTTATTTGCTTTTCTCTCTGAACCTTTTAGCTCTCCGGGGAAATAAGAAATACAGTACAACAATACCTGCACTTCTTAGAAGCTTGGTTCTGGGGGAAAAAGGGAAATACGGAGTTGATTCTGCTGGGTTGGCCAGCAAATCTATTTTTTTTTCTATAATATTTTCTGTTCCCTTAGCTTTCTGGCATGAAACCTGCACAAAACACAGCACTGCAGTGCCCTTTCTGTATTTATTCCCTCAGGGTGAAAGTAGAGAATGAAATGTTCAGGGGGCTGGCATCATGCATCTAGTTACAGTGGCCTGCTCCCTTTCAGTGAGAAGCATTAGCTTTGTTGTTCCAAGGGCACACAAGCAGGTATGCCAGCAGAAGAGGTGAGAGGCTTACCTGGCTGGATGCAGAGCAGTCAAAAACTACCTTCAGTCTTGCTTGTTTGGATGAATGCATATAGATTATGCATATAGGGCAAATCTATGCATGTACAAATTTTAATTTAGGATTCTGTGAGTATTCATACTAGTTACTTTTCATTCTGTTCAACTTTGGGGAAATGCTATTTTGAATACAAAAGCAAGGTGAGAAAATAAAAGAATATTTCTGTTTTCCTTTATCTGCTAGCAGTTCTACAGCACTATGTTTACATATTGGAGTTTTACACTTTTGCAGTAATGAACGGATAACGGCAGTCTGTTTAGAGTAAACACACTTTAAGCACTAAGTTTCCACTTGCTAGCCATCAAATTGCAGTCATAGAAGACCATCTGACACAGGAAAATGGAATAGAAATATTCCAGGTAACAGAATACAGGCAAATCTTTGAGCACAGACTTCCATTTCTGCAGTAGCTGAAAGGAAGATAAAAATAGCTGCGTGCCCTCCACCTTCCCCTTTTCCAGTCTGGAACTGGGACCTTGCTAAATGGTTAGAAGCCTTAAAAGCTTCTACTTTCTCAACTGAGACGTTCTCCTAGTTATGGTTCTCTGGATCCTGTGAGTCAAGTAAAACTCCCAGGTGCCTTCTCAATGTAGCCCTCTGGAAGGCTGTTCTTCAGAACAGAAATGACACACAACTAAGCTGGTATTTAGTGATTTCACTGATAAAACTGTCTGGAATAGTTGGTTATGGTGATTGTAAATAGAGCACTCCTATAGAATGATTATATAGCACTACTACATATAGATAAGACCCAAGGGAGGGACAATGGAAAAGATTTTCATTAAAGCAATTTAAATTCTAAATTCCGTTCTAATACATTCCTTTCTCAAATATAATAATGCAGCCTGTCTTAGTGCATATTATGTAAATAGTGCTAGTGACAAAAATTCTTACTGTTTGCCTGTAATGCAGTCAGACTCCAAAGTTCCTGATTTTACCATAATACAAATAGCTGAAAGTCAAGGAGGTGCGATATTGCTTGGGAGTTTTCTTCCAACCAAGATTAAATTAAGCAGGTTGCTTTGAGAGCTGTTTGAAAACATAAGTTTAATTAATTAATAGTTAAGGGCACAAACTTCTGATTAAGTGTAGTCTGTGAAAAAGAAAAAAAAATGATAAAATGATTTTTTCTTTTTCAAAGAAAATTAATCAAGTACTGGTTGTTTTTAATTGGTTTTACCCCTGCTGTCTTGCCCACTCTTACCTGATTTGCTAATTAGACTACATGCCATCAAGACATGATCAAGTCTGCTTGCCTGCAGAGTGCCTGATGCTTTAGGCTGTAAGTTCCTGAGAACGGTCAGGGAGAGTGGAGCAAAATAAAAAGAGTGAAACTGAGGAGAAATCAGTGAGCGCACAAAAAAATGTAGATTTTCAAGCAGTTCAGGTGCTGAGATGGGGCTAAGAAAGTCATGTTTTATGAGCCTTTTACTACATAATGAGCTTTCTTTTTCCTTCTCTTTAAAGATATCAGTACGTTCATTAATTTTAGTGACTTAGTTTTTATGGACCAAATTTGTAAAGATGTTTTTACGAATTGATCCCCATGGTTATTAAGCTCCTTGATGTTATTGAGAATGTCACTAGATGCTAATCTGTATCCCTAAGCAGTTTGGAAAGTCACTGAATAATCATTTTTATTGGGTTTGAGATCAGGTCTGGATCATCTGGATCGAGAGAAAGAAAATTTAGGGTGGTTTGGATAAAGAACAGAACTTATGCAATTTAGAGTGAGAGTGAAATAGAGGAAACAGCAATCCATGAAATAATACAAATATCCTTGAGCTCCCAAATCCCTGAGGTGTCCTCATTGATGAAATCAGTTGTGGTGTTTAGTTGGGTATGTACACGTTCTTTGGAACTTCAAAATAATTCAATTTCTAACATTCTAAAGTTTTTTTACTTGTACTGATGTCGAACTGGAGATGATTCAGCCAGTTTCCTTTCTTCTGGAGCTGAATTCTTCCAGCTATTACTAAAGTCTGTAGGAACTAAGTACTCATACAGTTGCTTCCATAAAATTGTGAAGAATTATCGTGTGGGATCAGCATATTGTCTGTTTGTGTGTATTCTGTCTCAGAAAGTAGCTGACACCATGGCTGTAGGGAAGAATATAGAAACCATGAAAAACGAATGGTTTCTTCTGAGAAATCTTCCAGCCTTCTGATATGTTGGGCTTGATCACCTCCTAGACAAATGAAATTAAAACTTTATTGAAACTCCCTGGAAGGCAAGATTAAACTTTTTCTATTAAATTAAACTCCCTGGTCAAAGAAGTGAAAGACTCAAAGCAGACACTATCAGTGGTTAGAGAAGATAATTATCCTTGCAGCAGTGAGAGAAAAATCATAGCAATAGAAAATTCTTACCCAAGAGGACAAAACTTTTCCTATTAGAAAATCTTTTAGAAGAGCCTTAGAGATTAGAAAAATCAAGTTCAAATAGAAAATAAAGATGGTCATCTGTTCCTATGCACTGTTTTATTAAAGCTATACTGTGAGATTCTTTACTACTTCAGCTCTTCTTTTTTCTTGCGGGTGCAAGAAGAATTGTGTATGTTGCTCTGTGACCTTTCATTGGAAGGACCAAAGCAAATATAAAGCATACAGTTTTAGTGTTCAATGTGCACAAAATGGTTCTTCCCATCTTTCATGTACATCTAATTTCATGTTAATGTTACTATTGTGGACAGTGCACATATACAGTGGTGCTGAAGCACATGTACAAAAGGAATATCAGAGGAACACTGTCAGTTTTTTCTATGTGTCGATGCCTACTACCTTTATTTTGGTCAAGCTGCCTTTCCCACTGGAGGTGATCACTTTCAGACATGGTTTGAATATACTGATCCTGACTGACATTTTGTACCAATTTTGTACTGATGGCTACAGTGGTACTGCCACACTGGTGGTGGCCTTTCAGTTAAACATTCTTGAACCTGTATTAACCTTTCTTATTGAGGAGGAGCTTTTCTATTACTGAAGTTTCTTTGCTGCTGACATCATCATGTCAGTTAGTGTCATTTGAATTGAAAGACTATTCCTGGTCAAGCCAGATTGTCAATTGCTTTCGGGTGCTTCATGTTGCATTTTCATTATTGATCAGTCTGTGGACAGAATGACTCTCAGCTCTCCATAAGAATGCCTGTTTAGGGGTATTCTGTTTTTGTTGTTGTTCATTTTTCCTTCTCCCCACAATCTGTAACAAATAATTATCTCAGCACTGAGGTCTGAGCAGGCAATTCAATTACTGTGGCTTAAAAAGTTATCATCTGTTAGCTAAGGCACATTAACATTTCCGTGCACGGGTTTTTAATACTTAGCACTCTGGTTATTTTACTGTGCAGCTGATGGCTGGCAATTTGCTGGTTGTTCTGTCATTCTGGGTCATGTAGCTTAAAGCCGAGAAAGTACTTTTACAGCTGATTATTAAGAACTAAATTTATGAAGGCTTTAGAACCTCAAGGAAAGAAGTAAGAACCAGATATCTTGGAAATTAGTTTATGCAGATCTGCCCCAACAAGCTGCTTTCTTATCCTATGAAATGTAAACTTGTTATTTCCTTGCTGGTATGTCTCTGTGCAAAGACTTAGAAGGAAATAATATGGCCGACATATGGATTGCCTAGATGTTTTTGATGGATCTAGAATTCCAGGGTTCTATTAGGCAAGTCCATTTAGGCTCAAACTCTACAAATGGACGTACAGTTCAGACCAAGCCTCAGGGATCTGCTGTGAGGTGGTCTGCCATGTGGATTAAACAATGTGGAATAGTTGCAGTTTCTTCAGGTAGCCACTGGTCAAATCTAGTGGTTGGTTATCATGAGAAAATGAGATAAGGGATAATTATGTAATACAGACTGAGGTATGTAAAAAGGTGATTTTGGTACTAGCAATAAAATCGAGGTGTCTGCAAGATGCAGTTTTCCCTCCCAAAGTATTTGCAAGCAAGTCTAATAAAAATGAGTGAGAGCTGTGAAAGTGGTGAGAGCACTGCAGAAACAAGGAGGAGACTCTTGGTCTGTCTTGCTTTTTCATTCTTTCACTTGCAAATTGTAGAATGTTTGTTATATGTTCCCTCAGTTCAAGCACAAATAGCTTATCAAATTCCTATAAGCTGCTTGTGGTCCTCTCTGCATTTGGGGTTTATATGAACTGTCAAAAGAAAATAATGCTTTATGTTAGACCTAGGACTAGAAGTGTGTTTCAGTAATGATGGATGATCAGAATCATGCAAGCATGATGAAAAGATCTCAGAGGAATTTTGCTCAATTTTTTTCCCATATGGGAATATCCTGTGAAACCAATTAAAAGTAAAACTAAGAGGATTCAGTTCAATTTGTTCCAAACAGCTTCTGTATGTAATAAATAGCAATTGCTCTTTTTTTTTTTTTTCTTTTTGCAGATTTTTTTTTTTAAATCATCCATCATAAGGTGCATAATTAGCTCTGCTAGCAAATCTCAAAGGCTGTTTTTAAAAATCTGTGAAAATTTTCCCAGAAGGACTTAATTTCTCTCTGCTCAATGTGGCTTTGTAGTTTAGGGCCATTGCTCCTATCCTTAAGAATAGAATATCTTCACACGGACTAGCCAACCCTTCATGTAAACATGCTTTCACACTTTTGGTTCCTTTGTGTCTGTAACTGAAATATCCCCCTCCTATATCACTTGGGAAAAAAAAAAAAAAAGCCTCAATAATAGCTACATAAATCTGCTAATTTGCCTGTGCTGGAGGCTTTGTGTAGGCCATCCAGTTCATGCAGATTGGTTCAAGTAGGTCACCACAGCACGATGTTGTGTCACGTAATCTGACACAGAGATGAGTCCTGGACTGATTGTGAGGGCTGTCACGTGGGTGGCAAAGGGGTATTGACTGGCACAGCAGAACTTGAATGACCATTGATGGCAGCAGCTTGTTCAAAAATAACTGTGGTGTGTAGAGTGGAGCCTGGGCTCTGCAGGATGCTAAGCTGTGTTTTTAAAGAATACAGAAAGCTGTCCCTTTGCTCTGTGTAACCTTTTCAAACTCTGTGTGCTTCATCATTCAGAAATTTTATAGTTAATAGTTCTTACCTGGAAATTCGGTAGTTGGAAGATGATGTTTAAGAAGCAGTAGCTCCTTGGGCAGGATAGGGGGTTTTCCCAAGGCAGACTGTCCTGAAGGTTCAGCAGCATTTTCCAGAATGATTTTGCACAAATCGTTGTGTTCTGTTCCTTTATGTTCTACAAAACTTTTACTGTTTGTAGCTTATTATCTCTACTAAGAGTTAAGGCTAATCTCCATGTAACTTGTCTTTGATACAGCTTAATATGGATAAAATACACAATTGGAGGACTTGTGTCAAGTTTTGCCACAGAGCAACTGGGGCTTTTAACATTATACATAGTCATGTTTTGATTCAGATTACTGGTGTATAAAGCTTAGGTAACTGATGAATTAAAATCAATTACAAAAGATGAGCTGAATGGAAAGCTTGATAAAGTGAGGGACTTCTGGAATGATTAGCCTACTATCATCACCTTGAGTAGTAGGGACTTAAAATATTCCTGGACTATCTGCCTCTTTGATCTACAGTAGGTGATAAAGACAACTTTGTCTTCTTAAGGTATTTATGTAGCTGAGGAGCGTGACTGGAGATATGGTGACATTTTGGAATCCATTTTGGATAAGAGAAGACAAAGCCAAGGCTCATACATTCAGAGGGTCTTCCTGGACCCTTAATCCTGAGCTAAGTACACTCTGCTGCAATCATCTACAAGCGCAGATGCTAGAAAATAGCTCAGATGTCTCCACTGGCCATGAAAGCACGCAACAAGCCACTGTACAGTCTGCTCTCTGACCTGTGCAGCCACATGAGCAGAGAATGCCACAGCACAAGCTCTAAGTGTGCTGGCTGTGCAGTATGAGGCACAAACCTCTTTTGAGAAGTCTTCCTGACATCAGGGCACCTTAATGTGTCTGCTAGAAGATACAGCATATTTTGCTGCGGACAGTTGGTTCAAGCTGTACTTGGAAGGTGCAGTTAAAAGGACTTCCTCTTTTAACTAGCAGATTACATGCTATGGACCTGCAAAAAAGAAATAGTGAGCCTGAGAGTGTGTATTTCAGGGCAATATTCATTGTCCTTCTGCCTGAGCTTGCAACATGATAAGTTTATTTAAAGAAAAAAAAATCAATCTGTGAGGATAATATCACTGTGAAAGATCTGTGTGGTTCTGAGGTGGATGTACAGTGCAAACAAATACTCTTCCATCTTGCTGACATCTCTGGGAGTAAAAATAGTCATTCTGTTTGTCCTTCACTGCTTTATTGAGCCAAGGCTCCAGAGCCTGGTTCACTTTGAATTCATGCTTAATGAAGCATAAGTTGTATTAATAGCAGCTATTAAATCTAGATAATGTAATAGAAATTTCAGCTCAATGCAGTGTCTGACAGTGGCTCAGGTAGCAACAACTGTCAAAGCCAAGTTTGAGACGCACTCTGGGGATCTCAGTTCCTAATGCCACTGCCCATGAATCACTGCCCACGTAAGCAGAAGCGAGTTTCTGAGTAAGAAAACTTCTTTACAAGAGACAAAGGAGTTTTCAACAACAGTATCAGTGAAGCATAATGCTTTCAGAGTAGCATACTATAGAAAAGGGAAGAAAAATTTCCACTAAGTGTTAGAGGCTAGCTTACCTGCGTACAACAGCTAGGATTATATTTTTAATAGTCCAAGAATGTCAGTACTTCAGGGGCTTGCATTGCTGGAGGAAGCAACACAGAAGCCTACAAAAAGCAGGTAATGAAAATAAATCTGAGAGGAGCAGATCTTCCCTGGTGGCAGACAGCACCATAAATACGCTGTGCAAAATACAGGGTAGTGTGGGGAGCATTGCATGGAGATACCTAGCCTGGTTTATACCTAGATCAGCTCAGACACGGCAGCCTTTACCAGCCTGAATTCTGTGCTCTGTGGCATGCCTGTGTTTTTAAGATCAGCTGCCTTAGCATCAAGTTGTCATGGGAATTCCTTCACCTATGGCATCATTTATTCACAGGCAAAATGCTAATAGGTAATTGGAGTTGGAGGTACTTGCCTAGTCAGGCTAGTGAGTGCTTTACATTCTCATTCAGCCTCCAGAATTCTTTACAGAGTTAACTTATCTATGTATAAAGTACATTATACTAGCAACACATGTTGTTTCATCTGTTTGGTTTCATGGAAAAATCTAAGTCTAGAAGTCCAGTATCTTGTTAAAAATTAATAAAACTAAATCTATAATGAATGTAATGACCTTCTGTACCTGGATGTAAATATGTTACTAGAAAATGATCTCAAATGTCAGGCAATTCTTCAGTGTTGCAGTCACCTGTACTATTTGTACCAGCTAGCTCTCTTGCTCTGAGTACAGATCAATGTACTCCAAGTGCAGATAATCCCACTTTGAATGTACAATTGCTTTCCATAACTACGCATATGAGAAAAACCTGGTTATTTGAACATTGCAAGTGTCTACTGTGTGTTAATTGCACTTTTACTTGTAGAAAACTTCTAATGTAACTTCATATAAATCAAAACTAGTACAAAAGGCAGCAGTTTTTATGTTTAATACTCTATTTTTTTGGTTTCTGCATGTGTCTGTAAAAGTATAGTCTCCCCATACAAAGTCTACTTTTTAAGCTATTATTTTTATTAAAACTTGCTTTAATAGTCATGCTCAGCATCAAAAGAAAGTCCAGCTCTCGTTCCTCAGCCTCCAGGCAGTTACTCGTTCTTCCCCTTAAATACTTCCACTGATTTGTTTTTTGTTTCTTCCTTTGACTGCTCCATCATCAATGTCCACAGTACAGTCATATACTCACCAGTGCTCCCTCTTGATGAAGAGCTTTAGATGAAGGGTTTGTTAGGTTTGATTGCTGATGCTGAACATTCCTCCATAGTCTGTGCTGCTGCAAGTGGTGAGAAGGCAGAGCTGAGGATGTCTCAGTGTTTATCCTGTATATTAGTAGATTATCCAAGCAACAAGTAGCTGTAAGTGTGTCTGGTGTTTTCTGTCTGGCAGGTGCTGGTTTTCTGAAGCAGCTGTTGAAGGAAGGCTCACATTTTTGAATGAGACAAGTGCATGAACTTGCTTCGTGGAGGGTGATAGAGTCTTGTGAAAGCCAACTCACATAGATGTGCAAGAAAATGCAACCCTCTTCAGCATGGGTAAGTAGATATGTTTCAGAATCCTAGCTGACTTCTTCCTGTCACCCTCAAATGAGAATGGTATTTAGGATGAATTTTCCCCATGGTAGTTATATCACTACTGCAAAGATATTTGCAGAACAGTACAATAAATGTTTTGACTTGACAAAAGTCAGCAAACAAAATAATTCTGTGTAGTCTAGACTTTTGATAGCATAAATAATATTAATGCTTTATTTAATAGGCTTTATCTTAACATTTATTTTGGCTAAATGCCCCATCTTTGCCTTGACATTTACCTAAGCAGCAGAGAACTAAAATTCCACATCAATACACTGTTCTATGAATTAGATCTCTAATTATTATTCTCAGTGACTGAAACCAACTGTTGATGACAAATGACATTTATTTATTGTGCAAAGAAATCTAAAAACAACAATGCTGCCACTAACCTGAAGAAACGGGTGGGATAGAGCCTCTGAGCTCAGCTCATGGTAATTTCAGGAATTTCTACACTGCTTTCTCACCCTCCAGTCTCTCACCAATCATATGCTTATTGACACCTCATAAACGTGTAAAATGGGCGTGCAGTGCTGATGGCTGACAGTTTTATTCTTAGGTGGAAGCTCTTGTTCTTATGTTTTAACTGTCTCTGGGAGTATTGTAGGTCTTGAGAAAAACTGTCACACTGAAGTGTTCCCTGGAATAATGAGGCCTTGTCTGCAAGGAGAATCACCTTATCAGAGTAAATGCTTGTGTGTTAGGATTTAGACTTTACTTTCATAATGTGCTACAAGAAGAGGCTGTGAAAATTGTGCATTTCAAAACCTTTGTTTACTGCCTGCATCTCTCACTGCTTCTTACTGTGCTTGATTTTGTCATACCAGGAGATACCTTCCCTATGTAATTGTATTCTTTTGCAAGTCTTACTTTTGTAAAACCTGAACCTCTAGTATCTGTTACAGAATTTAGGACCCTAAAGTGAATTAAGATAGATAGTATGGTAGAAAATATTTCTAGTTATATATTACTGGGGAAGTTTATTGTGCCTCTTTATACAGTACATTAGCACCCGCTGCTATCTTTACTTCGCACTTGATCATGGGACTGGGGCCGGTTTCCAGTTTCACATTTTCAGTGTGGTAGAGGACTAACGTTTAAGTCCTGGCACAAGCAAAAACTAGCAAATAAATGAAAAGGCCATTTGTATCTGATAACTCTTAATTTCCTGCTTTTCATGTGAGCGTATCTTGTGTTTGGAACTAAGAAACAAAAGGCAGCAGTTTTTGTATCTAATGAGGTTTTCAGCTTCCCTGTCTGGGGAAGATTTAGCACAGTACTCGACTGTTTGAGATACCATTTTGAACTGAGAAGGAAGATCACAGATTTCATTAGAGATTCTGCAAAGGCAACTAAGATTTTCAATTATGAATATAATAAAACAAATTATTGTCTATTATGTCATAAGATACAATAGTTTATTTGCATGGAGAATTATAGCAACCATGCAGATACACTAGCAGATTGTAGTAAGTAATGATGTTTCAGAAGCTCTTAAGAAATCTCTCAATGACAGAAAGTCATTCAGCGATGTCATGTTTTGTCAGGAGACAATGTTTTTCTAATATTTATTTTGGAATAGTCACATAGAGGGGGAAAACTAAAGGGTTTTTATCTGAGCACACATAACTTGTTTTGTTTTCTTTGAATCACTGCAATTTTACTGTGGTTGATTAGATCTAGACCCGGAACTTTGGGGAAGACTATCCTGAATTATTGGTAGGAGTAACAGCCCTGGAAATCGCTAGAAATAAAATGCCTGATCAAAAATGGGCAGTGATTTGCTTATCTTTTCAGTTGATTGCATGGTAGGCTCATATTTTATATTGAGTTGATTATTACTCTGTTTGAAACTAATGTGCAGTACATTTTTCTTTCCTCCTTTATTTTTTATTTTTTTTAAAACTAATGATAGGAAAAAAAATGTTTAAAAATATTGCTTTTATGGATGAGAGTAAGGGAAAGACAGGCAGTAATTGCTCTCTAAGGGAGGAAGGATAATTAGTTTTTAAGAGCTATTATTTTTTTTTCTATTAAGAAAACAAGCCTTGGAGGTTAGCAAGCTGGTGATGGGCCCAGCCTTTCGTAGGTAATGCAGTCAGAACAGCAATTCCTAAGTAATATCTCAGACCCTCAGGAAGCTTTATTATTAAAAAGTGGAAATGACATATATTTAATCGCATGTGGCGCCAAAGGGAATAATCTTTGAGGAGAGTGGGAAGGATTATGGTAATATGTCTTCTTGACTCTCCTTAGGTAAAGATGAAATTGAACTTTCTACTAAAGCCAAGTTAGGAATTAGTGTAGGAGGGATTTATGAAGCCCTGGCTATTGTAAAACTTGCAGGCTGGTAACTGTTAGATTAAATTTTGGACCTGTAGACCTTAAAAAGTAGATGGAAATACTGTTTAAGGAGTGAGACATTTAGTAAATAAGTATATCCCCTGTAAACTATTACCAGCCTAGAATTAGAACAAATTAGATTGGGGGTGGCCTCTGTAGGTTGTGTGGCCCAGCCCCTGCTGCATCCCTACCTCAAAGCAGGGCCGGCTCCATAGGTAGGCCCAATTTAAGTTAGGTTAAGTTAGGCCTTTTGTATTGCATTTTGAATATCTCCATAGATGGAGGTTCCTCAGCCTCTCTGTGCCCATTCCAATGTTTGACCAGCCTCTGTGAATTTCAATCAAATTCAATTTCCCGTGCTGCAACTTTCACTTGTTGCCTCTTGTCCGTGACCAAACAGGACTGGGCTCACTGTCCCTTGTGTGTAGGATACAGGCAACGTTCTCCCTGAGAGATGTTTTCCAAAGCTGCAGCCAGCTTTGGATGCTGTTGCACTCTTGATTTGAGTGCAACATCTGGCACTGTTCTGGTTAATATGACCCAGCTAAGAGTGGGAGCAGTGATTTAGTGGCCCAGGTTATGCTTTTGCCTTTTGCTGAGAGCTCAAAGGTGGCTCTTGGACTCTTCTGCGAATTCAGCAGAGCTGAACTGCATCTTACATTTCTGACATTGAGTACTTAATTGTGAGTTGATAATTAAATACATGTGTTGACATTATGTATTTCACGTTAATGACTAGATTCAGTCTGAGAGGCTTAACAGGGAGAGGAGCTGTAGGCAGAGTGCAGACAATAAGAAATCAATTTTATTCGTACATGTGGTCAGCTCATGTATTACCTGAGTGAATACAACTCCTAGACAGAGGACTTAAAGTGATAAGTTATTTGAATATTTTATGACTGCATTGAGTCTTCTGATGCACGTCATGTTACTCTTCAGGAATATGCAAAATTGCTGACATAAAATATATATTTAACCTCTGTAACCAGAGGTGTGAGTGTTCAAGGGTTAATGATCAGGACATGAGAAAATACCAATAATTGGTGAAATAAAGAGTACAGAACATTATCTTTTATGTGAAATTCTAAAATTATATTTATTGGCCAATTCACAGAAAGTGCCGTAGTGAACACAAAAATGAATCTAGTTTTACACATGTACAGGCCAAGTTTTAAAATAACAGATCTATTTCTATTATGCATTTATTAAATCATATGGAAAACATCAGGATATCAAAAAATCTCAAATGCATAAAAAAACTGGAAAGTGATGTGTTTTTAAATTAAATATACCACTATGCCATGGGTGCAAGGGAGAAAGGAGGGTTGTACACAACTTATTCTCACTATATTGAAAGTTAACTTTCATGTACTTTATTGTGTGTCAAAATTTACTGTACATTTTCATAAAGAGAAGGGTTTTCTTAAAAAAAGCGGTTTCTTTTTGTCCAAAAATCACTTTCAGTTCATATTAATATTTTTAATTGCATATAATCATTAAAATCATCATCCTGCATAAATTGTATATATTCACACCTTCACAAATGCATTTAGCATCTGCAACAAGACATTTCGAGATGTGGTTTATGACTTTTTCACATATACAGTAAGATATTTTAAATAGCAAATATCTCTCCTGGACTGAAGAGACGGCAGTTTTGAGACATACTTAATAGGTCACAACCATAGAGTACGTGTTTATTTGAATCCCATCGGGCATATATATTTTTTTAAATTATGAATAGAGGTGGCCACTATTACGGAGATCAGACCGTTCGCTAGGAAACAATCCCAAGGTACAAAAGACAGACTGCCAACTGTGGTTACTGCTCCTCCACAAGAACTGATGTAGCTGTTTGGAAGCTAATCTGGGAAATGATGAACTGTCTGGGAAAAGTTCTACATTTTTCCAATCAGATGAAGTACAATTTTTTATGTCAAACACAAAATTGAATTGTCCCAGCCAATTAGAGCACAGAGCTGTCACACTCAGTATGATGAGATTATTTCTCTGCACTTCAGAATCTGTCACTCTGAATAAACATGTAAGCTATAACCATATGGCTAACCAATCCAGTGATATTTGAGGTGATCCCTGATCTGCTCTCACATGTTAAGTGATGTTTTATAGTTCCTTGCTCAGGAAGTCCCATTCTTTTTAGTCTGTGTTTGTGTTGTAACCTCACCTTGCAAGACCTGTCTCCCCACCTCATCTATTAGACTTGACTTAATCATTTATTACATTAATTATTCTTCATTCCATGACTGGTTTTGGAGAGGTGATCAGAGAAGAGATGGGCAGCTACAGCAATACGTTTTATTTCAGAAAACTGAAAGCCATTACTGCTAACTTCTCTCATCCATTGTGTTAGCCAACAGGAAGGAAGTCATCTTTGATTATGTGATGGCAATTTGTCATTCCCTGTAACATCAGCTGTGCAGTGCTTGATGGCACTTGTAATACATTGTAGTACAATGATGTGCTGGTGGAAGTCAATATTAGAAGGCTCAGTGTGCCTGCTCCTCCTTTCATGCTATCTGTTTCAGATGGAGCAAACAGCAGAGGTACTCAGGTAGTAGTGAAATGGTGATGCAGGAATCTCCATGGCCTTTAAGTACTTGTACTTAAGTTGTTTCAGATACAGCAGGTTGGGTAGAAGCAGGAAATATATTAAGTGCCAAGCCATTTACACCCTTACTGGCTTGCTGGGTAAACAGGCTTCTGAGCAAGAGAACAGAATTTTGCTTGGGGCATGTGTGAGATCTAACCATTTAGTCGTTGTGCTGGAGGCCATATATGCATTGAAAATCTAAAACGTAACATTAGGCACAACAGCACTCAGTAAGGTCGGCACAATTCTATCCCTATGCAACAGTTAGCATGTGTCTAGAATCTTGTTTTAGAAAGTAGGTGGTGCATTCTAATAAGTTCCAATGAGAAATAACTTATACTAATGTCTGTCTTAAAGAAATATATTGGTAACGGTTACCAAGGGTATAACTGGGACTAATGAGATAAAAATTGCAAAAAGAGTTGTTTAAATTTATTATCAGGAAAAGCTTTTTTCTAATGGTGAATTCTAATGGACTCCCATGGGAAGCAGTAGAAGCCCCAGGCTTAGACAAATTTAAGTAGGCTGACACACCCCGCACTCCTCCCCTAACACCAGAAAATGTATGCTAGGGAACAATTCTGTCCTGTTAGCCTGATAAACTACCTCTACTACATTTTCTTTACATCTAATTTCTACATTTTTATGTCTAAGATTTAATGAGTCTAGCAACAATTCCTACATGTACTGAAATTTAGATGAGATAATTATCAGCAGGAACATGAACCATAGCGCCTTACTCTGCAAGCAGTGACCCAGTGCCACACTTATCCTTGTTGTGATGACTGTGTGCACAGGTCAGCTGCTGACCACAGCCAAGTATTTCTTTGAGATTCTAGCGGGGAAGTATTTACAATAGAATGTGAATAACATTTTTGAGATATCTCCTTCATTTTTTGGATCAGTTTAAGGATGATCTCACAAATATGTCAGTTTGATTCTGAGAATGGAGATGAAGCTTCAGCTCTCAGAGTTGGCTGGAGCTTACTGTTGTCTGTGAAATGTTTTTGGCTTTTTGTCTTTTCAAAAACAGGGTTCCTAACTATGTGGATATTTAGGGAATTGGATTGTGACAACAAGTTTAAGGATCTTTGGAACATGGAGTACAGTCTCTGTTGGGTGTTCCTAGTTCCTTCTTCAGTCAGTGGAGTATGTTGGTTGCACAAAGTCTTGAGCACTTATAACACAGTTTGTGTATAAAAATTCTTTTTCTTGTTTCAAATTGAATTGTGTGGTAACTGTACTTGAATCACAACGGACAAAATGCTGTGGCCCAAAATTACCATGGCCCTGCCTTAAGCATAGAGTATTTCCTACTTAATGTGGCATGTGGCAGTAAGACTTGACTTGTCATGGTTTTGCTCCCTTCCCAGCTCTGCTGGAGGTATTGGAACTACTGAGTCAGCTGCAGCCATTGGCAACCATGCTATGTGACTTAAGCTTTAGTTCATTACCACAAGCACATCCACGATGCTGAGAATGATGAAGTATTAGGCAACTGACACAAACATACTCTTCCTCACTCAAGATTTTTGTCCCTTTCCAGTTTCTAGAAGATTACATTCCAGCTTTGCTTCACATCAATTGGAAACCTTGACTCTTTCTGTCCGTTTTTCATGGGTTATTCTCTCCTACCTTTGTTCACTCTTCCCTAATCAATCATTCAGTTTTCTATAAAAATCCAATTCATGTTTCAAAGAATATGCTCAGTTAAAATAACTATTAACCTTCTCATGTATTTATATATACACAGGTAGCAGACTGTAGACAAGAATTTGTTGCAAATTTCAGTACTGGTTTGAAATATCATAATGATAACAGGGTCAGGGTTACCTGGTCAAGTCCTTTGTATCCATTTATATATTTAGCGGAAAAATAAATAGAAAGGAAAACAAACAAACAAAACAACAGAGGTAGTTTTAACTATGTGTATTTGTTTTTCAGTTGAATTTTGTATTTTATTAAGCCTACAGGAACCTTAAGGAACTTTATATCCAGCAAAGAAGTTGAACTCTGAAAATGCAAAACTTTACACGGAATTATAGAAAAGAAATTGGGAGGGTGGCAGAAAGGCTTTTACTCCCATGAAATTTTTGAGTTTCTATGGTATAAGGATGTAGTACTATTGTAAAACTTTTGTTCATCATTTGGAGACTGTTTTCCTTTGCCTTATACACCCTGTGCGGTTAAAGCTGCTTTCTTTCATCAAACAATGTACTTAGCTGTGAAAAAAATCCTTTTGATTCTCTGCTTTCAATACAGGCACAAATAGTGACAATACATGGCCCTATAGCTTCTACAGCTGATGAATGCAGAATTCCACTTGAGTTACAGAACTGAAAATAGGAATGAAGGCTTTTTCTGAATGCTTTTTAAAATGCTGGTAATGTTTTGAACTATTGTGACTGTTTCCTCCTAAGCAATAACTAAGGAATCTAATCTCAAGTTCTTGAGGGTAACCATTGACATTCACTCTGCCTATCTAGGGTGCTCCACAATGGTGATCTGTAAGTAGTGCTGGAACAGAACTGCTGAATTGTAGGAGCAGCGAGCCCTTTGACAGTGCTTTTTGTAGGGCTCACAGTACTTAGCAGAGAATGTTAGTAGCGTTATTCCTATTCAGAAAGAGAGAAATGGAAAGAAACTAAGAATTGAACCACTGTCAATACCCACTCAAAAGGCAGCAAAATTCCTCGTGGGAAACAGGGGATCTGATCTGGTGACATTCTTTTCATTGCTGGGAATGAAGTTATGAACACACAGAACCTTCTGGCTGCATGTTCTCCTGTAAAGCTTCCATCGTGTTGGTGTTGCAATTTATTTGGTATTAGACATAAGTATATGAAATAAAATTCCACGTTTTACTTTTGTCCCTTTTCCTTTTACTCAGTTCCAGCTTTGCACATTTATGTTTTATGAATCTCTCTTCCTTAGGAAAAAAAAAAAATCCCCAACTCATTAAAAAAAACAACAAAAAAAGAGAAACAAAACCCCTCTGAGATTTGCATCATCTCCTTCAATGACCACTTCCAACATTAAGGGGTTTCTTAGTTTAGTTTAGCCTAAGGAGGCAGGAATGTAGTGCTATTATGGAATTGTTGATACTAGATGAAACATGCAGAATATCGTATTTATATCGCAGGTAGTTACAGTCACTTAGTATTTGCAATGGTGTATTTACTTCTGCTGCATTTTCTGATATCTATCTATTTATTTATTTATTTTCTCTCTTTTCAGATTTGCACAACTGGTGCCTGTGAACAGCTTGAGGCAGATATTAAGGAAAGGGCAGCAGCTACAGTGAACATCCAGGGATGCATTAATTGCAAGGCTTGCTCTCACAAGTGAGTGATGCACCTTACTGTCCCTAATGCATAAACTTTCCCTCAATAATTTTACTTTCTTGTTCTGTAATTTTATCAGTGCTCATTGGTTGTTTGTCATTTCCAACTTGCCAGCAGTTGAACAGCACCTGACTGAGATCCTAAGCAGCTCAGAATTGTCCTGATTTAAGGGCTCTGACTCTTAGATTCTATATTCCTGCAGTTCCTAAGACTCTCTGAGCAATTTCAGATGTGCTGCTTGAATCTGTAGAGCATCGCAGAAAAGTCTAAATACACCAAGATTTGTATTTCCAATCTAGATATTGTATTTTTATATCCATACATTAAATATGTTAAATTAACATGTATGATTAGAAATACCAGTTTGTGTGTGCTTCTCAGTCTGACAACTGCCATTACCTATCAGAACTTCTGCTTCGTGAAAGAGATTTATTTTTTCTAACACTGGGATTTCATCAAGAACCAGTAGACAGACATCTAAGTATATTGAAAATACCTTTATGCAAACTATGTCACCTTTATTTTCTGCCAAAGAAGCTGTTCTCTTACTGTTGCTGTCGACCTCTTGGGACCTTTTTAACAGTAGTGTAGAAATAGTACACAGTATACATCGAGGAAACAACTACACTGCAGCAAGGTAAAATACGTGCTAAGATAAACATAGAAATAAGAATTAAGGTGTTATGCATGGTTAAGATGTTAATTGTCATAGCGTTATTTGGCTTCATTGCCTCAAAGATTTTCCTGGATATATAAAAATTGTATCATGCTAAGAGAATTTTATTGTCACTTTCAGTAAGCATACAAAAACTTGTAGTGCTATACTGTTATGTATATACTGAATTGAAAATGCTGAATATGTTAAGGGAAGAAGAGGCTTTTCTCAAGTCTTGGAGATGTTCTCTAAGTTTAATTTATTTTTCCTCCCTAGATAATTAAGTATCCACATTCTTTTCCACACATCCTTAATTTTGGTATCATTTATATTCCAGAATACCAGAAGCATCTTCTTTGGAACATCCCATAGGACCTTTTTCTGTCGCCTGAGCAGCACCTTTCCTTTCTTCACCTGCTGAGCATGGATGGTGGTAGAAGACATCAGGGTGTGGCATGTGCCAACACCAAAGATTCCATTGGAGGCAGTATCATCACCAAGCCTGCTGGACTCCTCAGCAGGTAAGTGCATTACTTGTCTCTTGGACCAGCAAATGAGTCAGCTGAGTGACGCCATTATGTACAGGGTTCAGAACAGTTGCCAAAGTGATGTGAGGGATGCTTCTGGAATTATCCCCTGACCAGGCCTTAAACTGGGGTTGCTACTGTCTTCTGGCATTGTTTTTTAGCTTAGTGTCAAGCAGGAGCAGCTTCTGCAAACGGGAACTGATGGATGGTGCATGTTCACAGAAAGTCCAGCCGCAGAATGGGAAAGACACTGCACGTTCACAGTAGCCCTTGCTGCAGGAGGTCCTTGACAGTTAAAATGCAGTAGAGCGACTACTGCCTTTTTGAATGGATATTCCAGCACAAACACGTTCTATTTTAATTAGCATTAAAGAAAGATATTGTGAACCCTCTCTGTCAATTTCTAACTTGAAATCGTGTCAGCATAGTTTTGAGATTGATCTCAAAAGCTGAGCCTCTTTAGTTCTCTTTGCAGAGAGAAAATACCCACGGAGGGGATGGAAGTGAAAAAGAAATGTGAGCTAGTGATCACAAAATGCAGCATAGGCTGTTACAGTAATACACCAAACAGTGTATCACTGCCTTGAATTTGCATTTGCAGCTTTTCCCAGCCTTAGATTAGAATTTCAATAATTTAAAAGCATTCATTGGTATGATACCATTTTAAATCTCTGTAGTCACAGATTCCAGATGTTTGATATTGCACACACATCTTCAGAGCTGGTTTTTGGGTGCACTTGTTTGTCGCTACTATTAAAAAAAAAAAGCCACCTTTTTGCGTCTCAGTAGCTCCAAGTTTGCAACTGGACTTAGCATACACATTACTGCAGTTGTCATTTCAGAGTTTGCAACAATAACACTTCTTTGGAGAGGAAAGGTGAGATTTTATTTGGCCTTTGATGGGGTGGGGGAGAGGTGCAGAAGAGGTGCACGTGTATGCATGTATATGTTCTGATTTAGGTTTAGCAACTAACTTATATTAAAAAAAAAAAGAAAAAAAATCATTGCAGGGATACAATATTTAAAGTAATTCAAACATTTTGATATCTTTGTGTTATTCTGCTACAATGTTTTGGCTTATAAAGCTACTGCTGTGAAATCCATACAAATATTTTAATTGTCAGGTCAGCTTTGTGAAGTAGCTCATTCTTGCTGATGTTTTCTGAAAAAGTTTTCTGTTCCTCTGAATGAAAAATGCTGCATAGCCCACCCCCATGAGTAATCTAGAATACATACAGTGATTCTCTTTAGTCTTCTGAATATGTTTGCAAACCAAATTTAAGTGATTGATAACACCCATTCCTGTATTAATTTGCTTAAGTCTAAAAAGGTAAGTTTATTTAGAGTAGAGAAAATACTCCATATTGGCTTCTTGTGTAATGTACCAGAGTGACCTGATAAGATTTGCTTCCAGTAACGAGAAGATAAAAATCCACAAACACAGAAAACTAAAGGCTGTTGGTAAGATTGCAAATAGCTGTTTTCAGCTTGCTCTAACATTTGCTGTGATAAGAACAATAATAATAAACAGGAGGAACAGAGATGTTAAAAACTCAAGTCTAGTTTTAAACCTGAAATTGACATTTAAATATCTACTTCTAATTTTAAATTTCCTTTTTTTTCTGAGCAGAAAGCTTTGCTGAGAAACGTGCTGATAATAAGCATCATGAAGGGCCTGCTTCACGTCAGTAATAAAAGTAGTCACACTAGGGAATGATCTAGGGTACTAGGATTCAGTAACACAAATCTTTTTGTTCGGGTTAGGCTGTCTATAAATAGATGGTGTAGCCCACTTTATACAGTCTTTATTCCTGCAGTATCTGGGCTCAGTTCTTCGCTTTTTTTTTTTTTTAATTGCTTTGAGAGACTAGAATAAAAATGAAATGGGACTGCACCTGTAAGAAAATTTCTATTCTGCCAGTCTTAAACAACAAAATTGAGCACGAAAATCTCTAATTCTAAAATATATTATGGTTCTTTCTTTTCCTACAGCTGTTAGATGGATGCAGAAACTGATTTAAAAAACCCATCACCAGCTAGATACCCCACAACACAAATTCCAAGACCTGCAGGAGCTGCTGCCGTTAACGTTGACGTGGGTAAGTACCCTCAAGATCCCTCAGGTTACTCTTTGCAGGATGAGTTATAGGTGCTCAGGAACATCCTATTAAGCCAAGACTGACTGCTTATTTATTTTTTTGGGACACAGAAGAGAACGAGGCTTATTTTAAACAGCAAATTACAAAAGTCGGTGATGAAACAGTAAAAAGGAACTACTTACGTAGGAAAAAAGCAGAAAAGCCACTAGGCAGCATTCACTTCCATGCCATTTTGGTTTTTATGCATTAGAATGGTTATCCTAGCAAGTGCTGCATTACTTGGTATGCAGAACATTTGAAGATAGATTATTAAGGAAAGAGGACAGAAAACACACCACACAGACTGACCAACACATTGTATGCAGCTTTTTTTCCTCTTTTAACAGTGTATAAGAAAAATATGCTGTGTTACCATAACTAAAATACTCTCTCAACCGCTTACAAGTTTTTTTTCAACTTCTTTTGGTTCCAGGTAGGTTTTAGTTTATTCTAGTTCTATTTTATAAAACCTTTTCTTAACAGTAATGGCTTCAGGAAGAAGAAATAAGGGAGAATTATGAGCCCGACAGTGGGCTGACAGTTGTCACTTTCTCTTGTGTCGCTCAGGGTGGGGTAATGGCATACTTTTCTATAGAATAAAGCCAGACAGGAATTCCAGCTGGCAGCCAGCAAAGCAAAAGGGAACATTTTCCTCGTGAAAAATCATTGTTTAAATCCCAACAGTACGTGTATCCATGGTATAATGAGGTCACTCACTTTCTCCCGTTTCAGTAAGATACTGCAGCAAGCTAATGATTTTACAAGACGGTTAGAGCTGCAAATTGTTCAATCCATAACTAATGAGTAGCTATGCAGGTTTTCAGTATATCAATTCCATTAGAATTTACACTTTGAGTAAGATCATTTCATTTGTGTACATAGAGTGATTTTTCGTGTTTTTGTAACCTTCAGCATCCATGTTCTTCAGCTTCTATGTATGGGTTGGATAAAATCCCTCTCTTCATGGTTCTGACAGCATTCTTGAAAAATACACTGTCCATTTCTACCCCAGCATATATGCTTCAAGTCCTACGTATATTCCATTTTAGAAAATGGTTAACATCCAAGAAGGCAGGAAGAGACAACAAATGGAATTCAGTCTCTGTCGCCTGCAGCACTACAACTCTCCTAATTTGAAGTGGGATTGTATTTTACACCTGTAAAAGTGTGAAGCCAAAGGGCAGCTATGTTATTTGGACCCACACAGGTAATTCTTCATAACAAGCTGAAATCTCTCCTGTATGAAAAAATAGGAAACGCAAAAAAAACTCTATGGATTGAGTGACAGCACTTTTGTCACAGACTTGTGGTACAGAAAGAGGAAATTGAACCCTATGCCTGCTAACAGATTAAGTTCTATATTACTTTACTTTAGAACTGGCAATGCCAGTATGATTGTACCATGTGTTCTCCAGGCTTTGTAGGAAAAGGGTTGGTTCTATCATTATCAATTACTACAACAAGATTAGGCAAAACAGTTATAGGCAAGCAGAAGTTCAAATCCTTGTCAATGAATTCATAGACTCTGGAAAAACATTGTATTGGTGGTTACAAAAGGAGAAATGTGGCTCAAAAGCTGTTAGTATGGGAGTGTTGAATCATCCCACTCCAACTGCTCTTGCCTGGTGAGGTTTTGCTTGTCTCTCTTTTGGACAATCACTTCCTCCTCTTCCTCCTCATCCTCTTCTTCTTCACTTTCATCTGATTCAGCACTGGTCGTGTCTTCCTCTTCGTCATCTTCCTCTTCGCTCTCCTCTTCTGCCCGGTGAGGCTTTTCATATTTCTACAGTACATTCAAAGAAATAAGGGAGAGACAACAGAAGAAAAGTTCCTTCTTGCTAGCTATGAAAACATGAACCCTTACTGCACATCATTTTAGTGTGCTGGAAAAATTCTTGTTTCCATCATTATGTGACTATTAGATATACTACAGTTAGGTAGCAAATATTCAAAAGCTACTATAACAAGAATGGAATGTTAATTTTCCTTTTTTTTTTTTAGTCAAGCTGACAAAATTTAACCCCTCAATGTCAGTTTGTCTGAATTGCTGATCATTTCCCCTCCTTTAGGTGTACTAATGTTTAGAAAGTAACTACTTCATCTTAGGTGCCTGGGGTGCAAAGATGGATAGAGAAGAAGTGATGTTGCACCCAAGAATTCTGCAGTAGCAATTATTTCTGACAGAAAAGTCAAAGTGCTCAATGATACATTATTATGGTGAGCAGAAATCAGAATTGAGCTGCAGTGCTGAGTGTCCATACATACAACTGTTCCGCCAAGCCTTATTAAACGTACTCTGAATGAGGCTTTAGACTTGCAGCTAAGCTCCTACCAACCCAGACAGTAACTCCTGGTATTAATACTACTGTGTATCAGTAACGTACCTCCATGGGGTTGACAGTAATAGTCAGAGCAGAATCGTCCCAGTCCATTTCATTTTCCTTACTGCTTTCACTGTCTGTAGAGCTGTGTTGATGGGCTGTCTGGATTCTATAGACTCCCACGGCTATGATGAAAATGAGTACACTCACACAGATCACAATAACAACAGTAGCCACACTTGGAACAACTGGAACAAGAAGTGGAAAAGGCAGTGGGTTTATATCAATGGTCCAAATTGCCTACAAAACACTAAACACATTGTCTATTTTTCCTCCTTGGCACCTATTCCTCTGCCACCCGCTTGGGATGTGCCCACCTTCCAGGGCACAGCACATGCAGATGCCATTTGCAGACAGCTACTAATGTGTATTGCAACTCTTAACTAAAAAGATACTGTGCCTAATGTTTGTTCTTTAATTCACTTCATCACAGAAGACAAGTGTTTTTGCAGTTTGATCTTACCTGCATGTTGTCCCTTCTGACTACAGGTAAATGAAGCTTTAACAGCACTTGTGAGAAAAAAGTATCTATTATTTCCACACTTTTATTTTAGGTTTCAAACACTCATACTGGGATTTCCATTGCCAAGAAATAAAATAAAGAATTGCTGCTCTGTTGCCTGTGTTACAACCTTGCTTGGAGACTCTTGAGGATTCAAGACATTTTCCTCACTGTTCTGTTGCACTCTGAGAAGCCTTTATCACTAGCTAGTCACAAAAAGACACCTCTCCAAAATACTCTTATGTTATCAGCTCCATAGTTGTACAGATTAGTGAAGATGTACTTCTGCTACATAGCTACTGAAGATCCAGGAGCTACAGTAATTCTGTACCCCATTTTGCTGCCTTGCCTTGCCTGTAAGAGTGGAACTCTGAAATCAGAACAATATGAAAGAAGAAGACAAAGAAGTACTTTGCAATAGTGGGTTTTGCAATAGCAATGTATATACAAGTTTACAAAAAAAATAAGGTAACATAACACTCCACAACTACCTATGCTTTACATCAACTTTGTTCTTTACACACTTACCAATCAGTAAAATAATTCAGACAGATAGCTTTCTCCTGAGTTTAGTTTTACTGAAAAGGCTTCTTGGATATGTATTTTAACTTATTTAGCTCAAATGCTTAGTTCAAATTCTGGATTTAATAATACTAACAAACATACTCTGTGCAGGGCTAGGAGCAATTCTCTGCAGAGAGCTCCAGGCTGAGGCCTGGGAAGCAGCTAGCAGAAGCATTGCAGAATTATTTCTTTAAAAATATTAGAAAAAATAATTTCATTTTGCCTAGGAAAGGATAGGCAGAAACTAAGATGCCATAGAAATGCAGATCGATAAATACAATGTCCTTCAGACCAATACAATACACAAGACACTATTAACTAGGTTGAACTGGAGTACCTAACTTTTAATGTAGACTTTAAAAAGAACACCAGTTTTTAATACTAAGTACATCATCAGAAAGAGAAAGCTCAGTGTGAGAGCTTTGTGTCATAATGGTGCAGTGATCAGTGTGAGGTTTCACAAGATGTACCTACAGAGAATTCTAGGGCTTCATTTGTTGATTAGGCTGAATCATAAAGCAAATACCAACATAACAGAATCATTATGAGAAGTCTCTGAAAAGTCATCACTTACCTGAGTTGTGAACAGTGCTTATGCTTTCCTCTGGATGGTAGACTGACTGGAGAAAGTGTGGCTGTGCTATCACATGGCTGACATGGTCCATATAGTTGGAGTTGGTGCTGTGTAGAATATTAACCTGGCACAAGAGAAGAAATAAGAGATCAGATCTTCTATATACCAAGCCTGCTGGCTCCATATGCTATATTGTATTAAGAAGTTCATCAGCAGATAGGGACATTAGTATGTAAACCCTATAGACCAAATTCCTAGTATTAATGGTCCATCAGCTAGAGATGGTTAAATGGCATAGGAAAATAATCTCTTTAGTTATCCATACAGATAAATCAATAAAGTATCTATCTCTTTTTTTTTTTTTTTTTTTTTTTTTTTCTCTCTCTACTGCTCAGTTTTCAGATGCTCCCAGAAAGTTATAAGTTACTTATTAGCAAAAAACTGAAGTCTGTCAGGGCTGCAGAATGCTAAGGTAAGAAGCATTTTCAATAGAACTTAATTAAACACATACATACAAACCTTCAAAACCAATTACTAAGCTTTGAGCCTGCTGATAAGGTCTTGCACTTCTGTAGTTTTGTTACCTGGATTCTAGTCTAGATAAGCAATTTCTTCAGCATCAGTACATGACTCATGCTGAGACGCATCAGCAGCCATTTTCTGTCCCTAAGCCAGTGTGAAGCAATGGACTTTGTACCAGCAAATATAGTCTCAAAAGAGGTATCCAAATTTTCCTGTAGCAACTGACCATATAAGGGTAGTATGAAAGATGAGGTCTAAACTACGTGTTCAGTATCTGTATACTGACTTTCCTTCTCAAAGAAATCTGAAATCATACAAGTTACCAGGAATAATTTCCATCTGATGGCAAAGATTTTATAAAAATTATTATAAATAGGTGTTGCTTGGCAATACTGAACAGGTGAACAATGCAGGGAAGAAAAGTGTGATAGGTTTGAAAGCAAATAAATAGGGAAAATAATGAAGCCACGGTGATTTACTTTGAAATACAGTAAAAAAAAACAAAAAAAAAACCAAAAAAAACCAACTATAGGAATTAGCTAATGATAATGAGAGTGATGAAAAAATGATGACGACCTTTTACTCCTGTCTGTTTGAGCAGGAGTCTCTGTTACAGCTGTTAATGAGAAGCATCATCACAATGCATCTGACTAGACAAAGCCACAGTGACAACTGTTCATTTCCTCATTGTATAAAACTTCAGAATGCTTCCTGTATTTGATGTGTCAGTCATTCTACAGATTTTAAACAAATGTCACTATAGCCAAAGATGAGGAAACTGCTCAGCTTCAGAGTTAGAAAAGAAAGGCTTAACTAAAAGATTGCTTACCTCCAAGTTAAATTCATTGCTGGTGTAATGCCCATTCAGCTCAGAGCACTTGATCCTGAATTTTCTCTCAAAGGTGGCAGAAGTGTACCAGTTACGGTATCGAATCCGCTGAAGAACCTGTTCATAATTGTGCATGGTGTCCACACCTGAAATGGTGGCAGTGCGTTATCAATTGGGGTGCTCTGCAACAAATGCTCTGTGTAGCACAAGAGAAATCAAACAGCCGCAGAAAATACAAGACTTGGCAGTGCATCAAGTATTCCCTAACAGAGAAAATAGCTTTCTGAAACAAATGTAGGTCCATAATGGAAAAGAACAAATATTCAGAATAAACTATTAAGTGCTGGGAGAAAAAAAAAAACAAACAAAAAACAAAAAGGACAGTGAGTTACCAGCATAGTGCAGGAGAACTGAGGAATCCCCTCATTCACACACCATGATGGTCCACAAGGTCCTTCACAATTAAAGCAAGCACTGTTGCCTTTTCCTTTTTTGGGGAGTACAGAGATGAGATAAAGCTGAGATGAGACAAAACTGTGCTGTATTCATGGGGGATAATGGATAAACACAACACACCCAGAAAAAAAGAAGTAATTATGCTTTTTGAGACACAGTCTCTTCTGATATACTTTACAGGTAGCGCACCACAGCTTTCTCTCAAGTTACGTTGTCCTTTCATTCCAAGGATGTAACTGTTGGTGGGAAGAAATAAGGGAAAGCAAAGTCCATGAACATACCATAGATTGAATATCCTGCTGTGGAATTCGTGGCATCTAGATGTTTTCCTTGAAGCTCCGAACGATCTAGTTCTAAACACTCCTGTTCAGGATCTAGTTCTGCACCACTGACCAAAATATCACAGAAATCCAAGTTGTGGAGCATTTCCTCCAAGACCACTGGCTTATTGGCTGTGAACACATAGCATATACCACAAAGAGAAGAAAAAAGAATTTTTGCAGAGATGTCTGAATTGTTCTTTCTTTGCTCATATTAAGCACGGTACACTTGAAACAGATCAAAAGAGAAGCATTTTGCCTGTGCTGCAATGATGAAGGCCTACAAACACACAGAGAGTCAGAAGATAAACTTTTCTGTAATATATTTCTCTATAGTAAAGTCATGTGCAGCACTGAAGGTAGAAAATGAAAATTTGATCCTGGAAATAAATAAATTCATGTTAACAATTCTGCTCTTCTGCAGATTACAAATATCAAATATATCAGTGCTTAGATGATTTTCACAGTTATTCCATGACTAGCAGAGTTTTTGTAATAGAGAACACTATGCCATCAATCCATAAACATCATGGGATTATCATAAAAGGAAAAGCCTGTATGATATGACCTAGAGAAATCAAGTCCTAAAGTGACTAGCCTTCATTAAGTTTGATTTTTAAAAAATTCTATCAGTTCAATAAAAATCAAATATCAGAGTATTATTTTTTTTCTGAGGTAGACATAGCACAAAAGGTCTTGCAGGCCTGCTTATCCAGCTCCCTGAAGATGCCATAGACACAGAACCAGCAGTCTTAGAACACAACACCCATTTAAATATTCTCATTTTGGAGGGTATGTGGGTAAGCAAAGCATATGTAGAAAGATCTCACACCCTAGATTCCCAACTCCTTGCACAGTGAATTTGGGGATCTAAACTACAGAGCTGGAAACAGTTCTAATTTGTGCTAAAAACATCAGAGCCATCTCAAATCTGCAGGGTAGGCAAATCTGAACATTACTAAGCCTGATTAGTTAGACCAGTATCTGGGAAGTTATAAGACAGGGAAGAGCTGGGTTACAAAGAAAGAGAAAAACCTTCACTGCTCAGTTTTGCTGCTCTTACCACAAGCACCAGGTGAACACAAAGGGGTGAAAGCACATTCAGTCACACTGAGTCACACTGATCTCCAACCAGGCAGGACAAGCAGCAACACTTCAGCATTTCTACAGTCTCCTACAGGTTGAAAGGGCCTCAGAGCCACAGTCATGCTGCTGCCTATGGCAACTGCCTGCTCTACTTTTGATTAGAGACAGACCTGACTGGTCCTGTGGCTGCAAATACCATCAGCCTCCTCAGCCTTGCCACGTGCATCTCTGCTATATTTATGGTAATCAAACGATGTAACTTCCTAGTAAAAGCAAAAATAGGAATAGCCAGATATAGGTGAACATTTACAGGTATCTTTGTTATGTACACAGGTCTGTCAGACAGTATCTGGACTGAGAAAAATAGTGCAAGTTGTACAGTACAGGAACTCAGAGGCAGCATTGATTAATCACTTGCATAACAGTTATTCCCCAAACCAATTATTAGCTATTCATTTTAGTTATTAGTGGATACAAATAACAGGTGGCACATTAGGACGTACCTGACTAAACTAAATGATAGTTTAAGTAATGCTGCTATGTTCCATCTGAAGGTGAGACCTCAGGCTTTTTAAGTTAAGAAGAGATGCTACAGCCATAATGATGGCAACAATTGTATTAGGAAAAATTGGGATATACAAAATTTATAAACTAAACTGGAGGGCACTAGTTCCTAATTCACTGAACAGGTTTGAAGACATCAAAATATTTAGGGATGTGGAGTATCATATATGCAGTGTTTCTTAAATGAAGCATTAATCTCTTTTCACACCGGAATTAATTTTACATACCTTATTGTATGCAGTTGGTACTGTGATACAATGCACTTTCCAGCCTTCAGAGAATAGATGCAATTTAAAGCAAGTTTTTGTGGCATTATTACAGGGAATAGCTTCAGGGAATCTATGCTCCCACACTTGCACATCATTAATGATTTTATCTTTTCAAGAAACGTACATCTATTGGCTGCTTATTCTAGACCACAAATATTTACAAAGATGCATCAGATTGCTGGGATTTTCACTTACCTTGCACAGAATAATTCAAAAGGATGATTCCTTTAGTCAGTTATTTTAAACTATTTATATTTTTAAATATTCACATAAAGTCAAACAGTAGCACACACATTTTTACAGGATTAGAATAAACTTTTAGCACTGAAAATCATCTTTGCAAATGATCATATTTCCATTATGTAAGTGGAAAACTGAGTCACAAGAGGACCACGTTACTTAGGTATCATCCAGAAGTCAGTAGCTGAGCTGGAAGTTGCACTCCAACTACAGTCAGTAAGCACTTTCCACTATCTTAGTAAAATTAATAAAATCTGGTTAGAAAATGTAATGGGAATACATTAGTCAACAGAGTATGTAGAGAAGAGTGGAAAGGAATTGCTCTGAAGTAGACGAGACACAAAATAGGAAGCTGCCTTTTCAGAAGCACATTCTGATCTATCAAATGAATAGGGATCTGTTCGCTTTTTGATATGTTTAAGTGAACGTCTTCACCACAGTATTGCTGTTGACCTAATGTGGCTTACAATAATTCGGGTGAAGCGACTTTGTGCTACCATTTTGTATTACCATTTCAAAAACGTGAGGGGTCATATTACTAAGTAATAAAATGTAAAAGAAGTCCACAAACCTCCATCATTGTCTTTTGAATGCTCCATTTTTGTGACGGTGCTGACAATCTTGATGTCAGGCAGCAGAATGACACCTCTTTCACTTTCAAATTGTGCAGCTGGTCTAGCAAAATGGTCCATCCCACTTATTGTAATCTTGGGCTCATTGGCCTGAAGCACCATCACATATGCATCAATATCTGGGATATTGATGCAGACATCTTCACCAAAACACCTGAAAAATATGTTATTAACTGGATATATAACACATTGCACATAAAAGGTGTGTGGCACTTGCACTCTCTGAAACTCACCTGATGCTTCTTATTATTTATTATTTAATTTTCTTATTTCAGCTAGCTCCTTACTTTGACAGTGCTATGTAAGGACATGCATCAGTACCACATGCATCTGTATACAGGCTAGCAGTAACAGTAACAGCTCTGTTCCTTCTGTCCCTGCCCAGATTCACAACTACTGAAATTGCAAAGAGCTCTGTGACAAGTTTCATCTTTACTAAGTTCTATATAAGAATTGATATTTTATTGACATTTAACAAAGAAGTGCATGATTGGAAAAATAAAATTAACTAGATGATGACAACTATGTGTAGTAAACCTAACTTAAAATTCTCAAGGTGGTATCTAGTGAACAGAGTATCTTCTCGTGTGTGAGTAAAAGGGCTTTACGACCCATTAAATTGGACCCGTCATGGACTCACTCTGGCACTCCCTAGTATTTAGTGGGACCTACATTAGCATTTCTGTTTGTATCAGCAGTGTGCTTTCAAGTTAATCTCCAAACACTCCGTACCTTACAGCATGTTTGCACATATCACAGACAGCCTTGGGGCGTGCAAACCGAACTCCACCTTAGTGACACTAAATTAGAAGATGCTCTCCATAGTGCGGTCAGCCCACAGCACCAGAGTAAACCTAGTAAAGAACCGTACTGAGGGTGTATCCGTCACTAGCTGGTTCTCTAAACCTGCTCTCGATGCTCTGCCCAACTTGTTGTTAACAGAGACATACCCATGGGAGCTCAGGAGTGGCAGAGAGCTCTTTCATTACACAGAACTGTAAACATCACTGTGTAGGATTTGTCACAATTCTTGCATGAAAATGGAAGGACACAGAATTTTGTTTAACACCAAACACCACTACTGTGATGAGAGCCATAGGAGGATACAGACATACAACAACTACTTTAAGCATAGTTACAAATGTTCTTGCAGCTCTATAGTCCGTAAGAAGTAATAGGCTTCCTTTAAAAAGACACAGCTCTGTGTATACTGGAAGAAACTGTAACTTTTTTTTAATGATCATTAAAATAGGAATGCAATAAATGCATATGCTTCCCAGTCCAGATTGTATGCTCCAGACTATAAACAGAATGCAGATACATTACATTCAAAAGAAAAGTTTCTTGAAAGGAAAATATCAAAGGAAAACCACAAAGTAAATCAGCACAAAAGTAAATGAAATTCATATTTTTTTGCTCAATAACATCAAAATATGATTTTGCAATTCTCCTTTTTTACTTGTTTGAACAAAGAATTAACTTGTTAAAAATGTTTCTAATCTAATCAGATTAGCTGAATTAAAACTTACTGGACTTTAGATGAGACTTTGAGACGTCGTACGCCTGCAGTAGGAAACTGTCTAGAGTTGATGTAAGAGACCTTTCGGAGAGCTTGATTTATATTCTCAATATCATCTCCTTCCATGACAAGGACTGACTGGGAAGGGTTGAAGTGATACTAGGGGAAATGCATATGATTAGTATTTATTGTACCGGGTACAGAGTATAAAATGAGACATTTTTATTGAATGTTGCATAGACATGAGATTAAAATCTAATGATTTAAGAAAAGAAAGCAACTCTTAGTTGCTATTGTTGGCTGAATATGTGTGTTGTTACCCCAAAAATGTTTCAGGTCTGTCATCTACTACCGCACTAATCAATTTTATAGTAAATTCATCCAGGTCTGTTGTATTTTGCCCAGTACTACCTACTTAGTAATACTAATTCTGCAGCTGTAGAGCTGAAGATGTAACCCTACTGTTGTCATTATCACTACTATGTAACATTTTTAGGTCATTGGCATTCCCCATATAAAAATATTGACTTCCACAAGAATAGTATGCAGCAATATATTTTTCCCAATTTCTATTTAATTTTACTTTGGACTGTCTTCCTTTCAACTTGATTGAACAACAACAACAAAAAAGTAATGCTTCCCTCCTACATCTTCATTACTGTCAGAAAAAATAAAGGGGATTCTCCTGTCTCTGCCTCATGATCAATAAGGGTGCCATGACTTAAGATGAAACTGCTGCTTGCACAAAGCCAGCTGCTAATCTGAGCCAACAAATCTTGCAAAGTCAGTGTGTGTTCTTGTAGCCCTGATTATGCTCTATTCCATTGCAGTGAGCTCAAAGCAGTTTTGCTGACCAAGAAAGTTTGCTATTGTATCTCCATAGCAAGCAATTGATTTTTATCTTTAACATGACTCATCCCAATTCCATTTTTTTGGTCTTTTAATTGGTTCAGCAAACATCTGCATCGCAGAAAAAGCAGATTAGCCCCTTTAGTTTTGCACCCCATAAATGACAGCACAGAACAAAAAAAATGCACAGAACACAAGGAAATGCACCCTCCTCTCACACTGCAAAGCTGGACATTGATTATATATATTTGGGCCTATTCTATTATATACAGACAACAACCATCTACACTTCCTTATAAAGACAGAGGTTTAAAAATGAGTAAATAGACTATGGAGAACAAAACAAAGTTTGGGTTCTCTGTCGAACAGAACACAGAAGACTGGGTTCAAAGCTTGCACAGGAAAGCCATAACGCTCTGAAGGGTTTTTTTTTTTAACAAAGACTAGTCATGACATGAGTCACAGCCCACATACGCTTCTCTTTTCTATCCGTAAAAGAATAAAATGAGCAGAAGGAGACTCTAGCTAGCTAGTTAACTTAATAACTCAGCTGCCAGAACAGCTGGAATGCCGCCAAAGGGACTGGAGAAAGCCCTAGTCTGAGCCATTTTTGTCTTTCTCATTAAAAACGGCTAAAAATAGCAACAGTTTAGACAGTGTCTCTGAGAGCTGTTACAGATACGTGAAAATGAGGCTGCAGACAGAAAAAGTCCAATGCTGCTGCGTCAGGAACTGAATTACAGCTACATTGCTCTTTCCTACATGGCTGCAAGGGTGAAGCTTAGTGCGTGCAAAGTGCCCAGCAGAAATTCCTCAAAATACTAGTTTGCCAGCACTGAATCTGCTAATCTACCTGTAAACAGCTACTATTGCCTGTGCAACTGTGAAACATGTTTATGTGAGATCATGTATGTTTATTTCCAAACAAGGAAATAGGAATTTTCTGTTGAACTTCAGGTGCCAAATGTTCCTCTTTCATCTGAGCTTCTTTTTGCCAGCACTGATAAGAAACCCTACCACGATCTACCTCTGACTGCTCCTTTTGTTTTTGCCCTCCCGCTGTTACACTGACTGTTGATCTGGCTGAGAAAGTAAAAATGAAAGCAGTAACTTTAAAGAAATACCATGCTTTGGAAAAAGAAAATGTTTTGAAGATTATTGCAAAAAAGAAGAGGACAACATTCTTTCATTTTTCCTACCCTGCTGCTAGAACATTGAAAACCAATCACCTGCACTGGGCAGCAGTGGGAGGCATCCTGGAGTTTGCCAAGTCCATGAAAAAACAGACTATTCAAACACTCATGAATTTCAGAATGTGAAAAAAGGGGGGTAATTACTATGCTTTTAAACATGCATCACGTATAGACTTCTTCAGGTCATGTAAAACGGCAGCAAAAGAACTTAGTGGCATGCACAGGCACCTCAAGCCCCAAAAAACCCTGGTCCTCACTGTACGCATCGTCTGTTTAAAATAGCTTGAGCTACCACAGTTCCTCCTTAACCTTGTGCCCTCAATTTACATTTTTACCCTTGTTTTCAGAAACGCTGGTTATACTATACCACTGTAACTTATCGCCTAGACAGATACTGGATTTTATTTCAGGTCAGTCTCCTGTCTGGTAAAACAAAAGGTTTAGCTAATGAAATGTAGTAAATAGCACTTCACATCATTCAGATCACGTGTTACAGCTCCACTTTCCTCTGCCCTGAAAAACAAATTACCAAATAACCTGTGCTGTTTCACTGACTACACCATCTGCGGCCAAAGTATCTTCCTGGTTACTTGAAACTGAAGCTCAGCTCCTTCAGAAGATGGTACTGTGATTTGTGAACTAGGAAACAGCTTAACCGTGTATACACTTTAGGCAGAAGTATACCTATGATCTAATAACAGGGTCAGTATGGGACACCTTAAAATGGATCTCTTTGTGTGTAAGCATTATGACAGTGATATTCAAGATCCTACAAGTGTACCCAAAAGAACAGAAGTAGTCTTAATGGATGCAAAACCATCTGGCCACTATGTCAACTGAAACAGAATTTCTTACTCTCCGTTCTCCAAACTTAGAAAAAGTGTTACAAAATCGTAGAAGACAGTCATACGTATAATATTGATGATAGCGACATGTATGAAAACATAAATTTGAATTTCTTAATTTTTCATTATCCAGTTTTCCTCTTGGAGTACACTCAGAATTTCTCTGACCTTCTACACTGCAACTTCTTTCTGCCTCTAGATGAAAGGTACCCCAATTACAATTTTGCATTGCTTTAAAGCTGTTTGAGATCAAAATTCAGTAATTCTTTGCAACTGTGTGTACTCCTGTAAAACTATGAAAATAAGCATGGATGAGAACGTGACTTGGCAATTCGTACAGACCATGACATTTCAGCACTTTACTTCCTGAGCATCTACCTTTGAAACTGCGGGAAAGTTTTGCTATGCAGCGTCATAGCTCTTCTACTGTTCTCTTTGCATGACTTTATGGGAAATCACATTGCTTTTGGGAGCACACTTGTACTGCGTGTACTCTCAACCCTGGCTTCTCACTTCCTAAATCATCTTTAAATTTGTTATCAAAAACGATGCCAGTGAATTCCTTACCTTTACTCCTTGGCCAAGACTCTGAAGTGAATTAATATCCAGACCCTCCTTGCAGGCCTGCAAACAGGAAATCACTTTTTGACTCTCAATTTTTCCGGGACGGATAGTAAGACTTGCTAGGCTGCCGTGGAAATACTGAGCAAACCGAGGCTTGGTGACTTCACCTCCTGCAAAGAGACGTAAAGAAAATATCACTATTGTTACCAATTCAGAAAACATACATCAAATAACTCATGCTTTTTTAATGTACACTTAAAGAGTTGAAATCCAGTTTAGACAATTACTTTTGTAATTCCATTTACTGTGCTAAGTGGAATTGCTTTGTGGGTTGATGGATGGCAGTTAGTAGCAACCTGTCGCTAAGATTATTGTCAGTGTTTTTCCAGTATTGTGTTCAGATGCTTAAAAAGTTGTGGATACTGTATAGTTTGAGATGAAAGATGACTTCCCAAATCTGTGCCCAAAGAAGCAGAGCATTTTCAAAAATGAACTGACGAGATTATTAATCAAACATGAATTTCAAAAAATGTTTGAGGCCTTACATTTATTTATGCAGAAACTATATCTGAAAGTTTTCTCCTGGAAGTTCTCTTACACAGCCTTTATCTTTTTCTTCCAAAACCAACTCTGACAGTCCTAGGTGTGCTCTGTGTAAACAACATGACATATTCTCTACAAACTATTGTTTCTAAGAATATGGTGTAAATTCAGAGCATTGACTGCATGCTAATGCACAGCACCATGCTAAAAGGATTACAGTACCTTCCCCAAACCTCATTTGGTGCTAGATCAGGTCTCATACAGTGCACTGCATTAGGCCTTCTAGCAGTGCTTTATTCAGCTTCACTGTAGGCAGCTTCAAAGGAAGACTGATCTTTAGGAGTTGTCAATAAAATGTGATTATATACTGCCTGCAACAGTGATCATAGCATCTAAATTACTCTTGGGATATTCGGTGATTTACTCATTCTCCTCTAGGAGAATTTTTAGAGCTTGTCTTTCCTGCAAGCGTTAGCTGAATTGGTGCTTGTGAATTACTGCCTACCTTAAGCCTGAGAGAACCAAGAAAGCCACGCAATAGTGAGGCCGTGCAGACTAATTGGATTAGCAGTGAATAAGCTGCTGTAATTGGTAGATAACTCATCTTCACAGTGTTTGTAGCTTCTGTGCCCAATAACCTGTTTCTGCCAGGAAAAATACCTCAGGCTTGAACTTTAACTTGAAAATTTGTGTGTGCAATACTATTAGGAGTAGGGGATACAGCGGCAGCTTCAGTTCAGGCTGTTGTTACTGCCTCAAAGCCATCTCTTTTAATCTGTGCAGCATAAGCACAACATTTACCTTAAGGAAAATACATGCTGTTGTGCTGAGAGTAAAGGTGTCTAGGCACGCTGCTTCTTCACTGAAGCAGACATTTCTGTTCTTTTACGTTAAGATTACAGTACAAACTGCCACCTTTTTACTTCAAAGAAAGATCCTCAAAGAGAGATTTTTTTTTCTGCTCTTTCATTTGTCTGTCAGTTGTACAGCAAACTTGGCCAAATTTTTTAGAGGTTTCATAGGCTCTTTCAAATCTGCAATATCTGAAGCAAAGGGATCAGTTTGTACTGTAACTTAGGCCTTATCAAGACAATTATTTGGTGAATAGTACCCTACATGGATGGTAGTACTTCACCAAAAATATCATTACATTTATGTATTTGCTTTGTCTTTTAAAGTATATATTGTCACTACTAATAATGTATCTGATGATGACAGAAACAGGTGAAATCTTACAGAGAAAAGGAATCATATTGTGTTTTGAAGCTTCATATTCTCATATCCTTCACATGGTTCTAAAGAGAATTTCTAAGGTTAAAACACAAACTCTACTCCTGGAGTTTTGAAATTTAGAAACCCACAGTCAGTGTGCCAGCAGATCTCAACAGTTCTGATGAGATGCAAAATGAGAAGCAGCCTCTGATAAGCTACTGTATTTAACTATGAAAGTAGTTCCTAAAAATGTATGAAGCAATAGACAAGAAGCTAAAACAAAGAACTAGGTGCTATGGCTATGTCGGGCAGTACAAGCAATATCAACCAGCGGAAGTGAACCTACTCAGCTGCATGACTGGTGCTTACATCCATGCACAGAAATTGCAGGCTTGAAATTACTTTGTTTTTTCCAGTTATTTCATTTCACACTAATTCTTCTCAGATGCCATCAACAAAAAACATTTATTTTTGGTTCAGATGTAGTAAGCACATGACTGGTGTGCATAGCCAGTTAGTTTCATCCAGCATGAATCCAGTTCATGTGCTCAGACACTGCTCCATGCGGACATCAGCAGAGAACTGGGGATGATCAGGGGAATGTTAGAAGTGCACTCCTGATCCAAACTGACACAATAATGTGGATGTGCAAACACAGCAGCTCTGTAAGTGGTTATCTTCAGCCTGGGAGTGAAAAATAGCTGAGAATAGCTACTGTCCTGTTCTATCAGAAGAGAAAATATACAAATCTATGCCCACAGTTACAGCAGGATGATTCATACTAAGACAGCTACAGCATAACGACTGATATCAGGATCCCTCCACTAGCCCCAAGACAAGATCTGCTGTACTCCACCATTCTAGAGAAGTGCCTGAGATGTTCTGAACACTTCTGAAGACAAAGGCTCCTTAAACAATGGCTCCATTGGCTACTGATCTTCATAGGGTTGAAAGCTTATTCATAAAGAGAATGTTAGCTGTCAAAATATTACCATACTTTTTCCTCGGACAGGCTAACTAAGGTCCTTCCTTTCACTGTTTCCACCTGGAACTGTAGGCTCTGATCATCCCTGTTGCTTTCCCTGGAAGTACTATTATTTGAGTACTAATTACAGCTTAGAGGTCTCCTGAATGTTATGTGTATATTACATAGGATGTCCCTGTTAATTCAGGATAGCATGAAAAACTAGCTTTCTGCACATGAATAAACACGAGCAATTGTATACGCACGCTTAAAGAATGAATACTATCTTATACATAATTAGAAAGAATTGGCTGCCAAATAAGCTCTTCATAAGCACCTTTTGCCTGAGCCAAAGATAAAATGATATACCTGCTAAGTTGATCCAGTAAGGTGAATAGATGTCATTACATCTGACTCTTATCACAGCACTTATAATTGCACCATGTTGATATTTTCATATTCTTCTACATCAGCATTTCAGAATCTTCTCAGCTCAGCGAGGTACATTAGCTTGATATGCTTTGTCAGCAAATTATCAGTCCCATACAGCTTAAACAGATAGAACTCAGCTTCACAGAGGTGGTACAGTAGTATCAAGACCTTCATCATACATAAAAAAACTACTTCTCAACTGCCTAGCATCTTGTGTTTCACTCACCTTTCTGTTTACTGATTATAGTGATTAATATGCTGTAAACATTAGTTCGTGGGGGATACTTCAGTAGTGAACAGAAAGGGAAATGCTGACTGTCCTTACTGTCAGGGGTTAGGTGAATGTCCGCGACATACAGAAGGCTAAAAAAACTTTTTAGAACAATGCTACTTATCCTCATTACAGACCCTGCATTCCAAATCTCAGCTGCTGCTTCTTTTATCACACATTCTTGACACCAGAATGTTCAGAAGAATGGTCCTGCTATGATCTGCTGATCTCCCCACTGCTTGAAACCATTGTAACAGACAATTGTTCCAAGAAATGACAACTAACACATAAAATATACACAGAGCTTAGAATATACCGCAAAAGAAAGCAAGGGCTGCTACTGGAATTATCTAGACAGCTAGAACTGACTGGGGCTACTACTGCACCATGCTGTTGGTCTCAGCTTAGAGGCAGTATTAGGCAGGGGCACCTCCTACGCTGGGTTCCCTTCCCACAAGAATCCTTTTGGGACTCCTTGTGAATTCAGTTTCTCTCCTGTGCTACTCACACTGGTACCTGTGCTCTCACCAAGCCCAGCCCCACAGCACACTACAGTGGGATGTACACGGTAGAGGAGGATGCAGACCCCACAAAAGGCCGTATGCTGCACCCACACAGCTGCCCTCAGTGAAGTGAAGAAGCTGCCAATGAAAGCAACACTGCAGAATATTACTGTATTTGGCATGTACCCCAACAGTCACAAGCGTATGTACCACTGGTGCCCAAAACTGCAAACACAATAAACCAAACGTAGAATTAACCTACATAATTTCAGATGCATATGTTGCAGATGCCTGTCCTGCTTGTGTGCTGATCAGTTGGGACAAATCCCTTATAGACATGGAAAAAAACAAAAGCTTCCAGCATACATTTCACCTTGACCTAAACAGCAAAAATATCTCTGTAAGTCACAATTTTGGGGTTAAGGAGTGTCATCTAGAAGGCCCTTTCTGATCCCAGCCACAAGGAAGTTCAGTTACATGTCACTGGACAATCCAGGGGGAAGTGAAGAGTCTCGAGGTTCAGACTTCATGGTATTAAGGTGCTTTCATGAACAAAATGCAAGATATTTTCTTGAAGCTATTTTTTTTTCTTTTCAGATTTCACTTTGGATTGATAAAAAGCGTGACAGAATTTGTCTACCACTGAATTCAGTTGCTTTGTTTTGATGTTGGAAACACAAAGAGCTGTTTCTGTTTGCTTGCCAGTCTCCAAGGCACAGGCATACCTTTCAATCTCAACAAATCACATTACTGAGTTCATAGATCTTTTAGGCCCTTCTGCCCTACCCTAATAATGAGCAAGTAATTATCAGGGCAGTCTAAGCACAGTGAGTTTTTCACTGGAAATGATGATTAAAGATTATTTCCAACTGAGATGTGATTCTTCTGAGGTGTTATCGAGTCTGGTTATACTGAGACAGATAATTAATTGACAGTGGATTACTCAGGGTCCCAACAGAAGGACTGATGTGAACCTGGGAGGTGGCTGCTGCAAGACATTTTGGCTCTGAATGCCTCAGGTCTGAGTTTCAGATTTCATCCAATCTCCTTATTACAGCAGTTCACGGGTGGACTTTAACTTCACGTCAAGTAGATCGGCTGTTTAGCAAGAGAAACCTAACAGATTTCAGGTGGAGTCATAGTTACAGACATAAACTTTTCTTTCTTTCTCTCTTTTTTTTAATAATATAATTCTTCTAGATATTACCCAGAAAATATATATACACCATGCCTGGCATTATTTCAGTATTTCTTCTGCCCTTGGTAGACATCATAACCATCATAACCTGATGACCTTATGCAGGAAGCTTTGGCCTTTAAAGCATTATGGGAAATAGGACAAGTACAGAGAATGCCAAGGGCTCCTTCTTAAGTATTCATATGCTAATCTATCTCTATCCAATAGGTCCATAGATCAAAGGCTTTGTATAAATTATGCCACTTAGGATAATTTCTCTCAAGATATGAGAATACTCTATAATCTTTCACAGTTAAGCCAATGAATACCTACAATTCCTAAAGGTACCGGGGAAATGATACAATCACGGAAAAGTTTTATTTACTTTAGATTAAACTACAGTCCAAGCTATGCTAATGTTGCATGAAAAGACGAGATCTCTACTCCTAAAATAACATCCCTATTCAACTGCATATTTCCCAGTCCAGAAATACAATTAAATAAGGGATCATATCTATACTGAATAGATAGATTGAGCATAAATTCAGATTTCAAAGAAAACACCCTCCTACAATAACCTTTAAATAAGTTTATATTTCTGCTATAGCCAAAATTCCCCAGTCTTTGAAGCGCATCAAAATCTGCTCCATCTTGACTGTGATGAGAAGAGCAATAGAGAGGAAAAACCACTGACACTAAGAGAAGCATTGGTATTCAGACATTCAGTGTCACATTATGTTGAAATCTGCCAAGGTGGTCTTGCATTAATTTTTATGCTTGTCTCATTTCATTGATGCCCTGGCTAGGTGCAACCTACACCATCCCCCAAGGCCTCATCCATTGGGTTAGGATGCACTTCTGGGGAAAGTCCAGCACTGAATGATACAGGCAGCGGCTGCTGTACTGCCCACAGTATGGCCCTCAGTGATCTCTTCCCTCTCACCCATCTAATTCTTACCATATCTCCTGCCTTGAAGAGTAAATAGTTTATCTGACTGCAGCTTTGTGATTGATATGTCAATAAAGTGCTCAGAAGATAAAGTTATTCCTTAGAAGAATTCTAAAAAAATTGGCGTGCAGCCTAGACTAAGGAGAGAGGAAAATGACAGGAGAATACAAAAGAAAAATAGAACAGAAAACAGAAGTTATTTAGAAAACAGATACTATAGTAGCCTGCTGCTATATTCTTGATCAGACTTTGCCTGTTGACAGGCTTCTTCCCCTGCACAATGAAACCAGCATTAATTAATTGCAGTGTGAAGTGCTCCAGCACTTTAGAATGGGTGGCATTATTAGAAATTACTTCCATTGGTGGTAAGCTACAGTATAACCTTGTGACAAGTCACTGACTCCTGTTACAACTTTCCTGACAAGGCTCTGGGAATGCTACATAAAGAAACAACCCATTCTCAGAGGGTGAAGGTATGAACTTCAGACCTTACCTTTTCAGAGAAGACTGGGGGAAGTCTGTGGTATGAAAACTAATTAGACTACCAAATCATGTAATTTGCTTTCTTCTCTGGTTGCCTTTGCCACTGAATGATTAGCAGCAGAGGAATCAGAGTGACAATGTATAAACCTTGGGTTAATGGAAGAAATTTCTTACTCTGTAAAAAGGTTCATTTGCTATGTTCTCAGATGAACTGAATCAAAAACAATGAGCTCAGGAGGAGAACTTACCAGGGTTAGATCTTGCAATGTGCAGCTCCAGCATAAGCTAACATTAAGTTGTTTGTATTGATTAGGAGAATGAAACAATTGTAAAAGCTAACAGGAGGAATAAGAACAATCTGGTGGTCAGTCACCTGGTGCAGATCTGTTTTATGTGACCTGAGTAAAATCCACATACTCTCTTGATGCTGCACTTCATTCTCATTCTCATTAATAGAGTAAGAACAATTATAATTCCTCACTGCAGAAGGAGTTACCTCTTCACTGCTTGGAAAACTCACAAGACTTTTAGCTGGAGGACCTAATCTATACGGAAAGCATTAGTTTTTATTGCTGCAGTAGAAGAGTTTTAAATGGACGGTGCTTCTCTGTCATGAAAAGTAAATTCTGATGGTCAGATTAGCAATTAATTAATTACAAAGCATTGTCTCTAATATGAATATCCCATAATGTAGTGACACCCTACTCGGAGCACCCCTGAAGGACATATCAGCAACACATCAGTAACACAGCACAGGCAGCAGAACTACATTCCTATCTTAATGTAACAACAACACCCCGAAAATCCTCACCCAATTCTAATTACTATTAAGAAGACAGGAAAAACAGAAATCTCACTTGTAGTTTGCGTAAGAATTACTGTACTACTGTTACAACTGCAAAATGGTTTCATTTTTTTCTTTTCCAGTTATCTGCCTGCAGACACCACAACACATGTTGCTTATAGAATCTCTTCAGGAATGAGTTTCAAATGAACAGAGTTCAGTTTGGTTGTTTACTTTTTAATCTTAGGTCACATGTACTATATATTAAATGAAGTCATATAAATAGTTTAGCCTAAAGATGCTTTAATTCCTAAATAAACTACCCCACAGAATTACAGTAGTATTAAATGTGATCTACATTAAAATCTGAGATATATTTACTAGAAAATTACAACAGGACCCTAAATTAAGGCAGTAGCTCTGCCTAGATCATCCCCTGTAACAAACTCCCTGAAAAAAAGAACAAAGGCTTTTACATTATAGTAAAAGGAAGATTATACCCTAATAACATCCAGGATACCTGATTTTAAGTGGAGAAAATTAATACTGATTACGTCAAAACAACATTAAAAAAAAAAAGGATCAGTGTCTGTCTGTACATATGTATATAGAAGAAGTATGACTGTGATTAGCTATCGTAAAACTCATCTGAGTTCAAAATGTATCAAATCTTGTTTTTACTAATAATGTGGCTTTATTCTCCATGTTACCACCAAAATAAAGATTGCATCTTTTCCCCCCAAGGTAATGATAATCTAACAGTTGGATTTGCTTCTGATGTTATTTTTGCTGTAAAGCTCTGGCATGCATAAGATGCCCACATTTTTTCAAATAAAATATTGCGCAGAGATCAAACTGGCAAACAAGTAAACAAGAAGAGAGAAAGCAAACCATCATTAAAGAGTGGTGAGGAAATAAAATCTATGCGAAAGCATGTTTCCCTAATTGTACAGTTTGCTTCACACCACGCTTCATTATTGTATTAAGTGAAAACAAGACACAGCATAAACAGAAGTTCAACACAGAACAGTAATGAAGAGAACAAGAGCAGATAAGCAGAAAAGGACTGTTTTGAGTGTAAAGCAAAGAACGGAAAAGGAAGCAGATGTTGTCTGTATAAAAACCAAAGAAAAGAATGAAAAAAAAGAAATATTATAAAGGCAAGAAAACAGGAAAAACTTATATTTAAGCAAAGACCCTTTCAAGTATGGCTCTGGAGAGAGACTTCTGGGTTTCCTTTACCCTTGCTTTTATATCTGGTCAGTAACAGAGTGAACTGACTAAATCAGTGGAATTACTGGTAACATATTGTGATGTGGTGGAATCACTGTGGACGGTTGGACTAGATGATCTTAAGAAACATTTTCCAACGTTGGTGATGCTATGATTTCAAGCGAAGAGTGCAGAAATGGTCCATAAGTAGTGAAAACAACAACAAAAACATGATACAGAGATTGGAAGAGTGAGATAAGTGGAGTTGTGGGAAAGTTCTTTAGACTAAAATTTAGACAGTTTACTTAAACTTGGACATCAAGTTAAGTAATTAAAAATAGCAAAGTCAGAAGATAAAGATGATAATATTTCATATTGAGTGTATAAACTGGATTCAGCACTTCTTTAGATGGTGCAATTGCAAAGCTTGCTAATGTCCTACCTGTTTTTATCCTTGGATTTGACTAATTATTAACTCTGGATTCACTTCTGTTTTTGTGTCATAAACCTTTTAGTAACTAATTTACTATTCAAGTAGCCAGACAAATGAAATTCTGCCTTTAATTCAAAATACTACTGTTGACTACCATATTACCTTGCCAGCAGGCACCGACTGTCAGCTGCATGGCTATGTGAGAAGGGTGGATCGGCCAATCGTTGGTCACAAGGTAGGGCTCATATGTTGTTCCATCCATGTATAAGGTAACAACAGGAAACTCAACGTTGACAACATAGTAATGCCATTCTTTATCACAGATCTGAAAGACAGAATGTAAGAGAAGAGATTAATTAGCATTAACTGTCTGATGACTAATTCTGAGACCTCATACGCTTTTAAAATTGTACAGTTTTAGTTGAACTCAGAAAAAATTACTGCAATTTGTACACTGCTAAAATTAATGAAAGTATAAAACTAGTGTGATAAATGCTTATATTATACGTACAAAAGGTATTTGGTAAATAGAGCCATTTTAAAGCACACTCTTTGAGAACAAGGCATGGCTGAAACAAACAAAAAACCAGACCATTTTTGCTCTGTATGTTTGCTTTCGTTAACACGTAAGATTGGTTTCCTAATATCCATATCAACTTTTCAGAATGCAGAATTGCATGCAAGTGTGTACTTGGTACCTTCTGGCAGTTACTAGAGGTACTTCTTAGTTCCAAATTAAGAAAATACACAGCACATAGATACTAGATTAGTTAATTATTATCAGCGCTATGATTCAGTGGCTGTCATTAACTACTGCACTGGCATCTAGAAAGTACTCTTCAATGCTAGGATTTCTGTTGCTCTCTGTACACACACATATGAATTGAGTTCAAGCAGCCTCAGGCAGGCAACCCAAATCTTCTCCATGCATCTTGTTTTAGTCTGTTTCCCCCCCCCTCAGTATTCTGCAAAATGAGGATCCATATAGCTTCACTGATACACATCAGTTTTGAAAAGCAGTATCCACAGTCACACTGTACTTTCAAGGTGAGAATATCAGTGTCAAATCCCAGAAGAATTTCTTAGTCGGACAACCAGGGATTACTGCAAGACGTTTTGTTTTAGTTTAGAAATGTACAGCTAGCCGAATTAGTGCCTCTGAAGGCAGAAGCCCTATGTGCAAATACCAATGCTCATCTGATTCTTTTTTTGCTTTGTTGTATCTTTCAGATTTAAAAGTTCAAAGAAATAAATCACAGCAAATTGGTAGGACAGGGGTATGTTTTTAGAAATAAGGCAGTAGTTACAGTCATGCTGCTTTCAGTTCTGCAGAGACACTTGTTCTGATATATTAAGAAACTAAAGTGCTTGAATGCAGATATCCTTGCTGTTTTCATAGAGGCAAGCAGAAAAGTGACGTTTAAGCATAAAGCTGTCCTTGGGCAGGTTATGTGCTATTTCCTGCAAGATCTGCCTTTTGGAAGCAAAAGCTAATGTTTTGTTCCAGAAGACACTTAAACAAGAACCTAATAACTTCTATTTCAAAGGGATACATTTATTACTGCAGACATCACTGATCCACAGCAAGAGATAAATGCAGCGAAGTGGCTGCTAGAGTCTTCCTGTTGATAGCAGCAGAAAACAGAAATATTTTTTGAAGGTTAAATGAACTGAAACCAAAATTGAAAGTAAATAAATTAGAAGACTGAAAACTTTATTGAATAAACAACAATCGGGAATATGATGTGCAGTTCTGCCTTTCAAGGAAAAACAGCTCACCGAGTTTCCTGACCTGATCATTACACTGTGATTCATCATCGCCCCATGCGACAGCCATTCCATATAAAACAAAATGAATGATGTGCCTGAGTTTGAGGGAGCTTGTGTGATAAATACAACAGGGGTTAATATTTCACACTTTTCAGAGAACCATCTTAGAGCAGACCTTTCCTGTAACTGTAAGCTGTATCGGTTGGAACATGCCAGCTACTATTAAATGAGAGCAAGCAATCCTCATATTTAACCAAGGCAAGAGCAGTTTAATATGGCAACAACAAACATTTGTGGCTGTCGCATACATAAAAAGCACAGGAATGTGTAGCTGGTCTGATTATTCTAGTGACTGACCAATAGAGCAGTGACATTTCTCTGTAGAAAATGCTGTCTGGAAACACAAGATCACACAGTCGCCATAATTTAAGAGTCCAACAACTGGCCTTAGGTGCTTCCAAGCACAGTGTTCACCTCCAGCTGCAGATAGTCCACAGCTGACAACTATTTTCTTACTTTTTTGATGCATTTTGGAACATAAGATACAGAGATTACAGACAGCTTGATAAACTCTTCAAACCATTACTTGCCATTACACTTAAATACAACAAGGTGGGTTTTTTTTTTTTTTTTGTTTGTTTTGTTTGTTTGTTTTGTTTTGTTTTTTAAATGAAGATTTAGGTATTTAAAACCTCAGCTTCCTTACCAATTTCAAAAGCACACAAGCTGCCAGGTTATTAATTCTCATATGATCACAATACAGCTTAGGTACTCAGACACAAATATATTCCCCTGTACTATCTTCAGGTACCTGTACTGAGTCCCAGTGTTAAAACAAATTTATTACAGCAACAGAATTATTTTAAATACTCAGGAATGCATCGCAGCCACTCAGCAGCAGGTACTGTTTGTGTCTGGCCAGTTTACAAGCAACAAAATTATGGAATAAATAATTGTGGAGTGTAATTTGTTATGCTGTCATTTCAGACACCTTCTTCACCTTGTTAACACAGGAAGCCAATATTTCCCCTGCATGCATCCCACAGTGGCAACAGAATGTAATATGATGGCAGCAAAGTCATGAAAATCAAATGTTAAAATATACTAGCTTGGCAGATGAAGAAATTGTAGACATCTCAAGTAAGAACTTTATAGAAAAAAGTCTAAATTACAAAACGATCATAATGAGATAAAATTACAGATGAGTAAGCTTGGCTTTCAAAGATTGCTGGATTGTTAAGATGGTCTGATCACTTCATTGTGTCATCCTGCCTCTAAACGTATTAATCACATCACGGTCAATTAACAATTTTTTAGTCTCAGTGATGACTATGACTATAAACCATTACACTGGAATACACTTATGAAACAGAGAAAAACAGATACAACAGTCTATGAAGCAAGTTCTTCAAGACACGAAAGCTCTTAGGTTTTTTCTCCTTTATATTGGAATGTACTGAATCAAACTACTCTGGTCTTATCTGCATAATATCTGCATAGCACTAAGCACTCTAAGTTAACAGAGTTGCATTCTCTGGCAGAATTTTCCATGTCAGGTATTTGCAAGCTGCAACAGAGTGATTTTTTTGCTAGATAACACCCTCATTCTTACACTTCTCATATGCTGCCATCTCATCTGATTTTCCCCTTACTCCTACTTTCAGTATTCTTTTTTGCCTACAGCATTTAATCCATTATAGTACCTTAAATATTGACTGATATAAAACCAAAAATATCACTACTATTGGAGTCTTTGATTTTGTCCCTTTTGTTTTTGCTAACACACTGCTAACAACCTGGTAAGGTGACTGCATCAGACCTTTCACTCACACACGGGTTACACTTAATTCCAGTCTTAATAACAGATTCAAATTTAAATAGTTTCACATCAGAAGAAACTGTTTGCCAAAGCAAAAAGTAAGCTAGATGAGAACAGTAGGAGTGTTGTGATGATGCCCATACTCAAAAGTTGAACGCCAATGGAAAAATTAATGGTGCTAGGAAACCTCCTCCAGGGACCCTAAGTTGTACAGTTGGACTGAAGAAGAGATGAAACTGAAAATAGTGGTTAGTTAAGAAGAGTGATACAGCCATTGCAATCAGCTGGGCTGGTGAAACAGGTCTGACATCTGCTTTCATTTCTGTCAGGCTGGAGGTGTTTTAAATCTGCTAACACAGAGCTTAACACTGCAAGTGAATAAAAGAGAGAAGTTGCCAAGTATTTAATTTTCCTCCTCCCTTTTTCTTTTCATGGACACATTCTATGCATTATTTCCATTAAACTTTTGAATTAATTCATAATCAAATTCTTATCAACAGAGATGACTTAAATTTTCAATAGTAAAAATTGAAAAAAATAGTAACGAAATGCAATGTTGTTTCTTCATCCTAGCATAACGTAACATAAACCATCCTGCTTGAACTGATGAATGTGTGCTGGAATGTCTCTCACAGATGTACTGGCCTTTGAGAACTCTAACTTTCTCTAAGACCATGAAGCACTTGACTTGCTGTCTTTTCCTCATTACAGATGAATTCTGTGTCCTTTCATTAAATTATTTTCTGCCAAGTAAAGCATTTTGTTTAGAGCACTATATATTGGATGAAGCTATTATATTCATTGATAGCAAAAAACTCTGGAATAATTGCTGTATTGTCAAGCACTTCACTATAGAGTTGGGGTCATCATCATGAAAACTTTGTAAACATGCAGAGATAACTGAGGCTCTGTATTTTTAACTCATTCCATGAAAGAAGACAATAAATTCAGGGAATCTCCTTTTGATCTCAGCATTATCCACTCAGTTACAGAGCTCAGATCAAATCCTCTGCCCTCTTCTGAAAGCAGCCTTCCCCTTCTTCAAAGCATGGCTTCTCTTACCCTTGTTCAGAGTACAGAACATAGATCATATCTGAATAGAGATGGGTTATTACTTTGAGTTTACAAAGGAATACCTCATCTTTCTATTTCCAAAATAATCCTTTCTGAAAGAGTTATGGAAAAAATTACAAATTTTGTCTTCTTTTTTTTTTTTTTTTTTGTGACAAGAAGTAGACATTAAATGGCTCCAATATATCTGGATAGAAACAAGACAATATTTTTACAGCAGTGTGCAGAAAGCACTGAACTGGATATGATCAGAGAGCTCAAAGGTAACAGATTTAAAGATTCATAAGGACAATTTCATTGCAGCTCTGACAAGGACTTAAGGAATCACAGTAATGTAAGAACAAAGTGTGAAAAAGAAAACCAAGCTATTAATTTGGAAACGTGGCAGTGGATTCCCAGTAAAAGCTGCAACATTATGCACATTTGCGTATGTTGTTTTTTTCTTTTTCTTCAGAAAAAAATATACATTTACGTACGTCAAATGAAAATAAAATTTCCCAGGAGATTTAGGTAGTCAGTTTAATTAAGCAGAAGGTTACTGGCAGTCCAAAGGGGAGCTCAGACAATGCCTTCTCCTTCCCCACTCTGGGGTTTATACTGCTGTATCTGATGAATGGGAACTTGAAAAGCAGTGCTGATTGAGCTTTCTACAGTTACGTTAGACACTCATCTAGAATATTGTTTTCCTACTGTCAGTTCTCATCCACAGACTTCTACTATTATGGCACATTAGTTTCAGAAAAAAATAAGAATGTATCTTAGAGCATTGCTTCTGCTCTAATTCCACTGCTCTCTTGAGTTTTTTTAGTATATATTTGCTTTAAATTCAATAGCACAATTATCTGTAAAAACTGATTTAAGTGATACAGGGAAATAAGTTGCACAATTGACTTTTTATCTCTTTTCTCATTGCCAGTAAGATCCTCATGATTTGCCTCCCCCCCCCAGTCATCGCAGCATACACTGCTATAGATATCGTAGCATAGACTGCAAGTGTTAATTCACTATTCAGGATGTGCTTACTTCACTGGATACCTGGGATACATGTTTTGTAATGAATGACATAAATATAGTTCTACTGTGAATATGCAGGCTTTGCAGTCAAAATTTGCTTTCATGTTGGATTTGTCCTACACTGTAATCAGCAAGCTTACTCATTTTTGGGAAAAGCTGTTGAAAATGAACAAAAGCAAAGTGTAAACAGAGACAAATCAGATTCATCTAGCAATATAAATTGTTGTCTTGTAGCATTATTTATTCTGCCCCAGTAATAGGCTCTGTGCATTAAGCCTTATCTGCCTGTTCTCCCTCTGCCATTAAATTTTAACATCCAGATATGTTGGCTTTATTTAATTTAGCACTGCGGAACTGAAAAGGATTTAAACATTTGAGGAAAAGGGCCAGTGTAATCTTGACCACTAAGTGGAGCTGTTCAGATTGCAAATAGCTTTTAACTCCACAACTCACTAATAACTCTACAGCACCCTCAGAAAATTTTAAATAAAGCTCTACGGTATTCATATTATGTACTGTTTTTTTTTTTTTTTTTTTTTTTTTAATTTGTTTTGTTTTTTTAAATCACCTCTTTGGGTTTCCCTTTCTCTAATTATTCTTTACCAGCACTTTCATGTCACACTTCTGTCACTCTGTCCAGTATCCCCTGCCTCTGAACTGGCCACAGATAAAAGTATATACGCACTAGTTAAGGCAGGATGGGAGAAAAATATATTACATGTATGGAAAAAAAAAAGGAATCGGTATATTCTCACCAGTTAAATGAACAGGTGATGGACTGTGAAGTAGAATCACCATCTACAAGTTCATTGCTTTTGTTCATAAGAATACTGTTGCAGTCTCATCCTGGATATAAGAACTGCAGTTTAGCTCTCAAATAGTCCTGCTCAGATTTGATCACATAGCATCTCTGCACAAGTTCTGACATTCTGACAGCTGGTGGCAGGCAGTGCAGGGAGAGAAAACCAAGAGACAGATTGCTTTGCTCTGGACTACTGCTTTTATGCTATGAGACTTGAGCATCACCCCTCTTACATGTGTTAGTGGTAACGGCTGCTACCAGGACTGATTTGTAGCCCTACAGGAAGAAGCTTTTCCATAGCCACTATCTGTACTGAAATCTGGATTTCTCCAATACATTTGATGATGGTTATGATAGCTTCACATATAGGAGTAAATTTTGGAAATGAAATAAACATTTTTCTATACTTGTTTAAAATGTATTGCTTAGAACTAGCTCTTAGATGCCTTAACAGCATATCTTTCAACAATTGCATTTTATTGTCATGTTATTCTGAATCTCTAAAGGAATGCATACGATTGGTTGTAGAATAAAGGAGACTGAACATTGTGCAAATGAATCCCTTCTTTTTGGAACCTCAACTAAGTGTCAGAGGTACATTTACCATTGAGGAGGTAAAAGAGAAACTGCTCTGCTCCTTATGCCACTGTCAAGCAAGCCATTGCTTTTTCACAGGAATTTCAGTGAGGAAATCAGAATGCAGCTTGTATTCCCTACCTTTGGTTGCATGTAATCTCCTTGGGGTTTATTAAGTTGGAAAAGAGCTACAGGAATTCTCTAGACTCCATGGACAGTGAAGTAATTCTCAGATTCTAAATGAGGAACCAAATTTACGTGCCATAGACAGACAACATGAAACCCTGACAACAACAGCCATGAAGTTCTCTCCAAATGCCACTATACTGGCACCTTATTTAGGAAGCTAACCAGAGCAGAGCATATCATCCATGACTTTAAGTTCTGAAAAAGAGGAACAAAAGGTCAAGGGGAAGCTCTTCTTTGCCCTTTTCATCTCACTAATTTTAAAGATAATGTTGTACTTTAATGTTGATTTTACAAAATGATATTTTTTGCATAAGACGTTATTTCAATATAAACTATTCATGACAAAGTATGGTGTATAGAACTAAGGGGTTTTCTGATGTAGCCTGCTCAAGTAAACGCGATATGCAGAGAAGCACTTACCTGATTACTGTCCTTCCAAAGTGATTTTTTCAACTATTTACTCACTGCCTGGACCATACTTTTTCTTCTGTTTAATATTTATTCAGTGTAGACATTTACTTTCTTTTTAAAAAAATAAAAATCACAGGCTGTGGAAAATAACCCTAAGATTTGTTTGCTGTCCTTAATAAAATATTAGCAGAGTATGCTGGAATACCATGAGCTCCTATATTTATTATGCAGTACTGCTTATTGCACCTGTCAAAAAGTGAAACGTGGATGCCCATTACATCATGTAGAAAATTTGTTGAGGGATGCACCATCCTTTAACAAATTTTGGCTACCGAGATATACCTCAGGACTAATAGCTCAAAAACCAACTCCTGAGAACACAGTTACATAACATGATTATCAAGAATTCTTCTTTACAGCTACTGATGATCACAAAACAAATGTACTGTTGCATTTTACCAGAAGTGCCAATTTACCTGCAGTGACAAATACAAGGAAGCCCTTTCCATCTCTCCCCAGTCTTTTTCCCTCTGTATACATTCAAGAAGAATGGAAAAGCAAGCACTTAAAAGAGGTGAGTCTGTATTTAGTACCTGTCTTACAGATGCAAGACATGCTTTAATCTTTGATTTTCCCGAGATAAAAGATGGAACCTAGCAGATGTCTGCAGTGTATTTTATTTTGAGGTTTAACAGAACAGCAAATGTCTTTCATCTAAAGAAGGGTGAGAATAAAGATACCGTGGTCATGGTGGCAACTGGGGCAAGTATTTTATTACTGTGATTAAGTTATAATCTGAATTATGTATCATCCTCAGTTTTTTTAAAAGAGCCAAACATACAACTGACTGAATTTTTCAATATTTATCATCTGGATTTTTCTGAACTACTTGTCCCATATGCTAGAGGGGCGATGCTAATTGCAGCACTGACCTCTTTGCTAGATAGATTTCTGAGCCTCCTCTGTGCTGATGGCATTCTGCCAGGCTAAGCAGATCACTGCCTTTTACCACAGTACTCTTTATTAATCAAAATATCTACTCTATTACTGCACTGTTTAATGAATTCAACTTTATTTTCGCTACTTCTGACATTGGAATCATCTGGAAACAAAACTTCAGAAGATAAAAGCTTAAAACAATGGTAAATCTCTATTCACTTATTAAAGAAAAAGAAGGGTTAAAAAGAAAACAACAAAAACACAACAAAACCAGCAGAACAAAGTACACAAATTAAAAGAAATCTCACATCTCCTCATTTTACAGTCTCCTGATAAGACTTTTTACAACATTACTGCTAGTCCTATTCCTGGACAGTAATTTCAATTTTGAAATATAACAGATTATTCACCTAGATAGATCCTTCTCCTCTTGTGCTCCAAGAAGAAACTGGAGTATACTCTCTACCATGCCTAAATACTTTATGTTAAGACTGAGAGAGGAGTGGAATTAAAAACCATTCAGTAGTTCCATACTTCCTAACTTTCAGTTGTAGTACATATAAATATGCCTAGGCATACGTACACGCAAGGCTTTGTTTTTTCTTGTTACAACCTACAGTCAAATAAATTTGAAAAAAAAAGGTTTGCAGAAGAGAATATTATTGTTATGATGTCAACATGGTATAATCAGGAAAATGAATAAACCCCAAACATCGTGTAAAATCAATGAGAATATTTCCTTATACCAATCTGCAGCATTCTACCAGCAGTGAGTCTGTTATTCAAGTAGTAAAGACTTTACAGTGCTTTCACAGCTGGTATGAAAACAGATCAATTTAAAAACTGCTTAAAAAAGAAAACAATCCAAAGATAAACAAAAACTGATCCAAAGTCGAAGAGCATCCAAAAATATAAAAAAATATTCTAAAAACTATTGAATAACTGAGACTAAAACTGAAAATAAATCACTGAAGTGAAAAATAATGAAGAAAACTCTTTACTCTTAAGTATAATATTCAATAAAATTATTGACATTCCTTCAGCTACATAATAAAACAGTCTTGGGAGTTAAGACACTATGAAGCAATTTGTGTAAGCTGTTAAAAAGACCCCATATGAAATAATCACAGGATCATGAAGAAACTCCTTGATTATTTCCCACTGGTAACTACATTTTTCCTGGTCATTATTGTTTCTCTCTCTGTCCCTCTTGTCCTCAAGTGAACGAGTGTTGTGGATTTTACGGAAGCTGTTGCTCTGGACTGAGCCACCCCTTTCTGCAGCTGATCCAGGCTGGTGAGAAAGGGGGCAGTTGCAGCAGCACCTGTTTCAGAAGCAATACTCCCTGCTCATTAGGATGTCAGAAATCACTGCCTAGTGAAGGAGGCAACACTGATTTCAGCAGAAGTTAGCAATCCAGGATAACCAGGTTTGTTAAATAAGGATTTATCAGTTTTCTATGGTATAATTTACACAATTATTTTAAGGTTTCCATTTTGTTTGTATTTTGTTCTTTTAAGGTCCATTACTTTTATAGAGAGCTTCACCGAACTGTGACTCAGATCATTATTTTTTCCTTCCCCTTTTTTCTAACATCACTTAATCAATGAACTAAGTGCAGAAGAGTACCCAAATGTAAGTGGGCTCTGTGGTCAAATGCTACCCAGAATTCTAACTGCTCGTCCAGATTAGTGATCTCAAAGGAGCATTCCATAATTGTTTCCAGCATTCTGAAGGAAGAAGAGTCTACAATATATCAAAAATGTTCATTGTACAAAACAAGTCCTTAGGCATCAGACTTTCTTCCCAGCATTTTATACGGTATTCCTTTAGCTGTTACTAAAAAAAGTTTGACATCTCTAACAGAACTCTTTTCAACATTCATTCACTGCTGTGTGCATTCTACATGGAAAAAGTTCCCCAACAGCACAAAACATGACATGGAAGAAAATTAAAACAAAAGAACCCACAGTAAATACTCAAAATTCACTTTGCCCATCAGCATCACAACAAGCTGTGAATTCAAAGTCAGTTCTGTAGCTTAATTATGCATACTACTTTTCAAAACACTACGTACAGCGAACATTAGATGCTCACAGGGTATCAATTTGAGGGTTTTTCAGAAGCTCTAGCAATTCTGTAAATTGCAAAAGAACAACTCAAAACATGGACAAATAATAGGAGCCCACATAATATTTCCTCTGCAATTCCCCCTCAAAAATACACCAAAAATTCAGATAAGCCGTTGTGGCAAATGTGTTGTGGGAGCAAATACTTAGTGTATTTCTGAAGAAAATATACTAACGGATGTCAGTGAACTTAGGAGATCTAGGATCCATTTAAAATACTGTATACTGTGAAGACCATTACTAAGGCTCATAAATCTGTAAACAAACAAACAAACACAAAGCACCACTTATGAAATGAAGATATATTAAATTTTAAATCTCATTTATATTATTTGTTTATAGCTAATCTGTGATGCCAGGTCAAATGAAAAAATGGATAAAGATACAGGAACCACCAAACTCATTGCTACCCTATGTGTCCTTGCTCTACAGTTAGCAGCAGTCGTGAGTAATGCTAAATACAATTTAAACTTCATTTTGACAAGTCCTTAAATGATGCTAAAACATGAATCAGGAACATTAACTCTTACTGCTTCCAAATAAGCCATCATTTTCTCTTTTACTCCTATTGCAGGATTTGTAAAAGACTTAAATACATTTCAAAAATTCACACTGAAAACAAGACTTTACTCTTTATAAATAGTATTTGGTCTGTGGAAGCTTCCCCTGTTACTAAAGCCAGAAGAGAGCCTAGAAAAGCAATCAGAGGTCTGCTCTGAAAGTAACACCTCCTATTTTGTGATGCTGGCCCACTCCATCAGAGGTGGGTGTTGGTGATATGGCAGTAGAGGGAAAACCTTCCCACCACTATTCTGCTACATTTTTTTGATGTGTGACAGATGGCAGCAGAGGGGCAGTCTGACATAGGCATCTGACATGGAAGTGTGCATGAAGTAAAGGGATGTCACTGAATTCCTCCATGCAGAAAAAAGTTGCACCTATTGGCTTTCACTGATGCTTGCTGAACATAAGACCCAACAGTAGATGTGAGCACACTGAGGTGTTGGGTGGCATGTTTCAGCAGTGGTGACAGTGATATGAAAGACAAGCTGTGTTCCAGGCAGTCATGCAGGTTTCTACAAGCATGGCATGCAGACTGTTGTTCATCACTGGTGAAAATGCACAGCTAAAGGTGGTGACTGTGTTGAAGAATAGTGTTTTGTAGCTGAGAATTTGCTCTGTCAAATAGTGTTATTATGCTCTTAAGGTATTACTTTTGGAGTAACCTACTTATTTATTTTAAAACCAAAGATTAGCACTTCCATTGAGTCCTATACATGTAGTATTTATAGATGAAAGTATCTGTAATATTCCAGTTCTATTAATGTGGGAGTTTGAATTACACCTATTGACAAATGTATTCAAAAGATCATGCCTACTTTTTCAACAGACAGTCTAAGAGCAGCATAGGATACAAACACTGCTTCCAAAACATTTCCCATTTTAAAGGGAGACAGACACGCTGATGATCTCTGTAAGATGCTTTGAGATACAGATGTTTACTGATATTACTTACAGACCATATGAACATTCCACACGAGTTACTTGCGTGTATAAAACAATGAGTGAAACTTTCAGGAACGATGCACAGAACTTTGCCTCTGAAATACAGCACGTTCACAATCAGCATGGACTTGTCCTTTGAAATCTACTGCTGCAGACATTGAGAAAGAATGAGGCATTATACCTCCCACCACGAATACAGATTGTCAGGCTCAATAAAATACTTCGTGGTCCTATCAGGGTTGGAAACTGTTTCTTTCTAAATGGAAAGAGCAATCAATAGTCGGAGGTGAATGCAATTTCTGATAATGAAACATGGTAACAAACTTTTTCAAAAAATGAAGTTGAATCAAAACTGTATATAACTGAGTCACAGGACAACAATAAAAAAGGAACATCAAAAACCAAGAGCCTAGACACAATATTCTGCCAACTTTTAAGGTTTGTATCATATTTCTATTTATTTATATTGCAGATGTTACGTTATGATATGTATGACTTTCTTGTTGAAACCTCTTAAATCCAAATAACAGAAAACAATATAAGTGTTATATACCCAATATGTATTTTTATGCATCTAATGGATATGATCTGAGATTAAAGAAATGCAAATAGGGAGACAATGTCTTTGAGAATTATTGTCAAACTAAACACATTATTACCACTTAACAAATAAGAGTAACATTAAGAAAAAAAACAAAACCCAGCAGACCCATTGACCTCTTACTTAACAGAAATAACCCAATCATGTGTGATTTGATTTGTTTCATAATCTGACATTATTTGATTGAAGCTTTTAAGTCCAGTTTTGAATTCTGACTAATTACTTTACAAAGCATGAAGCTGTTTTGTCTCCACAACATCATAGAATCATTTGAGCTGGAAGGGACTCTTAAAGCCAACTGCCCAGCAGGTAACAGGGACACCTACAGCTCCATCAGGTGCTCAGAGCCTGGTCCAGGCTGACCTTGAACATCTCCACAGATGGGGCATCCACCTCCTACTCTGTGCAACCTGTTCCAGTGCCTCACCACCCTTATTGTATAAAACTCCTTCCTTATATGCAATCTAAATCTACTCTCTTTCAGTTTGAAACCATTTCCTCTTGCCCTATCACCACAGATCCTGCCAAAGACTGTCCTCTTTTCTTACAGTCTCCTTTAAAATACACATATCAATTACAGATGCATCAATTAGAAGTGACCAAATGTATTTGGAATAACTTATTAATCCACGTGGAAGCCCAAATCGTACTAGTCTTACAATCCTGTGTCATTACTGTGTCCTTCATAAACATCATGCATCTCTTCAGTAAACTGCTTTTGAAAAAACGATTGGAACAAGCCTTTGGTCTGTGAGTTTATTCCCTCCTTGAGACAGAATGTATTAATACTGCTCTGTTTCACTTGTGAGACCTCATACTTTGACCTACCTGGAATTTAAATCATCTTCTGTGATCCCTGGAATCTGCCTTCTGCTCAGCTGACACATTAAGGAACTCTGTCCTGTATTTCAGTAAAGAGAGCTTATTTTTTAATCCTTAGAGGGTTTAGTAATAAGTATGATCTACAAAAGGCTCATAAACTGCTCATAAACTACATAATGAAATAGTAAACTTGTATCTGAACTACACATCCAACTAGCTTCTTTAAACATGTATTGTTTGCTAGAAAGCCAATGAAATACTTTTCAGGATTACCAAAATATCAGCTCATAATACTTAGTTTTTAAAGAAAGAGTAAATTCCCTAAAACAAACTTAATTTTTATTATTGGCAATTACCATTAAAATGTTGCTTTCATTTTTCAAAACATGACTGAAATACCAAAATTCATATGTTAAAGGTTAAGTTTAAGTTAGGCATCTCAACTGCCTGCTGCTCCAAGGCCCAAGGTTTCAGATAGCTGAGAACTCTGGCCCTACTCCTGAAGAATATTCAGTAACTCAGGATTTTTTCCTCATTGAGCAGAAGGAGGCTGCAGCGAGCAAAAGGAGGTAGGCTGTCACAGTTCAAAATAGGGTGATATATTCTTCTCTTACTGTTGGCATGTGAACAAACAAAATGCTCAGTTATGCAGTGACATTTTAAGGTGCAGAGTGTGATTAACGCAAACTGCAATCTGGAGACAAAGCAAACAGGCTGGTCATGGCTTGTTTGCTTCAGAGGTGAAACATCAGGGTTCAGCTGCAAAACTAATTCTGAAAAGACCTCTTTTCTCACTTCCTCCTCCTCACACATTCCTACCTACATGCATCACTTGCTCCCTTAGACCAAAGCAGTAGACTGCTCGTATCCATCCCAACTACACAGAAAGTACTGTGTATAATTTTTCATTCATGCAATGAATGTCTTAATATCTCAGATCTCAGCCACCAAGCATAAAGTCATAAAACAGCCAGGGTGGGTTTTCTGCACACAGAAGAAAGCACACCAGTACTCTCCCAATCTGGTAGCCTCTCTGTTGCTGGAAATGGTATCATTGGCTCTGAACATTTTTCACCACCTGGCAAATCTCTTTTCCAAGTCTTGCTATCTCTGAAGGAAACACTGACACTGTTTGCAGCTAGCAAGAATTGCTTCAGAGGTCCTCACCAAAGGAAGATGGAGTTGGCAGAGCCACTGAACATCATTTTACACATTCCATGTTCTGGGAAACGGGGATTTACTTGGAAGATACTTAAATCTGTTGAAGGTGTGCAGTGCAAAAAGAGATAAAGGAACTCCTGCTCTAACGCAGCTCTCATGCTGACAGAGTATCTCCAGAGAATTGCTTAGTGCTATGCATATGGGAGCCAACTATTATAATAATTTTGAATATTGCTGTAGTCTGTGATTGAGGTAGCTAAAACTGCAGAAAGACACATAATCCAGACTCCTTTCCCATTCAGATTAGTGTTGTGTTTTCTTCAGTTCCAGTAGATAATTAGGACATAACACAGGGAAAAGCAGATGTTATTTTGTTTTTATTGCAGATGAAAGGTAGCAATGAGATATAATTTGCTACCTTCATTATTTCTATAAAGTGAAGAATGCTTGTTTCTGTATTTATACTCAAAGAGAAGTGAGGAAATTACACAACCCAAATATTATGTGCAGTCTCTTTACTTAAATGGTAACTGCTGGGCCTTTAATTACATAGCTGGTGTTTCTTAGAAAGATTGATTATATGTTATATACCACGCATAGGTAATTAGGTATCAGCTATATTTGTAACTTTGCCAGGGAACATTATTCATTCAGTAGATAGCTTTCTTTTAGTACTAATTACAGTCATGTTCTTAGAGCTTTTATGGGAGGAAGCAAGATAGCACTGAGGGCCAGCATCCCAGAATGCTTTCGGTTGACATTAGGGAAACAAATAGACTGTGGGAATGAATTTTCAGTGTTGCACAGACCCTAAAAGTTTTATGGATATCATTAAAGCAATTATCTAAAAGATCAAACATTTATTCACAGTTGAGCTGGTCGAAATTTTCCCTTTGAAGCACTGCTTTGCTGATGGAAAAGTGGCTGCTGGATTAAAGACATCTTCCTAAGATAAAATTGCTGTTGCTAGAAATGGGAGAATTGGTTCTTCCAGGACTGCCTCGCAGTCTTTCTTTCATTATTTTTAAGTTTTCACAGCACGAGGCTCTATCTGTATTTATCTCTTATACGAGATCCTCATATTTAACATATCCTGTTGTTTCTCTGCTGTTTTGCTCCACTCTAACACTCTCAGTCAGACCCAGGAGCCAGCTTCAGGCTTTTTGAAAGATGCTGCTCCTCAAGGAGAGGATTAGATTGCATTTGCAATGCTCTCCTTTGTGAAGTACTCATCAATTCAGGATCAACACTATTTTACTGTTTGTGGCTACATTCCACTCAGGGACTGGATTTCACTCATGTCCTATACAAATACAGCATGCTGAATGTGAAAAAAAAATATTGAACAGACTAAGTATACCCAGGGATAAGGAAAAAAATAATAAAATAAAATGGAGACTATAAAATGATGATACAGCAGTAAGTATTCTTCAGATGAGATATTAAAAAGTAATTATGTCCACACACAGTTAAATAAAATGAAGTCTAGCCAGCAATTTTTCTTTGTACCAGATTTACCCTATCCCATTGCCACCAAGGCAAATCCCACACAACACTATAAATGCAGATATCACTATAAGTGGAAACATACAGGGTCCGTACGGTGTATACTCCAGGAACTGTGCACATAATGACGGACAATTTTGGTGTTATCTTCTGTCATCTTTTCCTACTCCTTCTGAACAATGAAACTAAGATCAGAATTGTGCTTGCGTGTGTAGCAAGACACACAGCTAGATTAAACCCATCAACCGAAGAGTGTTTGAAGAATTAATGAATGATATATGTGTATTATCTGTAGTACCTTCTCAGAATTTGCTTTACTTCTCACAGGTTTGTGATTATTTTATATACTTTGCTATTAATGTCCACTGTAGAACCACCAAGCCTAAGATATTTCATTATATTGCACAGGAAATAAATGGACTTGCATTCTTTGCTTAACCCTCTCTTTTATGCTGTGAACAAAAATAACATGAGATAGCTGAGTTTTTGGTAACATTGCACAGAAAACTTAATGTTTGAATGAATGCTGAATGAAGTTCACGTAAACACTTCCCTTCTACCTTGGTTAATACATAACAGACACGGATATTAATGGGAAGAGAATGGAACTATTACTATAACATGAACATTGCTTATTTTTGGGAATATTTTTGGGTTTACCTTATACTTAAAAAAAAGAAAGAAGAAAAAAGGAAAAAAAAGCAAGATTATTTGCAAAAATTAGATATGCAACTCTTTATCTCCTCTTCTGTACCTAGAGATAATATATAGGAGATTTCTATCTGCTCCTGAGGTTTTTCTCTCCTATATGTTCTCTTACTCTTTAAGTACAGCAAAGCCTCTACTGAATCGTAATCTTTAAGTATTAGTTTTTCGTTTAGTACTTTTAATTCTCTCCCATTTTAGCTTCAGATTCTGAAGGCCCTGTCAAGGTTTGTGTACCCATGTTTCCCAGCGATGATTAAACATGCCTGAAGGATGTGAAGATGATGCATGTCTTCACATGCAAACGTGAGAAATCACATTTGTACTCTAACTCTCTAACTCTTGTAGCAAAATCACAGCTGGATATATTAGCATAGAAGAGGCAATTCTCTGGGGGCAACCAGACTATCAAACAGCATGAGGCTGTGTGCTCCCCTCAGGTGCACAGCAGCGTACACCTGTCTCTCGTTATTTAGATAACAATCCCATTGCTGCTTAGGTTAAGAGGACAGCATTATGGGCAGTACAAATTAATAATTAACTTCCTTAAACTCATGTATTCAGTGTGCAGTCCCAGAGCAAAATGAAAAATGCTTTTTTCTTTTTAAGTTATTATTGAAAAAAAATACAGAAAAGATTTAAAGTTGGCTTTTTTTTTTTTTTTTTTTTTTTTGCTAACTAACAAAGAATCATCTGCTTTTTGATTTTCAAAATTCAGGCATGGGGGTTAGGGTGCCAGTATTACATTAAGTCAGTAGGTTTGATACTCTGCTAATGTAAAGATAATCGTGATTCCTAATGCCTATCAATATATATGATGCATCAGTTAACTGTCTGGATAATCCAATGTAACACTTTCATTAAATTTTCTAAGATAATAAACAAAACAACCAGCTAAGCTGAAATTTGGAAATTATAACAATAACATGAAAATTATTTAAATTCTTGATGTTTGATTTTATTTCAAAATAAATAAATAAAAAAAAAATCCCACATGCCTTTAGCACAGATGCAGACTGCAGAGCACACATCAGTTCTATTAAACTCCTATTTCAGTGTAAAATAAATAAATTTTGTAAGATGCCCTTAAACTAAATACCTGAATGTTTCTGCTCTTAGCAGAAGTATTTTGAAATAGGACATCAATAGACAGGACTTCCAAATGCATGAAGTTCAAGGAAGAGATTTTTCATACAAGCGATATCGGTAGTGGTCAGAGATATATACTCTTTTTCATACTGAAGCTTAAAAGCAGCACTTCCACAACTTGGATCTCTGACGTTTCTAACAGAATACAATATATTTAGTGTGAAAATTTAAAGACATATTTTTTATCCTTCCAAATGTTTATCTTTTCCTTCAAATTTTCAAGCAAAATATGATACTTCATCTGAACCTAGCAAAATTTAAGAACTAAAGCAGGAATGAGGTACAGATCTCTATATTATCTTAAAAGATAAAGGTTTCTTGCATTGGTAATTCTAAGACACCTTTGTACATGTATGCACCAAGACTGAAAAAGGCCTTCAAATGCTGAAAAGGTTGCTAAATCTCCCAAACTATAAAGTCATGAGGAAACAGGTAACCTATTCCAAGCTGTGAGGCTTAAATGGTTTTCAACATTTTCAGAGAAGTCCAAGAGTATGTAAGAAAGAAGAAACTTGCTTAATTTTATGAGTCTTCAAGAAAATCTGTGTGGTGACCAACTGAACAGGCTTTATTCTTGTCCTGAAAAGTTCCAAGAAAACTCTCTATAGTAAAACTGCCTACATATGGTTCCATAAATCCAAACAATTACTTTGCATAATCCAAAAGGCAGTTGAGAAAAGCATCATTGTGCCACAATTAGTCAGTAATTAAAGTAGATGCAGATTTATTTGTAGGCTGACACTGGATGCCTAAATTCCTAACAAAACAAAGTGCTTAATGTGGATGAAAAATGCAACTGAAACTTTGAATTATAGCATAGCTGCAATGTGTAAGTGTATGGACAGGTAACGAATATCGCTGTAACTGCTTAAACATTTCCAGATAAGTCCATAGGTAAATGATATGACAGCTTAGGGCCATGCATTTATGAAATCAAAACACAACTGGTCCTCTTGAGATAGAAGGTGACAGACAAGGAAGGGAAGCACAGTAATGCAAAGACTCCACATGTGAAAGGCAGAAAGATCTCTTATAGAAGATATCTGAAAGAAACTACACATATCTCTGAGCAGAGTTACGTCACCAAGAAACAGTTTGAAGTCACTTACGCAAAGAAAAAAAAATGCCATGCAGGCTGTGTATCCAATTATAACAACAACAATTAACAGCTCTGGAAAAAAATCAGCCCACAGGTTAATTGGTATAAAAAAACTGAAACTGAAAAAGCTCTATCTGCAATAATACAGTCACTATGAGATTGGAAAATAACAAAGCCAGACCCTGGACTCTGACCAGATGCTTGTAAAAGTGCAGTAAAATTCTTCAGTGTTTTGAATGCTATTAAGTCTCCAGTGTGACTGATAGTAGGTTGAAAGAGCTGTGCACTATCATCATCCAGCTTTTTGTGTATTTTTAATAATGGGTGAATAAACTGGAGTTGATAGGATCTTAATTGGCTGCTGTAAGGATACTTAAAAAATCAGAAGGAATGCTATAATACATAAAGAGACATATTGCACAGATATGTCATAGCGATGATGTTTTTGGAACTTGATGTAGGATTCTTATGAGTTTTATGAGTAAAAAGAAAAAAAAAATAACACCCAACAAACCTACAATAAAAATATTACAGCAATCAATAATACTACTAAAGCATGTCAGTATATTTCCTGAAATTATGATCCAATGAAGTTGAAATTTTCAGTATTAACGTTGCTGTAGCAACAATGAAACTTCCACTCAGTATTCTAAGCCCCCAATCTGTGGTGCTGTGTTCAGCTCTGGGGTACCCAGCACAAGAAGGGCATGGAGCTGTGGGAGTGGGTCCAGGGGAGGCTGCAAGGATGCTCAAAGGGCTGCAGCACCTCTTCTATGGAGACAGACTGAGAGCTAGGGTTGTCAGCCTGGGCAAGTGAGGGCTCTGAGGCAGCCCTATGGAGGCCTTTCAGTGCTTAAAGGGCGCTACAAGAAAGCTGGAGAGGAACTGTTTGCCAGGAAGTGTAGTTACTGGAAAAGAGGTTTAAAATGGCTTTAAAGTAAAAGAGGGTAGGTTTATATCAGGCATTAGGAAGAAATTCTTTGCTTGGAAGGCACTAAAGCAGTCTAACTGGTTGCCCAGAGAAGCTGCAAATGATGTTCCATCCCTGCAAATGTTCAAGGCCAGAATGAACGGAGCCCTGGGGTCCCACCTCAGCTAGTGGGAGGTGTCCTTGCCTGTAGCAGGGGGTTGAAGTAAGATAGACTTTAAGATCTCTTCCAACCAAAACCATTCTATGACTCCATGGATCCCAAAATCCAAATGAGGTTCCTGCTTCTGCCTGCCAAGAAAGATGCTGTAGGCTTCATTTCCGATACAAAGAATATGCGGCTCCAAAGTAAAACATACTTTTAAGACATGAAATTATTCATACAAAAGGATTTCCATTTTCTACTTCCATACTTTTGAAGTATAAACGGATTTACAATCATTTTGATGTTAAATTTTAAATCTCTGCTTCCTAGCTCTGTTGTGCTCCGGCAGCACTCACAGATCTAAGCACATTTTGAAGACTTCATTTCTAATTGGGGGCACTGAATTCACAAACTGCACAGTTATCCTGATCCTATTTAAAAAGCTGCTGGCATCCTCTTTACTCTTAAAGAGCATATATGGGTTCTGCAGGATGGCCAAGATTTATATTCCCAGCAGTAGCTGAAATTGAAAAGAACAGGGCAGATTTACACTGGCAGAGGCATTGGCTTGCATGCCTTGCAGATGTTTAATGCAGCTCTCAGGAACGTTTTACTTTCTTCAGCAAATAAACCCACTATTATTGTAATAGCTCAATATGGCCGACAGACATCAGTTCCCCTGAAATCCTGCAGAATTGTTTTTAAAATCTATTTCATAAGACAGTCAATATCCTAAAAAAGCACAGCTCTTTGTGAAAAGTGAAATTGATCTCTTTTCAAAATCATGTAGATCACAAACATTTGTCTTACCTATCAGCAGTCATTCCTAAATACATCCCCAGAGCTGTGTAAATAAGAAAACAGTTTTTGATTATGTACAGAAGAGGTATAGTGTGGACTGACAAATCCACAGTAAAATGAAAGCTCTCCTGCAGTCTCAGGTGTGGAGTTGTTAATATGGTGATTGTCCATAACAAATTACCAACATACATTTCATTAATTATCAGCCATAATAATATATATTTTTAAATATTAGACATTAATTGAGGAGTGCATGAAAAGGCTGGAAGAATTGTAAGACAATATTTAAGCTCATCTCTCAATGCAAAGGTTGTACCACGTATATCTAATACAATCTAAATAATAGAAGAAGAAAATAAAATTTAATGAATGAGGTATAAGAAGAGATTACTAGATCAAGATCTTCCATTTCAATGAACATTTCAGTAGCAAAGACTTTCGTTTTTGTAAGCTTTGGTATCCTAGTCCAAAACTAAATTGGATTAATGGAAAAAAAAATACAACAGGGAGATTTCCGTTCTGTGTGCTAAGTATGGTAGACTTGAGTTAATTTTAATTTGCATCTGACCATAATGTGATCTCCTAGTTAATGTCATTTGCCGAAATTCAACATTGTTAATATCATTCTCTTCTCTTCTTAAAACCAGCACCTCTTCTTGGGCTGTACTTTTGCCTGTTGCCATTTGTTCTGCTTTGTATGTTGGTCAGAAAAGGTTTCACTGTAAGATCACACTGTTTCTTACTGCCTACTAAGCACTGCTCCAAAAGAAAAGACTCCATTAACCTCACAGAAATGCATGCCCTATGGTCTCTCTTGAACACAGTCACCAGCCTGGCAGAGTAAATAGACATGCATCCCAAGGCCTAATGTATTTCAATAATCTTGAACTACTTCAAATTCATATATTATATCTAGTGTTCCCAGAACACAATGAAAAATTCCTTTGCTTCTTTTTTTCTTTCTCCATTCACTGTGTGATAGAAAACTGCAGTAGAAGACAAGGTATTTTGCTTTCGAATAAGAACACTGCTATATAATACATATTCACAGATGCATCGTGACAGCGCTGCACTGAAGTAGAGTTTGCAAACTGTAGTTGTACACAAGGTGAGCTGCTTTTCTAGCCTTAAAGCCTGTAACGTGTAATACCAATTTTCACAGTAGATTTAAAAATATGGATGGCTTAATTACAGCTTTAAATATTGAGACTGCTTTATCATACTGACAGAAAAAGCACCTGAAAGCCTGATTATGCCTGTGAATGCAGTATGTCTTTATGCTGTCACATGGTAATTTCAATGTGTATTATTAAATTAGATCCATCGTTTGTTCACAATTAAATAATCCTATTACAATCAAGTTGGTTGCTAAATTCCATCAAGCAAGCATGTCAGTTCAGTAAGATTTCATGACTACGGTTTGTGTACTGTGTTTATTTTTTAACTATCCAACTGCTCAGTTGCAGTTCTTTATGTAATGGTTCATCAAGTGCTTAAAGGCAAGCATTTCTAGGCTTTTCTACTGCAAAGAAACTATCAAAATGTGGAACACAAGAAATAGAAAACCAATACTTCTTGATCTGCAGACATCCAGAAACCATAGCACCAAAGTAGGAATAAGCAGCACATAGATAAATTACTTCATATTCATCTCCTAACATGCATTTTCAAGGCTAAAATTCGTACCAACTTTGAGAAGTGCTTCGAGCACCTTCCTGAATGCTCCAAAGTCAGCCTGCTTTACTTGAAAGATAAGCCACTCAGCAGCCCCAGTACAATCACCCAAGTAAAACAGATTTTGCTCACAGGCAACTTCTTCAAAACAGTTGTGCATGTTTCATAAAAACTGTAGTATTGTACAGATATTGTACAATAAAAATATTAAAAATAACTGACAAGAAAACAAATGTGCTATTCACCATCAGTGTAATTCAATACATATCTTAATTAGGAATCTTTGTACTAGGTTTTCATTAGACTCCAAGAGTTCTCAGTGTACTACAGAAAACTTTCACACTGGGCTGGACTGCAGAAATCAGAAATGAACAAATCTAGGTCAGTTTATAGGAAATATTTCAAGAATATTTACTTGTCGTAAATTAAGTTCTTGCCAGCCACTCTGTTTTCTTTTCCAATATTTTGTTATTACGTATTACAATTGCATTAAAATAAATGCATCTCTAAAAGCTCCTATAAATTGAAATCTCAGAGAGTATTTTCAGCATTTTTCAGCACAGCCGACTCATCCTCATGCTAACAAAGGCTGTTTTGAAAAACAGCCTGATGCTAAACAGAAAATTATCAAAATAGCATTTAAAGATGGGAATTGGTAACTAAACTATGTCAGATATAAGCTAAAATGTAAAAGACTTGAGGTGCTGTAGAAGTTTTTTGAGTCCTGGAATGATTTCATCTTAGTTGCAGAATTAGCATAATTCATTTACCATTTATCTCTTACTGGCTCTGTAGGATGTAAGTTTGGTGCTTTGTAATTCTTCTTTTAGTCTTATCAAAGCTGTATGTAGGCGTTGATCAGTGCAGGTTTGCAAAACAATTTGTAAAGATGTGGTTAAGAGCTCGAGGAACTCTTCTGAAGTTCAAATAAAAATGGACAACAATACTCCACAATAAAAAAGGTATCATGTTAAATGATGTATCATCAACAGGGTATCATGTTAAAAAGTCTGGGACTGACAAGCTTTGGGTTCTTTACATACAAGTGAAGTACACTGCATAGCAATGGCAAAAGCTTGTGTCTTCCTCTCCCACTGAACCCTCTTGGACACACAACTGTGTACTTTCCATCAGTAGTCATTTGTTTTCATTCTTTCTGAGTCTCAATAAGAAGAACTCTTAATGCTCTCATAATATGAATGTCTTCTCAGAATTCGATGTACACAGCTAAACAATTTTGAAAAATCAGCACATGAGAACAGTTTTCACTCATAACTGCAGTAACTTAACAGAAACAGCTAATTCAGCTGAGACAGGGTACAGATTCATTTTGCCTTCTTACTACAAAGCTATACATTTCTTCAAAAATCAGCTCCTGCTCTATCGTGTCCTGACATGTTATTTTAAAAAGTAAAAGGCAACAAAGTGCTTCACTGAACAATACTGCTTTCCACAGGTAGACGACCCCATTATATGTGCTCCGTGAATTAAATGCAAGTGCAGCCCTGCCCCGCTCCTTCAACATCTGTGTGCATGCACAGAGACAGAATGCATCATATTCATATTTATCTAAATAACCTGCTTTCCCTATTTCCTATTATGAAAGTAATTGCATGAGGATTTTTCGCAATGAAAAAATGCTGCAGGCTGATTTCAGATTATTCAAAGCAATTTATCTAATCTTAAAAGAGGAACAGTGACTGTCTGTATCTTACGCTGATTTAGAATGACTCTGGACCATGCAGTGCAATGCCTGTTTTTTAAGGGGATCAATACCAATTTTGCCTGTGGGCTGAAAGGCAATCTTCAGGATGATAACATGGGTATAAAACAGAACATAATCCTCACTGAAAGCAAAAATAAGTTCATTAAAAATGTGGATGTCTGGCTAAAATCCTTTCCCCCGCTCAAATAAGTATTTCCATTCTGACTTGAAGGAGAAAACCTCTTGACTTGACCATCCTCAGTATCAGTACAAATAACACGCAAATAATGGTACACAGAGTGTGAAATACACTGTGAACTGGCCTGTGTAATGTTACGTTTCCCTCTGTAACCAAAGGCTTGTAAGTCTTGGCCCATTATTCAAACAATTATTTGGATTTAGTCCCATGAAGGCTAGAGAGAACAGTTATACAGAAGCTGAGGGATGGGGTTCTCAGTCTATTGACCTGAAATAAAGAGGACACCTATTGCAAAAATTTGATGATCAAAAGAGTTTTTCCTGAGGATGACAATGAGGAAAGGGGCACTAATTCAAACCTCTTCAATAGAGTTGTTAGCAGAGCTCAGGAACATCTTTGCATTGACAGGAAAAGAGGTGAGAAGACTTGATCTTTGGTTTCTTTGGATTTTACATCTCTCAGGAAAAATTCTGCTGGTGTTAAAATCAATCTCTCACTAATTTCAACAGTGCTCAATTTCTGAAATATATATTCTCATTACACACTGATCTCTTTTGCAGTTCTGGTATGCCTGCATCAAGGAAATTGACAAAGACTAGGCACAGCACTAGTGGCTGAAAGGAAATATGGTCAAGGGTGTAAGTTAAGAAGCTCCCCAGCTCCCCATTTTCCAAGCCTGCTGTTGTGCATCAGAAAGCTCAGAGCCCACGCCAGAACCAGTTATCTCCTGTGTGCATGAGGAGGCTGTACAATACAGCTGTTTTCTCAAAACCTGACATCTGTCCATAAGATGAGGATACATAAATAAGGAACCCCAAGGAACAATCATCACAGACCTGAAGAAGATTTAAAAAAAAAATCACTAAGGTATATGTTGTATATGCTGTTCGTTGATGGCCCAAATTTACATTTGGCTGCCTAAACTGTCCATTTGAAAGTACACCTGTTCCTACTCATTTGAGAAAATTAGATATTAGTTTAGATGCATTTTACTGGCTTTGTTGACAAGACCTCTTGTAATAGGTACTGTGTTGTGAATAGAGCCATCTAAGTATGAGAAACTGGGGGGGAGGGAAGGGGAGTCAATTTCTTCCACTCCACGTTCCCTCCAATTTTTCTTATAAATAACAAGGACACTATCAGTTTAAAGTCTGTTAGCACTTATTAGTACTTTCTGTAGACATAGCTCAGTAGTTTAATAGTAAAAGGACAAACACAGGCCATGCACGCTCTGTATAATAAGCAAAAAATTTCTTATCAAAGTCCATTCAGTTTAGTGTAACAATTAAGGCTAGAAACCCTTAAAGCCATACTGAAAATAAATCTTCCAGACTACCTTGGCCACCACAATTATTTGGAAGATTCAGACACTTGCTGTGCATTACAGTTATGGCTGCACTGCATCTCAGAGCTTCAGAGGCACTGCTCATGTGTAGGTACGTAAAATGGTACATGACCTCTTGTATTTGGCCAAGAATGGAGTCTGCAACCAAGCTCTGCCATGCTTCTGCACCACAAAAATGTGATCTAAACAAATAGATTTGGAATGGTAATAAAAGTCACATTCTTGGCCAATGCCAGGAAAGAATGAGTAGTTTTGTGGGCTAGGTAAAGCCCAAAGCAGCTGGTATAATAAATTTTACTACTCTGCTGTAACGATGATAAATGATTTCACTGGCTTATGCTTCACCCTATTCCAAGGTCGCAAGATTCCTCTCAGCAAAAACAAGCTATGAATTGTTGTCGCAATCATAAAGTGAGCTCAGCAATGAAGCATGCTGCCACATTTTACTCTGCTCTAGCTGTGCTTGGTACCAGCCATTGAGCTGTTTTCCACAGTTATGCATGCAACCTGATCTGTAACACTGCATATCACAGTGCATTGCAGACTGTGAGAAAATGTGTAACAGTTAGCAACAGCATAATTCCCACACTTTTCTTAAAAAAACAAAAACAAAACAAACAAAAAAACAAACTGAGGAATCTGAAAGATTTGTCACTACACAATGAACAGTTCTGAAGGCGAAATTTCCAAAGATATTTCAGAATATAAATACACAAAAAAACAAACCAAAACAAACAAACAAAAACTCACAAACTTTTGAGATTTTTTGGAACAGTCCAGAGTACTTTTGAAAATCTAGCCCTTGTTTCTGTCCCTTTTTTAGATCAAGGAGATTGTACTGATATGCTAAGCTGCTTTTTGATAAACACTACAAAGGATCCAGTGGTTTCTGAACTACACCACAGTAGGTCTGTAGATAGAAGATGATGTAAATAATTCTAGGGTTTACATCACAGGTTTACAAACACTGAGTTCTGTCAGCAGATATTCATTATTCTTCCTAAGACAATGAGAAGGTGTCTGCTAGTGCATCTATCTTAGGTTTACTGATTTGAGACAATAAGCATAGAATTGCCTGAAGCATTCTTTAAGAAAGAAATAGCACTTACAAGTAGCTATTAGATGCACACACACTTACTTTGCTTATTGTTTTTGAAACAGTGTACCCACAAGCTCATACAGACTGCCAAAATCAGCAGACCATACAGAAGCAGATCCATGAGCTAAGCATCACCGACTGCAAGGAAATAACAGAATCACAGAATTGCAGGGGTTGGAAGAGATCATTGAGTCCAGCACCCCTTGCTAAAGCAGGTTTCCTGCAGAAGGTTGCACAGGTTGGAGTCCTGACAGGACTTGAATATCTCGATAGAAGACAACTCCACAATCTCTCTGGGCAACCTGTTCCAGTGCTCTGTCACCATAAATTCCGCATGTTTTTATTGGAACTTCCTATGTTCAGGTTTTAGTCTTTTAGGTTCTCACTACACACTACTGAGCTTGGCCTCATCCACTTGCCTCTGACCTCCCTTTAGTATTTATAAATGTTAAAGAGTAAAAATGAAAAGCATATATAGCTCATCAATAACATCAGTGCAACTCAAATTCCAGTGCAAGGCTAATCACACACAAAAGTTTACTTGATACAAATCACAGACTCACAAAACATCTCAGTTAGAAGGGACCCACAATGATCATCAGGTCCAACCCGTGGCTCTACACAGGATCACCCAATCCAAACCCTGTGTTTGAGGGTGATATCCAAGCTCTCCTTGAACTCCATGCCCACTGCCCTCTGGAGAAGCACCTTTCCCTACCCCCAGCTGCCCCTCCTCTGACACAGCTCTATGCCATTCCCTCAGGACATGTGGCTACACTTGGAGAGCAGAACTCAGCCCTCCCTGCCTGCTCTCTGTGCAAGCTGCAGCTTCCATGAGGCCTCCCCTCGGCCTCCTCTGCTCTGGGATGAACAAACCAAGGAATTTCAGTCGCCTTCCACACATCTTGCCCTCCAGACCTTTCACTGTTTTCATCATCCTCCACTGGATGCTCTCTCATAGTTTTATGTCCTTATGTTGTGGTACCTAAACCTGCACACATAGCTCAAGGTGAGACCACACAAGGCAAATTCTCAGCTACAAAACACTTTTCTTCAACACAGTCACCAACATTAGCTATGCATTTTCACCAGTGATAAACAAGCCTGCATGGCCGTAGTTTGTCTTTCACACTGCTGTCACCACGGCTCACATCCACTGTTAGTCTCCATGAACATTCAGCAAGCATTGATAAATGTCAGTGGGTGCAATTTCTTCCTCATGGAGAAATTCAATTCCACTCCTTTGCTTCATCTGCACTTCCATGTCAGACACCATTTTGTCTGACTGCTCCTCTGCTGCCACATGTCACATGACAGCAAAACGTAATGGAATATTGTTGGGAAGATCTAACCTCTACAGCCATCCTGTGAACATATGCCTCTGCCAACATCATAAAACAGGAGGCATTACTTTTGGAGCAGACCTCATATGTTACATAAACTTTGTAGTACCATTGATGGTTTCAGATCTTCACTATACAGCCATTTGAAATCCACCTTCAGCACTCTGAACAGTATTTTCTGAGCTGACGCTGGTTTCTTGAGATGGGTACTGTTAAATATGATATAATGTGAATGCATCCCTTTCTAGGTACCAAGATTTCAAGTCACATACAGCAGATAACTGTTTCCAAACTGGCTAATGGATATGTAAAGCAAGTGCTATGATCATCCCATGGTTTAGCACCACATTCTTCTGATAATCAGGACATAGATGGTCTTTTAATAGGCATTTTGAAGGCAAATTAGCAAAGTTACCATTCCTGTATCTACATCTTTGATATTACAGTGTGGTCCCAAAGACATGAAGAAACGTGCTTACATAAAATACCAAGCCAATGAGATGCGTCTTCTTTCATCCGAATGATCCTTATCTTGTTTAAAATTAATAAATATTTCAAAGACAACTCTTATCACTTTAATAATAATTTCCTTACAATATACTCTTCACAAAAATGAGAAATAACAGAGCACAGCAGATGAAAGTGAAAACCCATAGATAAGAATTAAGACATATTTAAAATCGCTTCCTGCATGTCAGCATACTCTGTAGTGAAAAGACTTCTATCACTTCCATTCTGCTGATACAGTAGATTGTTTTTTTAATGATAAATGGAAAACTTTTATGGAACTACATGTAATGTTATGACTCTAAGATTCTCCACTGACAATGTATAAACCTCCACTTAGTGTTAAATATGACTCAGTGAAAGAACTTATTGAAATGAATGACTCAACTCAGCTAACTAATTTATCTCTTTTTCTGTGGAGCCCATGAAGACTCACAACAGTTGGAATTTGCAATGTAACTGAAGTACTCTACTGATTTCCCCAAACAATTACATTAGTATTTGAGTTGTTCTCTATGATTTCTAAAGCAGACAGAGGTATGGATGGGTTACAGATAAGAAAAAGTCATAAGTACCTGATCTAGTTTCCAGTGGAACTCAGCAGGGCGGAAGGTGTCAGCCTGGTCAAAGTCCTTCCTCAACAGAAACACTAATCGGCAGTTGTGCACGTACAAGGCATAGTGATGTCGGTTCATTTCTGAAAGAGGGCGCAGGAAGATTAGTGATCTGCACTACTGTCAACACTTTTGTTTAGGTTAATGTGTTTCAAAGCAATACACATCTAAAAGACAAAAACAAAACAGAACAACCAACCAACAAATCAAAATGGTGTTTTTCCAATACTGTGCATCATTGTGGTTCTAATGAAAGTCACGTAATATCTTCCTGAATAATGCTGTATTCATTTTATGGAAGCATTACATCCAGGTTAATAAATAAGACCCAAATCAATATTCAGCCTAACTACTTCTAGAGCTGTGAAATGGTAATACATTACCAAATATGATATGCCTTTCTCCAAATGTTTTCTCAATAGAAAGACTCACCTGTCTTGTCAGAGTTGCAGAGAATAGTCTCTTTCTCAGCTCTCAGTCCTGGGCTAGGTCCATGTTTCATCCACAGAGAGATGGTGAACTGATCAGTTAAATTCTTTGGGACTATTCCATCTGGGATTTTGGCTCCTTGTTTTCCATCAAATTTAAAAATCATGTCATTGTTATCCATGAGAAGCCCTGCTGTCCAGTTAGTTGTTGCACTGGGAGATGGTAAGAGGTCAATGGCACCTGAGGATGCTCCTGCAAATGGCATATAATTAATAGCAGGATGAGAGACTTATGAAAAAGCTGTAGAGATGAATTTACTACGGGCATGAGGCCTGATTCATATGTTTATATTATGTTCACATCCCAAATAGTCCTTCTAGCTCTACTGTGAAATTACATACACATAATCTAGTAAAAACAGTAGATTAAGCATACTGCACAGTGATTACTGAAAACATTAATCACAGAATCACAGAACTGTAGGGGCTAGAAGGGATCTTTAGAGATCACTGAGTCCAACCTCCTGCCAAAGCAGCTCCCAGCCCAGGTTGCACAGGTAGGTTTCCAGATGGGTCTTGAATGTCTCCAGAGAAGGAGACTCCACCACCTCTCTGTGCAGCTCCAGTGCTCCATCTCTGCACTGTGAAGAAGTTCCCACACACATTTGTGCAGAACTTCCTATGCTTCAGTCTGTGAACATATCCCCTCTTTTCTTAGAAACTCCTCATTATTTCCTAAAATTCATAAATGACATTTCTTCAGTTATTTCAGGAAGTCCAAAAGGCTAAAAAAAAAAGTTTTATAACTCCAATGGGAAGGCTTCACATCCTCCTCCCTCCCTGTCTGCACAGAGATAAGTAGCATATGTGGGTGACATGTTGCCAAATCCAGTACAGCGGATTCTAATGTAGAATAAGTGTCCTAACATCCAACAGTGAGCAATGGATGCTCATATTGTTGGAATGAAAATCAGCACATACAGAATATTCACAGTAAACGAGGTAATATCACTTTAATGCTGGCTTTTGGCAGGTTGTAGCTCCATGTGTTCTTACCTAATGATAGATTTGGACTTCAGTGCTACTCAGAATTCAGATTAGCCCGTCTCTTGAAAGTAAATCATTGATAACTGGTCCCTAGCTAAATGCATTTATTTGTTAGAATTAACTGGGGGGGAACCCTTGAGTCTTTCACACATTCTTTTTTATTATTGTTGGATGACAAGGTGAAAAAACACATCCTAAAATGCTTTGAGGCACAATAATAATGGGTCCTTGACTTTAAATGATTTGACTGCAATTTAATCAGTAAAACTGCCCACCTTTACTGTCAAAGTAAATACACATTACCAAGTTACTGAAAGGCAGAGCTGAATGAAGAGTCATAAGAAAAATGAATTTTAATGCATGGTCCTCAGCATCTGAATTCTCTGCATTTTTAACTGATAAATTAAGAAATGAGCAAAGGATTTATAAACTGGGTCCTTAATTACAGAGAGAGAATCTTGCTTTTTATATGGAGCAAGTGAATACTTGTCTCTGATCATTCAATTCTGCACTCTTTGTAATCACACAGTACTTCACTGATGGAAAAAAAGGCAGGGTTTTCTTCCTTTGCTACCAATTTATTTATCCAACCATAAGATAAAATCAGATCATTTCAGGAAGAAAACTGTTTTCCATAAATAATTTAACCGGCTTTCATAAGATATCCTGTTCTCTCCACACTAAGGATGGCAACAAAAGCCAAATATCAAAATGGAAATCTTTCGCAATGCAATTCTGATGTAAAGTTCACTTTCATTTTAACCTTTTTATTAAAGTCCTATTATCAGTTTAAACCCTGCCTATACTTCACTGAAGAAATGCAAACCTTGGACAAAAAGAAATGCTCTTTCATCAGTAAGACTTTCCCCATTTCCTTTACATATGCTTTTTACATTCTATATTTTCAAGAGCTTCATATCCTATTCCTTCACAGATATGCTAAGCAAAAACTGGAAGTTCAGCAGGAAAGTTAGATACTGTCCACTAGCTCATACACTGCCTGAAGCTGCTACAAATGCATTGTCAAACCTGTGGAAATGTTTTGACCATTCTGTTTTTAACCTGTTTAGGCTTACATATGGTACAGTCAGACACTGAATTGAAGTTTAACTTTGGAGAAACATGCAGTTTATTCAGTAGAAAAAGAGAAGACTTGAAATTCCATTTGTTAGTCCTTAAATGTTAGCAGGTAAAGCAATGTTAACAGGGAGCTGCTCAGAATGTTTGTGCCATTTGCAGTACAGTCTCTAACAGACATAAAACAGTGTTCTTTTTGCTGCCAACATTAAGTTCTTAGAGGCAGCAAAAGTACTTGACTTAAGCTATAATGCATTTATTTTTATTTAAAACACTAATCTGTTATGAAATCACGTTCAAGGACTGGTCTCATAGCTTTGTTCAGCCTCTCCATTTTAATGTCATGAATGTGATGATGACACATATAGACAATAAATAGGCTTTCTCCTGTTTTTGTTGGATCCCCATCAGTTGGACAGAGATACAGGATTACATTAAGCAACTTTCAGATTGAAAATATTCTGATAATATGTGAATTTGATTACTCTCCCTCATGTTTACCTCTTTTTCTCAGTCTTCACAGGTCTTTCATAAATATTTTTCCTCAAATGATTGCCCATAATGTTCCTTTATTTTTGTTTGCTTTTGCTCTGGCATAGTACTTAGCAGCAGAGAAGAAAGTGGAGTGAGAAGGACTTAAAAGACAAGATAGAGATTCAATTTGGGTCTTTGTTTGACGGCCAATTCATATGTGAAATCTCAATATACCGTCACAAAAGCAGTATTAGTACCAAAACAAAGAATGTGAAAGATGTAGGATGAGGAAATAGGAAAAAAATTGAGAAAGGAAGAATAGGAAGTTAAGGAAAAAAAACCCAAACAGATAAAGCAGGGAAAAGGCATGGAAAAAGAAAGTGAAAGTAACTGGAAGAGAAGAATAGGGCACTAGTTTATCAGCAGTCCCTTGATTTTCACTGCTACAAACAAAAAACAAACCAGATGAGCTAAATGCATATATTGCATGCTCACAAGTCACAGGGATTTGGCATTTTATCTGTAAAAAGATTGTTATATTGACTGAAAGCCATGTCCGTACCGCATAGTTTCTGCAGAGATTTTTCTGAGTATGTTTCACGATCACAGCCCTTTCCAATATAATTGGTCTGCAATTCAATTGTTGTATGTATTGATGAAACTGGTCCATCACACGTTTCTAGATGAATACTGGGAAACAAAGGTATGCTGCCAGAACCAGGCTTGTATTCAATACGTTTGTTCCAGTCTGGAAAAGCACAACAACAAAAAATGGAAGAGAGATTAAAAATGGGAAAGGAAATATGTAATTTTAGATAACATATTGCTCTCAAATGCCCCTGGGGTAAGACAAAAATAATTTCCTTCATTAATGCCCTATGAATTTGGTCACGCAAATACAGGCTGCATAACTGCAAATTGGTCACTCTGTGTCTCCAGTGTCCACGTCCCTGTGATATCCTACAAGCTAGCTCCACTGAGATGAGGCTGTATCATTCTTACAGGACTGTGTCCAAAAGCTAATATGACTGTAGTGCTACCTCTTGCCTTAGGCCACCTGGGTGCGGAATACATACCGCTGTTTCTCAACTGAAACATTCAATTTTTAAAACCCAATTAACTGCAACTTGCTTCAGAGAAATCACAAACAAGCATCATTAAGTAAAAGCATGCATTCTGGCTATCTTTCCTGTTCATACTTCAGCCAACTGTAGCCAATCTATTAAAGAACATAAATGACAATTCCACACTAATGCAGGGATGTAAATAGTTAATTACTTTGAAGTCACAAAACTGTTCACCTCTACTACCAGTGTGTACAGCTGTACCTGTAAAATTTCCCACCAGAAGTACTCTTGCATACACAGCTAAAGTTTCTCTATTTTTAGTCCTAGGTGAAAGAGGACTTTATAAATGGAAAAAAAAAAACTAGTTCTAGGCAGTCAGTGAAATATCTTAAAGCAAATGTACAGAGACATATCTGTAACTGAATTACTCTCTGTAACTTATATCCATGCAAAAGCACATGCAACTGCAGTCATATGAAGACAGCCTCATATATAATAGGCAAAACAACATGCCTCAGCTCACATGGAAGAATAACAGTACTCTTACTGCTACATGGGTGTCCTTTGAATTATAAGAGGTGTTTCATTTCCAGAATTACCTTTCTACTTGTTAAAAATGATATTGGACACATTCAAAAGACCAGCACTTTCCCCTCAGGAATGTTGTGGCAATTTTTCAATTCCTCTAGAATTGACTCAGAGGAAGAATCTTACGTAACCTAAGTCTACAAAGGCTCTGAATTTCAGAACTGGTATTTTAAACTGGATCTTAAACTGTGACTCATGCCCTAATGCCCAGGGTTTTCAAACAGTCAGAAGAAATAATCCCATCTGAAACGGCAGGTTGTGCTTGATTAACTAAACTCAAACAGTGTCACTTGTCCTTCGGCATAAGTTGATGTACAGCATTACCACATTACAGTGCAATTTAGGAAGGTAAACACTGACTCCCCAGTGTGGGGGAATGGGGAAGCCAATGGGAAAAACTTGATTAAAATCAGCCCCGTTTAGCCTAGTAGAAGACAGTCTTCATCTGGATTCCTTTTTTATTCATCAGGCTTTACAGAATTCTCTAAAGAGAAGGCAAAAATGGGTTACTCTGGAAAAGTAAAGCTTGTAGTACAGGGGATTAATCTAGTAAGGATCTTTATGAATCTACCTTGGGACTACTTGACTTTTCTATTTCTGATCTTGATGTAAAACTGTATTAATTACTGTTGTTGATGAAGAAACTGGAAGTAATCTTACACTGGAAGTCAGTGCAAAAACAGAGTATCCTGAACATAAAACAAGATGACCTTGATAACTGGCATTGAAGAAACACTGCTTTGTGGCTATGATGCAAAGTGCCAGTTCATACTCTTTAGTACATCAGTACTAAAGAAATGAAACACGGAAAAAGAGCTGATTCCATTAGGTTAACAGTATGCTTATGAACATACAGCCAGTCAAAAAGAAAAAAAAAGAGCCAGCAAACAACACAACAACAATCTCGGACAGTACTTCACAGTGCCTTTTCAGGATAAGGGCACAGTAAAAGAGACGTTTGAAAACACTTCTCTGGAACATTCATGTGCATTAGCCTCAAGACATAAGTAGAATTAGCTGAAAAAGTGCAGTTCTATCTTAAAAATGAGATTGAAACAGATCTGACTGCTTTCTCTAAGCAGCCTGGTAGGTAAATGGAAGAACAATGCCGATACAAGTACTGAAAATGACTATAAACTTACATAACCTGCAAGCCCCACAACTGGAGGCACTCAGCAGTTCAATTAATATTCAAATGTCTGAAAAAGATAAGACGGGTATTCTACTAAAGAGCATGATTCAATTTAACAGCTCAATGTGAGCATTTCATTATAATTACCCTGGTTTAATGACACATACACAGCAGCTCCAAGATTTGAGTGGCATAAAGTCATAAAGCAATAACTTTCATTTAAAAAAATGGGCAAATATCTTCTACAGCTATAACAACACAAGCATTACATTTTAAACACCCAGGTACATGCATGGAATGAGAATGGAATTCATATTTATTGCAGAAGATATTTGGGACAGTAAGTTTTTAAAGTTGTTCCTGAGGACTAGGAATAGTTTCCTGATTCTGTTATGTGAGGTTTCTTTTACTGACCAACCTCTTTCATGCAACGCCTACTATAAATAATATCTATGAAGTATGTGTACTCACAAATGCTTTAAGATTCCTCTGCTGCTAAAAGAGAAGGTCCTGCCCTTCTCTGCACAAAGGAAAGATTACATTTCAGCAGGACAAGCAAGCCGATGTGACCTTTATATGGTCTCTGAATGACTAGCTCACCTGAAATAGATAGGAATGTATGTTCTGGTGGCAGAAAAGCCTTAGGTCACCACCTTAATAAGCTATATATGCCTTAAAAATGGAATACACAATATCTGTATAAAAATGCTTGACAAGAGTATACCATTCTATTAGTTAAATTAATAGAAGTTTTTATTTCCAAAGTATTTTTTAATGTAAACTCTAAACACAAAATGCTTTGCTCTGCTAAAATATGTTGTCTATAGAATTCAGGATGTAATTGGGTAAAGCTTTTCTTTTGTTGTCTTTGCAATATATTGACATCCCCAAGACAGCCACAGGGGACTACTGGGCTGGGCATTGGTTGCTGTAACATAATATCATGGATGTAACAAAAAATGTAAAAACCGAAAACCATCCTAAAGCCATCCCTCAGTGATAGTAAACAGCATGAAAGAAGTTACATAGCAGAGAATTGTGAACAAATAAATGAACTCTGAGAGGAAATAAATCAACACTGTTACCAACAACAATTAAACACGTAACAAGTAATGACAAGTAATGACAGATAAAATGCTATTATATATATATTTTATATGCTATATATATATTATATATTATGGTATTATAAACAGGTTAAACGAACATGATCTAACTTAGAAGATTCTTAATTCACCTATGACCTCATATGTTTAATGAAATATGAAATACTGAAATATGAAATAATGAAAATACTGTATAGACATTTGGCTTTGCTGCAAGAGGTCTGTCTCTCCTGATTTGACTAAAGCTTTATATAGCTTTGCAGTAGTCAATATTAATATGACAGTAAAAGTACTGTAGCAAAAACAATCATTCTGGAAATGAATCAAAAAGTGCACAGCAAAGCAAAAAGTATACAGTGTCTGCTCTTTGTCCACAAAACAGAGAAACAACAGCAGAGCCCTAGAGGAACAGCTCGAAACACCTAGAATGTGCCGATGACAGTACAGAAATCTTCTGTTTAAAAATAAATAGCAAACAAATAGATTTGGAGCTGAAACAATCTATCACTATCACACAGCCTTTCCCAAACTGTAGCCTCCATTGTTACCAGGCAGTAAGCGATCACCTGAGCGATCAGCAACTGTTTGAAGTTTAACAAGAGCAAGCACCATATTCTGTACCTGGGATAGGGCACTGTGGAAGTAAATACTCTGTAAGCATCTTCCATTCCTAATCTCCCTCCAAATTTCTTCTCTACATAAGGGAAATAGTATCAGTAAGCTTCTCTTGGCTGATCTCTTTCTATCAGCAGTTAGTTTTTACAGTTATTGCTTCAAAATGAAAAACACCATCAACTATGTAGTTATCTTCACCTTTAGAAATAAATAGGCTTTTAAAAAACACCTCTGTAAGAGAATGGAAGAAATTTCCAAAAGAATCATGCTTGCTTTCAAATTATAATTAATGACTTGATAGTTAAGAACTAATGTCTCATACCTAATTGCTTACTTAAGGATCTTATATCCTGAGAAGACAAATACCATCCACCTGCACCATGTGTCATTCAACCTGGAGACGTGTCAGCAAAATGAAGCAGTCACCTTGCTGACAGACAGAAAGATACAACTCCACAGGCAAGGAATAAGCTAGAGCAGAAAATATCTGAACTATCTGATATTTTTTCCTTGCCTATAATAAAGACCCATCATAAAACTTTATCAGACTGAAATAAAGGCAGATTGCACTTGTGCTAATTTACCACAGAACTACCAAGTCCAAATTTACACAAATTGAATACTAGGAAAACACATCCCTCCTTAGTAGAGACACTTTAAGTCAAACTGCTTTAAAGTCTATCTCACAGTGCTAATTTTTTGGTTCTTTTTATTTAGTTTTTCTTTTTTTATACGTTGCTTCATGCTAACAACTTAGCAGCCTGTCATAGTGGTTTGTTTAACATACAGCTTTGCATCTAGGAGAAAAAGAGAAAATTCTTATGCCTCAAGTAAGCGTTTAATTCATGCTTTTCATGACAATTGCAAACCTCACATAACTGAAGATAAACCAAAGCATCAATAAATAAAAGAACTATTTTATTTGAGGTTGTATCTATCTGCACCTGATATGACCACCAACGACCACCTGTACTATATTTGATACTTGATCTTTCATATAGCTACGAGAATAGTTGGCAATATAAACATATCAATACTGGGATCTCTATGCCAAAATTACTCAGTCACTAAGATGCCCAAATGGAAATGAAAAATCAGCAACTGTGCTCTTTCCAATAGCAATTCCAAGCCAAAATGTGTGAGCGCATCATTGATTAGCAATGACTCTATGAAACTGAAACAGAACATTTCTGAAGTATAGAGACTGTATCAATTTTACAGCATAAATAATGTTATCATAAAATGTAGACATACTTATTAGTCTTATAAATTAATTAAAATGCTTTCTGAAATAACTGAGGGGGTGAAGGCATCCCCCCCCAAAATAAATATATATATGGTTCTGTTTTAAATGAAAACTGTGAAAATGGAATTATGACATTTCAGATTTATGTCATTGTGAAGTCTTCTAGACCAGAGGTGGCCTCAATTTACAAATTAAAACACTTTCCCCCTAAGTGTCAGTTCTACAAATTCACCTGCAAGTGTAATAGTGAAAATTATTCTTTCCTTCTGAATTATTCTCTTTAGAAATTTCAATTTTGAAGGTCAGATTAGTCCTGAATGAAGTCTGCATAATGTAGTTGTATTAAGTTTATTTTTCCTTAATTCAGCCTTCTTTTTCATCTTAATTCCTTCTAATCTGCATCTTCCCATTTGAGCACTAGCTGTGCTTTTCCTCATTTTAGATGGTAGACTGCAGCTTCTTACAACCAATTTTAGAAAATAAATTCCAACTGAACTCTCTCTGACAGTAATCAAGATAAACTTTGCCTTTCATACCCACTGCAGGTTGAACAAACCTTGAGTCATACATCTGTGCATGCGTATAAAAGCCAACTCCAAAAAGAAAGAGAAGCCAGAATCATTTTTTAACCTTTCAGTATATTTAGACAGACTTTGAAAATAGCTTGTTAGAAGAGAACTTAATCTCTTTTTCCGTTTTTTAATTTTCCTTATGTGTTTGTTTTTTTTTTGTTGTTGTTGTTTTGTTTTTTGTTTTTTGTTTTTTTTAACAAAAGAAACACTGTTAAGAACCAGGGGATTAGTAACAGGCTTGGGATGAAGTCACATAATAACAGCACTGCAATAAGCAACATGGTTTCTCCTTACTCTCTCTGTTAGCCTCAGGGGCACAAGGGTGGCTAGATGAGAAACAAATGGCAAAGGAAAGAAACTTCCAAAAATGCAATTAAATTTTAAAAAATAGTAACATTCTAGACAAGCTATTAGAGCTTACCTTGCCAGCCTGGTTTGCACACTGGTTTGACATTAACTTGTACTAAGACATCTTCTCTTGCATGTTTTTGTCCACAGTCAAAAGCTGTTACCATTATCTCATACTGATGCTGTTTATCATAGTTCAACTTCTCAGTGTTTCTGATGTTACCTACAGATGCCATAAAGGACAACACAGCAATTTTTGATTAAGCATACATGGATTATAGCATCCAAGGTACATTAAACAAAACCGGAGCTCTTTAGAATGCACAGGACATCCACAGGCAGGACAGTTAGAAGGAATGGGCAGTACTTTATTTCTTTGCTGGATGAAGAGAATTTATTAGGCAACTTACAACAGTCTTAACTAATGCTAAGGACATATATGGGCACGTCTGCATTAGAAATCATCTGTTCAGCATTTTCTGAAGACTATTTAAAGAGTAATCTTTAAATGTGAAGTATGAGTAGATGCAACCTTATTTTCCACATCTTCCCAAAACACTGCTTTCACGTGGCAGCTGCACTTGCTCTCTTGAGATCTAATGCTGAATGTAACTCCAGCCCAAGTATTTTTTCCCCTTAAAATTACTGCCCTTTACGTGAGAGATATGTAACCCCTTTCCTTGGGTATTAAAAGTAAGGTGCAGAATCACCTTCTACATAAGAAAGCTTAGCAGTATTTGACATGACAGAATTGAGCTACCACATGGAAAACAAAACTCAGCAATAACAGAAATTACCTGCTGAACCTGACATGCATATAAAGATGGCAAATCACCTGTTTCAGGATCAAAGAAATACATTTCACAAAGAAATGTCACTCTCAGAGTACTTCCTGAGGACTGGGAGATTACTGTATAACCCTGTGTTCATGTAATAAAAGAGTTCAGCATTTTAATTCTGCCCATTTCCACTGAAATGTTCCCCTACTTCAAACCAAAACTTGAGACTGCACAGTCTATTTCAAATGTTTGTACTGGGTTGCTATATCATCTCCTTGAAAGAGAACGCTTACCCTGGATCAACACTCCGCATAAATGTGTAAGTACAGGCGTGCAAAATTGTTCGGGCCAGATTTGGAATGAGGAGCATCCAAATCTTCAATTTTAGACAAATTTAGAATATTGTGGTCTGATTTCCATAGGTGCTGATCAAAGTATGTCACTGACACTGCTTTTGTTTTCTTCTGAACGAACTGAGAGGGCAGAGAAAGCAGACGAATGAACCTTCCTAAGGAAGTCTTAAAGCATCCAATAGTAAAGACTTCTAACAAGTGTCTCCCTGATGCACATTTCTCATCTTCTCAGAGCCTAAAACTTTTCAGACTACTACTATAAAGCCTTTTACAAGCTTTTCAGGTCAGGTCTGGAAGAAGACTTTTGTTGCAATTACCACTGTCTCATGGTTCAAAATTTGTGGCTTAAAACTGCCCTCACTTGTGCAGTTATAAATCAGGCTCAACCCCTATTTTGTGTTGATTCTCTGCCTTTACTTCCCCCTCTCTGAACAGGGTACAGAGGGGAATGATTCCTCTCACAATTTTCTGTGTCTCAAAGGAGGAAGAAAGGAGAAGAAGGAAGACACGCTCAAGGATGGACAGAATGGAAATAGCTTTATGTACAACAGCCTCATCCACTCCCTTTCACAGTCATCTAGCTAGGCATTCTTACAAACACCATTCTTCTACCCATCACAGATGCAACTGCAGGAATGATATCAACTTCATTATTTATGAGTCAGTAATTACCAGAACAACAGAACTCTAATCTACCCATTTTGCTCTGCTGAGTTTCTTGGTCAATACCTGTCTAAGAGGATTTGGTAAAATCCTGCCACCGTGTACACAATTATTCAGTTAGTATCTGCTAAGTTTTTCTTTCCCATTATACTCTTATACAAATGTTTATGCTATCCTACTTGGTTCTCCTATGTACTACTTTAGTCCAAAATCATCAGAGATAATTCAAGAAATCCAAATTGGCTAAATCAACAGCTAGATTTTGCTTGGCATTAACTGTCCGCTAAGATTTGTAAACCATACATCATATTTGCATTTCATTAAATCTCTCTTCCAAGATTTGCACTTCATTATCATCTTTTAAGATTTGGACTAAAAAAGATTGTGACTATTAGCTGTTCTGGAAGGTATTTTGGATGTCCTGTATACATTACTGAGTGATTCACTGATATCTGAATTATTCAGTTATTCTGATGCTTTATACTACTTTGTTATTTTACAATTCACGATTAAAAGTAGATACAGATGGTAAGCACTATAAATACTAAGCACTATAGCACTATAAATAAAGACTAATGTTTTAGTGATAGTCTGAGAATTTCTGTTTGCATCTCATCCATGAAAAAAAAGGTCATCAATAAAAAAGGAAATTTCAATGGGAAAATAAAGTACTTCTCTACACAATTCACAATTAATTTTCTTCAATCTTTCTAAACATTGGCCTTTTTCCTGGAAATACCCAGAGCTATAACAGATTTGAAAACAAAATAGAAAGCTGATAAGTGACAACAGAAATATGAATATTCCTGTGTGAGGACACACACATTTGCACTTCTGTTTCTTCAGGGTCAGTTTTGGGTATAGTTTGAAACAGAGTTCACTGTTTTATGGGTCTCTTTCATCCTGTTTTAGAGTAAAAGATCTTATTCACAAAAACAGGAGAAAGAGTCAACTACTCTACTATTGCAATTCCCTTTCAAATTTCACGTTATATACAGTGAGTATGAACTTTAATTTCCTAACCCTTACATGACACCAGAGCTAGCAGTGGTGCACAAATGGCTTCTGACTTCAGACTGCTCACAGGAGCAAAAGCTCAACGTTCCTGGCAGCAAAGAACCACCAGAAGCTGTATTAGACTGTATGCCAACTGGAGGACTAGTATGGCTTCTTTTCAGAGACATGCACTTTACTAAGGTAATGGAAAGAGAGCATGACTTAATAAATAAATAAATAAATAAAAATGCATTCAAATACTTAAATATAAAGCTTCACTTTTCAGGATTTTATAGGTTATGACACAGACCTCAGTGCTGGTGACCTTGCAAGTTTTTGCCCAAGTCTGTTTTCTAAGATAAGTGACTTGACAAAACCTGTACTGATTGAACAGATAATTCAGTAACCCATCTTCACACTGAGCAATCTGAACATGTACTTCTAAGTGCTTCCCAGGGATTGTGCAAGTATCATTATATCCATTTTACAGAGAAGGAAAGTGGGTAACAGATACGGAACATCTCCAAGGTCAGAGAGCAGGTCAGAGTCATAACAGAATCAGTGCCTAAATCTGTATTCTTGAACCATCTGAATGTGTTCCTTGTCAAGGCCAAAAAATGCATAAGAAAACTGCTGTGCTGAAATTATAAATAGAACCAGGCATTATGATTTAATTATTCTATTACTTGGAGAAAAAAAAAAAAAAAAAAGCCTGAGCAATATTGATATGATGATTGCGTTTCTCTGATAAGACAACTAGATTCAACTGCATGCAAGTGTCCTAAATATTTTATAACTTGTTTGCTAGTTCTTTGCACGGCAAAGCACAGATTTTTTCTTTGCCATTATATGGTTGTATTTGACTGCATTTTTCAGCTAAGAGTTCATTATCTTTTAAATTAGGCTCCATAAACAAAAAGATCAATTTTAGGAATAGTAGACTTGAAATAGTTTTCATTAGAAAGAAATTAAATGCACATAGTGAAAGTTGACAAATGTAAATGGGAGCTTTATTTTACATTTCTTTAGGTGTACAACACACTGTGGTCTACACTGAATGCTGCTTCCTGCGCTAGTGCTGGGTGTTTATCAGTCTGCGCCTCACACGATTTGGTGATGTGAAGTACACTGCACAGCTGCAGTCTGAAGGGTTCTCCCTTTCTGTAAATATTCTGCAATGTGTAATATAATTTTTCAAGATAACAAAACATTCCCTGAACTGATTTAGATACAAGAAATAAATTTTGCCTAAAAAGGGAGCGATTTGCCAAAAGGTAAAAGCTGGTGGCAAAGCATGTTCATCTTTCTCAAGTCTGTTAATGATTATTGTCACAGGTTGGTGGTCAAAAATACCACCTCAACATATGAACTGATAATTGCATGTTTTTCATTACAAACCCTTTAGTTTTGGAGCCTTCTGCAGTTTTTAAGTTTGATTTAAAGCATTTGATTGAATACTCATACTGGGAACTGAAATACTACACCTGAATTTCTGAAAAGTGGAAAAAAAACCACAAGACACAATGACATGACTTTCACTAGAATGGAGACCCTAGATTTGTTTTTTCACAATGGGCAAAAAACCATAAACAAAATCCTAATTAGCACAGCATTAACAGACACAGACCCAAACATCTCATACCTCTATTTTAATATATCCCACAGGTAACAAAAATGGGAACAATGCCAAAGAATTTGCATCAGAGAAAGCTTATATCTGCTGGCAAAGAGAGAGAATCTGAGCAGTGAAATCTGTTGGAACTAAGCAACATATTTCTGTCACAAAATAAAAGTGCAACCATCTATTATCTGTCTCTTGTCCCAGTGGGCTTAAGCAATTACCATTATCTCAAAAAACTGCAAATTAGACTGCAATTACTGTTGATTGTGGCAGCAGTATTCCTTTAGTGAACAAATAGATCAAAAAGTTATTAACTGAATTCATGACCGAGAAGCCGCATGTATTATAACCTAACACCAATTATTTTTGTTCTTTAAAGTCATTTTTAAGTCAATTTCTTGCTGTCTTTGCTGGAAAGCGGGTCACAAGCACATGGGGACAAATATGTAACCAAAGACACTTGACATTTAATGCGCTTCTGATCGTGCCTCTGACATAAAAGGAGCCATGATCACCCAAGAGCCGGCTGCACTGTGCGATAAGACCTGAAAAGGCATAAGCAATTGGAACGTCTGCTCCATACAATGCTCATTTGTGTCTGTTATTTAGCCATCATACGCCACAAGCCTGTTCATGAAGTCACCTAAAGAACTAAACATTTACCTGAACAGACACACTCATGATTACATCTTCTATATAGTATACAGAATGCTGGCCTCCAAATGACAGTATTATAACAAGTGGTCTTTTTCCACCAACACCATTTACACTGCATTGATGCTAACAGGTTATATTATCTTTTGATGCTCAGCTGCACACTATGCTAGAGCTGTGCAAATAACGATGGATCATTTTTGAATTAGGGAAAGTTTTTTTTGTTTGTTTGTTTTCCTATAAAACATCCCAACATGAAAACAACTGCTTAGAGAAAACACAGCTCCATGCCTGTTTCCGATTTCCAAACTGGCAAAAAATCAGATTCCATTTCCAAAAAGTATTCAATCTCCACATACAACATGAATTAAATGATTCTATTGGAAAATATAAATCAGAACACTGCTGGTATACAAATAGGGTGTTTGTTTTGGGAAACATGTTCTGTAAGCACAGGAATTTATATCCTCAATTTCTTCACAGTGGTGCGTGTGGGAATACTGATAAGTAAGGACAGTAACATGAAGGACTTTTCCTTCAACACTTCAGTATGCTGCACACGTAGCAGAACTTCCCATGGGTCCATCATGGGTCTGAGCCCCAGGTACAAAGAAAACTGCACTCCTATTTACAAAGTGATGCCAATATGGCACTGCTGAAGCACTTTAAATACAGTTACTATTTTGTACTGTCTAAAGCTAGCAGAGAATGTGAGGGGAGAATCCTTAGTATATTTTTAACGCAGCCCAGGCACTTCTCCCAAACTCAGGCACAAAGTCTGTGCTTTTTCCTGGTAAGAATTCGACTGGAAGAAGCGAGAAGCTGACAGGTAGAGAAGCCAATGTCAGCAAGTGCCCATATGTAAAACTTAATACGGTTTACTCGTTTTTGAGATTAAAAATTTAGTATTACCTTAGAAAACCAAGTAAAATATGAACCCACCAAAAATGTTACTACTTTTCCAAAGCATATTTTATTCTATACTGCAGAATTGGAGGCCAACTTCAGGAAGCACCACAAACGATGGAACTGTGGACTACTAAACATACTTAGTACAGTCTTCATTCTGCATTTAGACCCTGTTCCTGAGAGTTTAGAAGACTGGGACTAGCTATAAACCTGCAAATAAATTAAGCAGGGCCACATGCTGCATTATGAAATACAGTCTCTTGCATGGGAAACTAGATTGGAGACAACTAAGAGAACAGTCTGACTGGCAGAGAAAGATACTGCACATCTATAAAACCATTCATTCACTTCCATGATACATATTATTGTGGCACTTTCTGACCACATCAAATGTAAATAGCATGCAATCTTCCAATGTTACAGTTTCTTCCTTCTCAGAGATAAGAACAGGATTAATACCTTGAGTTAAAACTCAAAGGGCTGGATCATCAGCTGGTATCAACTGACAATTACACTGTCCGCAAAAATTACCACTATCCAAAAATTACAGTTAGATCCTCCTCCATACTCACCATTTCTGTCAATAGCAAAAGGAACATCTGTTGTGACAATTTCATAATTGCAGATCTGGCTGTACTGTGGGGAACAGTCCTCATCTATGGCTTCTACCTGCAGTATGCTGTCATAGATCTTTCCCTCTGTCACGGTGGCCTTATACATACTCTCCTTGAAAGCTGGTGAAAACTCATTAACATCCTTTACTTGGATATGGACAACTGCCCTAAAATTGGTAAGAAAAGAAATCAAAGAGAAAATGGTTTAAAATGACTTCAAGTAAGATCATGTTATCAGCAGTTTGCTTTCTTAATGGAACAGGACTGAAAAAAATATCTAGAAAAACACGTCAACATCTGCTAAAATGAGATATTACTGAATTTCTGTACTTAGTTTGCCAAGCTTAACACCTTAAGTTTCTTTAGGTAAAAGCAGTGTGCCAGAGGTATCAGGGAAAGGAATTCAACGTGCTCCCTGTTAAAATTGTGCTGCCTCTTAACGCGGATCCCAGCAGAAAGTCAGTGATATTACACAAGTGTAAAATGGGTCAGTAAATGAAAAAAATAAAATAAAATAAAAAAGGAATGTTAAATACTTATTACCTGCAAATTGTCAATTTATGGCACTCTTCAATATAAAGTGTTTCACCCTCTGCTGATTATATGATGACTTAATTAGCTACAAAATTTATAACTTGCCTTCTAAAGGAAAGAACTGTATCAATATTTAAAACTGAAAGGGTTAGTAGCATTTCAAGAGAAAAATGATGCAGCAAAAGCTGTACGCAGGTGTAGGTCTGAGATTCCCCATTAAACCTCAAAATACTACTAGTTGACTTGCAAATCTAAGAACTGGATCCTTGCTGCTGGCATCTCTTAGCAAGGTAATGATTGCACCACATTATCAATATGTGCATTATGGTAAGCCTCTAAGGGTCAAAAATAAGAGGTCTTTGTATTTAACGTGCTAACTCTAAGAGTCTGAAACAAAAAAAACCAAACAACTTTACATCTGGTTGGATAAGTTAGTTAACAAGCAAACAGAAAAGGGATGTTCCAGACCAATGGCAGAGCCAGGAACAGATGCCTGGACTACAACAGCCTAACTTAGAGTGTAGTTCACTATACAAACCAAAGAAAGTGTAACAAAGGCTGGTCTAAGTGGGCCACATATAATGGTCGTGATTAGACCAAAATATTCCTAGTCTAACTCTTTGTAGCTTGCTACTAACATGAGTGAAAACACTATAAAAATTAATACTACTGAGGAAAAATTGTTTCTGTGGCTTGGTGATTATTTGACATTGCAGACTTCTTTCTACATGTGTACTCTTTTTAAACATCCTAAAAGAGTTTGGAATGCATTACAGAGCTAATGAAAATTTTAATTATCATGTGTCCTGAATGAATAAAAGGAAGAACTATTAAGTGGTTCTTAGCAAAATTAACAGTTTGTACAGTAGTTACACTTCCATATGCGAATTAATGACAAATGGTCCACAGCTTGGCTTCATGAGTTGGGAGGAAAAGGGTACTGCCTTTTCTTAAAAGTTAAGCAGGAAATTGGCTCTACAGTAAAAAGTATCACCTATTGACCTTGCATATCCCTCTCTCAACCAGAGGATGTGAATCCCTCTAGGACTTGCTGTCCAAAAGATGAGGACAGAAATCCACTGTGCAAAGCCAACACTGCAATAGCTTATATATATGCACATACTGAAAAATTGAATAAATGGAATGGAAAAGTTAAACAAAACTGAGATACACTTCACTACTTAAATTGTGATCTTGTTAAAAGCTTCAGCTGGAAGTAGTGCAGAGCAAGTCAAAGTGCTGGAGGCAAAAACAACAACAACAACAACAACAAAACAAACAAACAAACAAAAACCACCACCACCTCTAGAAGGAAATAGGAATTAAAAGTGAACAAACTATTGAGACAACTAATCATCTGCTTTCTACCCGACTGCAGTATAAACATATATATATTCAATGTATGAACCACTCACTGGATAAGGAATTAGTTGGATGGTTGCACTTTGAAAGTCGTGGTCAGCAGCTCAGTGTCCAAGTGGAGACTAACGACAAGTGGTGATCCTCAGGGATTGGTGTTGGGAAAGATGTTATTTAACAACTTTGTACAAGACATGGTCAGTGGGATCAAGTGCAACCTCAGTAAGTTTGCAGACAACACCAAGCTGAGTGGTGCAGCTGACTGGATAGAGGGAAGGGATGCTATCCAGAGGGACCTGGACAGGCTTGAGAGCTGGGCCCATGCCAACCTCATCAAGTCCAGCAAGGCCAAGTGCAAGGTCCTGCACATGGGTTGGGGCAATCCCAAGCACAGATACAGGCTGGGTGGAGAATGGCTTGAGAGAAGCTCTGAGAAGACGGATTTGGGAGTGTCAGTTGATGAAAAATTTAACATGAGTTGGCAATGTGTGCTTGCAGCCCCAAAGGCCAACCATATCCTGGGCTGCAGCAAGACAAGTGTGGTAAGCAGGGCAAGGGAGATAATTCTGACCCTCTATTCTGTTCTTGTGAGACCCCACCTAGAATACTGCATCCAGTTTTGGAGCCTCCAACACAAGAAAGACATGGAGTTGATGGAGGGGGTCCCAAAGGAGGGCCATGAAGATGACCGGAACACTGAAGCACCTCCCCTTTGGGGACAGGATGGGAGAGCTGGGGCTCTTCAGCCTGGAGAAGGCTTCAGGGAACCTTATAGTAGCCTTCCAGTACTTGAAGGGGCCTACAGGAAAGCTGGGGAGGAACTTTCCATAATGGCAAGTAGTGACAGAACAAGGGGAAATGGTTGTAAACTATAAAAGGGTAGATTTAGATTAGACAATTTAGATTTACTGTGAGGGTAGTGACACACTGGAGCAGGATGTCCAGGGAGGTTGTGAATGCCCCTTCCCTAGAATTATTCAAGACCAGGCTGGATGGGGCTGTGAGCAACCTGGTCTAGAGGGAGGTGTCTACCTACAGCAGGGGGTTTGGAACTGGATGATCTTAAAGGACCCAAATCATTCTATGACTCTATAAAAAGGGTCCCTTCAATATCATTTGTACCACAGTGTAAAAGCAAGACAAAGCAATAAATAAATCTCATTTTCACCTACTTGTGAGATTTCTTCCAGTTTATTCCACTTGGTCCCGATCCACAGTCGTAGGCTTGAATGATGAACGTGTATTCTTTCTGCAGCTCACAATCAATAGGGCTTTTTGCTCGAAGACGACCTTCTCCAGATGTCTTGTTTAGCACAACAGCTTCAAAGGGCATTTCTTGTCCGTGGATTTTAAAAGCACATATCTCACCTATGGGGAATAGGATAAATATAATGCAAATATTAAAATACTGTAATATAAATATAAAGCAAAACAATTGTAATCTAATGCATCATAGTACCACTGGAGATGTTAGCACTGATTCGTATTTCACGAGCTGTTACGGGTGGAGTAATACTGACTCAAGTAGCAGATTATCACGTATCTGTAAGGGATGGTGGCCACACATTTGTGGAGAGTGATGGGGTGAGAACAGCTCTGGTCATGTCCTTTTCTCTTCTTCTGTCACTACAGAATGGTTTCTTAACACTCTAGACCATTCCTTAGCTACGGTACCAGGCTAAATTTAACCTAAGTTAAGCAGAATAGCTTAGTTTAAAGAAAATAGCAGGAAAAAAAGAAAAGAGAATATTTTAGAGGTGATCTTTTCTAACTGCTGCCACTGCCTCCTGCAGACACTTGAGCTAGCAGGTGGTAGCAGATGTTCAGATTCTTGCAGTTTAGCTCCCAACAGTGGAAAAACTAATGATGCAGAACATAAGCACATTCAAAATATATCTTGCTTTATTTACACACATATATCATCTTTATCATCTTTTGGACAGAAGTAGTTAAAGGAACACAGACAAGTGTCCCTTTTGGACACTGCAGTCACCCACCCACGTTCACAAACCAATACATGAATGCCTTCTCATCAGCAACTCACTGGGCAGAAAAGATCCACAGCTTATCTCAGAGGAATACTATGTAACAAAACAGATGAGAGAGCAAGGACTAAAAAATTGATTTGGACACAGAAAAAAACATAACCAAAAAAACAAAACAACAACAACAGAAAAAACAGCTAGATAATACAGATCTCAAAGGGGAAAAGGAACAACAGTTTCCAGTGATCTTTTCTTTTTTTTTTCTTTTTCTCTTTTTAACCTTTATAATGATACAAAGATATGCAATTTTGTACTCATTTTTAGCCACTCCAAATCCAACTTTAAAAATGAAACATTTATACAAAGACCAATGTGGTTTAAATATTTTTATGACACATTAAGCACATGCTCTTTTATGAGCAAGTCAGCCTCAAGACACGCATTATGGATTCAGAGTTGTGTCCCAGTCACATAATCTATTTCCATTTATTTCCAATTTACACTTGCCACCTTTTGGCAATCTGCTTGCCAATCATATCTGAATCAACTGCCAAATTCTAAATTAACATTGAATCTGCGACCTCTAATTCAAGTGTTAACTGACCTCTCTCTTTTTGTGCTAGAATATACTGTTTATCTAGAAGAGGCTAGCCAGTGACCTTATAGAAATGACAGAGCTCATAATTCCTATTATGCATGGGAATGAAAAAATGAGAACGATTCCTGTGTTTGTATTTTTAGGGGGATAGGTGTGGAGGTAGAAATCAGGTACTCTTTGGGTGCAAATAATGGCCTTTAGGATATTCCCTCAACTACCACCACTGCATAGGCTTCCCTCTATTACAATGGCTGAAGCTGAACTCAGCTATACGTGCTGTCATTTAGGCAGATGAAAACCACACTTAACCCTTGCTATCAGTCCTGTGACTGTTTTTATGCAGTTGTTTTACTCTTTATGAGGCACAGGGAGAACATACTAAATATTTACTTGGACATTTGCTCACTCCAGCCCCTCGCTCAAATGGCACAAAAGGGCTGTGTGGTATTTCAAGATGGATGAAGGATGCGCTCTCTTTAGTTCATGCTCAGTGAGCCTGAATACTAGGGCTGTAGAAGAAGGAAGGGATTTTGTCTTGAAAATCAGACTCTGGAAAAGACTAAGCCTCTGCATCACCATTAAAGCAAGATTCACAGTGCTTATGATCTGTGAACAAAGCACAAGAGAAGGCTGAAGTGAAACAGTTTATTTAGCTTTAATCATGGGCACTGATCATTCAGTTTGAATCTCACCGTTGTTAACACATCTCTCTCTGAAAACAAATATTATCCTAGTTTCCACACAACTTCAGGCTGAAATGTTCATCTAAAATGATACTGTGTATCTCAGTCTTACAAGTGTGGGATGTTTAATATTACTTGTTGTATTCTGTAACAGTGGCCTCAATAAAAAAAAAAAAAGTTATCCTCAGATGCACAATGTGTCAACAGAAATCCTAACTTCAGAGCTTTGTGTTTATTATTTTATTGATCCACTGTTTAATTGTAAACAACGCAGCATGTGTGATTTGCAGACATCAAGCCTACATTCTTGAAAAACAGAAATAGCTCCGGGCAGGAAAAAAGCAACCTCTGCCTTTGTCTGAATGTTTATCATTTTTTCCCTTCCAAATGTGGAGGGCTGATGTCAATCAGTTATAGAAGCAGGACAAGTTCTAATTAGTTCTCAGCAAGTATTTCTGAAGGTTCCAAATTCTGCTCGTATGCTGGATGCTCCAGCCTTATATACAACTCTAATTTTGTCTTCTTATTTCCACATTTGCCAAAGATAAAATAATGACAGCTGCATAAATACAGGGAGATATTTGTAAACACAGTATAAAGAAACCTGCCTACACTTCTGGATTTCACATACAGCTACCTATCGATATGAAAATAATAGCATATGTTTTTAAGAGCTTGGTAACAATTTTCAGAGAAAGAATTCTATTGCTGATTCCAAAGAAATGAGTTAATGCTAAAAATGTACAGTAATTGGAATGAGTCTAAAAAGGTGCCCTAATTACTATATTTGATAAGAGTTGATCAGGTGTAACAAACAAAATTAAATGACATCTGTCTTTACACTGTAAGACACAGACACGGACACATGGAACTACTGTTAGACATAACAAATACTCTCTTTAAATTATAAGAAATGTTATTTTTAATTACAAAATGGAGCCACGACGCTTTACTTTTTAATCCCAGCCAGGCTAACCCCAGACCTAGCTGATGCCTGTAAGAATTCTGTCAAGCTTACATTATTTACTGGACTCACAGATGCACAATGTTAAGTATCTCGCTCAAGAAGGAGACAGGGTGTCTGTCTTATTCAAGCTCTCTATTTACATTGTAGAACAATCACCCTTGGGACACTGGCACCACTTCCTTTTTGTTTCCTTTGTAGAGGTGCTTTAAATAGAGTGCAAACTGAGATACTGTTTTCTCCACAACAGACAATGCAGAAAAATAACAGTAAGTTTTTATCCTTCATTTCATTTGAATGGGTTTAGGAACAGACGCATATTGAGTTTAGTGACCCAAGTGGTGGTGGCAGTGAGTTGATAGAATAGGTATAAGATGATGAAACCACATAAAGATAGACCAACATTCATGAAATTCTATAGCAGTTGAATTCAGAGTAAAAGGAAAGTACCTCTTCTCCCAGTGCCAGGAGGTACAATGCTGAGTGTTTCTGCTGGATTCCCAAACAATCTCATTACAAGGTTTCACTTTGCCAAGAGTTGCTTCATTTAAATAGACATTTTAATTAAATTCTAACATTATGTAACATATCATTCAGACTGTGATTAATCATTAGCACTATACATTTTGAAGTTTGAATTATTTTGAAAGTTCTGGTAGAAATCAACAGGTTACCGCCAATTAATATTAATTTCCTTTAAAAGAATTATATTTGCCTGAAAATGCTCTTGACAGTTTCTTGTTATAGAAATACAACCAAGAAATCTTTCCATCATTTAGAAATTCCTAATGACAATGTATCCTATTGAGCAACATTTACATGGGATTTAACAATTACAAGCCTTAATCAACAAAATGGTATTACAAATCATATGAAAAACAAAACTCCCCTTGTTTTCAAAGAAATAAAAAGCAATGTTACAACTTCAATGGTTACACAAAATTATTGCACTGAACTTGATATCAAAAGTTTCTAAAATACATACATATATTTTCACTCTTACTTTGCCTTTCCCAGCAACGTTTGCTTTTTGTTCACCTTCCATTACATCAAAAATGCTGAACAACGCAGGGATCCCTGTCATTCGATCACTTTGATCAGTAATTAATAAAAGGCAACAGTTGTGTGTGGATCAGTAATTACAAAAGTTTTGTTTTGTTACCTCCAACCAGAGTTCTCGGCACGTTCTATCCTTCTAGCAGCCTTATGAGTACAGCACACACAACTGCATTGAGTATGCGTGAGTGTACACACACGCATTTGTTTCTCCTGTAAACTTCCAAACCACTCATTAATTTCAGCTAAGTATTAAGAAGATGAGTTGTTTCCCAAAAACCCCATGAAATTATGCAGCTGCACAATACAGAGAAACTACAGAAATAGTGAAAGGGTGACAAAGAGGTCACATCTCACTAGATGGCAAACATTCACATCAAGACCTTATAAAAGCCCAACAACAAGAACAGCTGCAGTTCTATTTTTCACCTTTTTGATAGCAGTAAATAAAAAATGAGGCACAAACCTCCAGGAAACCAGGCTTCAGTAGTTCACTGCTGGCAGAATGACTCACTAACATTCATATCCTCTTCTGGTATTATCACTCTCTAGGCTTTTACTACACTTCTATGCACATTTCCCTCACATGCACAAAATCAGCATAGCTGATCATATATTTTGAATTAACGATGTGGCTTTATTGGTTTTATACATCCTGAATGGCATGAAGATCAACAAAGGAAAATGTCGAGTGCTGTACCTGGGACAAAGCATTGCTGGACAAGGCACAGCCCTGGAGATGAATGGCTGGAGAGCAGCTCAGCAAACAAGGGCCTGGGCTGCTGACAGCAGGCTCAGCACAAGCCAGCAAGTGTGCCCTGACAGCATAAGGGGCAAAACGCTTTGTGGGGTACACTAAACACAGCACACCAGTCAAAAGACATGATTCTCACACTATATTTAGTGCTGGTGCAGCCTGACCTTGAATACTGCATGTGGTTCTGGGCTCCACAATATAAAGAGGATGGTAAAGGTACTTGAAAACATCCAGGAGAGCCACAGAGCTTGTTAACAGGGCTGGAAGGCATGCCCTGTGACATCAACCTGATATCTGTTTTCTCCAAAATACTGCATGGATCCAGTACATGAAGCTGGTATTTTTTTTTTTTTTTTCCAGTAAGTTTGGTTAGGGGGTTGGGTTTTATTTTTTTCATGTAACTGCCCAGGATAACAACTGTACACAAGTTTCTCTGTTTGAATCCTGCAAATGCCTCCCGCAGTGCACAGCTGCTGACCTTTAGAGTGTCTCAGGGCCACTGGCAAGGCTTACTGCTTTGACAAGTCTTTCTATGATAAGCTGCAGCTACTGTTTAAATAATTATGGAACACTGAAGGTTGGAATTTGAGAGAGAAAAGAGTAGTTGCTTGGAAAAAAAAGGAAGCAAAGTGATAGAGATGTAAAATATCTTTAAGGAAAAAAATTACTAAGAAGGGCGGTAACTGCTGTATATGCTTTTCCAGATCATTGAAGTCAATGCTATTAAACTCATCCAAAATCCAGGAAGCTACACTGAAATGATAAGCAAAAGGAGGTGCTGATATCCCAATAAAATACAAAAAAATATTATTTCCTCATATCTAATTTTACAGGCAGCAAGCTCTGCAAAGCAAGAGCATAAATCCACCGCTACCCTTCCTATTCCGCTCCTACAATTTGAAATTGGAAAATGGAAGAAGCTGCGCTGTACTTCCAGTGATTCATTGTTGCCATAAGCCCATACCTAACTAACCAGTTTCATTCTGCTGATGCAGGGAGCAATTGCTCAGGATAAAAAGATAGTTCTGCGGGTAGCCTATAAGCACAGCCATATCTGGCTTTCATCCTGGCTCCATGATAAGCTTCCCAGAGAATTCACTTAGTTCACAAAGGCACCCAGCAACAAGAAACTTGAAAGGAAATTCTACATTTTTTTAATATAGAAGCTTGTTTAAAAATATTGTTTTCATGAATGCGCTCTGATTAATAGTGAGACATATGACTGAAATACTCAGAGAACAGACCACCACTGCATAGAGAGGCGTAACGTGTCACACTGTGCACTCAAATCTACACAAAATGTCCTTATGCTCTAGTTTAAATGACAGAATTGATACATGCCTATTTGAAGCCTGCAATAAACAGTCAGCTGGGTCAGAAAAACAGATAACGAGGAGATAAATATTTTTCCAAATAAAAGTGTGCTTAATTTACTAGAGACTATGTAGTTTTCTAATACTCTCTGATGAATATAAACAGAAAATACTGCTATTTATTCCTCCCATCAATCAATACTTAGTAAATCAACACTCTTTATAAAGAACCACAAACATTTCTTAGCATTCTCTTTATGAAATCTGCAGGAATAAACAGAGGAAGAAAGCAGGAAGCATGGTTTTTACCAAAATGCCAAAAAACTGCACTACTGCAATCAATACATGGAGCTCTATGCCTACCTGCAATGAAAGGCTCTTGTTTACTAAATGGTTAATGCTCACAAGTATCCTATGGATTCAGCAGTGCATCTGATTATCACCCAAACACACTGAACACATACAAATATCTGTCCAGTTTAGCAAGAGCACTGTAGGTATAGCATGGTATCTTTAACAGTTACACAGTCATTACTAAGAAATAGTTGCCTTGCCACTCTTCTAGAACATCTGATCTACTTTATCACACGTCCATAACAATCACTACTACACATGCTGGTCATTTGTACCTTCACACAAACTATCTACGTTATCTGATTAGCATTCACTTTCAGCTCAGAATTTGAAACTGTGGTTGCAAATCTTCTGTTCCTGTACTCCATGTCTGCCACAGCAAAAACATCTTGCAGTAAACACAGAAGCCCTGATGTTACCACTGCTCAAATTCCACATCTCTGAAACTATCTAACCTCTAGATTAATGAGGTCTATACTGAGAAAAAAATTGACATAACTGTCCCAGTGAGGCTGCACATTTTACTGTGTGTATCCTTTGAAAAAGGTGAATCTAGTTTTAGAAGAGACTTAGAGGAATTCGCACATGGGATTTAAAAAGTTACTATTTGCAAAGTTTGTAATCACTTGTAGCTGCTAAGTATTGCTGAGCTGTTAAAGGACAAATACTAACAGAATAGTAAAAGTAACTGATTATATATAAATGTGACTAGAATTTAAAATTAAGCAAAGACCTACGATCAGGAATCTTGTCTATTAAATTTTTACTGCTTACAGAACTTCTGGAGTGTGATAGGCAAACCTCACCAAAAAGATCTTTGGTAAGCAGGGTACTTGCACCAAGAAGACATGGTAAATGCAGCTCCTTTGTGAAACATAAAGAGACAAAAAAGACAACTAACAATAACATGTCACACTTGGATTAGAAAATCAGATATTTAGTCTATCGAGGACTCAGAAGACTGACAGAAAAATTATTTTTTAATTAAAGCACTTTCCCCAAGGCCTGTCTCAAGGCAGACAATTTCTGAGATAAAGAACCTCAGAAAACACATCTATTGTATTTATTCCTGTGAATAAATTATTTTGGGTTATAGCTGGTTAATTCAAAGCCCATACTGGGTGATGAGTTTGATCTTCTGCTTATTTTTACTCAGAGACAGAGGCATCACTCAGCTCCAACTTGGAATTTTATAGCAGGAGCTTTGTACTGACACAGACATAAACATAAGCAGTGGACTTGACCACGAAAGTCAGTGGAGAGGCAGATACCCTCTACAAAGAGAGCATGCAGGAATGTCAGGCTTGAAAAATAAGCATTACAAAGGTGAGATGTAAAAAAATATCTTTGGACAATTGCAGAATCACAGAATTGTAGTGATTGGAAGGGACCTCTAGAGATCATTGAGTCCAACCCCCTGCCAAAGCAGCTCCCAGCCCAGGTTGCACAGGTAGGTGCCCAGGTGGGTCTTGAACGTCTCCAGAGAAGGAGATCCACCACCTCTCTGTGCAGCCTGTGCCAGTGCTCCGTCTCTGCACTGTGAAGAAGTTCCCATGCACATTTGTGCAGAACTTCCTATGCATCAGTTTGTGGCCATTTCCCCTCGTCCTGTTACCACACACTGCAGAGAACATTGTCAGCCAATAAAGTGAAATATATGAACAATGAAATTATGCAGTTTTAGACTTATCACTGGTTCCTACACTCCTATTAGCACATGTAATAAAATGCATCAGGTGTTAGGTAACATGCACACAAGACAGAACAGAGAGAGGTGAGGAAATGGATAGTGCTTGTACCCTCCTAAGCTTTTCACTCAACAATTTACTCTTTTTCCTATGAAAGAAGATTAAATAAAAAGCTTAAAAACATTAATTCAGTCTTGGCATGGAGCCTAGGCACAAGGGTCTAATCCGTGCATCCTGCAGACATGCAGCGAAGTAGAGCACTGAGTTTAATTGTTACAAGAGTACCATATGGTTCCTCCTTATCGTGGCTTTTTTCATTTGTTTTTACTTCCACTTGTCTGTCTTTAAAGAACCTGAAACACTCAGCTCCAAGCACAAAGCCATGACGTGCATCTCTAGATGTGAATTACTTTGGACACATATTTTAATACAAAACATCGCCACAAATGAAAAACAACAGCCAAAATATTACAGCATCTGGCTTTTTCAGAATGGAAACAGCATAATTAAGACAGTAAATTTATCCAAAGAACAGGTAAACGCAAATCTCCCATTACAGTTGCATTCTAATCTGTGCACACACTTAGAATTGCTGCCTTTCTCTAAAAATACATATATTCTGCTTATCTTACTCAGAGCCTTACAATCTTCTCCTTTCTCTGTATAGTTTATTTCCTGTTGTACCTGCACAGGGCAGGGTATCAGAGCCATTTCATACTGTAGTATGCTCTTAGGTGTACAGTCGGTCTCCCATGGTCACCAATAAGACATCAGTGGCTCCAGACACTGCTCATCGTTGAGTCAGCAAAAAGCTGCTTTCTTATGCTGAAAAGGTTTGTGATGAGTTCTCACTCACACTCAGTCCATTAGAAAGCCTGTTTTATTAGACACAGAATTCTCACAGAAGTCTCACTAGACTCCACATCGCAGCTCAGTGTAGGGCTGCCTTATGGTATATTCTTTCTTAATATTTTACACCTTAGAAGTGTGAGTACCTCAGCTGACTACCACACCGGTTCCAGTGCTGCCCTTAAGCACCTGAGACATGATATTTTGTTCCTATTTACAGCTTTTGATTCTACTAATAACAGCACAGAAAAATAAGCAGCTCAGCACCTCAGATTTTTCTTAGACAGTAATCACATCTATTCAGGACTTAGTAAGATTCTTGCCTTTTAATGCAGGAATCTCAGCCACAAAAGTTCCAGATATATTCAGTGATTCAGATGGGACTGCAGTCATGAAAACAATCTCAGTAGCACAGACCTTTGGAATATTATTTGTAATGCAAGTAATATTATGCACCAAGAAACCGCAGGCTGACTGCAAACATCACTCTTTTATTTAACAGAATGAATAGAAGTAGTATAAAATTACTTTTTCTGAATAGAAACTTAGATTAAGTTTTTCTTTTCTCATTGATATGAAAATAACTACACTGAGTACACAAACTGCATCTATACAGAACCTGAAGACACAGAACCATTAAGAACACCAAATAAGAATGGTTGCTCTGTTCCTTCTGAGATTTTAGAATGGGATATCTTATCTGTGTTAATTATTCAGCAATGCAAGGTTTGTTTTTTAAACAGTAAAACCATTAAGCTTTGTGCTTCTATATCATCTGCCATAGCAAATAAGCAACTTCTTTTAATGTATCTTAGACGTTACCCTTTTTATTGTTGTCATCTTTTCTCATGAGCAAGAGTCATACAGAAGACATTAATCCTGTTGTTCAGCAGCTCTGAAAATAATCTTTGCGTTTTTCCTAGTGCGAAATTAAAAAGTATTCAAAACTTTTCATGAAAATGAGCTGTACCAAACCAGCTGCATTTAGAGAAAGGTCAAGCTTTCAATACAACCCTATCAAAATCCCTATCATCACTGCCACACAAATCAAAACATCCACTCACTACTCCTGCTTCAGTGGAATGGTATTTTTGATAAATCATACTTTCACCAACTCCATTATAAACATCCAATGACTTTGCTGTTTTCTGTTTGATTCTGCTCCCTCTCTGTTGGTCTAAGGACTGTTCATGTCAGGACACTCAGCTACATTTTATGTATGTTTATTTACCTTCTAGAAAAAGTAAGCTTCCTTTTCCTTCCTTAAACATACTGCACATGGGTATGCCAGCCCTACTGACAATGCATAGCAGTAGCCTTACATTACAATGGGTCTTGGATGTTATCCTTGGCTTTATTTCCTATTTTCTAGAAATTTAGACTTGCTAGGAATTTCTAATCACTAGATTTCTTGTCCTCAAAATACATATGACCTGATAAACATTTTAGTGCCTGGGCACACAGGAGTCATTCACTTATCCTCTGACTCAAATCAGCATAACAAGCCACTTGCTGTTCTAAGCAAACTGAAGTTCAAAGGCCTGTGTATACATACACTCAATAATTACTAAAAATGGACAGAATTCTAAAGTACTTGTCTAATGGAACAATCCATGCTGCAAACATGCATTCCAGTTTCATCTCTACATCAAAATGTTCCTGGATTTATTAACTGTCCTTTAAATAACCTTCATTGCTCCTTTGGCATATTTTCATCTCTAAGAGATGTGACTTCTGTGGGAGTTTTCAGAGGCATGAATTGAATTACAGGTCTAACTCTTTGCAGAGCTAACCTTTAAAATACTTTACAGTGTAAACTCCAAATAATGTTTATGTATTTGGTTTTCAAGCAGATGAGATATCACATTAAACAAACAAACAGACAAAAAGGCAACCTGGAAATGGAGAACTTAAGTGAAAAAGGGAACTACCTTAGCAATTAAGCACAAACTGCACATTGATTTCAATGGAAAGAGGCGATCCCTTGCTGAGTACTGCTAAAACCCATAATTGTTAAAGGCTAAACTATCTTCAGTTAACTAGGGCAGAATAAATTCTGTAGCACTGGAAATGAACACAGATACCTCAGATGTTGTTATGTACAGCACCACAAATCTTGCTGAGAGATTATTTTTCTACTTAGTCTGTATTCCGTCCCCACTTTCATTTAAGAAAGTAAATACCAAAGCTTATTTTTTATGCTTTAGGAGCCATGACTGAACTTCCATTACAATTTAATGTTTAATTTCAAATTAATGGAATGAAAGATGCAACTATTAAAACCCAACGTGTGCAATATAAAGCAATAAAAATGTAACACCATGGAAATTGCACGGTAATAAATCATTTCAGCAATTTAGAAAGTAGAAATAAATATCTATGTAGTTTCCATTTAACCACTCCTAAACAATGTAAAGAAACAAATTGTATTTGCAAATTCTGAAGTAAACTATAATTTTAATTTGAGTATTGCTGGTAGAAAACAAACAAAATAGTTTATCACAATGTAAAGTCAATTCAAAGCCATTTTTGTGGTTGACACAAGACACTGGTGATATTTGCATGAACACCACCATGACCAGACAAACTACTTGCTCTAGCCCTGGATAGCATATGCTGAGTCAACACAGCTTTTGGAATAGGCAATTACAGACTTGGATTTTTGGGTGATGAAAGGTTTTCTGGAAAGAGGAATTTACTAACTGCTTGCCAGGGCATCTGCTGAAAGCAGTTGTTCTTTTACCTCTGATATTTACCAAAGAGCTGGAGAAGAAGCTGTATACTAAAGTTTATTGGAGTAGAGGACTGTTCCCACATGCTGCTGAAGGTGGCTCCACGAGGAGGACAAGAGCAGCTGTGCTGGTATTTCACTGGCTGAGAGCAAACAAATGTCCCTGAATCAGCACAGTCCCTCATATCCTTAAGGACCATCAGACCTCACTATGTCTTTAGCTTCTCAAAGTTCAAAAACTGAACAACCATCACAATCAGCTTCTAAATAAGAAGATGTTGGAGAGAAGTTTCTTTCCGGAATTTTCTGTGTGGGAATACACAGCATAATCATGGCTTTTCAGATTTCTTAGTATGTTCAATGCTCATTAACAAATACTTCGATTAACGTAAAAGAAACATCAAGATGGGAAAGAAAAGCCAGATAAATGAAGTTCAGTGTTGCTCCAGTATTATTCTTTCCTGCCCTGTCACTCCCAAAGACTGCATACAAGATAATTAAAAGCCATATGTCAAATGAAGGTATGCATCTTCAATCTGTGTAGTCTGTGGATTCTTGAAAGACTTTGCAGAGTCCTATACAATAACTTCAAATACTCTTAGAGTATTTCTTTATCAGGAAAGTTTTAATTTCTTCCAACAATATCAGGTTATGTGAACCTTTATTCAAATATACAAGACTATCCAGTAATTTCCTTCCTAACATGTAACTTGTCTGATCTGACAACTGAATACTTCCTATAAGCCATGAAAATAACTATATATTTGTTATTTCTAATGCCATTTAAAAACAGGCATTTCTCCCAGTGAATACTGTGCAGAAGTTGCCTTCTAGAAATGACAAATAATGGCAGTACTATCTGTACTCGTTTGTCTTGTTCACACAAAAGTCTTAGCTGCTTGTTCTCATGACAGAAGTAGATATCTACAGTTAATTCTCCTGTTAGTCCTGCAGCACAGCACTAAAATTGGGTGACCTGGATCATACTCCTGCACGCACATAATTAACAGAGTTGTTTACAAGAAGCCCAAGTTTCAGATACATTGAGGAAATGCTTATCCTCTGCACTTCACAAGAAGCTGCAGGAGGTTGCAAAGTCTGAAGAGCAACTAAATCTGTCAAAGCAGTATTTGTGCAAAATAACATGTTTGTACAGGTGTTTCTAAGGGCATAGACTGAATACAGAGGGATCAAACAGTTGTCAGTGAGGAATCTTTATTTCCAGTAAAACCAGGAACAAAAGCATTATGAGGCATTCTGTCTCAGTAAGTCTGTGCTGATTTTATAGATGCAACAGAAAATAATATGATCTGTTTGCAATCTGAGTACACATGAAAGTACTGAAACAGAAATAGAAAAATTACGCACTTTTAAAAGGATTTGAAGTTGTCCCCTTAGGGCAAAGCTCTGAGCATATTTAGCAAAAGTAGGATTTGAGGTAGTTTTCTTACAGCAAAACTTCCATTCCTGAGGACATCTGCCCCTGATCTCACTCACCCAGCAACCGGTGTCCCTGAAGAGCCTTTCCAAGGCCCTTCTACCAAAGGAAGAGGTCACCTGGAAATTAAAAAACACTAGGAAAGAGCCATGCTAATGCCAAGTCTGTGGGACTGAGCTGCATGCAATCAGGTAACAGGGGCTACCTCCACAAAGCTTAGCAAATACACGGGATCAATTTGGATGCAGGAACAAAAACTGCCCACCACACACACATGTTGTGCTAGCTGCGTGGTGGGGCTTGGGACATGGCACAGACATAGACATGGGACAAATAGCCCAGAAAATGGTGACTTTATTGAGCAGGAAAGTTTCAATCCAGTGAAGTCTTCCAAATATTGTAAAATGCAGCAACACCAATCTTACGGTTCATGAAAAATAACCAGCCTCAATTGGCTAAAGAACCAGCTACATCCCTCGTCATCTTCCCAGTGCTGTTCAATAATTAGTATTTTATGACTTCCCAAATTACTTGTTCAGATACTATGATAGCTCACTTAGCACAGTATAACTACTTAAACAGTTATAATTATAAGAAGGTATGTAGCCAAGTAATCCTTGCAGAATTTGAAACATTGTAGGACTAACAAATGAGATGATAATTAAAGTTATTGAAGCACTCAACTCTTTTGACAAGCTGTGATTTTCGAATTATCAAGTATGCCAACTTTTCCATCAGTAAAGCACGTGCTTTTTAATGGTGTAAAAAGCTTTCCAGCTGTGGCCCTGGTACAAGGTTTTGTGACGATATCTGAAAGCAATCTGTGTTTGATGCATTTCAGTTAACTAGCATCTCCATCTCTTCATTTCATTTCTGGAAAACTTTCAGAAGAACGTGTGTGCATATACAGAGTCTAAGGGGGAAACTACTGCTAATTGAAAAACCACCAAGAACAAAACAAAAAAAATCCTACCTCAAAAGCAGACAACCCTTAGTAACTGCTCATCAGCATCAGGTATGTCACTGACACTTAGGAATAAATGGAAGGCACTAAATATGTGCCAGGCTTACCACATCTTTTGAAGTGGTTTCTTTATGGCTTACTTCTCACAATGAAACAAATGAGTAATTGCCTCCTATGCTTCCCTTCATATTTTCAGGGGGCAGACGGTGAGGGCATGAGAAGAGTTTTTTCCTTGAAACTCGACTTCAGATTTTTTATTAAAATCGAAATATATTGTTGCTTGTGTCTCTCAACTTCAAATGCAGGTAACAGGGCAATCTTGTAACAGAAATAATAATTGCTTTCTTGCTTTTGATGCTGAAATAGATCTCTCACTCATATCTGTTAATTCATAGTATTGCTTCACTGACCTCAGAAGGCTGTTCTTTTCATAGCTGTAAAATAAAAAAAGTATGCACAATAATCCCCAATAGCAGGTGCAACTAAGACATTTTGAGCCCAAATCTTGGAGTATTAATAACTTCTCTTTTAATGTGGGCAAAACACCCACATTGTATTAATAGGGAACACAGTAAGCTTCAAAAGTTGTGCAAGCTTCTTGATGTGTAAATTCACTGGATTAAAGTGAATAAAGTTCTTTTCTTTTTCTTCTTTTTTTTTTTTTTTTTTACCACTAATCAAACACAAGTACTTTGACCTACAAGTCAAACACACTTTAATACGTTCATTCTTAGAAAGTGGTTCTGTTGGCCACAACATATGAATATACAGTTATTTTTACATTCTGTTCACAGCTTTTCCCTCTGAATCTTACTCTCTTAGCTGGAAAATAAGTCTAAAATACCTTCATAGAAACCATAATATTCAAACAGAACCCCAGCACTACTTTGACATGGCCTGCAAAAGATCTTTGGCAGATTGTGCTGTCTTCAAAGGAACGGACTTTGGTGGTAAAGCAAAAACACCCTCTTGCACTACGTTACAGGTGCAGTGAGGAAAACCTATTCTATATTACATGAGTCCTTTATTTTCCAGACATGATGGTAAAGTTCATGAGCTCCTTGAAGTCAATTGCTGCCGGACATCCTATGTTTTATTACAAGACTGAAAACATTTAGCCAAAATCATCATCACAAACATTGTTCCTGCTACTGAGTGGCATTGTTAGTAGAACAAACAAAGCTTATGGTAGAGACACCAATGCTGGCAACAATTATTCTGAGGACATACGAAGTTTTCAACTCAACCTGTTTTAGGATTTTCAAAAATATAGAAAATACAGAGTAACTCTGGGTTCATTATTAAAAATGCTACAAGTGCTGGAGTAAAAGACTTATTTTAAATTATTAGAATGATTTTCTCACTCTGTCTATGTGGAATTGTATCAGAAATAATGGCTCTGCATGAGGCAAAACAAGAAACAAAATAATGAAGGAAAAAAACCTTCAAAGAAATACCTGAGGGGTTTCTGAATGAACAATGAATAGGTTATCAGTGAGATTCCTACTTCAAGATAAGATTTAGTGAAATTGTAACTTCCAGGCTGAGACTTAAGACCAAGATGACAGTGAATTTTAGAAAATTCCTGCCTTAAGAACAAAGAGAAAAGAACAGGAAGTGTCAGAGAACGTAGCATAGTGTTTGCAGACAGATGTACTAGAAGCAGTGATCAGAAATATTATTCTCCTAACATTAGAATTCCAAACCAAGACTGGTTGAACAGTTGAGTACAGTCAAGTTCAAGTCACCCAAGTGAGGGCCTGGCAGCAAAGAGATGACAGATTGATCCATGTTGTAAAACCCTTCTGGAAATAGAACATGTATTATGATAGCAGTCCTATCTCATGTAGGATAATGTAATGCTGCTAAAGGGACTTGGAAAGCACCTTAGATGAAGGAATTTAGGAACAAATCACGTGTGCAACTCACTGCTGAGCATCATGCCACTCTGAAGAGAAAACACAATAAGGTCAGGTATCCAGGTTTTCTACTCATAGGGTTTCATAAACAGAAACAGCTAGATTGTCTAAAGCCAGAGCCAACATGTTTTTTTTTTTTTTTTTTTTTTTTTTTTTTTAATCAATGTATCAGCAATGTAATGATAACAATTGCATAGTTTATTCTGTGCATACCAAGATTTTCTGAATCCACAAACATTTTTAGGAACTATAAGTTCCATAACTTAACATATATTCACTTTATTGGCATTATCAAACCCCAGGGGTATGGAGGAAAGATGTATTCATTTTGAATACAATATGGCCACATCCCATAAATGTACCTGAGGTACACACTACAAGATCTAGTCCTGAAAAAAAATGCAGGCGTGCTGTAGTACCTGTTCAGGCTTAGGAATCTACATTACCTAGAACTATATAGCACTGCATTTTCTTACACCTTGGGCATCATAGAATCTATTGCTATAAGATGCTCAGAACACCATGATAAAATACTGAAGGTGAAAGTATTGTGCAAGTATTACAGACATCAGCAACTAGTTCATGAAATCTCTAAGGATAACAACTCTTCTCAAAGATTAGTTTCACATTTTAAATTTGAGAACGGGAAACTTTTCTTTTTACAAGCGAAATTAAGCATATTTAAAATGGAAATTGCTGTTCCACAATAAACAGTGGAGCTACATCTCCTGTTTTACAATGCCATTATTTATGCAATGAATTTCCTTTAAGACACTTTTAAAGTAGTACCTAGGCTGACAATAAAAATCCATGTATTACAGCCGTAGTATTTCTTTAACAGTAATTTTTGTTCTGTGTTTAACCTTGTAGTGTCAACAGGATGACTGAAAGCTGCACAAGTTAAGTTAAAAACAAGACTGTATTATCTACAAAGCTCCTGTTCCTCAAAGATGGTTCCTAGACTCTTTTTAGTTTGTAACACTATTATCAGGTCTCAAGAGTTTTTCCATGACATACTATATGCTCTCTTTTTCAAAAGCATAATCACAATTGGATCAGAATAACAGAAACAAACATCTGTTAACAGCAGTACTGCGCTGACCACTCTCCTGTTACTTTTCTGCTCTATTTCCTTTAGATAGAGGTTTTCAAAATTGGATGATGGACTACGCTGTACAAATTTGACTTGATTTTCATCTTCTGAGGAATTTAGTATTTGGATGTGTCCAACGAGCTTGACACCACTCAGGCACAGCTGTGGAGAACACATCTGCTGAGCGGGAGTTGCTATGAAATTACTGATCTCAAACTGAAAAATTAGTTCAAATCATACAAGACCTGAGGAATCAGGAAACAGGTCCTCAGTGTCTCCTTGCAAGACATTCTCTAACGCTGATATGTTCAAAATTCTTCTACTAGTGTTTCCTGAGAGTACTACAAAAATATATAAGCTGATGTCTTCTTCAGGTTATATTCACTCCCATGGTTACTACAATACAGAGAACATTATACTATTTTCTTTCTTTTTTTTTTTTATTTTTTATTTCTTTATTTCTTCTTTTAATTTTCTTTTTGTAAAATAGCGGTAGTCAGAGAATTCACTAAGATCTGAAAGTAAGAAGCCAAAACTAATCCTCAGATCTCTGCACAGTGCTACTTATCTCAAGGCTCTCATAAAAGGGTATGTTCTAGTATAGGAAGTCTGGGAATATGCAGAAGACCATCTTTTCTTCCAGTGGAGAAGAATGATACCAAACATATTCTCACATCTGGCTGAGAGGACAATTCCAGTGACTTATTAACCTCATTCCTTTTAGCAAGTAAAGTGTTAATAAGGAATTTCCATTATTTCTTAATAGCTCCTAAAACGCAAAAAGAAATTAGAAAAATAGTGCAGAAATAAAAGGGTAGCTCGAAACTAACTTATCCCACTAGACCTAGCAGTTGTGGATTCTTCTTATTATAGATTACCCAGACACAACTTCATTTTCTTTTTCTTTTTGATACAGTGTTCTTTTCGCATGGTGTTTGATTTGTGAGCTCATTCCATTCTGCTGCAGCTACTTAGCTTTCTGTATCTGCCATTCTGATTTGTCTGACGTGAGGCGAAGGATCAATAGACTGACAACAGGAGAAGAACAGGAGGAGTCAAACACACACAGTGCATTGCATCCAATTATTATATGTAGCTTGCATAAATTATTCAAGACTCTCCTCAGTTTAAAATCCTGTGAAGCTTTCTTCCCACAGCAGCTTTTGTGATAACTAATTTAAAAACAGCAAATATAAATAAAGAGGTAATATTGTTCAATTTGAGAATCTACTTGCTGCTTCAGAAGGACTTTCTACATTATTTCATATTCAAAACAACGTTCAGCCTGAATTGTAATAGAAATGTTTCTCCAATCAAAAGTAGTGAAATTCACTTGTCTACTCCAAAATAGTTTATTCTCTGACAGCATTAAGTTAATAGTTGGACCTCATCATTAGCTTTCAATCTTGTCCAGCTGACAAAAGTGAAATGTGTTCATAAGGAATCAAACAAGGGAGACAAAAACCACATGGGATATAAAGCAGTCACAGCTGAAAGACTCAGACTACTGTTTTTCTTCTTCAGCAAGTCTATCCTGCTCAGAATATGAACAAAAATGCTTTATGGATGAAAAAGTTATGTTATCTTACTCCTAAGCAAAACCAAAACAAAACCCACAGAAAGGAGAAGGAAAGGAAAAAGGAATTGAAAGCACGCACATTTGCAAACAAAACATACTAAGGGGATAAGAAGTTGCTAATCACAATAAATTACATGCTGCCTTCTTTCAGATAGTATTTTTCACTGCTTTTGTTCCCCCCCCCCCCCAAATGCTATTATTATTATTTAAATACTTGCTTTAAATTTGTTATGAAAAAAAAAAAACACCTACCCTCAGCTAGATTTCACAGGATGCCTTGAGCTACCTTCAAATCTCTGAGCATTGTAAAAGTAGAGCTGTTGACCAGATAAATGTTTCCTCTTAGATTTTCAAATGATTACCACTATTTTACAGACTCGAGAAAATTGTTTCCTAGGAGCCCCTTGCAGCCTAGCTTCCTATATTGAATCAGCCAATAAATAGGTCCTGAATTTGAAATGCTAGTTTTTTTTGTGCAGCACACGTGGAAAGACTGACTTCATGTGTATGCAGACTTTCCAAAAGAAAATTAGTGTAGCTTGGATTCCTTTTAGGATTCCTTTTTATAAAACTCCTAGCATCAGACTAGGGTGGATTTAATGTGCTCTTCAATATCATGCAAGGAAGAATGAAATATATTGAGAGGCTTTTTCATACAGAATAGCATCATAGTTCCTCAAAAATGTTTAGTATATTGCTCTTAATGAAGTCCCAACATTAACACATCATATCAACCAGCTACTCTGGACTCACTTTTCAGAATATATTTCTGTGTATAATATTATTTCCCGGTTCTCTATAAACTTTGCTAGTGAAAATTTATCAGTTTTGAATTCATTCTGCAAGTAAGGAAATGAAATATAGCAACAGTAACGAAATTAAATGCAACTACTGGTCAAACAGTGCTTTTTATTCAAATCACTAACATCGTAACTGCATTTTAAAACTGCTGGTTATTTGCTATTCAAAACACATGGCTATGTTTTTTGTGCCTCTCCAAAGACCTTGATCTCACCTGCTGCGTTATGGAAATCTCTGAAGTCAGAGACGATTCCAGGAAGACAAAATCTTAGCTAACCAGCAGGTCTCTTTAGACTTCTTACAGAATGTTATTGAAAAGACATAAACAACGTGCTCATGAGAACGAGATGCTTGACACGAGAAGTCTGCAGCCATTAGGAGTCCAAAAAAGAAGTTTGCAAACACACTAATAAGATGAAAAAAAAAGTCCCAAGTGCCACTCGAAGCCAGTAACAAAATCCCAGAGCAAATACAAGCAATTAGAGAAAATGTAAAACTAAACAAACATGAAAACTGTATCCTGAGACTGATTTACATCAGAAACTCTTTCACCTCATTGGGTCCATTTGTTTATACAGAGTAGGAACAATTAAGCTTGGAACAAGCGTACCACAAACAGTATTCACAGACCACCATCCTTTTCAAAAACAAAAAGTAGGCTATCATTTTGATAACTCATAGAAATCTTCTGGTTATGGTCACACAACACACCAAATTTCTGTCTGTGCTGGGTTTTGATCATGTGGATGAATTCAATACCATGGTTACAGTCTTTCAACTTATCACAGAAACAGCTGAACAAGAAGGGATGAAATATACAAGATACTGACGTGCTGCCTACATGCTAACAATCTAAGACTGCTGAAAGTTAAAAGAAATGAACAAGCTGTACCCAAATTGTAAAAACTGCAAGCTTCATGGTGTGTGTCGGAGTTGGAAGCAGATGGACCTGTCAGGATGAGGGCCTAGACTGCATCTTCGAGTCACTTAAAAATGCACCCAATAATGAAGATTAGGCCCAGCCTTTAGTGTGAGGCTGCTAAACAGCCTTCAGGTGATGTGAACAATCTTTACCCATAGTATAAAACAATTTAAATGGGAGAAAGTTTATGTCTTACAAAGACGTTAATGAAACTGCACCTGAGAGTATGGTATTTCCACGATTAGAAGAAGCAGTCTTGACTGCAATTAGGTCAATCTAAAGACGTATTTCTGTCCATGCTAGTAAATACACTCAGCTGAACTGAACACTTCCCTTGTTCCCTCAATGACAGATGCATTTTCCTGAACATGTAACAGCATGGTGTTATTTTTAAACATTTCTAGTTGTCTGAGATACATTCACATAAAATGGAAGGTAACGATTGTAGAGAATTCTCTGTCAAAGCAGAATGTTTTAAAAGGAAATATTTTTTCCAGATGAAGAACTGATTTCACTTACTGAAACTTAAAATGCATTTCAAACTTCTGTTCTCAACTGTCCCATCTATTAACATAGGAAAAATAGAAATAAAATAAAAAAAAAGGATTAATACACAGTAATTCTGTACTATATTAGTGGGATGTTTTCCTAACCATGTACTATGTATTACACACTTACAGGTTCTAATTAGAAGCCTTAATTAAGGATGAAAAAACTTCCAAAGAAGCAGCAGGAATGCATGAACAGAAAAGGGGAAGAGAGAAAGTAGGAATTAAGTGTATTTAAAAATGAAAATGGTCTTATTTTCATTTCTTATTTAGTTAGTTCCTCCACATTAAAAATAAAACGAAGAGATGAAATACATGGTGCGTTAGGGGAAAATTCTTAAAACCACTCTTCACTATTCAGTCTGCACAGTAACACATACTTTAATATGCTTCAATATTCAACTTCAAAGGACTGTCCTTAAAGTCAGGATTTGAGACTTTTGTGGAAAGACAGATGAGAGAAGAGGGAACAGAAATACAACAGAAATCCTGCTGTGCCAAAATATACACGGTTCAATTAGCACACATGGCTGAAATCTGAAGGGAAATTAATGAATGGCATTGTCCAATATGCCTTTAAAACAAGATTTAAACTAAGTAATGATTAATGGAATAATTAATGTTCCTGCTAATCGACAGGCTCTGCTTTACTTGCCATTAAGTTGATCATTTACATGACAGATTGTTCTTTGGTATATGGAGACTGATTTTGATATGTAACTTTCCATTAGCTGGGCAAAGGCTAAGCAGCAGCTCGTTGTGTATGGATATCTGAAACCAAATTACATTTCAGATAGTCAGTATTCACCAGCTACTGATTCTATTAAGAACTTTACTACATAGTTTCACTGTAACTCTGACTTGGTGAATTGCACCTGGGAATTATCCACAGAATACTGCAGATGGCAGAATGGCAACTTCCTGTCCTTCTGAAAACCTGATTTGTGGAGTCTAATATTTTAAAATAAATAGTGAGAGGAATATTTACATAGAAGATGAGTAGATGGAGGGTCACAACTAAATGTTCATCTGATTCAGCCACAGGTATGTCCACAAACACTTCACCAAAACTCATCAGGCATGAAATAACATGGGATCCAAGCTACATTCCTATTTTTTTTTCTCAACTGTCCTAAAAAAAAGTTTGCCACTGATGGCAGTGGGAGCTGTGCTTACAATTCAGCTGCATACTTCCATTCAACAGAATCATCAATGCATGTGTTAATTTTATTGGGACATGAATATATCCCTCCATAACAGAATATACAGAAAACATCTATCCGCTAGTAATGGAAAAGAAGTTCTCTTTCTGATAGATCTACATCATGAACCATATTTGAATGTAATTTGGTTTTAAACCATGATGCACTCCAAGATGAAACACAGCATTAAGTGGCAATGTGTCTTGAATAAAACTGTGGGAAATAAAGATAATAATGCTAGATTTCTTAAAAATCAACAGTAGAACACAGAGTATCCAATGTCCAGAAATATAAAGCGTATGATTATTGTAAAGTTAAAATCAAGACACAATCCCACATTATGGGGAAAAATGTTTAATCTAAAATTCATATATATATATATGAATATATTATATTATGCATATATACATATATGTAAGTATTTAAAGAAAACTTTACAGAAATAAGCCAGGAATATTTCTACTGAGTTTTGTGTTGCCAACTGAAATTGAACGTGCAAAGTAAATGGGAAGAATATTTAATGCCAGCAAGTTCATCATTTAGGCGCATAAGTTTTGAAATAACATTTTTAGAAACTGAAATAGAACCTGAAATAATTCATTGAAATTTGTGATGTATGGATTTCACAATTATCTCCTGAAATATCTATTTCCTGTTCAGAAGCATATAGTACTACCAATAGCTTATATTGTGCTTTTAATGAGAAACAAGATAATTAAAAATTCTGAGGTGGAGTTCATATTTTAGTTCACATTTCCTGAACTACACAAAGGAACACATAGGACCTTTCAGAAGAAGAAATAAGCATTCTCTTCTATTCTTTCATTTTAAAGAGTCAGTTAAATCTGTAAGCAAAAAGCTGTATTAATTGCAGTCTTCACTTGCCCCTAAAGGTTTTCTATGGTTTTATTACATCAGAGAACCAAAACAGACTTTCTTCTACTTGAAAGAGGGGAGAAGTCTTTTGAACTGATAAATAAATAAATAAATAAGCCTACAAAATGATCCCACAAAACAGCAGTTCACTATGTGAATAAACGAACAGATAAACGCAAAATCACTGTTATCACCTGTACTCAGGGCCTAACCACTGAACTACTTTTGTGGGGTTTTTCCCCCACTCAGACAGATTTCTTTTCCTTCTCCTGCATTCAAACCAGTGTGCAAAGACTGGCATTTCTTTAACATGACTGTTTCAACTCTAGCTGACTTCACTCTCATTTCACTACCTTATTTCCCACAAATAAACTTTTAACACAAAAATTTATCTCCCAAATGACTTAGTGATGTAGAAAGGCCTTGCTTAGATGACACCCACCTACAGAGCTTTCCAAATAATACCAACACACAGCTCATATTTTCACCATTCATTCTCACCCTATACTACAACATGTGTCTCCCCAAATTGTTCACAGAAAAATACTAAAGGGAATGTGTTGTGAAACAGACTGTTAACTGAGCCAAGTTGAAAATAACTCTTAAAATAAACAACTTCTAAGTCTTCACATTTTCATGTAACCCTCAGGGACTTCAAAGAGCCTTTCTAATGCTGTTTTCACATCCATAACCAACTCATCCATGCAAAAGCAAATACTAGTTGGGCTTCAATTTTAATTCTCACGCTCAGCTAAGCTTCAGTTTCACAGACAAGAAAATATAGCTTAGTTTGTAATCTCACTGAAGACAGATCATACCTAGGTAGAGGCAGAAAATCATTAGTGGCAAGTTTCAAGAGCTAACCTGGGTTAGCTTTCAGTTAACAGTCTTACAGTGAAAAGTTTTATTTGCTTTCTAGACTTTTTATTATTATTATTTAAAGTTTGCTTTATTTTTTGTTGATACTATTGCTGAATTGAGGAAACTTGCTGTCAATGCCAAAGGAGCACGGCTCCTTTTAAAGTAGAAATTATGCTTGGGTACTACTTTCCTCACGAGAAAAACTGTCGACTTCAGCTGATGGTTTGCATCATTTGATAAGGCACAAAATGTAACTCATCCCTTTCTCTATCACATGAAGAAGGTGATGAGATTATTTTTCCCACTTATACATTCATTATCAAAAGTCAGAGGGGAGTATCACAGAGACATTCAGCCTTTTTTCTTTAGGGAATGGAGGCAGGTGAGGTGAAGAACAAGAAGCTGTATAATCAGTCACAGTGGGAAAGGCTACACTGAAATACAAACCACAAAGAAGGAAAAGCACTTCTTAACAGCTGGTAGCTAGGACAGTTCCAGTTGACTGGGGGCCACAGTAAATACTGGTGGAATGTAACTCAGAAAATATGGCTATTCTCAAAAATCTCATTTGCTTCTCCTTGCCATATTTAAAAAATAAAACAGTTCCTCAGAAAGCTCTGAGTGGGACATGGGGTAATCATAGCTCCACCTATGATGGAAAATCCCCATAAATCAATTCCAAAGGCACAGAATAAAATAACTGTGGAAGAAATGCAGGAATCCACTCAACTACACCTTCTGAAAGCTTTTGTTACCAAGACTGTTTGCGAAAGAAAAATAAATAAATAAATAAATGACCAGAACAACGAGAACTCATTTACTATACAAAATGAGGGCAAGTACCTAGGGTGGTACATGTGTGTTAAGAATGCAAACAACACAATCACGTGCCTTACAAGTCTTGGCTTGTTTTCAAGAGCAAAATGAAACGCTCATAAAACGCTTACAGAAATTAAAAGCACTTGGGAATGGACCTTTACAGAAAAGACAGACGTTCTCCTGTGGCAGAATTTGTACTGTTGGACACATGCAAGACACTAAAAATAAACAAATAAATAAAAAGATTCAGAAAAATAAAACGAAGTAACAGACCAGGCAAATGTTTTGCACTGAGTCCTCTGTTGTCATCTTTACATTCCTAACTATCCTAGGATTTAAAACATCCATAAATTCTAATTCAGGAACTATTTTAGGAGTGAGAACAGTTACAAATGTGTAAGGAGCAAGAGGAGAATTCTACAGGGCAATCTGTGCACGTTGGTATAGAAGACTTAATTCCAATAGTTATTTGCTCATCCTCAGCTGCATGGCTTGTGAAGTCCTGTGTAATTTAGCATTACCTGCATCAGCAGAGCAGTGTTCCAGTACTTCCCCCAAACTTTGCATGCACGAGGAACTGTCTCTCACAGGTAAAATTAACATTTAATCATCATGATTCTGTGATGAAAGTAGCAGTTAGGTAAGGGCCATGTATTCATCTGATTTACAGAGAAACCAAGGAAGACTTTGTGGAAGCACTCAAGAACATCAAAAACGTAACTGGGCTGTGATGATGGTATAAAAGGCCACTTCAATTTTTGTAACAGTTGCTCCCAGACATGGTCACAATCTGTGATAAAGCTTGTAAAATCCAAGCAGGAAATTGCAAAATTATGGACAATTCACTCCCTTGGTATAAGCAGCACTGTTTCCAGCCCCTGCAACTTCAAACCACAGAATCATGGGATGCTAAATTGGTCAGTCATGGGTAATCTGGGGATTACATAAGGAACAAGTGCCCTAAACGCAGCCACAATTAGTCTAAAAGGTTAACAGTTTTAATTTGTTAACTCATCAGATAAAAAGCTTCAACAGTATTTTGAAGCAGACATATCTTTATAAATATAATTTTCTAATGACAGTCATACCAGAATTATTTCATTTCATGTTGTCTTTCTCAACTTAAATTCTACAATTTAACATTTTTATTACCTAATGCAATAGAGGGAATGATGGAGCTCTGTGATACAACTGGCTGTCAATATCTTTTGCAAATTCTTCATGTCTATACATTTGTACTTCCTTCACACAGATTACTTCCAAATTTAAAGAGCATTTTTGGGAAAGGAAGACAATACAATTCTTAGGCTACTCTGGACTCAGCCTGTGAACAGATAAGGCTTTATAAGTCTATAAATTCACCACTTACTCATCTGTAAGGATGCAGCACTGTGTTAATCACATACCTGCTGCTGCCACTGTGCCTGCTGCTGCCAGGACTGCTGTCTCCAACACTGCCAGTGGCACAGCAGTATCAGCAGGAAAGCTGCTGATAGTGTGCATGTTCAGTATTTAAAACACAGTCTTTGTTTGAGGCATCCTTTTCCAACAGAAAAATGCGCAGTTTTTACAACTAAAAACACAATAAAGGTAACACAAACAAGACAGGGAACTGAAGGCTAGGATATATTTTAACTATAGAGCACAAAACTTGTTCCGAACATACAAACATTCCAGGTTGACTGAAACAAAAAAGGTGCTACTGTCACACGGTCCGATAGACAAAACTAACTAAAATATACAGATGAGGGGGAAAAAAGCAAAAGTCAAGACAAGTGCAGACACAATTATGGTACATAGGTGTGCTCTCACAGTATACAAGGCAGCCATTCCCATTTTATCTCATCTTTCATCTTCATTTAGTACCTGCGATTACTGCTGAACTGCTAAGACCTGCATTCAGTAATTCGAACTCCATTTTCAATTTTTACTAAAAATGCCTCCAGTTTGCACATGGATCATATATACCATCACCACACTGTCAAAATAATGAATGTGGGCTCCTCAAAGCATCAGTCCTTGCAGGAAGATGAACCAGTTTTGATAAACAGATAAGCAAAATGTCACCAACTTTTCAGCAAGCTGAAAGTTGTTCAAGGGAGACAAGAACTATTTAATGAATAATTCCAATTAGATACTTAAGACGTGAGATAGCCATTTCCTAGGTCATGGAAGGCTTCTCTCAGAAGGCTTATCTGCAAGGCAGCCCCTATTAGACAGCCTATTTCCTAAGCACAGAAAAGGGGAGAGCAGTGGACATGGTTAACCTTGATTTCAGGAACATCTTTGATGTTCTCCCTTACAACCACTCTGAAGGCAGATACTTGTCTGATGCTGTTCAGCATCTTCATTAATGATCTGAATAATAAAATGGCTTAGTTTAAAAGGGACTTAAAAAAAATCATTGAATTCCAACCTCCCTGCAGCAGGCAGTGTTGCCAAAAACTAGATCAGGCTGCCCAGGGCCCTGTTCTGATATTCTGAAACTGAGCAAAGAAGTGTGATCATGAGTGACTCAACTTGGATACAAACATCACAGTATTTCCCTAAAGAAGTAAAAACAAGCATTTGCTAGTTTAAAGAAAGCCTGAGAAGACAAAGCAGTGCCACATCATTAAGGAACACTGTTTTTAATACATAAATCAGTCTTTCCAGGGAAATAAGACCATTATCTGTTCATTCCGAACCAAAATAAATTGATTTTGTCATTTGTGTATTTTGATGTAAAAATAAGACAATAATTTTGTCACATCTTAAAGTAAAGTGGATCTGAGGGGAGGCAAAATTGCATGAAATAACAAACAGTTTTGTTTGCAAAAATCTTCGAGGAAACACTCTGAGTAGTTTCACACAGCTCTGATGAAAGTCATAATGAAAGAAAATGAAGTCAGGCACTATAGAATCAAGTTATCAAAAAATCCAGATGAAAGCATCTATTGTCTTTCTGTTACTGCTCTCTGAGGAAGTGGAGCATTCATTTACTGGAAGGAAGGGTATTACAGATCCTGCTTTTGGGAGTCAGAAGTCATTCAGAATGACACTGAAAAAGTACATGGATAACAGGCACAATATCAGACCAAGAACCAATAAAGGCAGCAGCATAATGATGTATTTCAAAGTGCTCGGTACAGTACTAATGAACAATTGTGTATGTGGAACAAATACTGCCCGTATCAAATTTGCAATTGTCTCTCCTGTATCTCTACAGAAAGACTAAAACGTGGGTCGTGTGCTTTTTCAGGCATGCCTTGTTAAAAAAAGTACTGGGTCTGTCATTACATTTTCCTACCTATAACATGCTTAGAAGACATCGTACAAGAAGAGATTTTGAAAGAATTTCGCGTTAACATTTACAAAATGTAGCCTACACTGCCGAAGTTTCAGCACTGCTAGCAAATGCTTACTTTTACATTTGAAATAAGCAGGCTGAAATGTAGCACTACTTCAGCTATACCACTGCTTCACTTTATGAGATGTGATTTTACTATACACTGTAACAAAGCTTTTTGTCCTTGCTTTCCTAGGTGTAACATCCTTTCAGTACACTTCATACATTTTGTTTCTTGAAAATGTCTGCCTTCCTCCCTCCTGTCTTTGTCTGTGGCATCTTTTTGTTCAAGTAGCTCTGGTAGTAACATTTCATAGAACTCATTCTGCTAAATAATTAACATACACCATTCAAACTACTTTAAAACACATTATATGGGATCCTCCTTTAATAATGTGCACATTTTTATGATTTTTTTCACCCTTTTGATTATATTGCTTCACATATTACAGAATGTGAATACTGCAGGATGCAGGCAAATTAAGCACCCCCTGCAAGTTTTCCAGTGTTCTTTATGTTCTTTTATTGTACAGTATCCACAGTTAAACAAAGATGCTATAAAATCGCTATTTTTCTGCATTGTATGGTAGAAAGTCAGCAACGAACCGCACCTTTCATTTTATACACTGAGTGAGTAAACATGGGCTTTTCTCCTGTCTGCTATGATCACACATGGAGTACAGGTGCTTGTTCTCAGAAACCAAGATCCTCTGGCAAACAAGGTGAGTATGTATAACTGATATACTGCTGCCAGCTTCTCTTCAGCGATTCTAAATATTCCTTCAACATCCCATCCATAAAATAATTTCTATTTTAATACTTATATGAAAAAAAAAAATGAGCATAAGGGTTCTAAGATTATGGACCTTAGAAAATGTCAGAATTGAGACAGCAACTTTTCTTAGCACAAACAGCTTTATGTCTGAATTACAGAGCAACACTAAAAATTTGTTTCCACAGAGATATCTAATTAAAGCTCCTTGTTTCTATCTATTCTTAGATGCAAATATTTTTATTAGAGCATAAGTTTTAATGCTTTGTTACTATTTGCTAGTGGACAACTAGTCTACAGAGGGTATTAAACATTTCTGCACCGTAATCCAACAGTTTACTGTATTTGAAAATATCAATATCTCATGAAGAGATGCAGCTGTTGTGCGCATCGAAATCTCAGTAAATTTTGCAGCTTGATATTCTGTCTCCTATGATAATGAAGGCTTTTATTACAATAACGTTACATAATTTCTCATCTTCAGGAGGATGAACAACAACCTGAAGATGAGAAGCATAGATGGATAGAGAAATAGATACACAGATAAATCACTGGGATCAAGGGCTCACAGGAGAAACCATCTGAAGCTCTGCTTGGATATGCCTTATTTGAACAAGAAATCCAGCCTCTGTGCTTACATTATAGAAATTGGCAACCATATTTTCTGTACAACAGTGCTTGTAGAAGTTACCTGTTCCACAAACTCACTCTCAAGATCTTAATATCATTTCTGCTTACATTGGTTTGCTGATAATGACACTACAATCAGAGTCTGAAGGCAGAGCACATCTTAAGCAAACTGTTAGCAGTATGTGAGGACCTACTGGAATAGATCTCTATGAACTGGATCCAGGACAAATGCTCCTGAAGAATCAAGGGTGCAACTGAAGACGAAATATGCTGAAAAAGTATCTTTCAATATTAAATCCTGATCTATTTTTTTCTGGTTACAGCTATGCTGTGAAGACATTCTGCTTATCAGTAAGAGAAGCACAACAGACAATAAAGGTGAAAAGTCCTCCTTTACCCCTGGATTGCATGTGTTGGAAACTATTTCTGTCAGTGCACATCTCATTTTTGTGATATGTCAACATCGTCAAGAAGCAGGACATGGCTCAACTGAACATTACTACATATGTATGTATAGGTATTACAGTGGCCTTGCAACACTGGCAGGGTGCTGACAGGAAAGTTGTAAAAGGGATTTTTCATCAAAGAGTGTAGCAGTAGGACAATGGACTTCAAGTTAAAAGAGGGCAGAAAGGCATGAGGAAGAAATTATTTATTAAGAGATTGGTGAGATACAAGAACAAGCTGTCTACAGACACTGTGAATGTTCCACCCCTGAGAGTGCTCAAGATCAGGCTGAAGAATGCTTTGGGAAACCAGGGTTGGAGGTGTCTCTGTCCATACCAGGGACCTGGAATTGGATGGGCTTTAAAGGTCCCTTCCAACCCAAACCACTCTGTCATTCTATGATTCTGTGTACATATTGTCACACCTTGCTTTTGTATGTACAGATCTCTTGGTAAGCACAGCGATGAAGATGAACTTTCAGTGTATATTGGGCAAGAATCAAAAGGTTTTCCTTTCATTACTGCACTTGACATCTGTCTATTTGTCTCTCCTAGTGAAGGACCTAGTTTTGGTGGCTGCACCTCAATACTGGCTGTCATGGTCTTTCTGCAAAATGAAATTTTTATGGGAAAACCTCCACATATGGAAAACGCCCCTCCAGGTTGTGTGTGTGTGTGTGTGTTGTTGTTTTGTTTGTTTGTTTTTTAAATTGAAATACTTAATAGCCACAGAAGTGCACAGTCCTATATTCCTTCAAAAAATAACACTTTGGCAAATGGTGAGGCAACAGTAAAAAGGTGGCTTCCCTCTGCACTCATGAATAGCTTGTTAAAAATTCATCAGTCTCTTTCAGAAAGCTCTGCTGCAGATAATTGTTTTTGAGAAGGAAGCATCAACTACAAAAACAAAAGTTAATTTTTCTGCTGAGGGACACACTGCTTTTCCAGATTTGAAACCCTGCAGTGAGATAGGCCAAACTACATCTTACCTAATCTAATCTCCTTTTCAGTATATTGCAAACAAGGTTTATCTACGTCTCTCGTGCACTAGAAGTCTCTAGCTTGAAGTGGTACTTCAGACACCACCACACTGCCTTGACAGGAACATGGGTCAAGTGCTTTTTCAGACTGTGTTGGGAAGAGCTGCCTTCTAATATCTGCTGCCAGCAAAACATTTTGTGCTGTGCATTCCACCATCCCATTACTCAAGTGCCATTCTATAAGAAGCGACAGTTTTCAAGCAAGTAAGGCTTATTCAACAAGAGTTAACTTGAGCAAATGCTCCAGGGAAGACAATTGTGTAGTGAACGATCATACCTTGGAAAAAGCTCTCTAGTCAACAAACTTAGAAATAACTGCTCATTACAGGCTATAACTCAGGATCCCTTGCTCTCTTCTCTGTTCCAATACATTCCTACAAGACAATATAGCATTTTGGATCCTGATCTAGCATATAAATGTTCTACAATACATCTCTGCTAATGACCACCTGCAGTCAATCCACTGCATTCAGCAGGTGCATCCATCATTTAATTTGAATTCTATTCTTAACAGCCTCTCTGTGCAGGAAGAGAGAATGACACAATATCAAAAGGAAAATAAAAGCTGCTTGAGCATACATAATTATTTAACAAAAAAAAAAAAAGAAACAGCAAACAACAAATCCAGTAACAAAAGCAGGTATAGATAGGCTTGCTTTGTAGATGCAGAAGAAAAACTAGATTTTGTGAAGACTCGTGCTTCCACTTCATTTTGTATAGGAGAACAAATCACAACAAATGACAGCAATAAAAACATGAAAAGGGAGTAAGCTAGTTTACCATTGAGTAAATAAAGCAAACAACTCCCTGATTTAATTTACTAAAAATCACATAGAACAATAAATTCTATATATGAAACACTGAGTTGAAGCAAGATACAATCCCCTGCTCCTGGAATTCCTATCAGCTCCAGGAATTCCTATCAAAGTTTCAAGTTAAGTCCCTTCTCCGTAATGTTTAATGTAGTAACATCCTACTTCCTCATCAAACTCTAATAGTGTGGGGAAGAAAACACTGTTAACATCACAGGACCTATGCAGTATTAAAGAGAGAGCAGTAACTTTTTCCTATTGCTGCCCAAGGCCTGTATCTTGCCTTTCCCAGATCTAGGAACCAATTTTTATTTTCTGGTAAAATATTACTTCCAAATATTTGGCTCCAACTTACTACTAATGTTCATTCACCAAAAACGCCTTTATAACCTTTTACTAAACATCTATCAGTTTTCATATCAGATGTAATTTCATTTTACAAAAAAACTATCTAAGGTTATCCAAAAAACAATGTAGAAAATACTTTTTCGAAAGGAACATCAAATGGACAGACTATGCAGTGCAGACTAGACAGTTCTGAACAAATCCTACTCAAAACTGAAGCAGGATGGTAACATTATCACACACAGTAGGACAGAAGGATGATACAGGATACAAGAGCATAAGTACTGGGATGAGTGAATGAAGAGCATCTAAGGATATTTGAGCTCAGATGCCATAATCTCAATAGGGAACTGAAAAAAAACTAGGTCAGAAAAAGAGTTCAGCTTGGGGACAAGACAAACTGAATCTAGCTCTGGTACCATATCAACATGCTGCAGTTATTTTTCTGAACAGCTCAAACAAATAAAATGCCTTTCTTGGTCTCAGAGGTAAAAAGAGGCGTTTGTTTTATTTTATTTTATTTTGTGACAGCAGAGGCATAAAAGTAGAGAATGAGCTGCCTGTAAACACAGCTTCTTTCAAATGTATCATAGTTTTGGATATTTCACACTTACACTTTGTGCAGTACTTTCCTACAAACGCAGCAGACCCCTTGAATGGGTATGGATCCTTGTACCATCAGTATCCATTAAGGAGCACAGGTATAACCTGACCAAATTTAAGCCCTGCAGTACTGCTGTGCTCATCCAGCCATGCTGTCTTCCCATTCTCACCTTATTACAGGTGTCTTTCACTGACAGAAATGGTTTGCCTAGGACAGAGTCCTCCTGCCATCCCAGTAAATGGGAGTGGCATAAGGTGTGCAAGGAAAGCAAGGAGTAAAATCAAGTTCATGCTTTACCCCAGCTTGGTGCACGTTTCACCAACATCACTTAAACTCTTGAAGATGAAACAACAGACAGGCTAATAAACACACTTCAACAGTAAATGACATCATCAGTTGAGTGGACAAGAATGCATTTCTGGCTCTTGATTAAAAAAGCATGGGAAGTTTTTATATTAGCATTTCAAATGATGAAACTGAGAATACAGTCGGACGTTAATACAGTAACTCATTAATGCACTCAATAAAACTACTCAGAGTCGTTTCTTTCTTATTAGATATTTATACTTACAAAACAAAAGCACAACGTATTTTTCTGTCTCTGCTGCCTTCCTATTGCTATTACACAGCTCCACTGTAACTACTTTCACGAGACAATGAATTTCTACAGACCAATTCACAGACAGTCCAGAACTTCTAAATTATTTACACAATCAAAGAAATGACCTTAAACTGTATTCCCACAGTGCAACACTTAGGTAATATTCTAAAGCTATGACTGAGCTTCAGAAAGAAAAAGTCAAATGCATATCTACAAAAGTCTCCAGTTAAAAGGAAAAATATAATCCATAAAAGAAACATAAGAAAGAAACGTATTTGATTTTAGTAATATTACACTTTAAAGTCCTCAGTGTAAGAAAATCCATGAATGAGATTTACACTGTTGCTTCAGTATTATGTCAAAGAATAACCTCTCTGCCTTCTTTTGTAGAGTTTTTTTTCTGTGCAAACTACATAAAACACCTCAGATTCTTCTTTTATAGTATTCCAAGTCACTGTTGCAGTTGTGAAACTTTTGAGGTACTAAGGCAAAGGAGCTACCTTGCTACCACCATTTCATTTATTTATTTACAAGACGCAATTAAAAAAGCTCCATAAATGAAAATGTACTTGTAAGTTATAAACTTTCTTGAACCTTGTTATTGTCACTCCACCTTCCTCTTTAATAATTCAATATCAGAAAATTAGAAGAATTTGACTATTTAAAACTATGAAATAATTCAATGACTTGTTCCCTTACAGCTATTTTGTTTAAGGTTCTTCAATATATAGCAATAAATAAATCACAGCTGAGGCTCTGAAGGAGTTTCGTGGACAGGTGCACAATGAGTTGGGCAGACTTGGAGCTCCCACTCAAGGAAATTTGGTATTCTGCATCTTTAAAACATTCTACAGCTAAACTTCATAGCTTTGACAGAGATCAATAATAAGGATAGTACAAGACAAGAAACACCTTTGTGTGCAGTACCCCTAATAAGCCCTTCTACTCTACCTCCTACTTTATCTGAAAAAAAAAAACAAAAAAAAACCAACAACCAAAAAACAATTTAAGAGCCAAAATCTGTAGCTTTCCTGTGTGTGTTTGTGAAAGTTGACGTTCATGCCAATGCACCACAGAAGATGTACAATCTAGCACTTCATTAAACCCCATAACATATTGTAAGCCACTGCACTATCCCATAAAGCAATCCTAACCAAGTCCCCCAGGAAGTAAACCTGATTTGTTAGTCACACTGGGTAAGGTTTTTGCTCACTTGCTCTGAAACCTGATGAAGTGAAGTAAGAGCTATCACAACACAGACATTTTCCTAACAGCCTCAGAGACATGTACTTGCAGTTTTCCAGCCACGGTTAAGAAAAGGTTATGTATAATAGAAAAGGTTGCAGGTGGAAAAGTGAAAGACCTGACTTTCTTGTCTTTGTTTTCTCTTTTTTTCTCCCCCGCAACAATGAAAACTATTACATTACACTCACAATTCAACACAATTGTTGTGAAGATTAAAGTCCATAAACTATGTGAAATAAAAGGTATCTGAGGATAAAACTTCACCTTTAATTTATATGTGTATGCTGAGGCTTCTTACAGACCTTTAATGTGGTTGTTTGGTTTTTTGTTTTTGTTTTTTGAGCAGTACCACTACAACATGTAGGTTTTATCTTTTTAGAAATCAAAGGAAAACGAGCTGTGACCATGATTACTTGAAAGATTATTTTGAAAAGAAATATCTTAAGTACCTGCCTAAATCAGACTGACTTTCTATTATAGGAATCAATAATAAATAATTTGACTTGGAACTACAGGCAAGCCAGAATAGCACTTGCTGTCGTGAAGAATGACACATGAAGCATGTGAATTACATACAAAGCTGCTAAATGTATCACCATATTATATAATTAAACAATTATATTCTTCACCCCTGAGGCAAACTCGAACATTCGGAAAAGTATCCGTAGAATAACGTTTTTCAACGTTTTTACACAGCACCTTCCAAGATATGCACTTCAGTACTTTGTCAGTGGTTCCTCTCATCCTACCAAGATCTAAGTGAATCCCTCCAGACTAAGAAACAGGAACAATCTTTCTGAACATGAGCAAACAAAAAAACACATTTAAGTAGACAGAAAGTAAATTAAAAAACAAAAACAAAACAAAAAACTAATAGAAAGAAAAGAATCTGGAAAAAATAACACAATCAGTCTGTAACGGAAAGGACAGAGGTGTAAATACTACTTTGGCTATGAGGCAGGGGAAATTATTTCTCTGGACAGAGGGAATTAAGAAGGAATTAAAAAAGAGAAAGCACACACAGCACAAGCCTGGACTGAAAAGGCTCTGAGATGCAGCATATGAAGATGTTATAACAAAGCTCTAACCAGTAAAGGAAGAACAGCCAGGGTACAGTGTGCAACAAGAATAACTAAATAAATAACCAGTGACACATATTATTACCATTTTCAAAAAGGTCTTCACAGTACCCCTCATACTCCCTCTTTAAGGCGAACCTTTGAGGTTAATCATTCACCCCTATCAAAGAGAAGAACCTCCAACATTTTATGTCAGTAGTTGCTAGGATATTCTTTCTTTGAATTAAAAATCACAGATGCTGGCTTTGGAAGAAAGCTGTCGCACTGCAATGACTTCATTCAGAATACACTGCAAAAAGAAAAACTACAGGCAACATTTGAAATTTCCATATGTTATAATATTCTCCCAGTCTAATCCTGTCAAGCTGGATGAAGGGAATTCAATTACAGAAATTAAGGTCATGCTTGGGCAGGCATTCATTTAGATTTTTGTTTTTTCAGGAATGTGTGAGAATAGTGATGGATTTACTGTCTGAAAAAAATCACTCACCTTCATCATCTCCCAGAATTAAAAATACACCGTGTCAGCACTTGAAAAGTTAAGAGGAACTGTAAGCTTTTTGATGGGGAGAACATGTACAGAAAGGGTTGCAGAGCCACTCTCAGCCAGAGCTTCCTAGTTATTGTTTGACCACTTGAAAATTCTGGCAGCAGTGCGAATGAAACAGATGACCTTTTATTATAGAGGAGATATTCTTTTACTCACTCACACCAAGCAGCTTGTAAGTACTACTCTTCTGAAGAAGCTCTTTCCTTTACATTTTAGCATGACTAGAGCCTAAATTAATCCAGGGCCATTTTTGAAAGGACAGAACAGGAATAAAAATCCTCATGAGCATCACTGAGAAAAACAGAGTGACACAAACTAAAGCAATGTAAGTTTATATGCATGTAGAGAAGTAAAAGAACTGTAATCTTGTATTAAGAAAAAGCATCAACAATGGCGAGAATGGAAAGGCTTATCTTGCAGCCTAAGCACTTACTATAAATGACCTCAAATACAACAGCATTTATTCAAGCTCCTGAACAAAATGGGAGTTTCTTGGTGAAAAAGGAGGTTAGAGGTTAATTGCCTCAGCCAAACGATCCTGATGTTCTAAAGAGAGTCCTCCAGGGAGTTTTACTCTACCCACAGCCTTCTTGTCTGCTCCCTATGCATTCTGCAAGTATGTGTTGTACAACAGGATGTTCTATGTTAGTCCTCTTGTCCTATCTCTCATCATTCTCCTCTTATAGTCAAGGGAAATGCCTCTGAACTCTGAAATGTCTAAAGAAGAGGCTCTGAATTCAGATTTCTATGTTCAGAGAAAAAGAATAAACTAGAACACCTTTCCTGATCTGACCTGAAATCCACCAGAACTGAGCTGTTAAGCAATCAATGCATCAAAATTACAATCTTAAGAAAGTAAGCAATGGGCCTCAGCTATCTTGGCTCAGTCACTTACACTTCTTTAGCAAGAAACAATTAGCCCACTGCCCTTCAATTCTGCAGCCTACGTAAGTTAATTAAAGTCCATCTATTCTGTCAGATTTTTCAGCATTGATACAGGCAACCTATCACAACGCTGTTAGAGAGTCCTATTCCTTGTGGGTGTGATCTTGCTCTGAAAACATACCCACTCAGCAGCATGATTATACAGTCTCACAAACAGAAACAGAACTGGGCTAGCATTATATGGAATATTTGGGTAAAAATTATGCTTTCTCCTTTTTCCTCAGCACCTCTGTTTGCCTGTTATCAAAGACAGAGCTTAGGGACACAACAGAAAATCTGCAAAGTCTTACTGTCATATTCCCTTATATGGTACACAACTACCCACCTTTGAAGATGATAGAATAGCCAAGCTCAGTTTGGGAAAATATTGCATGTTGTCGTTCTTAAAGTTACTGTTAGAGCCTATCATTTATGGCAGGGCAAAATTAAGGTTTCTTCTTCACTGTATCTGTGAGGAGTTTATGGTGTACACTTCAGTGTTAAACTTAAAGGTCCAGATGATGGGTACAATTTCTCCTAAAAATTTACAAGTACCAAGGAAGCAAAAGCTTACAAAAATGCTTAAAGAATGCACAGTGCGAAAAAAAGCGTCTGTTCAGTAAATCACTGTTAATACAAAATAGAGAACACTCATATGCGTGAGCACACTCCTCATTCCCCACAGATGGAAGCTGATGAAGAGACATTTTTCATCATGTTTTCATCTTCCAGCTCTGGATATAAATGCTGCTTGCAGACAACTAATTTGCCAACAAGGCTTACACTGATTTAGGAAGTGTATGAAAACTTTTTGAGGTGAGTAAATATGAGCTATTGTATTATCAGGTACCCTAATATACAGACTTATATAAATATTTAATATAACGTTCATGACACTTAACCAAATGGAAATCTAGTTACTTCACTGATGCATACCTCAGCCTGGGGCAGTACACCTGTCAAAGTGTAATGCAGGTGTCCTAAGGCCAGCTCAGGGAGGCCAGAAACCTCCCACGGAGCAGAAGGGCAAAAGCTTGCCTGGTTTTGATTTTCAGTACAAACACAGACCATGAAAGCGGGGCCTCAAGATCCTTCTGACTTTTCACATGTAATATGATCTTATTTACTGCAGCTTGCTCATCTCTGTGGCACATAGCAGTAAGAATGTATCTGATATATTTTTCATGTATTATATCAACAGTGAGATACAGCTGGAAGCTAGAAATTAAATCATACACTTCAGCCAAATTAAAAGATTAACCAGGTGCCATCAATTTCCAGAGGTACCAAGCATGTTTAATATGTCATCCACACTTGCTCTAACAGACCTCAAACACTGAAAGCTCTGTGGTATTCACAGTGCCCGCTTGCTATCCACCACATCCAATTTTGCTCTAATCAAAGTCAGCCAGCATTTTTGCAGTCATTGTCAGTGTATCAAGGGCAGATTTTCAATCATTTGCCTTAACAAAATCTATTTTATGTAATTATGCATACATGCTGTTAAAGCTTGGATGTCACACCTCACGTGCATTTCAAACCTGCATAGTTGTACAGGCACTAACAGTAGGCTGCACCATAAACAAGTTATATGGGAATTAAATTATAACCACAAACAAGCAAGGTCACTAATGAGCTGAAGACAGAAAACAGAACTGCTGGCTGCCATTCAAGTTTATGTTCTAAATATTCAAACGGACACATCACAACTGAGACCAGAGAACCAGACTAGTGTAATAATGAACTCGTTGTTTATTTGAGAGTTGTAAGAAATTTCAAGGATAATATCCTTCCTGAAAGCAGGAAATTAGAAGCTGTGTCTGTTCTGTGATCCAGTTTTTATCACAGCAAGAGTCCCAAAAGCTGTCATTAGGTCACAATTAGACATACAAATTTGAAGAGACAACCATCTCGATACGAAAAACCATCATACATTAAAATCTATTGCAAGTTCATCTGAAACACACTGTCATGTTAATCCATGTGTAAGAAAATGACTTTGATGCCCAGAACTTGTCTTTGTCACCAAGGGGAATTTCAAATGGTGCCCCGCTGACAGTTGTTTCTGCAAAAAAAGAAAAATCAAAGGGGACCAAGGAACATGTTCTCTACTGGAACAAGTTCAGAATAGAAGGATTAAAAAAAAAAAAAAAAAAAGGAAATTAAAAAAAGAAATTATATAAGCAGAAATGTTTGGGCAGATTAGTACAATCTCTATCCTGAGGGAGTAGCCTTTAGAAAAAAAGCCTCCATGTTTTTGTCACATCTAATAGCTATCTAATGGAAGGCTATGTAAACATGAATGAATGAGCTTCAGCTTCACAATTTCAGATTGGCAGGATACTATGGGTAGATGGACATGCTGCATAGCAAGCAGCTGTTTCCCAGCCCATCGCCCAGTAAGTTAATAAATACTTATTTGTTTTTACTACTTGCATAAGCTTGCTCAAAACAGAAAAAGAAAGATCCAAGATTCCTACTGAGAATGAGATCAGAAAGCTGTATTTTATTATGAAACAGCTTGTTGAGCCAGCTGTCCCTAAGGGACACTGCCCTCCATGAATATTGGTAGGGTTCTCAAAGAAAGTAGAAAGCTGGAGATACTCTGTCACAATTACCTTCCAGTGCTACAGACAAATAATGAATGAATTAGATCTTTTGACTTCCTCTGTGACTGAGCCAGCTGGTTGATCAAGCATATCACAACCACCACTTGATATTTAATTTGGTGCTCTTCTTACACAACATACAGATCTGCCCATTCTTTGCACCATGAAAGTACACAGATAGCTGTTACTAATGAAGTTCCCTAATGTTACAGACGAATACGATCGGGGCCTTTGCTCTCAATAACATATTTTTTAACAGTGTGTGTGTATATGTGTGTATATATATATATATATGTATATGTATATATGCATATATAAACATGCACACAAACGCACATAATAGACATACAATGACATACGTACAACGTATTACCAATTACATTAGGCATTTAAAGAAAAAGCACCTCTGTTAGTCATTTCTCTGTTTACAGTGTTACTGAATAAATACTACCATGATAGATAATAGACAGGTTAGGTAGAGCTTACTGAAGCAACAGCAGAAAGAAATATACTCTTTAAGCTTGGCTTGAATATTCTTGTTTACTGATTTTCTTTTAGGAGGTCTCCACTACCACAAATGCAAAAAATTGAGGCTGTGAAGAGGTTAGCTTTATATCTGTGCTCCATACAAGGAATTTAAACTGCCAGTACTATCACGACCCTAAAATTGTTTCACTGCTATGAAAACTGCATTATATATTTCATTAGACTGGCAGATCCCAACTATTGCTCACTTTCAGGTAAGTGTAATGAGATCAAAATTTCACTTAAGCGATTTAAACATTGCTGAAAATATACTGCAATAGTATAATTTATGCTAACCTTAATAATGTAGGTCTGCTGATCTGGAGTTCAAGCCCAAACTTCAGTTTGTGTTTTTTCGGTTGTGTTTTTTACTTATTATTTATTATTAAGATACCTTCACTGGCACTTTTGAAATCATTTATTTGAAGACTTACCGAGAAACAATAAGAAAAATAACATTCAGTATTTAAAAATCAACATCAGTATTACTGCTTTACCAAAATTATAACAGAATTGTGTTACAAGGAGAGGACATCAAAACATCTTACTACTACGCTGCCAATGTATACAACCACGTGCAGCACAGCCTGCTCACAGCATGAGAATGTTACTCAGCAGTAGCACATCGGTTTGAACGCTTTGCTCGCAGAGGTGATCTGTACCCCAGGATGACTCTATAACTGACAGAAAAACACTGTTGGCTCCAGTTTTACAGCAAAGCTGTACGGGGCTGTATATATAAGCCCTGGTTAAAAAGATGATGATCCACAACCTACTGTAACCCCTGAGGAAATGGGGAGCACCCAGGCATAGAGGAAGGAGAAATGTGTATGAGGGAAATTCTGAATTTTATTCAAGTACAATATAAATGATCAAATTCGATTTCAAAAAAATTTGCATTTTAATGCAAGATGTAACATGTCATCCATCTCCAGAAATATGCAAATCCTCCTTCATATGACCTTATAAAACTCCAGATTTTAAAGTTGGTAGTAAAATACATAAAAATATGTTACTTAATTAAACCCACAATTAAGTACTGCCATTCAGGCCAAGTTAAATTAGTACAAAGTTGTATAGTAGAAATCAGCTCCTTCAGAAATTATTTCAGATGCATTTACTTGACATACATTCTGTACTAAATCAAAACCAGAGGTAATTCAAGTGCTTAAAAGAAGATGAAATCTCAACAATTACACGTTTCCCTGATCATCCCAAATACGGTATGTTATCCATGTTCAAGCCTCGAGTTCCAAAACTGATGTAACACTAAGATTTATAACCCCAACAATAGCTGTTTACAAAAAATTTCAACAGACCCTGAATAACAGCAGCATGATGAACTATCTGACCATTACTGATTTGAAGCTGCTATGCATATTTAGCTCTGCCTCTTCATTTCAGTTTCTTGTATCATCTTCGTTAATTGTTTTTTGTTTTTGTTTTTATAAACAACACAGTGACTGTTACCCAGTATCTTTTGAACACTCGACTTCTACAATCTCTTCACTGGTTTGTATCCATGATTGCTAATGATCGAGTTCAGCAGCAGGGGATACTTCTGCATCACTACAGCACATTTTGTACTGGCGCTTCCGCTGCTCTCACATAATGCCTTCAACTGCCATGGTGCAGTACACTAGGGTACTCTTATGAATTTGATCCTCAATGGACTTCAGTTTAAAAAGACATTTTCATTATTTTGACATTTGAAAACAATGCAAATATTTGTAATGAGTTCTATTTACCAGCCTTATAATAGACGAAGACTGTTTACAATTTGAAGGCACAGTCACAGGAGACAGAGATTACTGTCTGCTATGTTCACTGATATAATACATAATCATTCCATAGCAGAGCACAAACCACGAACCAAGTAAATGCTTGGGGCTTATCCAAGTGTTATTTATTCCTCTACTCTACTGATTCTGTTGCATTCTGAATTGTAAAAGCTTCTGCAGCTTATGCCCTCGCAACTTGCAATAAAAGCTTGGAACTAGCTGACATTAACAATGCTTGAACATGGCTTAGGCAATTCCTAATTTTGAGCCAATCCTTAACTCAAGATTCTGCTCAGGAGTTTTACTCTTTAGCCTACGTTACAGTCCAGCTGAAGCAAAATGATAGGAAGAGAACTAGTTCTAACTTGGGTTCAGGTACAGTGACTTAAGCAATTACATTTTGGGCTGTCAGCTGAGAAATTCCCAGTAAGTGAATGCATGCATCTCAGAGAGGATTTTTTTTTAAAAACTTTTACACTTTGAATTAACAGCGTGTACTGTGCCAATATGGTGACTGAACATTCTCAGATGTTTAAAAGATTATGAACTAAATAAATTCCCATTTCTTTAGTAGTGAAAAGATTCTACCAAGCCTGCAGGAATTGACCACAGGTGCTTCAGGAGTGAGAAGTTACATACCAGAGATGGTTTGGAAGATTTGAATTCAGACTTCTGCCCAGCACCACAATGCTAAGTTACCTGGCACCCTTCATCATGCTGTACCGTATTTGCAGTGACATATGCTCAAAGGCTAACTACAGCTCACTAGATTCTCCATGAATCTGAAGATGATCATTACTTCCAGGCCAGGAAGGAAAGCGGACAATATAGTACTTCCGTGGTATATATAAAAAGGAAGAATATCTTTCAGCTCTACCAATCTGAATTCCCAGCCAATCATAGCAGTGAGCACCAAGTCCCCATTGGAGTCTGCACTGCTTCTAATGTATCTCAGGTGTGACAAAAAACTGTACAAGTTTGTGTCAAATAACATCCAGCCTAACGCCACAGTGACTCCAGATAGCTCCTTGTCTCAGCTCCCAGGTGTATATGGACCACAACTACTCAAATAATGTTCATAGCACGTAGATTTGCTTATAGGAAATTCTCCATTCCCGATTGTAAATCTTACAAGCAACAAACTTATCAAGGAGCATTCATGCACCATGCTTGAATCTCACACCTAAAACCTCTCCATTGTATTTTAAAATCCATCCAAGTGTGATGCAATGGAAATAGTACAATCTCACCGTAAATTTGCTGCACAAGACTTTAAATATTGTTATATACAGTACATACAATACAGACATTGTAACTAATAAACAGGCCTCAGGAGACCACCAGTATTGCATCAGTTAAGGTAAGTGTGTCACAACTGCTTCTAATGCCATTTGTATCCATCCTATTCTAACTGTAGAAGAGGCTATATTTTCTCAACAGAGATAAGCAGGGATTTGCAAAAGTTACAAGATGGAGTTTCAGAAGCTTCATTTCTGGTTTTCATTGCAGCTGACTGTTAGAGACACTTCCCTGTCAAGGCTTGCTACAATGAAAGATATATAATTTTAAGTCCTACTGATTAGTACTCAAAGTGGTTTTAACACCATTTTATGAATAGGAATAGAATTAGTTTCATTACTGCCATGAAACTGCCTTTGCTGCAATGATGATAACATTTCAAGTTCTGTACATTTAATCCCTCACAGCCACATAGAAAAATAAAGGAGAGAAGAAGAGGGACAGCAAAAGACTGCAACAGCAACAAACATTCTTCACTCACTGATCCAACAACATAACAGATTCTGAAAGATGCAACCTGCACTATATTTTCTCCTTTTTCTTTGACACAATGAATACTTCTGTTTTAGCATTTTAAAAATATTTAGTTCTCCCTTCATATAATTTAGCTGGCATCAGAGCGGGATTTTTTTTTTTTCTTGCAAGGCTTTTGAGTGAAATTAATTCATCTGTTTGGAAGTCATATATATATATATACACATATATACACACACAAACACACATACATATACATATATGTATTTATACACACATAAATACCTGCCACTCTGTATGAAGAGACTCCAGGATGTTCAAATAACTTAGATTTATTATGTCATTTCCAATAAATACTAGAGAATAAGGATTTTTGTGCTGTTTAGCTACTTACCTGCCTGACTCTATTTCTGACAATTAGCAGAAAATGAGTATAAAACTTAGCTTTTTGCAGAAACTAGTGCCAATTAGGCTATTCTCTTAAGAGTTTAGTAGGTGGAAATGTATGCTACAAAACAGCTCCAAATGCTCAAAACAAAACTCCTTAAAAAGCGTCCTAGCAGCATTTCAGAAAGTGAAGTAGGTAATACTTTCATGGGTATTTTTTGTATAAGCTTACTATATTGTTTTCAAATTAACATTTCAACTTGGATCAGGAGTCTGTTTTAGAACAATTTCCCAATGGCCACACCTGACTAACCTCTGATTCACATCACAGAGGAGTTTCAGAATCTGTGAACTGAGTTCATTACAGATCAAATGAAACTAGAGATGAAGCAAAAAGCACATAATACATTCCAACTTCTAATAGGCTGCTGACTAAAGGAGCACTTAATTTGCTCTAAACCCTCAACATGATCTAAAGAAGTTACTGCAACATTTACTGCTATTGCAAATGAACATTTCTTGGTCAGAAAAGCAAGTCTGAATCCTGAGTTTTTTTCCACTATTTGTACTGCCACTTACAGGTCCTCAAAATCACTCTGTGGTTTCTTCTGTCTCACATGAATTCTTCCATAGCATGTCTCCCTTACAGTCAACACAAGCACTGCAGTGATCATGACTCAGGACTGCCCTACAAATATTCACAGCAGGGGATCCAGAACAACTTCTATTTGTGGAAAGCTATGTATCAGTAATAGTCCAGGTGACCCATTTTTCACCAGTGCAGTCTCAAAGGATACAAAACTAAGCTGTCATTTCAGGAAGAATGATCATCATTGTAAAGCCATTTCTCTTTTCGTTACAATCTACTTTCTGTTATCATGCAATTTATTAATTTATCTTTCATGAAGAGGACGAGGGGGAACAGCGAAGATGATCACTGTAAATATTGGTCTACTACTAAGACGAGATTCTGTAAAAAGTCACTATTTCAAAACAATTTTTTTTTTTTTTTTTTTGAAAAAGAGTACTCAACTTCTAAACCTAAAATGTATAGGCTGAGGAGTAAGATGTAGTGTTTTTCAGGCTGATTTAAGCTGCAGATCTCACCCTACACAGCACCTTCCAAGGATGGTACAAATAGCCCATAGCACTCAGAACACAATCAATCTGTATCACAGGAAATGGGGTCTCTTTTCTGCCTGTTTGTGGTCACCAGTCTCACATGGGTAGGAAGAGACAAGGGAAAGATTACACAAAGCACATAGGCAGCAACACAATTTGTCTTGCTTTGTTTTGCCTGGCCCAAAAGAACAAAGATGAGGATATGACCATAACATTGGAAAATAATAATTGTGTATATATGTATATATATATATGTATGTATGTATAGGGGAAAAAAAAAGCAGATGGGAATATTTAGTTACAGAAAGGCTTGCAGGGGATGGAGAAGAGGTAATATAAAATAATTCACCCTTCAGCCAAGAAACATTTGCAATCATACCACTAAGTTTCTGTTTCAGCCAAGCTTTGAGTTAAATGCTTTTATTCATGGTCATTTCAGTCTATTCTATTCCTCCTTCTCCTGTACTGCTAAGGACGATTATATTGCATAAGGAGAGCATCCCAGATTTGTAGTGATATTGTAGTAGTATATACCCACATGATTTCCAGTGTGGAGCTGTTTGGAGTAACACTTTTCAGAAAAGAAAAGGCACTCAAAAGGAATTCACCACTGTCAGCATCCTGGCACATAACATTCCAGGGAAGAAAGGAACAGCACAACACAGCTCCAAGGAGAGAGCAGAAGGAATCTCCTGAAGATCTGACACAGAAATCTACAGAAAAGCTGCCTCACTGCATGTGAGAAGGTGGCTCTAAAGGATTTTTCCCCACCTCCACTACGAGTCAATCTCCAAGCAGGTAGATCTCACTTAGAAGATCGAATTCCTCTAACACATGGACACAGGAATTTACTGCAGAAACAATTCAAACATCTCTGACAGGGATTGAAACCACATCAAATCCTTAAATGATTGTTATGACCCACTCTGCTACTTCCAGCATGCGAGGCTACAAGATTTGCTCTGTGAGAAGCAGGACTTTGCTGTAATGCACAGAAGAGCACTCCCCAGGTGGGAAGGCACCACTCTCACTCATCCACAGCTCACCCACTGAGAAGCACAGATTGTGTTCCATGTTGTTTCTGCACAGAAAGAGTACATCCCCTGACCTGGATTAAATAATCAGATAAATTGCCAACTTGTAAGTACTGCTCCCATAAATCACTTGCATATTAAACAAAACAAATCAGGAGGAAAATCAACACTGAAATCCATTGGAATAATTATGCCATTTGATCCTTCATGCTGAAGAGAGACCTGAGCTACAGATTCGTTTGTTAGATATTTTTGTTCCATAAAATTCATCTTTAATTTGTGTAATAGACTTGCCACAGTGAAGGATGCTAGACTCACTAGCAAAGAAATTCTGTCCAAAATATGCTTATGTCAAAGAAAGAACAGATGGCTTAATAAAATAAACTATCACTCAGCACAAGGGCTTTCCACAATATTATACTGATTCACTTTACTACTGGAATTATTAATTTTCTGGGATGCTAGTGCTCAAATCAGTTTAAAGAACTGCCTAGGGTAAGCACTTGATTCCAATATTAATTGGGGTACCTTTCACTCAACTAATTCAAAGCCTAAGCAATAATGAGTCTGGTAGTACTTTTTAAGAGGACTCCTCTAATTCAGCAAGATAGTTCAAGATAGTTTCAATATCATATCAGAAAAAGAAAGGCGACTGTATTCACCAGAAACAGATGGAGCATGCATTTCTATAGTAAATGATTAGTGGGTTATCTAAGAAATTCCTCTAGGACAGAAAAAATGGTAATTTTTAGAAGCTGAGCATTCTAGTTCTTAGCCGTGAAAAATCATAATGTTTAGTTCAACAGCTGAAGGCAAGAAGCTCTCAGTTTAAATGCTTAACAGTTTCCAAGTCTTTATTACCACTATTAGCACTAAAATAACATTCCCTGGAATTTGAAAACTCAAAATGAAATTTTCCTCATTTTCCAAAGTAATCAGGCAAAAACAGGAACATGACAATACTGTTTGTCCCAAAACTGAGTCCCTTGAAATATAGAGGTGAAAAGATTTCACTGGGAAACTATCTGCTTTTAACTGCTAACTTTCTTTCTTATCACCTTCTAAATCATTCATTAAATTCAAACAACAAAACAAGTCTGAATAAAAATTCCAGCAAATCTCCTTTGTTTGATTTAAAATTAATAGCTTGAGAATATTCTTTTCTCATGAATAGGAACAATGACAACACACATATATTTACACCTGAATCTGCCTAGGTATCTCAAGATAATCTCTAAGAGAATGTCATCTGAATTATCTGGGAGCCCCTCCCTGCAGCACAGACCTAGCATGATCATTTCCCAAAGGCCAACATCAGCTTTTGCCTGATATTTACACGTTATTAAGACTAAGATAGTAAATCCTATGCCTCCATTTCATTCTTCAATCTACAAAGTTTTCTAAGGAAGTGGACTGAAATAAAAACGAAGTAGGCTATCCTCACCTCTCCTAAACCTCTGTACACCCAGTGCCATGTAGTATTAGCTGCACTCCAGTTTTCACTGTGGAAGTTTCCTCACTAATGAAAGGATCCTACAAAACTAAAATTTTTCACAGATAAAACAAAAAATGACCTCATATGCAGTTACATAAACTCTAGTAGATGCTATAAACTATTCACTAACTTTTAATTTTTCATATGGAAAATCTGCATAGAGTTGTTGGCCTATGTTATACCACTGTGCTGTCTCTGTATAAAAGTAAGAATTAACCAGTGAGAGAGTCCTGTAAGAAAAAGTGTTTTTAACTGATTTACACATATATAAAAATATATGTATATTTTTATGTATATGTATAACATATACATATACATAAATATATATATAGAATAAGAAAAAGCATGCTATATATATAAGTGGATGACAGTGAGAATAAAAGAGTGCCCTGGTAAAAATAAATAAAATTACAAACATCATATAAAACAGTTAATATTTTCCTCCTTCTCCCTCTCCCTTTTCTTTCCAGTTTTATAGATAGATTTATTACAAGTTGCTAAAGCTCAGATTTACGGCTTTCATCAGATTCTATATATGTTGTCATCCAATCTGTATTTAAGACACAGCCCTGGGAAACAGCAAGATCATGAAAAAGGATGAGCCATTAATAACTTTTCCTTTTGAGATACCATACAAAAATAGAAATAAATAAATAAATAACCACAGAAGGACTCAGAGGTCCTAATACAACAGTGTGGTTCAATGAAAGTAATTTTACAGACTGAGCATAAAGAAGCTGTGTTGGAAGCTACAGCACCAAGAAGAGTAGGCAAGTTTTCCAGCTGACAGAGAAAGACAGTAAAAGCAAAAGGGTCTGAAGCACAGGCATTATGAAGAGCAGCTGATGGAGCTGGGGTTGTTTAGTCTGGAAAAGACTCAGGGGAGACCTAACTGCTCTCCACAAGTACCTGAAAGATGGGTGTCTGCCTCTTCTCCCATGTATCTAGAGAAAGGACTGGAGGGAATGGCCTCAAGTTGTACCACATGAGGTTCAGGTTAGATATTAGGAAAAACTTCTTCTCAGAAAGTGTGGTCGAGCTGAAACAGGCTGCCCAGAGAGATGGTTGAATCCACATCCCTGGAAGTGATCAAGAAATGTGTAGAAGTTGCACTAAGCGACATGGTTTAGCGGAACTAAACTATTGATGGTAGGTGAACTGTTGGACTGAATAGTGTTGGTGGTTCCTTCCAACCTACTGACTCTATGATCCTATAAATATCATCCCATATGAACATATGCTTTTTCATGGATTCCATATAGAAATGTAACAAGCTCCTTCTACAGTTCTACTGTTTATTAACTTATTTTTGCCCTGGGCTCAATATAACGTACAATGTTTTTGCCACAAGCATTTCAGCTAATATAACAACTCAGCAGCACTCACATTTATTGAAAATGAAGTATGGAAATGAAATTCAATGTAGTGGATCACAGTAAATGCATTAATTCCACATTATAATATCTGTGAGACTTGTAAGTAAATGTCATTAGTGAAAATAGATACTCATCTAAATATTGACACGGAAATCAGCTCATTAAAACTGTATTTCTCTTTGTAACCACAGCCATTACAACTCCTGAACTACATTTGGTAAATCTGTTGACTCAGTCTTAAAACAGAGTAAAACATCCCTGAACATACATATGACCATTTCTAAAATATCCATGCACCACTGATTTAACCCACCCAGCTCTGGTAATCTCCTTTGGGTTCAGAAATCAGTGTAATCATAAGCATTCATCTCTGAACACTTTGAAGCAACATTTCTCTGTCCCCAGCCAAGAAAAATAAAAGCCATCACACAATTATGATGTCCGGTAGTCTGCTTATAGGTAACAAAATGTTGCTTCTGGACAAACATGGTGAAGAACAGCTAACTGCATCAGCACAGCCCCTCAGAATACCATCTAGCTCACAGTAACCTATTATAAGAAGCACTCCATAGTACCTCCCTACTCATACCAGGAAGCTCAAGCTCTTCTAGAAATGTCAAACTCTATCACTAATGCTCAGATGCCCCAAGGGAAGTGAAAATGAAACTCCTACAATTACGCAAAGGCAGCAGACGCAGAAGACTTCTTGCTAAATTAAACTGATTATCCTACAAATGCCATCAGTCAGCAACAAAAAAAGAACAGAAGCAAAAGAAGACATCCTAAGGCTCTTATTATTGAAAGCACATTAACAGGAAACAAAGTGGGAGCTAAAGAGAAACAATACAGGACACTTCCATTCGAGGCTTAGACGATTAAATAAAGATAGAATCTGGAGTATGTTCTTACCTAATCTACTAGAAAATCATTTTCAGTACAAATTGTTAATTAGCCATAGCAGAATGTATAAAGCAGAACTCTAATAGTAGGAAATTAGAGTGTAAAAGAGAATAAAGCTTTTATGTTCATATTAACGACATTTAAACAAAAAATAAAAATTGAAGAGAGGTGTAGTACAGCGAAACAGGACCCTATTATAGACCATAATTAGATGTCAGTATATATTTTGTCAGTTTACATGTCAATTTAAACTTTCAGGGGAAATTATATGACATATTTGACATTTAAATTGATGCTGTACAGTTTAACAGTACACTGTCATGAGCATCAGATCTGAAAATTAACCTCCTTGAACGTGCTATTGTTTAGGAGATTGAATTTGCAACCACAAGTGAGCACGGTTTAGATATGGCTACAGTTTGGATGAAGAAAACGTTCATCAACTTGTCCATCACATGAACAGAAGCTGCACAGGGCAGGACAACTGATGGAACATCCGCTTATTCCAGTGATATCCTTGGTTTTACCTCATGGGCTTCAAGTGGATAAAGTTCAGCAAAATCATACAACTGAATTGTACTAGCAGGATCAAATGCCAGAAACGCAACAGCCCGAAGGTGGAGTAATTTCACACTGCTGCTAATTAAAGAAAGAAATCCCCATCCAGATCTGCTTCTACAATTGTCCTTCCACCCTGTCCTTACAAGGTAAGGTTTAGCCATACCGTCAGACAGACATGGAAAATCCTGAAGATTAACACCACTTGCTCTGTTTTGTAGTGGATATATATATATATATATATATATATATACACACACATATATATATGTGTGTGTGTGTGTATATGTATGTATATGTATGTATATACATATACACGTATATATATTTATTTATATATATTTTTTTTCATTTTTTTTTTCTCTTTCATTCAGCTTTAAAAAAAGTTTTCTTCTGAGGCTAGCTGAGAAACAGCTTAAAAATAGAAAGACATTTCTTGACACACTTCTGCACTGAAGACAAGAAACTTAACACAACAAGTTAACTTCACAGATACAGCTGGAGTTCGGTGAAAATATAATTTATGACAAGTTCTAGCAATGGCACTGAGCCTGACATGTAATAAACCCAACTCCATTTGCCCACAGAACAAAGCAACAGTCTTGGCACATGCCAGAAGAGTCTGACATGCATTGTGAAAATGTCATACATGCACACAAGCACTCAATGGGCTGTCATTGTGCTTTTTACACACTCTGATGATCAGGGTGTGGGAAGAAGCTTTAGGAAGTTGAATATTGTTAGTCAAGGTTTCAATTATTCTAAGCTTTACTTGAAAGAAGTCCTCCTCAGCTTTCCCCCGTTAATGTCTTTGCTTTTAATCTGAGCATTTCTGTCCAGCATCTACATACTATTTAGAAGTAACTCTCTACAGTTTTCCTAATGTTACAAAACTGACACTGTTGATTTACAGAGCTACGCAGTAAAAAGGTGGTCTGAGAGGATAGCTGAGTGGCTTCTGAATTTCACTCAACAAAGAAAATTCTAGAACAGCACTGGAGGGAAATTATTACCAGATACTGAAAAATGTTACAGTACCACATTCACTCACACTACAAATATTGGAAGTCAAGAGAAAATTGGTTTTGATGCTATGCAAGTATACAACAAACTGTTCTAAAAATACTATTTTGATTTTCAAAACTATCAAGAAGTATATAACTATCAAAATTTCAAACAGAAGACATCAAAAGGATGTTTAATGCATAGGCCTTACAGTTTATATTCATTTAAAATTTGAAAAGGCATTAAAATAGAAAGAAATATAATGCAGTGAATGAAAAATATATTTTATAAGCTACAGATAAAATCCATTAGCTACTTTATTCAAAAAACTGTAGCTGAAACAAGATAAATTCCATGAAAATTCAGGGTCACACCCAATGTTTACTAACGCCAATTTTAAGCCATAAGCCTTAAGGAGATGCCCAAAGATTGCCACCATAAACCCCTCATAACAAAGATATTACAGAATTAACTTGCAACATAGATCTAAATGCAGATCCTCGTGAACTATTAGTACCAGACTGTAGATCTCTGTGTGCTGCAGGACACCAACAAAGCACCTTTAGGAGGCCCCTTCCTTCTCCAGAAGCAGTGTGCCAGATGATACAGTCACTTCCATAGCGCACCACCTTGACTGACAACAGTTGCAGGCCCCAGCTGCTCAGCCAGCCGTGCTGCACACTCAGACCACACCACAACTACCACACTCCAACTTTCCATCCATACATTCCCAGTAGTTTCTTTAATACAAGAAAGCAAAAATAGCCATACAAGACACTCCACGCTCAACCTCCTCTCAGATGGATGTAGCATCAAAATGACAGCAGCTCTGATCAGCAGGTGATGCAGAGTGCAGGCAGGAACCCTGGAACGTGCACTGCAGCAGGAGTGGGGATGCAGCCTCCACAGCAACCGCAGGCTTGGGGTGGACAATGAGGAGTAACTGTCTCAGCCCTAGGGTTTTCAAGCTCTGCTTGCACAAGAAGCAAAAATTCATGTTACATATTTATTGGAACGGCTCTGATGAATGGGGACCATTACGGAAATAGAAGCTGAATTTCATCTCTTAAGCTTTACTTGTAAATTATAAAAAGGTATTCTAGAAGCACTTGTCTGCAACAAATTTTGAATATGTTAATTCAAATTCACACCTGGATTCAAGTTATTCAATCTTTCATCTTAAGAAACAGTATTTCTTCCAGAGGAGATGTGCATTTTGCTCCCGGAACGCACAGAACTCAAAAGCAGACAACTGTTCCACAATTATGCATTTGTCTTCTACTTCTCCCCACGTACAAAAGCAGCTCAAGTCAAGCAAAAACAGTTCATCATTTTTTCTAATATGAAAAGAATCTCTATTATTGGGTACTATACCTCAAAAGAGATTAATTTTTAACAGAGGATGACACATGCCCCATTGTGTTGTTTTATTTCTGAGCCTAACTGGAAAAGTAGCAGAACAAATTGAAAAAGTATACTTTTAAGAATTTAAGAACGAGACTTAAGACATAAAGGAGGTCAAGATTTCAGTTCACATAAAAAAGTCCTGATCAGTTCCTGGCTTCGTATGTAATGTAAATTCACTCAGGATTGGATTCGTAAGAACTGATGTATGTACAGATACCACGTTGTATTCCTCACTGACCACCATCACTGCAGTGTACATTCGACCATGCTCTTTGGCAGACAGCTACTCTACAGACAGCTACAATCCCAAAACAAAAAAGAGCACTGCTCCATGTAAGAGTTTAATAAGAGTTTCCAAACAAACTATTCCATCAATCCAGCTGGGGAGGCAGCAATAGTAGTCAGAAGAGCAATAAAGAACATCTCAACAGCAATAATATTTTATGATGATTGAGTACCCTGATGAAGAAACTAGAATTATATTTCAGCTAAACTCTAACATCCTGGGAACTGGTCCGATTTAGGATATGCGAGTTTTCCTCTTTCCCTTCTGAGCAATCACAACAAGAATTCTTCCTTTTCTCACTGTCAAGGACAACAATATTTCTCATATCTCACAGTCTTCCAAGACACAGCTCTATTGCATTGGCTGTTTAGTAGGGCTCCAAGCTACAGAGAGATCTTTTATCTTTAGCAGATTCATCTAATGACATAGCTGCTGTTTTTTAAAGACAGTGATTCTGTAGTATGGGTAACAGACTATGTTTTCAAAAAGCTATAACACAAATTGTCTCTGCATATAACATTAGGAGAAAACTACTTTGATCACTTTGGGACACTTCTGTACCATTTCAAGACTTATTATGTAAATGCTCTGCACTGAAGCTCTAATCCATCAAGGTTCTCTGGAGTGCTGTTGAAAGGAATAAACAATTAACTACCAGTCAGACACATGAATGTAGGAGGCAAAAATGAGAAGTTTAGGGAATGTGTTCTCAACATAGTAAAAAAATTTCTCCATGTGAAGTAGAAACGAGAAATCCAGAAAATGCAACTTCACCCACATAGAAATAACAAATTAGAAGGAAGAAAAAGAAAAGCACCAAACTTCCAAGGGCTAAATATTAGTTTTCCCCTTCTGTATTTTATATAATATCTTAGCAGTTTTTATACTGTCTTAACAATTCAATACTGATTAAAGAGTAAAAAAGAAAAACAAAAAAAACCACCATGAAAAGGTAGCAGACTGCTCCTTAAATACAAACAGAAAGAGAAATCACAACTTTGTGTGTGATTTATTTTACATTTTTCTCCAAATTCACGACAGAGAATAGTGTTTAAGTTACTTCACAACAAGTTGTGTTATACCTGGAATAAAATTCTTTCTGCGCTATGTTGAAATGTTCATGCTTTAAAGATTGCACCACAGCCTTTCAACAATTTCCTCTAGAGAAAAATTTTGCATAATTCCTGGCAGGTTGTTGGTTTAAGCTGGAAAAGGACGTACAGGAACACTTGTCAAATTAGGGAAATAGTTTGAAAATACTGTATACAATGTACACAAATTCCTTACTTTTGACATCAGCTGTTTTAACTTCACTGAAACACTGGGTGCATGCTTACAAGCTAATTGAATAAAGACTGGTTTACAGTAGTAAAAGAAACGACAAATAATTATGTTCATTTAATTCACTTGGGATTCAGCTTGTTTTCTGCTTCCTTGATATTAATGAAAAGAAATCCAATTTGTTCTACATGGTAAGACAAGTAATTTGGATGCTTATTAATGTTCAGTTCTGGGAGCAGTTCTCTGAGAAATGTTGACTTTAAAAATGTTTTGAAAGTCAAGGAAGCTGTAAGTGTAACAAAACAACATGTTTTGCAAAGTGTACCAAATTGGAATACAACACTGTTTCTCAGTGAATGGGCAGATTGGTCGGCTTTACCATAACCTGGAAAAACTTATTTGGTAATGGCACAACTTTTGCAATATACACATCAATATAAATTTATTATTATCATTATTTTAAGACTTATTGGAATCATGCTGAACCTAAGAAACATTTGATAAGAGACCCATTACAATCTCTAACATTACATCACACACACTTAACACGTGGAAACAGTAAACTGTGACTGTGGCTACTTTAATTTTTTGTTCCTACCCACATAGTTATCTGAGCTGCTCTAATGAGGACACTCCGTTATGACACACAAATGCTTCCATCTCACCTCTTTGTTTTCTGTTTTTTTTTTTTTTTTTTTTTTTTTTTTGGGGGGGGGGGGGGGGAACCTTTGAAAGTAGTGCTATAAGTGCTATAAATGTTATGGTTGCACTACACACTTAAATATGGAGAAAGGCATCATCAAGTAGCGCTTTTAAAGTTAGCAAGTGGCAAACATCTACCACTGCAGACCCAGCCTTTGATCTGTGTAAGGCAAAGAGAAGAGAAGCATAGAAGAATAGAAGAGAGCTCCTATGATTACACACTGCTTCTGGCCTGAAGGTAACCAAAACTGAGAAACCAAAACACATGGAATTCTTAGGCAAAGCTTAGTTCACATGTTCATTTTTTCTTGCTAACAATATGAGGATATGAAGTTACACTGTGAATAAGGAAGGAAAAGAAACAAAGCATTCCTCTAGATACAATTCAGTGTCATCACCAAATGAACAAATGTGAGAAAAATCAGTGTGATATGAAGTAATTAGTCCTTTCTGCTACACAGAGGTATACTTAACAAAAAACTCCATTTCTCACCACTATTTGACTTAACATCTGTGCAAAGTAAATGTAAGATGTGACAGCTATGGTGCGCAGAAATCTGCCTAGGGAGAGAGATGCCCAGATGCAAACATGAATTGAAAGCTAAGAACTAAGTAAATTCACTGCAGTTTAACAAGCCTCCAATTTTGTTGAGCCTAAATTAATTAATCTGCATACAGCAAAAACTAAGAAAGTTCACAATTCTATTTGGTAAAGCTTCAGAGCCATCCAAGCAGGACTCAGTCACTAAGGAGATGCCAGTCTGTCTTTGCAGCTGCACCACCAGCACTTCCAGAAGCAGGATCCAGAAGGCAGCAGGCACAGCAATGCAAGAGCTATCTTGAGCCAGAGATTACCACTGTCTTCATTCATCCACAAAGACCATGTAATTTTGGAGTAACTCAAAGCAAACATATTAAAAAATATATTACCAGTTAACTCTGCTGCTCTGTGGGATGAAAAGAAATGACAAAATAGTGGAACATCCTGCAGGGTAAAATACTAGCTTTCCTTTTCATCAATTCTTTTCATGAGAAAGTTGGTTTCCCATACTCTTCTCAATTAAATTCTACAGATTTCAGCACACATTTAGCTTGAGATCCAGGAAGGACAAAGTCCTGGAGCCTTGCACATTGCCATGGAGAAGAAAAGTCACAGTATCACTGTAGCCATCTGTGTGGTGTTTTTTGCAACAAACCTTCCTCTCAACAAGTCACAGACAGACGCAGAGCTCTGACCTCAACAGCTTCCAAACAGGACAGTCAGTAATTTCTTTCTAGACTCATTTTAATGCACTTGCAAATTACTTACTCACCGCAAAACTACCTGATGCTGGTGGTGTGTTTTTAATCTTGGGGTTATTAAAGAAAAAAAAAAAAAAAGGCTTTCATTTTCAAAGATGATAGGTAAGAATAAAGGAAACTTTTCCTTTTTTCCTTTTCCTTTCCTGTGCTTGCCTCCTATTTCATTTTTCTGATTGGGCCAAAAATTTCTCATTTTTCATGTTACAGCAGAAATGTCCAAAGAAGCATTAGTTCCATGTATATTCTGCTCTTGATTCATTTCCCTAGTCCTTCCTAAAGGTTTGGGAACCATTTATCTTCTTCTATGACTACATACTGAATACTGAAAGTGTTAAACAACCACAAATTGCATTTCTTGGTAGAGAGTACAACTGCTGTTAATTCTCCACTGTTTTTCAGTTTGATGGCTGTTGTCAGTTTTGTCTACTGACACATCATAGCCTGTATCTTTCCCCATGCTTACTGAATGATTTTTGAGTAATCTGTTCCTTTAAAAAATGAATCACACAATAAAATATGAGGTCCATAAGACTGAGGCAGAGATTTGATAGCACAAAGCATTCTTAATAACAGATAAACCCTAACACTCCTCACAAAAGAAAAGAAAAAAAATAACTGATTGCATTTAGCGTGCAAGTGCACAATAAACATCCACCCAGGACACTCCCAGTTGGGAAATCATGCTAGACCTTGAATTCAAATCTCAGTGGATTTTTTGCTCAGAAAGAAGTTCACACTGCCAGTAAGACATCTCTATGAATGAAGAGTTTTTCTAAATATACACTAAGTCAGACCTGGCTTGATCTATGTAGTCCAAGGTTTCTACTGTTTAATTTAGTGCAAACCCATGGGATAAAAATTATGAGAAGTTTGCTCAGTCTGAAAAAACTCCAAACCATTATGGGACCATTTGTTGCAAGAGAAAAGTTGAGCTCTGTCACCTCCATTAATCAGAAAAAACAGATCTATATTTCCCTTGACTGCCTAGACGATAAAAAACTCTTAAGCTTTGATGAGGTCATCCCTGAAGATGACCACCTACCCAGGCCTCTTTATGCTTCGGGGCAGCCTCCCATGTCCTGCATGTGACACTTGCCATCAAATCACCCGACACAGACTGAGGAAAACCTCTATCTATAAGTGTCTTTTTTAATAACCTAAGTAAAAACTTCTGTTTTCCAATGGAAGCTGTAGTCACTGGGAGAGGGAAGGAGAAAAATAGAAAAATCAACTAACAATAATACAAAATAAGACATTATTCCCAACAATCTCATTTAGAGTCTCTGTTTAAACATACATACATACATATACATTCCTATAACTGAAAAGGACTGAACACTAAATGCAAATCATGCTGATAAGCAAATATAGTACTTGAAAAGGTTGGTTAAACAAAACGTGATTGTTTTTACTGAGCTACAACCATCATATAAATTTTGCTTCTGGAAATCCATTCCTTAACTACTTGGCTAGTCTGCTAGCTGCAAATTAGCAGCAGCTTGATGATATTCTTTCTGGCAACAGTATTCTGATGTCAGCTATAACACTCTTCTTTTTCACTAGAATACCCTACAAATTCTCCCAATTAGATCCCTTTAGTCTTCTTTATCCCTGAGAGGTGGATAATTATGGCTCTGAACTTTATACGTTGCTTTATGTATAAATAGGATTGTTTTCCAAAAACCTCCTTATGTTTTCTTTCATAAATCACATTTTATCTATTTCAAATACTTCACAGTGCCAAGTGATTACTACCTTGAATATAGTTTTATAAAGGCATTTTACTCAGATGGCAGAACAATAAATCTAGCTATAGAAGTCTTCCCTCTAGAAGTGAAGAGGCATCATGTAGTCTCACCAAAAATAAAAAACACTATGTATTTCACAACTATCATTTAACTTCAATTCACACTCCAAAACAGTGCAAACAGTGCAGTTTCACTTTTCCCTAACATTTTCAATACTTTTTTTAGAAAGTCTCAACAGAGGAAAGTGATGCTGAAAATTCTCAAAAATCTCCAACTCAGAAGACAGACATTCACAAGTTGGTAACAGAAAAAATATTTTTCCTTTTTAGATATAACTTTCCTTCCCTTGTAATCCATTTTGCAACACTACAATAAATAATTTAAAAACATTTTAGTAATTATAAACATACTGGACATTTATTTCTAGCACACCTTATAGCTTTATGCATCTGCTTGTCATTTAGCACAGATCCATCTTAAGAGGAGAGAGCTTTTTATTGACTGATACTCTAGATATCCTAAGTTTTACTGCTGTGTGCTCCTAGAAACAGAAGTACCAAAGAATATCATTATCTACGTTGTTGTTTTTTTTTTAAACACATCCCACCGTAGGACTTCAAGTTTTGCTGAAATTAAATACTTGCATTTCTTGATGTGCACGTATGATAGGAAATAAAGGCTGCATTTTAACAACAGCATGAATAATCAACTCTAGAATGCTTCAAATATGTGTGGAAACTATGGAATGGAAAGGAATAAGGAAGATGTCTCCATTTGAGTGCAGATCAAACTGATGCTGCAGACCAGTAAACAGTTCTGTGTGAAAAATGCACTCTAACAACCAAGGATGCTTAGAATTCTTAGAATGAATGTCTTACCCAACAGATACTTCTCTGTCTTTGGAACACTCCCTAACACCATTATGGATTACTGGGTCAGTAACCATTTGACTTTTGGAGTCATTTGCTCCTTTCTTAGAGATCTGTCTCGCCACAAAACAAAACTGCACTGAGTGAAAGACCTTGATCATGAAGCTGAAAGGAGAAAATAAGTTTCTGATTCTTTTCATTCCAAATTTCACGTATTTCCAGGCTTTCAACTAAAGCATAAGAAAACAGGTAGGACTCAGTGATGCAGCAATTCAGAGTACACAGAAGGTTGGCAAAGAGAGTGAGTTGTGCTACTGGAAGTACTAACTCTCTACACTTGGTTAATTACCCTAAAGCACCCAAACACTGACAAAGACTAAGAAAATCAGTTTTCCACCAGTGTTTTTGTCACTGAAGAACTCGTCCCTTTCATGAGTTACAGTAGCAATACATTTCCATCGATAACTTAATCTTCTCTCAAAGCTATTTCACCCTGTCAGAAAGGAAACCAAAATATTCAGGTAGCTACACTCAAGTTCTAGGCTTGTCATGAATCCCAGAAGATTGTGCTTCTTCATACTGAGGAGCAGCCAGGCTGGCTCAAAGACCGCAGGTTCACTGAGCTGTTTCCAAAACATCAGCCTTCCTAAATCTAGTTTTACAACTAGATTTGAAACAGAACATTGTAAAGGCTGTATTTTGCGCAGAACACTTCTGCCCAAGGTTTAAGTTTTGTTGCTATGACAGCTAACTTCCCCATGTAGGAAGGTACAGAAAATGTCTAAAGGTATTGAGAAGTCAGATTTGGGGAATATAAGCAGACAAAACAATTGGATCAGGCCAACATAAAATCCAATACCTGTCTTCATATATGACCTTCATACATCACTATTAGCTTCAGCACTTTCATTATTATTCACCTATCACTGAGCCACAAGTTATTGTAGCAACACACCTCTCAGATTCAATGGTGTGTGCATCTAAAATGGGAAGCTTGTTAAGTGTTCGAGGGGGAAGAAAAAAAATGAACAATTCTCTGTTGCCATCCAATTTGGATGATCTTGGCATTTTCTGCATCATTTGATTTTTCTCCATTGAATTAATTTCTTGTCTTTGATCTTCCTAAAATATTTTCAACCTTGTGGGAGAATCAAAGTGATTACAAAAAAAAAATCTGGCAAATTTAACTTCAGACAGAGAGTCTCAGTCTCCTCTTAGAATAAATGTACCTATTGATCTGTTAAAATAATAAACTGAAAGTTGCAATCTATCCCAGAAAATAGTACAACGTCAGAGGTCAAGCATCAATTTATCCTTTAAGGTTGAGTATAATACTTATGGCTATAGTTTAACCTGACAATTTTCCTAAGACAGGAAGGACAAGAGCAGAGAGGAAGCAGGTTGTATGAAACATAAATGGAAACAAAAAGGTAATATGGAAACTAATTTTTCTTTCTTTGTACAGATAGAGCGCATTAAATACTACAGGGATGACAGACAGCTCCCATTCTGTTTAGGGATATGGCTTAAACGATCTAGCAACAGGCTTTTCTGTTGTTCTGTACCGCATTTAGTCACCAGTGAAATTCACTGATGCTTCCGGAACGTTTAGGAGGACTAAACAGTGGATGCAGGCACAATGAGGCAGTGAGTGGAGTGTTTTAGCACTGGCAACAGCAGGTCACCTCTGCTGGTGCAGATCTTTGTGAGCATAGCACATGCTCTTGTTCATCACTCGCGAAATTGCACAGCTAATAGTCATTACTGTGCTGAATGATGGTGTTTTGTAGCTGAGAATTTGCTTCATCAAATAGTGTTATTGTGCTCCTTGTGGCTGTTGTTTTCACAGAAATAGAGGAATCACTGTTGGAGGGAGCTACATATTTTATAGGTGGCCCAGGACAATTTCTCTTCGCTCAGTGTGGTCCAGGCAAGACAGAAGGTTGGACTCTTGTGTTTTATCACTTATTAGCAAATATATCTACTACTCCAGTAATGTCAGTTCTTGAACAATATAGGGATCTAGACCAAAATTAAAATACCAGAACGTAAATAATCTTTGCTACCAGCTCTCCTCAGTTATCATCACTCTGTCAATTACACACTTAGATACAAACCCAAACCAGCCAACAAAACAAAAAATAAATAAAATCACCACCGCCTGGTATTTGTGTTTCAAGCAATTCAATCATTAGTTTCCCTATTGTACCTTTTCCTAGGGAATGTATATAACAACAGTTCTCACAGAAACGTATTCATAATTATCCAAATTCAGTTATTATCTCAGCTGAAAGATAGGGAGGGACTTCATACACAACACAACAGAAACAATGTTGAACAAGAAAAGTATAGAATCTTAAAATAACAATTGTGATTTGGATCTAATACTGAGTCACAATACACAGAAATAGTTTATAGCATTTTACCAATTATTTTTTCCTAGAATCCTTTACAAAGCCTCATCATCCTAGCTGCCACTCACACAGTCCTCCTGGATGCATCATAGTATTTTCTAATAAACTACATCAAAGTTCTACAGTAAACTTTATAATAACATCTCCCAATAAGTTCTGATTGTCCAGATCAGTTTGTGTGAACAGATGACATATTAAACTAAAATTGAAATCAGAAAGACTTCAAGTATACCAGTTCTGCTTCCCTCCTCTTTGATGTTTTACTTCCTCTATATATTCTCCTTTTATCTTTATTTACCTTCTGTAGAGCATATATCAAGCTTAACCAGACAAGACCCTCACAACATCACTCTGCACCTAGAACCAATGTAGCAGTCAAGAGCACTGACCTAAAGAGGTAAACATTAATTCAAGTTTGTCAGGTCATTAAATGTCTGATAAGACTATAACTGAGCCCTTGTTTCTTCAACAGTAGTACTACCATGAAAGTATGAATGAAAAAAGAATAAGTATTTATATATATATATATATATATATATATATATATATATATATATATATATATATATATATATATATATATATATATATATATATATATACTCTCTCTCTCTATATATATATATATGCATATGTATTTTTTTAATTCTCTTTTATTATTTTCTTCTTCTCTTGCTAGCATTGCTATTTTTTTCTCTTAAATGCAGTAGGCTTGCCTCCAGTAATAGCTGCAGTCCTTAAGTCCTCGTTCAATACCTATCACAATTAATTCACGCTCATGAAATTATCCCAACAGCAATTGATTATCATTTCAGAACATATCCAGCAGCTAGCTACTGTTACAAACTGGTATTCCTTCTTTCTCTGGATTTTTAGAATGTATTTTAATATCTGCAATTGTGTAGCAGCCTTGAGATTAAACTAACCAAAAGCTTGGTATACTTGAAACAACAAGCAATGCTTAGCTGGTTAGCATCGTGAGGAGGCTACTTTTAACTCTTTTCACTTCCTGCTGTGTTCATATTCAGCATTTCCCTTTGAAATGATGTTGTTTCATTGCAAATTAATTTTCAACACTCACACATATTCACTGGGTAACATTTTCCCACACTCTGTACATTCCATAGCTTTAAATTGGAATTGGGTGTATAATCTTCTCCTAACATCCACAGTAATTTTCTATACATGCTTTATCTGGCTCGTTACTCATTGCAGTCATGCACTTCCAAATATATGCATTGATAGCAGTGTGCCGACACAATGAACAAATCTCAAAAATGGAACTAATAATGAAAGTACTATAGCAGTGTTAGCAACTGCAGTGTGGATAATAAGAAGCTAGTCAGACTGGTAAGATGTGACTTATTCTTAGTAAATCCTTCCTGACGGTTCCCAATCACCTCTTGTACTTCATCTGCTCAAAAATGTTATTCCAAGATATGCTGATTTTCCCTGGGACAAAAGTCACACTGAGTTACCATCTGTTACCTACAGACATCAGCAACACAAGCACTCAGGCCACCACTTCACTGGGAGGTCACTTACTTCTATACAGAAAAACATGGCACATCCAGCTCTGAAACTGGTTTCAGAACTCACACAGCCAGACATGCCAGCTCTGCTTTGCTAGGATTCAGCACCAAATGCTGAAAACCACTACCGTATTAAGTGACAGGATATCTCTATTAAGTGCTACTGTCATATTAAATATTTGTCAGACATTAAATGACAGAACTTTGATGGTTCTAAGTATTAACTTCAATCAGTGTGACAAATACATATGATATAAATTTACTGTATTATGATGGATAAAGTAATTTTGAATAGCAAAAAGTAAAAGGCAAGTCTCTTATCCAAGACAATTAGGAAACAATACTTTTCTTATTTAATGTACACATATGTATTTTGCACAAGAGTCACACAGGAAGATCAACTGTTACTCTACATCATCAATATACAGCAGATCAAATAACAGAATCTTCTTTCTTGAACAGTTCAGGATAATGGAAACAGCCACTGGAATACAATGCTTTTGCAAGATAAATTGCTCCCATTTTGGAAATAAATGTTTAAACTTCACCTCAACATTTCCTATGAATGCCAAGAGCATGCTAAGACATTCTTCTAGCAGTGGGAAGGATCTGTCCCACTGCACATTCTTTTCTGACATTCTTTCTTAAATCATTCAAAGCCTATTACCAGTGTCCCCAATCTACTATTCAGAGTCCTTACATCCTCAGCTTAAAGACATTCTTCCATGAGAACTACATTTTAACTTCTAACCACCGCTCAGGAGGTCTCCAAGATCACAATAAAAATGTTATGTTTTCTGCATTGCTTTAAAAAACGAGACGTGCTGAAATGCAGAACTTTGTCTTCTGAAATGCGTACAGTGTACGTGGGGATGAACCCCGGAAGACGCTCATAAGGCAGACTTTCAGAGAATAAGTTACCTTAGAAAGGAATACTTTCAAATATCAAGGCTTTCTGTCCTTATCCAGAGTCAAATACAAGAGGAAAAGAACTGTTCATGCTTTTAGGTTCCAACATTTGAATCAAGTAAAAGCCGATACCAGTTTTTTTTATGTGTTTGATAATTGTTGTTACTATAAGTTCATGAACATAAAAACCCAAGATATTTTAGCATTAGCACATTATCTCAACTCAGAAAGCCATTCTATGAGCTCATAACAGTGCTCTCATTTGCAGAGATATGAGCAAAATTTTTAGCAGCAAGCATTTAACTGAATGCTTTCCTCTGACATAAAATGCAACTAAGCAGCATAAAAATGTTGAAAGTATCCCCAGTGTGTATAACAACATTACCCATTTCATCTGAACAAAAAAAATAAAATACACCATCAGCCTTCCCTTTCTTACTTGTGACTTTATGATTGTGAGAACACAGCCTAAACTTTCTTTTACTTCCCATTTATTCAGAGTTTCTCCAGGTTCAGGCTCAAAATGGTAAAAAGAAAGGAAAAGAAAACTTTACTCCATCAGATATTACAAGATGCATATCTCTAATTTCAGGAGGCATGAAAACTCTGCTACAGGGTTTATTATCAAATAATACCAGAAATAGTTAAAAATGAAGGGTTTTTGCTGCCACAAAATGGGACAGCAATATACGTCAGAGCAGAAAACAATTCCAGTGTTCTCTGCTCTTTTTCTTTCTCATCACAGAAGACAGAAATTGATTCATTTGTGAAGAATTTTAAAACAGTAAATAAAAAAAGATCACAACCAAGACACTACTAAAATGAAGCCACAACTGTCTAGATACATTTGGGGCATAAAAAAAAAAAAGAAAAATAATCAAATACTGACAGTATAAGATGAAAAAAAAAACATTTCACCTCCCAATGTTAAAGCATTTTAAAATCTTCTTTTTGATTGCTGGTATAATGGAAACTTAGAATAGGAGTCTGTCTTCTCTCTTAGGCTTAGGTGAAACAACTATGGGGCAAAATGACCTCAAACCCTCTTAAAGTCTTATTCTATGACTGATCCTGCTTTAAGGCTGAAACTTTCTCAGTAAAACATATTTTTTCATTGCATTCTGTAATAGAAATACATCCCAAAGATACTGTAATTAAGGTTAAACAACATTCAGAAAAGAAAAAAAAACAAAACTATAGCGTGGCACCTGGGTCTGGTTGGAATGGATTTAGCACTGCCCCCAGTAGCCCATGCAGTGCTGGCACAGCACAAGGGCTGTTTCTCATGCTCCTCACACAGACCTGCAGGCCAGGGGCAGGCACGAGTAGTACCCAGGAAAGTTGAGCTAAACTGGCCACAGAGGTATTGCAATCCACAATAAAACCTTGGAGAGGGGCAAAGAAGTGTGTGGTGGGGGGTTTTTGTTATGACAATGTTTGTCTTCCTGAGCAACAGATATACATATTAAGGCCCCGCTTCCTAAGAACTGGCTGAATATCATTTGCTGAGAAGCAGAGCAAGCTTTTTACTCCCTTTGCTTCCATGCAGCCTTTGCCTTTTGATTTTTAATTTTTTTTCTTGCCCCCCACTCCAGCAGCCTTTCCACTGAAAGAGAGGACTGAGAGAGCTGCTGTGCGGTCCCTAGCTGCCTGCCAGAGGTAAACCACAGCAGCTGTCAGAAATAAGAACAGCCCATCAGAAGTTATGACACCGACAAACATTGGTGGGAAAAGAAACCCAAAAGCAATGGATGGAAAAAAGCCTGGATGGAACGGGCCATATATTTTGTTCCAGGGCCTTAAATACACAGCACCTATGCCACCAGGAAATCATTAAAGATAGTAACAGCTTAAAAAGTGCTCTTCTGCATAGACACATACAAGCTTTTATCAACAGCCAAATTAACGACTCTTTTTCCCCTCAGCTCTCTATTGCATTTCTCATAAATTCAGATCTTCCAGTGCTAGTATTGTTTACCAACACCTGATGCACAAATAAGACTACTATAATGTGAGACAAACATCAAATGCTATAAATTCTATTTCTTTTATTTTTAATCCTGATACGTATGCAGGTTTCTCTCTGTCCAGGAGGATGGACTAAAATCAGTTCTCTTGTACTGCAGAAGCCACTACTCCTCTCTTATTTTACTTATCCCATATATTTACAGCATATACTTTACTAGCCACTTCGGAAAAAATATTTTGAACGTGTAGCCACAACCAATATTTACCCATAGCATCAACTGCTCATAGTAGAGCATATCTCAAGGAACAGCCAACACATCTTAACCTTCAGCTTTAACTCTGATCTTGAAGAAACTTTTAGAATTTAAAACCAAGATACAAGGGGAAGCAATAAATAAACACCATTTGGGACAACAGGATGCTTTAACACTTGGTTTAAGATGATTTGGAAGATACAAGTTAGGCAACATAGCTAAGAATTTCTGAAAAACCTCTAAGACAGTGCTCAGCATTGCTACAGATCCCACTGAAAATCAGCCACCTTGAGGATAAAAGCAAATATTTAACTCTTCAAAGGAGTTAAAACAAGCCTCCAAAATTGCAATGACATGGTGGGCAAACCAAGTTTAGTTGGTCTACCATCTACGCGTCCTTACAAAATTCAGGACTGATTAGGTGGAAGACTACATTTCACGTCCATATGAGAGATTACTTTGTGCATTTGACAGCAAAAACTAAGAAAGTATCGAGACCGTACAGCAGTTTTATCGTAAAGCTTGCAGATACAAAAACTTCTGAAACTGGAAAGGAAACCCCCAACTTAGTATATACCACTGCTAGTATGTTCAGATTCAGTTATACCTGGAAAGGGAATGATAACACCAGTACATGTATAGTTCTCCTCGAGAAATTTAGGTCCAGGATTTCAAAACAGAACCCATCTATCCAAGGCACGTCTCAGGTACTTCAAGCATGTATAGGGTACACACAAATGTAGAGGTTTACATAAAAGCAATAAGATTGAAATAGGTGCCTTATGATCCACCATATTATTTACCTCTTACCCTAAAAGCAAGCAAAAACTTCCAATGCAGGCACGCATAACCACATTCCCCTACGTAAAACTGGGACCCAGCCAGCACCCAACTTACAGCGCTATCAAATTATGTAATACCTAAGTTTGACTAGTAAATCAAGGAATGTAAATTATTCTAAAGACACTTTGTAAACGTTCCTCCTAATTTTAAAACACTGTATAGCTGTACAATGAATTACATTGCTAATTTTGTACTATATCTCAAGGAGAGGAGACAATAATTCTGTTCAGATAGCAGTAAGGGTTGATAACTAACTAAAATCATAAAGACAAAGAGCCTTCAGGGAACTTGCTTTTACTATTAAGGAACTGTTATTTCACCTAATTAAAACATACGATAGACATTATATTCCTGGAATTCCTGTTAAATGCTTTTTTGTTGTTGTTGTTTTTGTTAATGTATTTTACATGCAACTCTCATGTTTGGGCTATTATTCATTTAATAAGCCTGATGCCATGCTGCTTTCATATACTAAGGACTTTTAGAGGAAGCCTCTGGGCTTCATCTTTAATATGCATTCCATGTACTGGTAAAGCTTGATAAATCTTTTTAATTGTAACTGAGAAAGTGCAAATATTTTCCTGTTTTCCTTCACCAGACTTATTGTTACAGTGGCTGGGCACGAAGGCGACCTGCTTTTCATATCTGGGTTCTTCTCTGAGACCTCCCTCCAGCATGTCTCATGAACTCCAACACAGATGGGATTTTTCCAGCTATTAACGAAGCGATGCCAGGGTGATTTCTGCTAGGTTCACTCACGCAGACAGCAGTTTCTGAAGCACACTTCATTGATTTTAACCAGTGACAACTTATGCCACTGGCAAATTGTATTAATTAAAGGAGCTTGCTTAACCCATACCAGTACTCAAGGATGTCATGTTCTGCTTTCTAAAATGGGATAAGTGAGAATTTGGGGATATAGCACCTCAGAAAACATACACTGACTACAGTAAAGTAACTGATTTCCCCACGTTCCCATTCCTGACACATGGCTTTCTCCCTTTTCTCAGAAGAGTCTCACTCTTCATCGAGAAGGCTAACTTGGACTTTAGCCACCACTTCTTGAAAAATCCATGAGCTACTGTAGCACTTTACATCTGCTGATCCCAAATGAAAACACTGCACCGATAACAGTAAGTTTTCTATGCAATTTTTTATGTTCAACAGCATAGACTACAAAATTCAAACAAAACTACAAGCATTGTCAAATTCTTCAGAGTGTGTCTTTTGGAGACTTTCACATTCACTCTGCATAAATCCAAACAGAAATAGCAGGTCATCATGTTACAGCTAAAATATTTCAGTAAAAATAATACTGAAGCAGTCAAAAGGAACGTCCAAGTGCAGAGTAGCAAGAACCTGCTCTCCCTGTCACAGAGAACGTTCATCACTGAAGTACACTGATAAGAAATACAGAAACGTCAGATGCAGTCACGTAATTGAAAAACAGAGAACTGCAAGTGTGGGAGCATAAGGTGGCCAAATACAGCAACAAATGCCACAGTTTGTGACAGGGAGAAGTCTTAGACTACAATCTTTGATACTAAATTTCTGCCTACTTCCTTCATTTTAATGGCTGGTATTCTTCTTACCTATCACTGAAGGTAAGAAGTGTTGAGAAATACTTCTTGAAAGTGTTCATACTGTGAAACATATTTGAACTTGGGTTATGTGTTGACCAAAAAACACAAAAACATCACTGTCCTATTGATCAAGTTCTTTACAAATACGCAACTGCCATAATCTCATGAAACCAAAGCATACATCCACAAAAACTACTTCAGAATATCTTCTAATTTATTGGAAGGTAATTACTTCAGCACTCAAATTGTTCCATATTATTTGTATGAAAATGGAACCAAAATTTAGGCCAAATGAAACTAGAGTTTCTGTGGGTAGCTGTAACAGCTAAACATGCCAGCATTAACAAACTTCTTACTGAGCAACCCAGTGTGGAAACTTCAGTCACTTCGCACCCCTACAAGGCTAGATCTATGTTTCCATTGTTGTTTAAATCAATGTAATAAACGGGCTGCAAATTACATTAGAAATTTTATGACAATTTTAAACATGAAAGCATTTAAAATCACCACATAGTTCTTCTCCTTGCAGTATGTCCATCCATAACCTAGGGCTGGCAAGACGGAACAAAAGCTCACAGAAACTGCAAAGTTTGACATATTTTCACTTGAGGCAATTCAAAGGTTTAGATAGAGCACTTCATCCATTTTAATGACAGCTTTAGGAAATTGAAGGAAGAATAAAAAAAAACAAAACCCAACTACGAAACTTTAAAGATCAACTTCTCTTACTGCCAACAAAACGCTACTGTTACAGCTGTGTTCTTTTCCCTTCTTTCCTTTTCACCAACACGAACACAAGGTTTACTTAAACACAAAAACCCACCAACTTGACACGCATTAAATTACTGAGAAAACTCAACCAGAAAAATAAATAAATAAATAAATAAATAACCTTCCACACTCTCCTACCATTTGACTCATTGTATAGAGTACATTACTACTACGAATTAACTTCCTTTAATGAGAATGGTGCTCTCTTGTCCTTAAAATGGGAATGTAATAATTACGTTTATTTAAAGCTCCCTGAAATGCAATAGTAGTTCTACTCACACCTTCTTAACACTACTGTGATAACGTAGTAGCCCCCGTTTTCTTTGTCATTTGAATGCAGAAACAATCCAGAAAAACAGCACATTTAGTGGAAATGCTGAGGATCAACACCCATCCTGATTTTTAACTTCACACTCAGCTACCACAGCTCTTCAGTTAACAGATCCCTGCAGAAAGGCACAGGCAGCCCTCCTGCCTCTCACCACAGCCTGTCTTCCCCAGCACACCCCCAGCCCAACCGGGCAAAAGAGCCACGAACAACTCACAGAAAGCCAAGCGCGAGATACCCTAGAACTCAGAAGATGGAAGAAGTGAGGCCCCATCTCTCAGATGCTGTAAGGCAAAACGAACCTCGCTCTCAGAGCCCATTCGCCTGATGCTCCCTACTTCCCAACACTCTTCCTATGTACATACATATCATACCAGAAAGAAAACTAAAAAACGTATGAGGACTCACCTGAACGCTCACCAAAGCACGCTGAAAAACAGATTCAAACACCACTGAGAGCAGCTTAAGCACTGAGAGGACAATGAGATGCCCGGCAAGCACAGCTGGGCTTGTTAGGGCTGGCTGCAAACACCCAGCTGACACTCATTTGCATTTGAATCTACTGCATCTAGAAGTTTCTCCAGGACAAATAGGTATGGCAGCAGCTGCTTATTTCCACTCAGAATATGAATACTGGCAAACTTAGAAGCAGTCATATTCCAGGTGGGATGAAATATTAAGAAAAGTCCATTTATCATAAATGACCCGTTTACTTCATTTGCAATTGCTTAACGGCAAAACCACCAGCAATGGCTCTTCAGAAAACAGAGATCATACCCTGACGTTTCTTGTGTCACCATCCTCCCCTTCTCTCAAATTAACAGGAATTCAGCACTGATATTTTTGCAAAGTCCATCACGTTTGTTAGCAGAAGCTAAGACTGTCCTCTCAGAGGTGCACCAGCCCCCAGCTATATACTGTAAGTTTTCTCTATGAAGCACTTTGGCTGCCAACAGGCCCCACAGTTACCCCACCAGGGGCATGCTGGGGTGCACCAGCTACAGAGAACCTCTCCAGCATGGATGAGAACCTAAATAAAAGCTTCTCTGAATCGTTCATTACTATCTGGGTGAAGCAAGGGTGCCATTATCTAGGTGAATAAATTGGAACTGAGGAAACCTGACTCCTCAGCATTAAGACCTTTGGAAACAACACCATGAATGTTTTCCTAAACGGAGGGCAATATTCACAAATTCACAAAATTCACAAATATAGACATTCTCAGCTAAGTAATAAAGAGTTTACAATTTGCTGTAAGTACCTAACAACTACAGAAGGAATAAATCCACTCTGTACTTCTCAAATGCCTGCACCTAGCATATCTTTGCTTTACTTTGGAAAGTATATGCAACTGCTTCCGCCAGGGACATGAACTGTTTTTTGGGGCATATTTTTTTTTCTTTCAGAACTGTAGCATACATACAAATACTTATGACTTTCATCAGGCTTTTTAGAAAAAGAAAAAAAAGAAAAAAAAAACTTTAAATAGATTTATAAATACTTTTTAACTTGCCACTCAGTTAAATCTGCTGTGAGTGAAGGAATATGCAAGGTGAGCACAGCTGCAATACATTTTGTCATCACAGCAACACTTAACTAAACACAGCTGAAACTGGTGTACAATTGGGCACTTCCAAGCAGGACTGGGGGTTGCCTGGCCTAAAGATCAGCAAAACAGTTTCTTAAAAGCAGCACAAAATATCTACAGGTACGTCAGTTACTAACTCACCAACACGCACTTTAAAATACAAGAGTTCTCAGATAGAACTTGAATAAAATACAGTAAACTGTTGGAGTCTGACCTTGTCATCTAACATTTTGTCAATGGCCATCACCTCCATGCGTTCTAGGAGATAAAATGCTCCAATCCTTAGCTGGAACAAATAATTGACCCCACTCTTTGTGAATCTCTCTAACCTCCTGGCAGCGCTACAGTAACACAGTATCATGAGACCCTGCCTTCTCCTTCATGTAGCAAGCCTTCAGTACATCTATGAGCTTTGATTCTCTGATACACACTTACATTCAGAGAGGAGATAAGGCAGAATGTGGCAATGGCATGGCTTATGATCTGACAGGCACCATCAGCCAAGGAAATTGCAGAGAAGATTTGACAGGAATTAATCAACCTTGAGCTGTTACCAATACTTTTTTGACTGCTCTCTTTTGGTCCGACACTGAATCAGGTTTATATGCCTCCCTTGGTCTAACAAATATGGGCTAACATACGCTTCCAATTAAAGTAGAAAAGTTAACAGGAGAAAATATTGACTTTATTTTAACCTTTGCTCTAAATCATTTAGAGAGGAATAACACCATGCTGAACACATGCCCCAAACTTGGCCTTTCCAGATTCTACCCATCTAAATTAATGCACTCGGGACTGTGGCAGCTGCACAGTCGGATCAGACCACACAAACATTTCAATTGTTTTGGACTTTTCTCCTCAGTTTTGAAGAAGAAAAAGCCATAGATATGGTGGGGTATCTGAAACAGGATTCTGCAGTACCTAGCTAAAGATTCCTGCCTTTCCCTGCACTCACAATTCAAAGTAGACACTGTCATTATTTTTGTTTGCTCTCAACAACAAAACTCATATATTTTAACTGCTTAAGAGATGGAGAAAATATGTAAAATACAGTAGAGCTTGTATAACATCACTTCAAAAAGTCTGGCTAACCATTTGTAGCTTGGATTTGCTCTTTTGATTTGATAGGAGAACTTCTGAGTTTGATGCTTTTCCAACATTCCACCGGTAGAAATAAGCTGCTATAAAGACAAAGGCTGAGATTTTCAAAGTTATACAGGAACATGGACCTAATTATTTAAAATATGATCCCCCCCTCAGAAGCAAAATTCCTCCTGGAAGTCAACAGGAACTTTAAGTCATTTAGACACCTCAGGCTACATTACAAAATTATTCAGTTTAAAAAATAAGTGGAGTTTCATATAAATCCATAAGGTTTTGTCATTTTCATCGTAAAACATGGCTTTCCGTGTAAAAAATGCAGCTAGTATCAGCGTCAGTTTAAAGCTGCCTTCCAAAAACACCTGCTTCTGCACTGCTACTCTTAGTGAAAAGCATGATTGCATAAAAACAAAAGAGAAGTTAGCCCCAATGTCAATCCTAATCCATAGCCTACTTGAATAAATTCTACCTGTCTAAAAATGTGTCAGAGTGCTAAGAAACCCGAAACGACCTCACTGTTAGATTTTCTAAAACACTTTGTTTTTTTTCTTTCATTTCAACTAATGTCCAATTGGAAGTATGTCAGAAGAAACAAGAACATAGTATTGCAGTAGTCAATGCAATCTTCAAGAAAAAAAGAAAAAGATTCTTTCACTGTACTGTAAGAAAATCAAGTAGAGTTGCAAAAATCACTAATAATGGTAACAATATTTTTTCTTTTCCTTCAATAATTTTCATCCAATCCTTTTTTCCTATTTTTGCTTGATACTTCCTCCTATTTAAGCTTCTTTTCTGTTTTATTTTTCTGTAACATCTACCATTTATAATCTTTCATTTCAAAAGCACAAATCCTTTGTTTCTCTTTCCTCTTCATAGTCAGATCTAATATTAGAAGTCATAAGGAAATGGGAAGAATGTAATGACAATAGTAGGCAGATGATTTATTTTTAAGATTACAGGCTTATAGGCTAAGTCAAAACCTGTAAGAAAATGTATGACAGACTCTGTGATAATGTTTTAGTGAGCTCAAGTGTTATATTTAAAAAATCACAACAGGTGATAATTGACAGTATTAGTATAGTGATAGAGCTGTTATAGGATGACAAGATATTACAGGTTATTAAGTATAAAATGATATCTGCAGAAAGCAACTTGAGCCATTAGAGATCTTCCAGTCAGTGTGATAGACTTCACCACAGGAATCTCCACTAAAATCCTAGGGTCCTACATGAAGCATTATGGCAAGTGAGAACTACTGGCCATCCAAAATGTGCTTGTAGGATAGGAAGGAAGAGACTCAGCTGAGTAGCTGTTTCTGTCTTGAATCTCAAAAGCATTCATCAGTGCAGTCTACAGTCTTTGGAGAATGCATGTTCTCCATATTCCTACCCTTAATTTCTACAACTAGACCTGTTTTGTTTTGCTTTTCTAATATGAGCAGGTAGTTGAATTCACACACAAAGAGAAATGAATACAAGCTGCTGAATTACCAGTTAGCAACATGGAAGTCTATTAGGTCAGAATGACTACGCAGCCTGAATATAGCAAAAATATGGCTGCCCCTTTTTGGTCTTTTAGGTTCACATTTTCTTCATTATTATTATTACTATCTTTAGCTCTATACTCTGTATTCAGTGAAAAACAACATAGGATAATATATAAGTTAGACTTAGGTACCTTACTCTTATTGAATATACAGAGAACTCCTTAGCAGCAGTCTCTGAAAGATCTTCCTGAGAGAAAAGAAATCTCTTAATGATTCAAAAACAGCTGAAACAACCAATATTTCCAAGTTCAGTATCTCCAGGTACTGGATCTGAAGTGGGAAATGGGAAAATTTTATCCCTGGATTTCACATTGCAAGTTTTTGGCCAACATCCATTGATTTTCTGGTCATTCCTATAAAAGAACTAATTATTTTGTAAACCCAGATGAATGAACATTTAGCATATAAGCAGGTGAAGAAGTACTTTCAGTAGCTTTACTTCAGAAATTTACTTGTATCTCTACAAGAAGGAACAGAGCATCAAGCAGAGCTATATATATGTGAAAGATGCAATGTTTTATTTCTCTCAAGCACAAGCTAATAGTTCTGTTAAATAAGTTAGTATAGACAAAAATCTTACCGGCTTGATGGTACCAGCTTAAGAAGTCCAGTTCACTCCTCAAACATTATACTACCACCAGTTTTAGAACTTTATCCACAGTGAGATTTATAAGAGCCTTGAAAAGAGAACTGAACAAGATTTATCTTCCTTCCTCTGCAGCACAGAAAAATATTTTGCTAAGGTCACATGGAAATCATTCACCTAAACAATAAGATGCCAACACCCTAGAAGCTATTAGCACTTTAGCCTTAGCCTTTTCAAGGCACCTAAGCAGGACAGATTCCAGAGGACTGACACATTTAATTTAGTACCATCATCCACAAGAGGTACACAGGAATACAATACGAAGCTGTAAAAATGAGACCGGTGTTGGACCAGTCAACTGAAGGGTCAGCCTTCAAGATCAGGGAACTGAATGTTGCAGAGGTCAATGACAGCTGCACCCATCTCTGTAGGTAACTGCTTTGGCAAGTGGGTTGGACTAGATGATCTCTAGAGGTCCCTTCCAGCCCCTACGATTCTGTGATTCTTCTTGCTTTCCTAACCTGAACCCTGTCTGCTCCATCAACTTCTGATAGGAAAATACATACCTGAAGTAAATGTACAGTATCTTTTAAGATGTTATTTTATTCAAATGCCATTCTCTGAAGTCAATATAAGAATTCCAATAACAGACAAGTCCTAATTGCAAAGTTAAGGACAACGAACTTCTCACAAATTGTGTAGTCTATGGCCTCATTACTGCCCATCACAGTGTAAGAAACCAGGCTACTTGCCAGACTGGCAGAATCAGCCTCTCCCTGCTACTCCACAAGTATACAGGATGTATACAGAAGAGGTTAGTTTCTTCCACCTGCAGTGCAGAACTTTTCACAGATACAACTTAACCTTCACTTTTCTAAGGAGTTCACTGAAACACAAAGTTATATTGTGAGAAAGATTTCAATATTATCCTGTCTTTGAAATTGAGCCAGACATATCTTTCATTTCCATGACAAATTCAGCTTTTCAGATCAGAGTTCCAAATGTCATCAAGTGATAGACACTATGAAGACTATGGCACTAGACACTTACACTCCCATGTTTGCTCAAATTGTTAAGAGATAAAAAAGAGGAATAAAAAGGAATTCAGAGAGACATTTGTCCTAATGTCAGGCTGTTCTGTGCAATCAATGGAAATTCTTGTATTTACATGGAGTATCATTTTTAATTATACAAAAAGTACACAGAAGTTTTCTGCAATTACTCTGCAACTACACTTGGCAAAATAATTGTCATGAATTGCCTTGTCTATACTTACAAACAGCACTGTAACACTGTCTTCCTTGTTGAAGAACTAATACTCTACCCATTAAACAAATAATATTCATATCCTAACTAAACAAAACATGGAGACACAATGAACCGGCAATTTGCAATACAGCACATTTCAAATCAGACACCAAGCAGTCTCCTCAGCTAAAAAGACAAAAATGAAGACATTTTGAAATTCTGACACTTCAAAAATCATCCCAGTGAAGCTGATATGCTCAGTTACACAAGACACTAAGAGCATGTCACACCAACGTTTTGTTCTGCCAGATTTCTCCTTCTGAATACTGATAATTTTGAGAACTTTCTCTTCTTCAAAGACCTCATAGTTTAAACTGGATGTACCTGAGAAAAATCCAAACTGCCAGAGATAATTATGCCACAGTCAACAGAAAGTAATACAAAATATTGTTGTATTAGTAAAACATCAAGCGTGTAAAAGTCAGTACTACAGCTCTTATGTTTTAAAAGGAGTCACAGCTGTCTTTATTTCATACTGACAGGTTCACTACCGACAAACTAGATATATAAAGCTTATTACTTTTTCACATCTCATTCATTTACTTATGTAAAAATACTTAGTGATATTGATTAATTAATTAAAACATTTATGTGAGCATTGAGAACTATCCTAAATAGTCAAGATCTACAAATATACATAATTTGACACGAATAAATGTGTTTATTTGTAAATCTACCTGCATATGCTTAGCATATTTGAATAGTAAAGATGAAATTATGAACCAATAACACCAACAAAACTGCTGTGTCAAATTTATAATAAGAATGAATACATATGTATTTCAAAAGAAATACTTTCTGCAAACATTTTGTAAGCATGCAGTTATACAAAGAGTTAATGCCGAAAACATCTACCAGTTCAAGTTCAAGTGGAACTCATGTAATTCAAATGGTTAACAAGCCCCAAAACTTAACCATAAATAGAAAATTTGATTTATATTAAAAAATAATAATAATAAATAAAAAGGCATCACAGGCATTATAGTGGAATCAAGAGCTGTGCTATTTAACACAGGAAAACATATATTAAAAACACGATAGTAAAGAACATTTTCTCTTAACACAAAAAACTGGGAAAACAAAACAAAAAAAAAACAAAACAAAAAACCCAACCAAATAACAACAACAACAAACAACCACCAGAAATCTGTCAGGTTGAAAAATCATGCATAATTCAGCACTTAAATTGATTTTTAATCTGTTTATAATGTTTGGGGAAATACTTATGATTCTGAAAACCAAGGGTGATAAAGAACATTCCAAACAAAATCACAGCTTTTACGTGCAGTAAAAAATGATACAATGGCTAACAGAAATCAGTTCTTTGAATTCGTGATAGGAATAGAAACTACCTCAAACATTATAGATCTGCATCAAAGTTTATAGGGTTGATCGAGCCAAAAAAAAAAAAAAAAGCCACAAATGATGGTAACTTTTAATCATAAAAGGGAATAGAGGACACCCTTAAGAATTTAAGAGCTGGAACAAGGAACTATCCATCAGTAGATGTTGCTGTTGCTACATTTTCCTACATTCTTCCACCACCTTAGGACCGCATACATATTCCTTCCCGCAAACTGGTTGTACGCGTCTCTTAGATTGTGACTTTTTTTCCAGAAATCACTAGACCCTAGTGAAATCCCTTTTCTCTCACACCCACCAAGGACAAAGGGGATTTGTGTTCTGTGTCACTATCTTCTGCAGTCTAGCCTGAAGATGAATACTCTGATCAATGCTTAACCCTACTGGTTTATAGTGAGGTTTAACAACAAACTACAAATCAAGGATATCTCGCTGAATTAAGAGCATCCAAGATCTCCATGCCACGTTGGTCCAATCTGTATTTGTGCAAATCCAAAACCAGACTTTCTTCTGTTTTCAGCAGATAGTTAAGCACAAAAAATAAAGTCATGGCATTAAATGAGAAGAAAATAACAAAATTTGCAAAAAAATAAATGTAGGTCTCTTTTACTACTATCTAAGCTCATTCTCAGCTGCACTGGAGATCCTATTCTCTTATCAGTGATAAAGATCAGCTGTTTCCCTGCAGCAGTAGATTTACTTTGCTTTACAGGTCATTTGATTTTATTTGATATTCCTTTTTTCAGTTGTTCAAGTACTAGCAATTAGGAAGACAAAGTTCATCAAGAAAGTCAGTTCTGCATTTACAAGAAGGTGTTTATGCATTAGAAATAAACCATTTTTACAGAAGAGGATGAAAAAAAACAACCCAAGATATTGCTGTCTGCACTTCACTAGAAGAAATGACAACTCGATTTAGGGCTTGAGTCATCATTGCCAGAGCAGTGGGTTCAAACAGCTCTTTAATATTTAATTTTCTATGTATAATCTTAATAGTATTATACTTCCCATGTTTGCAGATCTATCATTTATTTGCTACAATAACACAGCCGTGACCATAAAACAGATGATACAGTGCTCTTTAAGCAAAAATGGAGAGGCAGAGGATGTTGTTGGTATTTTTATTCAAAATAAAGGTTTAGTTGCTTGTAATTCTCAGTTGTAGTTTGGATGGTCACATCTCCCAGCAGCGCTATTTTGTAGTACTTTTCTTAAATCAGAAGGGAGCACTGACTTCTATTTTTATATTTTTAACTTACTAGAGTTCCAAAACACTAAAACGGCCTTAGATACAGTGCAGCAATTACTTCTCCTTGGAAACCAGAGACTTTATTTAAATGAGCCATAATAACTGAGCTTTCTGCAGATGTCCAAAATTCCAAACACTGAGATACAGTAACAAGAAAATCCATGAACATCTCCCAGCCTCCTCTCTGAAATGAGGATACCATGCAGCCACAGTGGCTATACATTGTTATTCTAGTTAATTTTACGACAAACATAATTTCATTCAATAATTTAATTTTCTAATAATCAGAAATACTTGTCAAAGGAGATTTTGAAACAAAGCATTTTCTGAATTAGAAGAGATAATGAACTAAAAAAATAGATTGGGCCAGGCCCATAAACAATAATGTATTTTTTTATTATTTTTTTTTTTAGTAGTTCAATGATAATCCATGTCAGCTGAAGATCTCATCAGCTTCTTACCTATTTCTTAATAAGCCATATTTAATCCTAGCTAAAAAATGTGTCCTAGTCTGTGGAAAACAGAATGTCAAAAATGAATAGAGGGAGGATTTTTGCTTATTTTCTTTTTCCATCTGAAGAGAAAAAATGTTGATCTGTCTGTGAAATGAAAAAAAAAATGCATTCTCTGTTTTTCTGAAAAAACTCTTGACACAAGCAATAGAAAGCATTATTGGCAGAAGTTGCCAATAGTCACCACCATTAGTAAGTGTCTTTACAGTGAGTTACAGGGTCCTGGTTGTACTGGCATGATGTTCTAATGTTAGTGATGAGGTCATTATTTGAACAGAAACCCCATGCCTATTGCATTACTGCGCAGCAAGAGGAAAAGAACGATGGGAAAAGAGACCATAAAGTGTTTGTGCATGTATACACACACACACCTATATGTTTCAAATACAGACTAAGATGAACAAAATACAAGCTGGAAAGTTCAAATGAATGTTAGCATATGAAGCAGGAAGCACTGCATACATTACTGCCAATAGGTTTATAGCAGGAACTTGGAAGGCAGTAGTTATATTAATAGCCATTTGTTCAAACATTTTTCAGTGTGTGTTGATGGTCACCAAATAATGCAAAGGAATCAAAACTGGGGACTTCACTGACTGCCCAGAATCTGTGACAGAAGGAAGAATTACAATTTGATATCCAAGTTCTCCAGGCTTTATCTCCTCTAAAAGATGATGCATGCATAACCTTGGGTCAAAGAGGAAGTTATGGGGATAATAATTCTTAGAAGATGGCAAGATAAAATGAACATATCAGAAAATTGGCTGACAGGAGAGATGTGAGGTGGATAAATAAGCTGGCAGATCGTGGCTTTCCTCAGTCAATTCAAGTTTTTGTTGACAACTAACAGAAGAGAGAAGCTCCTCACTTTCAATCCATTTCTAAGTTGTTTCCATTGTTGTCAGCAAAAAAACCATGTAATGCCTTAAGTGCAGAATACTAAAATATTAATTTCTATGCCCTAGTTTCATGCTCTATGCACTCTCCTGAAGTGTGATAAGTTACTTATTTTGGTTGCTTGATAAAAAATTGATCAATTCTGATCACTGCAAACCTCTTAAAAAGCCTATTTTTACTCAAGTATGAACTTAAAAGCCAGCACAACAAGGGAGCTTTGGTGCACTGAAGAAGCAGAAAAACACTGTGCTATACCACAAAAGAAATAGTTTTCAATATATTATCCTGCATAATAGTAGTTTGTTCTATCAAAACAAAGATCTTAGTGTGAAAACTGCTCACAAGATGAAGACAAATTCAGAATAAATATTAGGAAGACAGCATTCACAGAACTTGAAACACACAATATCTATTTCCTTTTGTGTATTCAAGCTTCCACTTCAAGAAATTTGCCTACTGATTTATCAGCCTTGAACATTAATTAGCAGTTAAGATCAGTACAGCTTATTTCAGTAGCTAAAATCACATCCCATTCCTATATGGAATGTCAGTGACTAAATTTTCACTTACTTATTCAAAACTAGACCTCTGTTCATAAAGCTGTTTTCACATCTTTTTATATTTTTACATACTTACCAGAGGAGTAAAATTCCTATATTTTAAATAAAATAAATAAATAAATGAATACAAAGTTTAAGAGGCTATTATTTTTCATCACACGTGATCATGTGATTTCTGTTGCCTTTCATTATGCTGTACCTAGTAAGGAGTTCTAAGCACCAGTTTCTACAAAAAAGGACAGCACTTTGAGTCCAAAAATGGGCAAAGATCCATGGAAGCCAACAGAGCTACAGAATTTTCTCCTTTGGTCTATATATGCTTTGCTGAGATACCAGAGGAGTGAAACACCATGTGAGAAGCCCATCCAAAGTACAGTCTGCTGCTCTATTCAGAAGCCCACTGTAGAGGCCATGCTGTGTCCTGAAAGAAGAGTTCCTGTCCAAAACTACCTTGATGTTAATTTACTGACACCACTGCAACTCTAGCATGCTCATTAATTACGTTATATTTCATATAATTTCAGTACTCCAGACTCCTTACCAGATATGTTCCTGCCTTTAGTCATAGCTTTTTTCACTAATGTAACTGGAATTTCTCCAAGGCAAGCACCACAGTAAGGAGCTGAAGCCTTGGCAGATACAACTGTTAAATTTGTCATCTCTATCAACAAATAAATCACGTACCAATAAACCTTTTGAATATGATCATTTCAGCAGCTGGCTAGAAGGATACACCCTGACATTGCATTAAAAAAAAATCTGTGAAGGTCGGAAATATTGTTATTTTTAGTTATATTTACTGCTTCAAAATAACAAGCACTTAAATGTCTTCAGAGACTGAAGTTAATTGTAAATTCTTGAACTACATTTAATTAATTAAATGAATTAAAATTTATTTAGAATAATGAATTAAATTTCAAGGTAAGGATAACTCTTGTGGAGGTTACTTTCTACACTGGGTTGGAAAATACTCTCATTCATTTATCCAAAGTAATTTCCTGTTGCTTTAAAACTAATATAAAAAAAAAGCAAGTAAATTGTAACACAGTAGGATTTCTTAAAATTAAGGAGTTAAATTCAGAAATTGAAAATTCCATTTTCTTGCATTTTCCAACAAAGGTAGTATAAATTTGTTTTGCTGTAGCCACGTCATCATGCTAGTTGAATGACAATACACCAGAGTCACATTTAATCATGTAACTAGTCACCATGCAGAACTAGTTTTTTCTTTCAATCTTTGTATTATTTTACATTAACAAACAGGAAAATGTTGTAAGTGAAAGAAACTGACCTATACTATGAATTTCTTTACTACAAAAAATACAGTAGCATGTGTGATTATGCAAGTTGATTTAGTCCAAAATATGCTATTACACAAGAGAAGTGTCAAAAACAATATGCATCATAAATGTGTGTAACACACCTACCCATATTTTATCTATATGTGCCTCCATGACTTTCCATTGAGAACAGAATGCCTTCCAAGCTCAGTGCAGTAGAATTGCATTAAAAAAAAGTAAATCAATTTGCAATCCATTAGACTCAAACACTGAGATATTGAGAGACCAACCGTTCAAAGAGAAGGATCAAGGCACTGAAACAGTGACTGAAAGCTGCATAAACATTTACTGGTTGGAAAGATCACGTCACTGCAATACACTACCATCTCTCCTCATAAATTACACCATCTGAGCCAATTAGTTGGGCAGCTCTTTTTGACATCACAACACGATTCACAACAGACAGCAACAGGGGCTCTGCAGCGCCAGTGAGGAGACTGAGTGTAAAAATACTGTAGAAAACTAATGCAAATAATACATACAACACATTTCTGTTTGGCCCTCACCTCATGATGAAAGAGTCCACAAAAAAATAAAAGCTAAATTTTCCATGATCAGTAATAAAATTCAGACAACACCTAACAGCCCTCCTGGCTAGTACTCCATAGGCATCTTTCTTCTTCAAATGACGTCTACAATGTGATTGCAAGGTACCATTCCTGAATCAACCTAGCACCTTGTTTTACTTCTGGTTGGACAGGGCCTATAATTGCTTGTGCAGAGAAAAAAATATTTTTCACTGTGGGTTTTTTTATTTGTTTTTGGTGCTGGTGATGTCTTGTTTTATTTTCTAAAATGTTTGCTCTTTTGTCACTTAATATACAAACACAGGAGATCAAAGGAACAGAAAGAAAAACAGAACAGAGAGAATGTAAAATATCCATATCTGGTAAAAAAAAAATTCTTAACAAAGCTGTTTTAAATTAAATGAATATATTACAATTAACTTGAAACAAACAGATGTTCACCAGCATGACAATTTTGAATCCCTAACAATATCTTTTATAACCTCCTCTTAAAGTTTGTTTGCAAGAACAATTAACAAGAAAATCAAATCCCACTGAGAAATAAAGTCCCAAAATGAATCAAAGGTAAGCAATACAAATTCCTTTTAAAGTTGTGTCAGTTATCTAAAGAACCTAATAAAAATACTTCAGCTCGTATAACTGTATTAATTGAATTTATCACACTGTTTAAAATAACAAGAGAGGACTAATATTAGTGTCTACTTATTTTTGATACACTAAAAATAACCCACACTGAGATAATGACAAAAAAAAACACTTGCTAATATTCTTTATCAAGGCTCACGTAAGACATCTGGCCTTTCATGTGATTACAATCAACGCACAACTGCTATGCAAGGTAATACAGTCTGGATGTGAACCTCTGCCAAGGTATTCACTCAGTACATTTCAGACATTTTGCCATAAGAATGAACTGAAAGAGCCAATTTATTGTCAACCGTCTTCATTGTACTTTCTTCCAAACTGTACAGAATTCCAAGATACATAAAGAGCATTTATGGCTCAGCAGTTACATAAAAGTTAAATAATGGGCATTAGGGATTTTTTATTTATAATACAGCTTTTAGGCTTTCATTTTTGTGTGCATTCAGTGTAGCCATATTAGATAAGAGTTAAAAAAAGGACAGTTAACACAGAAAGGTTCTTTCTACTTTTTAGAAGTATGCTATTTTGACATAAAAATATCAGTTTGAAATTTAAAGTAACACACAACACAGTGAAGTTGTCCTGTTCATTTAAAAATAAATTGTAAGACACAGAACTTGGCTAGCTGATGTCCGGTCACTGGTACAAGTGATCACTCTGTTTTCTTTCTCTTATCAAATGGCCTTGTCATTGCCAATGGAGACATCTTCCCTATATCCAGTAAGCACGCTGTGTTTCTGATAAAGCGCAAGTACAAGCTCAAACATCCTCCCACAGCCTGTCTAGCAACTTATTTTCTAGAAGGAAAAAAAAAAAAAAAAAAAAAAAAAAAAAAAAAAAAAAAAAGAAAGAGAGAAAATCTAACATCAAAGAACCACAGGCTGACAGGATAACTAAAGCAGAAAAGGTCTCAGGATGTCTCTGGGACAATGCCCTGCTCAAAGCAGGGGCAACTAAGAGATCATGCCAGATTACTCAAGGTTCTATGAAGTTGGATCTTGAAATCCTCTTAAGATGCTAGTGCTTCAAAACCTGACTATCCAGTCTGAACCTTTTGTGTTTCAACCTATTTATTATCTTTTCTCCTTCCACCACAAAGATCTCCAGCTTACCCTCTGAATTTCCTCCTAAATAGGAACACCAAGGAGTTGCTGCTATTTTCCCCAGAATCTGTTTACTCTCCAGGCTGAACAGGCCCAGTTCCCTCAATTTCTCCTCACTGGAAGCTTTCCAGCTCGTTGACCAGCATCACTATGATGACTTTTGTATAAAAGCAGCCCAATCACTTCTGTGCATTAATGTTTATCTTCTATTTTCCAAATTATGGTCAAATTGTGATTACAATGACTGTGAGCTGACTTATGCTTCTGTTCCCTGAGTTCCATGTTTTACTAAATTTGCATAGTGTAAAAAAGGTAGAATAAAAAGAGTGTTCTACAGATAAAAAAACCTCACGTTTGTTTGGTTTTTTTTTTTTTTAACTAACCTGAATAATCTTTTCTATGTTCAGTAAATGTAAGGTGCACCACAATAAATAAATAAAAATAGAAGCTAATAATTTAGGAGAAGGCAGCTTACACCTCCGTTCTGCCAGGCTCCTTCCCACATCCACTGTATAAACAGTGGAGATGACTCTGCAGCAGCTGAAATAAGGACCCTGACAAGTGAACAGACCAGATATATTTGACAGCTAGTATTTCCACGTACCATGGATACATAAATTCCAACCAATCTCTCTGGATTAGCAGATATTTGCAAGTGTATGTAATTATATATGTTTTTAAAATCCTTTGAATCTTTCTGTAAAAAAAATTCCAGAACAGAAACAGAAAAACCTAGCTGTTGTAATTGGTAGTCCTGTTCTCAACACATCTCCTTAAAATAACAGCAAATTCTTGCAACATTTCTCAAATTCTTGCTATCTTCCTGTATTTCAGTGAGATCAGTACCATTCATAACACCCCAGTGACATTTCCCTATCCACTGAACACTTGGAAAAAAAAAAAAAAAAAAAAAAAAAAACCCCATAGTTGGAAACCAATTCTTTATATCATGAGTTGTGTATCCACAGTAAAAACGGGATATTTTCTCTCTTGATATTTATGGCCAAGTGTAGATGATAGATAACTACTCAATAACAAGGTTATCCAAGTTATCCCATGTCTTCAGTAAAACAAAACAAACAACAAAAATCATCCTTCCTCTCCCCTCCTCCTGCCCCTCCCCTCCAAAAAACACCCCTAAACCCCAAAGCAAAGCACAGTTATATCTTCCTTTTCACATAACAGAACTACAAGACTAAGTACTCAATTTATCATTATTATTATTATTATTATTAACTCTTGAGAAGTAACTGCCAAAACTAATCCAATTGCACAGGTTGGATCTACTCCATGCGTAGCAAATCCTCTTGTCCCTGGTGTTGCAGAAGACTTATCTTCAGCGCTCCATAGTTATTGAGACACAAGCACTCAGAACCCTTTTTTACTTTAAATGCACGTTAGTGATGACAGTGTCAGAACCCCTCGGTCAAGAGAACAAATGGGTTTGATCCATTTCACGCAGCCAGAAGCGGTAGAATTGAGTAGAAAATCAATGCCCTAAACTACCAGCCCAGAGTCGAATTCTTCATGCTCTCCTTCCCTTTCTTGCTTCTTAAAAGTAGAATTGCATGCATTTTTTAGACTGCCTCAGGAAGCAAGAGTAGCGGCAACACTTATGACAGCTTATTCCATTCCAGAGAAATAACACTTATTGAGATTAGAAAGATCAAAAAAAAAAAAAAAAGATTACCAATAAGATAAATGAACTCCAACAATTAAAATCCTGCCTAATTAGGCTGCTTTTTAAAATATGTATTTAGAAATCATTTGGATAAACTACATGTTTGTTACATTAGCTCAAGCAGTTTCGCTCTGGGGAGTACTTCAAATGGCACAGCTCTCACATGACTCCTCTGAGTCCTCCCTATGCTACTGGAGTACTGGAATTCACATCTAGTGTCTAGAGCAGCCCTGAAGTATAATGATAGACATTACTTTTCTGGCAACTTCAGTAATGACCTGCTTTAATCAAATAGTTGTTTAATTAATTAGCTACCATGATACTGCAGCTTCATAACATTTCAAATTCTTTCCCTGTCTTCACCTGCAGGTCTCTACATCCATTGCAACAGCCTACAGTAAGTTTCCCAAAGATTATAAAGAAAAGCATTCAAAGCAGTTTCAATTCATTTTCAAAGCAACGAGCCCCAAATTTTTCATTCCTTTTCAGAAGCCTAAAAGCCCAAGTGAATATCATTAAACCATAATTATTTGGTAAGTTTACTTGCTTCTTTCTGGCTACATATAACTTATCATCTTTAGCTGTAATAAATAAAGTTTATTTCAGTGATCTCATTCATTACTGTTTTCATCTGTCAGGAGCACCTTGCACTCACTTGCTCACACAATAAATTCTGAATTTCTTCCTAATCACTCAGAAGCTACTAAGAGTTATCAGAACAGCGAGTTCTTGAAAATTCAGTCTTTATTCAAGACAGGAATGTGGCCTACTTCTTTCAATACTGTCAAAATGTAAGAATGGCTGTCAAAACTAATTGGAAAAAATTTCAAGACAAAAAAAACACAAAGTCTTTGTGAATTTCATTCAGGGACTAATCAACAGAGGTCACCACGTATATCACCATAACCTTACTGTGTGGGAAACAGTACCATCTGGTCAAAGCTGAACTGAATGGGCTGCCCATCTCCTAATCTACCTTAGATTTTCAACACAATCAAGAGGTTCCTTTTTATTATTACTTAAAGACTACATTCATTACAAACAGCAATAATATTCCATGCATCAATTTATAGTTCAGATTTTTTTTTTTTTTTACCATGGATTATTTTCACAGAAAAAAAATATTTAACATCAACATGTTCTGGGCATCATAAATATAACAGCATGTTTCCTATCTTAATGACAATGAGAATTTAAAGAGATGGTATTCAGAGTTACAATTTGAAGAGTAATATTCCATATTTGTGATGTTGTACAGAGATTGTTTCTGTTACTAAGCCACTGCTTATTAATAAAAGCCAACAAGTAAACAAGAAAGATAGACATCTTCACATTTTAGAGCAGAGAAAGCCCCTAGATGTAAGCAGACTGACAACGACTGGCTTTTGCTGTGATGACATTGAGCATATGCACTTCTGTGAACTGCTAAAATAACAAAGATTATTGGGGAGAGTTTGTGGATGCAGTTGAAAGTTAATGAATATTCAGAAATTCTTCCATGGTCGTACTGTCTACTCATTCTTTACTGTGGTTTTAGCACAGCCAAAATAGTAGTCAGACACTGGAACTCCACCTGCAAACGAAACTGACTTGCAATTGCTTCTGAGACAGAGTACCTGTGTGCACAGAGCCATGAAGTGATACACTTGACCTTTTTATAAAAGGCTATCTGTAAGTCTATCTAGAATGTAAGAGAAGCTTAAGACTTAATGGGGACAACTTACTGAGATAAAATTATCCAGCTTATCCTTGGTATAACACATCGGACTCATGCAATTGTATCAGCCTAATAAGGGTGATACAGTGAAGCGTTAGGCACTTCACTTCCAAGGTGAAAAGGCATTAATCATCACCTCATTGCTCTGAAAGTCACCTACAATTTCTCTGCTTCACTTCTGTATCAGTTTCACAATGAACAGTTGAAGCCCCTGTGCTGTTTAAAGATGTTTATAGTGCTCTTATGGAGTGACGTAAAGGGCTGTCGCTGCAAAAAGGAATGGGAATAATTGCCTATGCCTGGTGAATAGGACAAAATCTAACAGGCTAAAATTGCAGCATAGAAAGATCAGGTTAAGCATTATGAAAAGCAATGAATATGGTAAAGACTGGAAGAGACTGCCCAGGGAATCTTTTGCATCTGTGCCAGTACAGATCTTTAAGGTTAGGACAGAGAACTATTTCTCAGGAATAACATAGGTATAACAGTCCCCGCCTTGGTTTTTTTCTGACTCATTTCTGCAAGTTACTGATGAAAAAGAGTTGCTGTTAATGAAATACAGACAGGTGCCCTTTCCAAATAGCCTTCCAAAATTGTACAGCATTTAGTTGTCAAATTGATTCAATTGATCTCACCTTGTTTGTAGCTAAATCACTCCTAAGTGGAAAACCACTCAAGTCAAAGCCTCGAAGTGGTTTCCATCTGACCCCAAAAGTCTATTTTATGTTCCATCTTTGTAAGAGCTTTCTTTGGTTCGGTATTTATGTTCATTCATGATTCCTCCAATGGATTTTCCTAAATTAGATAACGAGTCAGCCCACTCCACAAACAACACTATATTTCTTAAAAGGACACAAGGTCTAACCTACATTTCTACAGAACTTGCTGTTTCTTCATGATTTTTGGTTGTGGGTTGTTTTTTTTGTTTGTTTGTTTGTTTGGTGTGATACCTTGCACAAGGCTACATTCAGGTGTTAATGGTACTTAACAATTCATGATAATAGTTTTGATGGAAAGTTTGAAAATATCTGTATAGAAAAAAAGAACTTGGATGAAAAAGAACATGATTATTGGCATACTGTGATAGTTCAAAGAACCACAGTTTTACATAGACTCTATCACATAATTCACAATGAATTCAAGAGTCTGAAGACAGTTCAGTAACAAACACTGGGAAGTTCTTTGCACTCCACTTATGAAACAGGTTGATCATATTTGTCAGCATTTTCAGAGACCAATTTAAGAGTTTTCTAACTCTCCTGTCAATCCTCCCCAGGAACATAGACCTGCTGAGGGGGCAACTGTACAGATTTCTTTCTCCTGTCATCATTTTTGACTTCAGATGTAAGAGACCAGAGAAAAGCAGTGCTGACTGAATGCATTTTCTTTCGTGACCACTCCATTAATAAGGGATTGACATGCACCACAACATCTGTATATTACTAAAAGGGTTTGACAAGGCAGTAAAAGATTTACCTTAGTACCCATGGAAAGGAAAATAGGCACAAGCATTCAGAGTAATGTTAAAGATTCCAGAAGAGAAAACAGAAAAACTAAGAGCAGGTATATGCCAAACTAGTAAAACAAAACAAAAAAGAAAAAGAAAAAAAAAAAAAGATTCAAAGGATGATTTTCTACAGAAAGAGTAAATCAGTAACTCAAAAAAATTATGTTGATTATCCCAACACAAGAAACAACAAAAATAATCAAACAATTAGCACATATTTTGAAGAAGCACCAATGGAAGCAGCGCATAAGATAATATACAATTCCTAAGGGAATGCAAGTGAAAGAGGCAAATAAGTGTTCATACCAATGGAAGAAACTCTCCTAAATGAAAAGGATATCTTTTCACTGTGAATGGATCTAATTCCTAAATAGCTACAGCTGAAGGCTCCATAGATTGTTTTTGCAAGGATTGAATCTAAGTTTACAACCGTTTTTCACAAACATTTGAAAGAATGAATTGCATGTACACACGTAAAAGATAGCACTAAGAAAAAAAAATACAAGCTACGCAAATGTATTACAGATAATTGCTTATCATATGAAGTCTTATTTCACAGTTTTTGTTTTAAAATAGAGTAATATCTTAATGAACACAAAAAATAATTTGGAAACTAATATATTCTTTTTTTGCTTAAAAAATAGTTTGTGAAACATGATACCATATCCTGAGCACCTACGTATGAAGCACTCCTGCTCTAACAATAATTAGTATGTCCCACTTAGAGGTGGCCTCCTTATCTTGAATGCATATTGATTATTCCTCCAGTAGCAAGTAACTCAGTATCACAAAAACTGCTATGCAGTATTTGGTGCTCAGGTTGCTGTGTCCGTACATAGATGCTCTTCAAAGCTTTTACCTATGAATAAATTCAGCTTAGTGTGCACCACTGAATATCCCCCAATGGAGGAGGATATTTTTGAGGAAGAAACACAGTCTGTGAGGTGAAGAACCAGGGAACATCATTAGTCAAAAATAAATATACATCTTAAAATGGAGTTAAGCATATAAAAAATTAGTAAGCCCCTATCATGTATGAAATTAATTTATCCCATTATGCGCTTTTGGAGAAAACAGCCAATAATCCTTACACGATGTTGTAAAATACTTTTGGGTCCAAGTACTGTGGCTTACTGCTTCCCAAACCTGACTGCATTTCACAAGAACATTCTGACCGCTCATAGGATATTTCAGTAGCTCCTTTCCTTACACAAGACAAATATTCTTAAAACAGTAAAATATTTTTAAGAAATGAGTGTTTTTACAATCTTCATAACAGCTGTAAAACCTTAATATTTTCCCAAAGCTTTGCAAGAAATACTCTTATTTATAAAGCAAGGAATTTAAGAGAAAACTTACTTGATGTGCAAAAGTACTCTCTTCTGTTAAGGTACACAGTATGACAGAATAAGCGTTGGGTTAATGCAGGTTAAAATTTCTATAGGGCATACATCTATCATACAGTAATCTTAGCAAAAATCTTCAAAACCTCTATTACATTTTCTGTCCAAATCTTGACAGTTATAAAGTACTTACACAGTAACATAAAATTTGAGCTCCTTTTAAATATTTGTCATGGAATTTGCCCATGGCCATGTTTGGACCAGGGTGTGGAACAGGAAGAAAAGTACTTATTTATAAACAGCATTAACTACATGTGATTACTCTAGCCAATTGTAATGACTAGCTTCTGTAAAAGTATATTCAAATTTAGTCATAAGACTCCTGTGTTTTCATTAAAAAAAAGTTAAAAGTGTAAGTCTGCTATTTTATAATCACTTCTGCTTCACAACAAACAAACAGACACACATCTTGTTATAAGGTCTATGGGCCAAGGGTCAAGCTAATAACCTTATAATGCAGCCCATACACTCAAATACTGCTATTAAAGCATTTTCCTACCTGCAAAGGGAACAGGTGCATCCTTATCCAAAGCAACAAGAGGAGGATCCAAAATTACAGTGTCATTATTTTCGGTTATGATTCCATGGTACGATGTCTCAATCCAGGGTTTATGCTTGTTCACTAAAGAAGAAAAAAATTGTATACTCAATTAATTTATATTTCACATACCATTAGTTTATCTTTTTTAAAGAGAAAACATTTAACATATATCCAATATTGCTACTCAAAAGCTACTTACCAGGTCCCAAATTTCTTTATAAACATTCAAATGTTAGACCGAAATGATATGAATACTGTAGTACAAATAACTGATGAGGAAAAACAGCTCCAATGAAGACACCAAAATAAAAAGCCAATTTTCAGAATGTTTTTAACGTCCCAACTGTCTGACCTAATTAGGGTCAGGTACTTTTAAAAAAATTGATTTTGGCTGGAAAACTCTGATGCAATAAAAAGAATATTTAAAGAAATACAACTCTAGTCGAGATTCAGAAGCAAGTAGAAAGGCAGGCAAGAATTCTGTACTCCCAGTCAACTTCTCATTTTACTTTTTTTTTTTTTTTTTTTAATATCTTAAAGCACTTTTGTATTCTGGACCTTGTAGAGAATAAACCACGCATCATTACATTGTCTTACTCCTGAACATTTTCAATATGCCTCTCTCTTACCAACTATCCCCTATTTATTGACATGATAACATGATTCGGTCTCCCTTTGTATTTTTATAGCAGCATAGCCTCTCTACGTTCATAAATAGCACTCAGTTCTCACAGTCATCATCTGAATTTTACATTTTTGTAGCTCCAATAGAAGTAATACAAATTACAATTTGAACCATGTTCTAACACCGGCGTCAGTAAATACTACGCTACACCACCCCGTCTAGATAAAAGTCACTGAGATAAATTTTGTATGCATTATTTAGTTGTGGGTATAAAATGCTGACAAAAATATCTTACGAAGTAACAGGAATCATCTCAAGAAAAGACAGAAGATTGACTTTTAAACAAAATCAAATTTAAGTAGGTGGGATTATTTAGAATAACCACAGAATGGCAGGGGTTGGAAGGGACATCAAGAGATCAAGTCCAATCCTACTGCTAAAGTAGGTTCTCTTCAATTAAATTCTCTACAACTGTCTTATCTTCTGCAAAAACTCTCACACAAGAACTGTTTGATGTTTCACTCATGTAGCTTCTGTGGAGAAACTAGTTCTAGATATCAAAGACAACAGAGAAAGTTTGTTCACAGCTGAAAAGCCTGACAATGAAGAATCCTTTTGTTTCCTACTTATTTGAAAAAGCATCAACATATTTATGGCCAACTTAAGTTAAATCTTTTTCCTTCCTGTTCCTTTGTTTAATCATCAGGAAATTGTGGTCTCAGGAAGAATGATCTGAGGCACTTTTAAAGGTGAATTATTCCGTACTACAATTACTAAACTGAGAACTTTGACTTAACTTGCATGTTAGAGTATACGTTGCTTCAGAGAAAAACATCCAAATTCTCAGTGTTTTTGCACATTCGCCAATAACTAAACAATGGAAAGATTAAAACACGGGATATATCAAGGAAAGGTGAAAGGAAAGTAGAAAATTCAAATCTCCTTGTTTTGTAATGTCTGTACACACAGAAAAGAAACTGGTGAGTTCATAGAATGGGATTCTAGTTTGCAGGGCAGTCGAGGTGCACCTACTATCTGAATAGCTGAATTGCCTCAGCAGAAATTGTCATACACATAAATGTGCTCCACTTGTATTCTGATACCACTCCAAGAGTTTGATTGGCAGAATAACACTCTCAATTAAATCTGGATACTATTTAACAATAACTGAATCAGTAAATGATAGTTTGCATGAAAAAGAAAGTCCTTAAGCAACTAAAAATACCAAAGGCAGACTTTCCTTCTTCCTGGTTCTGTTAATTGCCTGAGCTCTTATAAACAAAGCAAACCAATAAAACAAACAAAAAACGTACCAACAACAAAAAGCATACTAAAATAATAAAATAAACAAAGAAACCAAATCAATTGCCTTTGCTCCTACAATAGATGCTGCAGAATAATTTTGATGATGCTGTTGCTTTAGAAATCGTCTCAGCATTCAGCAATAGCAACTCTATGAACACTAGCTTTTTTTCATTAGTGTCCCATGAGCTACAACAACAGTCAAGTGAATGTAATTCCTAATATTACATTAGAGTGGGAACAGAAGAAAGTAGATTAGAAACAATTGCTACAATTTAGTCCCAGACCTCAGAGACTGGTAAAGCTGAAAGAAAGGAACAATAAGATAAAAGCAAGACACAACGGAAGTTCTATCTATCTACAATTTCTTATCATGTGCTTCTCCAAATGAACAGTTACGACTATACGAGACTCATGTAACCTGCAGTAACTGGTTCTTTAAAAAGAATTCAAAACTGTTTCACTCTTTCTTATTGTAGCTACTGAGTCACATTTGAAGATACTTGAGAAATAAATATATTTAAATACAAATCAGATATTCTTCTAGTGATATCTGCTTTATAAACATGTCATTTCTCCTTCCTTATCTATTTTCTTTACCTTACATTAGTGTACTGAAATAAAAGCAGCACATGCAGTGCATCCACTTATCAATCCTTCTTCCTTAGGGTAGAATATGCTCAAAACAACATTTCCAGTAACTTGAGCAGCATGTCTTTTTACCCTTATTTTCTAACTCTGGCATTCAAATACAAGGGCTGCCCCAAAAGTAATGTACACAATTACAGAAATCCAATGAGATAAACTTCAATAATTTTACCCATAAGACAAATTTCCAAAACCATATTTGAATAGCAGATTTTTTTTATTATGTACATATGTATAAAAACACATAATTATGCTTTTCTTTTTGATCCTCCTTTCATTTTAAATGGCCCCTAATCAATGTTAAAGTTGGTTCCTTTTCTCAGTTATATTGCAAAATCAAATTTTAGGTCAAAGCTTCCAAAGTTACAGCAATGTCACTCTGCATTTATTTAAAAAACAAAGCAAAAATGGTTCATCCTGTTGTCTTCTTTATACCACCTGAATAGTATGTTTGAATAGAAAAATGAAATCCACACTGTGTAAGACATAACATCAGACCTATTATACATGGTGTTTATTCAGGGCAAAAACTGACACTATCTTTTCTGAAATTTTTATAAACTTTCAGATAAGGAGGGAAAGCAGCATTTTATCTTAAAAAATGGAAGAAGTAGAAATTGTTACCAAAGAAAAACCCAAAATATTTTAATGGTCCTCAACAGTGGCTACAGTTAACAACTGCCTATAAGAAAGCAATAGGAAAATCACATTTTGCAGTTGTTAAAGGTGATGGAACAAATTATATAGAGGCTTGTACACAAAAGTTTCAGGAACTAAGAGAGCAGTTTACTATACAAAAAGAGAAACTCAGTAGAGCAAAGCAGCATGAAATTCAGCTGATAAGAGCTAAACAGCAAATTACTTTTCCTCTTGGGCTGCGTTAAGTTGCAGTGCAGTGCTGTGGTTTAATATAGCAGGTGCCTAAGCACCACGCAGTCATTCACTCTCTTCCCTACCTCCCCAGCAGAATGGGGGAGGAATAAGGGAAGAAAGAAATTAAAACTCGTGGCTTGAGATAAAACTACTTATTAAAATAGAGGAAAGGAAAATAATATTTATGTCTATATACATATGTATATACGACTATATATAACAAGTGATGCACAAGCAACTGCTCACCGTTCCCCCGACCAATGCCCAGCTAGTCCGTCAGGCAGTGGAAGAGAGCAAGATGAACTCCCACCCCATTCAGAACTCCTCCACATGAGGATGGTATGGAATATCCTTGTGGTCGGTTTAAGCCAGCTATCATAATCCCGTTCCTTCCCAGCTTCTGAGGCCCTTCACTAAGAATGCCCTTAACTCTGTACAGAGCTGCTTAGCAGCAACTATGAGCACCAGTGTATTATCATCACCAGTTTTCTCCAAGAACCAAAACCACAGAATCATACCAGACTCTCTGAAGAAAGCAATTCCATTCCAAAACTAAGACACACACTCTTAGAGTAATTCCAAAAATAAAAGAATATACAGTGGTCTTAAAATAAATAAATCTGCATCCAAGGAATGAAAGCATTCCAGAACAGCACAGAATGAGCGTTTCTCTTGATTCATCACATGCCTTTTACTTGAATTTTATCTCTAGGTAAAAGTCAAAATGGGTACCACGCTTTCACAAATTCAAACATATTTAAGACATGCAGTTGACGTATACCAAGTCTACGTGGGTTTTTTGTTTTCTAAACTTGCCTTCTCTTCACATACTTTGTTAGCCATTCCTATAAAATAGGAATGTAAATAATTTGTAGAATCTATGATAAGACAATTATCTTTTTCATTAATTATAGTTAGAGATCAATTCATTAAAATTTGTATGCACCATCTATACTGCATTTTCATAGTCTGTCCTTCCAAAGGCTGTAATTACAAGCTTTTGGATTTAATTAAACCACCGTGGTAGAAAACTATCACTGCGTTGCATCTACAAATGCAGCTGGCTTGAAAAAGAGCACAGTAAAAAAAACAAAACAACAACAAAAAAAAAAGGCAGAAGATAAACAAACTCATTTTCTAGAGTCCACAGGAACGTGGTCTTCAAAGTCAGGTCAAGGACAAAAGCCAAAACAGAGCAGGAGGAAAGCCAAGTGCACCTAAGAGTCTGAAAACTTCAGATGTTTTCTGAATTAAAATACACAGAAATTTATCCTGATCAAAAAGTAGCACCTTATAGAACTACAAAAGTAGAAAAAAGTGAAGCCTAGTAGTTGTAGCTACTGATACCAAGGTAGAGTCGATATTGCCTAGCTGCTTTAACTGATTCTGAAGCTAAAGCTGGCAGTAGCAAATTCTAAGAGTTAAGAACTGTTTTAGGAATGCGAATGTTTTCTTTCTTCTTTTCCAAAGAAGCAGAACAGATCTATTTTTCATTTAAACATACTGATACATTCTCTCATCCGTCACTTAAAGAGTTTGTTGATAACAGTAAAATCAGCAGGAAGCTTAGGCTTCCTTAACACTCAGATCAGCTCTTAAAATTCCTTCATCTGTTGACTTCAATAGGCTTCACCTCAGCCTATTGGAGTCCTGCCTATATGACAAAGTTCCTCCTCTAAAATCAGTTAAAGGTAAGGATGATTCTGAAGACTTTTAAATGTATGCTTAAAATTCCGCTCATTTCTGTAGAAGATAGACAACTGAACCTCACACCTTATGCAGTCTGCACTGCAAATCCTTATTCTGTATGACCATGACAGAGAAAAGAGTACTTCCAATGCCCTGTTAGGAGAATACTGAATTAAAAAATAAATAAATCCTGATGATGCAGACAGCACACTGACATCTGCAATATGCAATCATTATGGCCAAAAAGCCAGCCTCCTTCTCCAAATCTGGAAGCCGTCAGTTTGCCAGTCCACTCCTCCTTTGGGGTGATGCTTCACTGGGCAAACAGCTCATGGAGATTTGGGTCAGCAAGGGCCAGAGTTCTATCTCACTGGCTGTGCTTCACACAGTTCTGACTGGCAGACCTTAATTCCTCCCGGATAAATCCAGAGATGCAGACCTGGATTTCCTGCATTGCCTGCTCCAGAACGAGCTGAAGCTAGAAATCAAAGAATGAGATATCAAATCTAAGAGGAGCAGAGAAGGATAAGCAAATTAGAAAAGATGAAGATGCATATGATTACACGGTCTGTATGATCAGTACGTCAAGCATAAACAAACATCCTGCTTTTCATAATGATCCTGATCTTTCAGTCATATTCTATGTCTAGTCTTTGCAGAGCCTTTCACATCCAAGCACAAACATTACTTGAAGGTTTTATTTTTCTTTCCTCTTTCAAAAACCAATAATTCCTGTCTGTTTCTGCCCTACACAAACAAAGCCAAAAGGCATTTAAGACTTGAGGCACACTGTACAAGGAACCTCAGGGCAAAGAAAAAAAAAAAAACCATGGCAAGACTGACCAATGTTCCTAATTGTACAAACAACCTGCTAAAAACTCTTTGTTCTGATCCACACAGGATAAGGACTGGGTCACAGATGAGGGGGAGGTGACAGCAGCACTTTCCTCTGCTCTGCTGTAGAATAGGTTTCAGCCACTTGTGTGGCCACCAAGTGACATCTGCTACAGTGATTCCTACTCTGTACTTCTTCTCAACAAAGAGTTCCATGGAAGACCCATTTGGCTCATGAGTTAGGAACCAGCCACCAGAAGGCCTGCCAAAAGGACTAAAGCTAATAAAGGAAATAAAATTTTGCAAAACTGCTGTTCTAAATTTTGAAGTAAAACATCATACTGGGACACAATCCCTAACAGAGGACCACACAAACAAGAGTAATCAGCGTTTAGACAGTGGCATCCCAGCAACATGCACTCCAGCCCCTTCAGCTGCACAATATTTATAAGTTGACGACACTGCTATGTTTCTCCACGAAAACATGTTTATCAGGGAAAAAACATCTAATTTTGAGAAATCTGGAAAGACTGGATGCAATCAATATTTTCTTCCCTCCAGATAGGTAACCAGGTAACATCAGAACAATAAACTGCGCAGAACAGCTTCACATGAGGGCTTTCATAGGATATTCTGTTTATGTCAATAGATTCATTCAATATTCATTTCAGTCTGCCTAATCTTAAAAACAGATGAACATCAATTGATTAGTGCTCCCTGATAATGGCAAGGATTACCTCAATTACTGCTACCTGCCGCAAAATGAGTTAATGGGTCAGGCTTCAGCCAGCATGGAAAAACTTCCTAGTGCAATGGAAGACAAAATAACAGAAGAAAAATGAAACTCATCTTCTGCACGCATACACATCTACACATATTTATTTTTAAGATAACTTATTAAGTCTCGTATCTGAGTATGAAGCGCTATTTTTTCAATCTTTCTCACTTTGTCCTTAATTATCTGCTACTTGTATAAATTGCTAATAAAGGAGATTGATTTTGACCCATGACATACCAACCTTTGTCATACAATGTTGCAGATGGAACACATTTTATTGTAAATTTCATTTTGTACTTATCATTGCAAAAGACATGGAACAATGAATGATAATTATATATTTTACAGTTCATTCACTTCAAACTATCATTTTATATTCATTACTCCAGTGACAGACACGTCCTGTCAGTTTTACTGCTCATTATGCACATAATATCTACATTTGAGCAGGCAACAGAATCTTGGAAAGAGACTTAAAGTAAGTTTCTGCATGGTAAAAAGCAAGGAGAGCCAGCTTACATTGCGGCATGAACTGTACTAGCTGCTGTCATAAGAACAGGTGACTAAAAACACATTTCTGACATCTCTTCAAACTGTTTGAAAAACTAGTTTTGAGCATGAAAGAAGTAACTGTATAAAACACTCCTGTGAAAACTGAAGAGAAGTTTAAAAGCACCTGGAAATGTTTTTGAAAAATAAACTGTGACTCCAACTTTTACTAATATTTCAGATCTTACAGATTTTACAGCACAGAAATCATTATTTTGCTGCTTCAAAAGGTTGCTCTAGTGATAGTCAACGACTTCTTGAATAGGTAGCTATAAAATACTACTTTTTTTTCTGGTCTTCCTGAAGCAACAACTACAGTTAGTCTCTACCTGCTGGTTTCCAAGTAAGAACTCTTAAGACACTCTTTGTCTGAGGATCCTTTCGTCAGATAGAGCTGCTGATAATCACAATCTTTCATCTGCTGCTTGCACTTTCAGTAACAAATTCAAATAACACAGCCTGCAGTAAATCTGAGTTGCTAACAGTAAAGCAGTCTGATCTTGTCTTTAACTTCAAAATCCCTTGGAACAGATTCCAGCTCCACAATAGGATGTGGTAAAAAAAAAATAAAATAAAATAAGAAATACGGCAAGTTAAACATAAAACACCTGGAACGAGCAAGTTCAAAGGGAAGCACACATAAAAAGCCACACCAGAAAATAAACCTCAGCACAAACCAATGGAGGATAAAACGAAACTTTTTGATAAGCACAGATGTAACATATCTACAGATGAACTTATACACTGGGTAACGACAGAAGGGAAATGATAAAGACAATCTAACTTAACTTACCAGCATTATAAGAGCAGGCCAGGTGTAATTACAATGGTAGGCACCTATCAGATCAATCAAGCCTTCCTAATAGGAATCAAGACTGCTATGTATGGAATAAATTGGCAAGAATATGCAGGCAACTGCCAGCGTAAATACAGAAATGCCACTGTATCACAAATGGTAAGGCACTGAGAAACACATTTTTCAGAAGTCAACATTGATAGTTGCGTGTTGTTCAGTAACTGTAAGTCATGATGACTTCACTCTATACATTCTCTCCCCTGTGCAAAAGCAGAAAGGTCTGAATCACTCCTTCACATCAAGCATACAACACTTTACAAGTTTTCTCCCAAGTAGAAACACGTTTGTAATCGTCCAGAGTCATGGCTAAAAACCATCTAATTCCAGGTTTTGTGATGACTAAACTTCCCTTGTTTAACATCCACAAACAGTAACTTAGAAGCAAAACATCAAAACAGAATTTTTTCTATATGAAGTGTATATAAAAACAACATAACAAACAGAGGTAATGTTTGGATCAAGCTTGGAAACCTATGAAACTGCCTGCAGTTACATAAATGTGGAAATGACACCACATCATCATGTAAACACACACTGAACAAGGCTGATGCAGTCATCTGGCAGTTGTCTGTTTATATCAGCACACGTTCAGCACCTCTCATCAACCTTCACTGCTATAGCACAGAGGGAAAAAAAAAGGAAAAAAAAAATAAGCTCGATTCACTTCATGTTTAGAGCAACTGAAAACAGTTGCCTGACAAAGGCAACAGTCCAAATACATTTAAACTGGAATGGGAAAAAGATGACCCCTTACACCTGACTCGTCTCATAGTTTCCAAGTGCGAAGGATTAAAAACCCGCTGTCACCAATGACATGCAATCTAGAGCAAGGCTTACTAACTTTCAAAAGTATCTTCTTTTCCAAAGCAAAACTGAGTGGCTTTACATCAAGGATGCCAGATTGCATCTACCAAACCAGCAGTTCTCTGCTCCTCGTCCCATCTGGGTTCAGTAGTGCTTGGAGAACTGATCTGGTGGATCACGGAGAGCAAACAGCAAGGCTCCTGTATGTGAGATCTTAAAGGTGCCCTGCAGAACAGGGCTTTGGGAGCCACTGCTTCTCATAGATGCACATCAAACAACATTATTCAAATGTATAAATTGTGTGCATACATTTTAACAAGATGCAGATGACAGAGGGAAATGATGACAAGCAAGCTGCCCTAACAAATGCTGTACATATTTTCATCAGTCGTACCACTTATATTAGAGAGCACATTTGCATAACAAAGTGGTAAAAACACATGGGTCTCATGCTGATATCATCATGCAGGAATACTAAAAAAAGCCTAGGTACGTCCCTCGTCAGTTAAATGCTACTGTAAATAAGAGGCATGTTAACAAAACTCAGCAGCACTCCGCTACTTCACACCAGCAACAGCAATTCTCCCTGTCATTGCTCTTTGCTGAAGAAACAGGGAAATGCTAAGATAACTGCGCAGGTCACATTTTTACTAGAGTAAGATTAAATAAATTCCAAGAGTTTAAGCAAGTAATTCAAAGGTGACAAATTCATAGGCACTATAAGCTCCAAAGTTTATCAAGCTTACCGGGCTAGAATACAACAGAAGTTTCCTGTGCTCTGTCCTCTGCACACCTTCTTGCCCTCCAAGACAAGAGCTTCATTTCCACGTGTGGATCATCATCTTCAGCTCTGAGCTCAGTACACCATGGCAAACAAAATCTCCTGAGGAAGGGAGCATCTCAACTGCTCTCCCCATCCCCACTTCGAGACTATCAATATTTTTCTATCCGCTGTTTGTAAAAATATTTATTTAATTATTTACTCTGAGAGCTCCTCAGAAAAAGGTTTGCTCTTTCCATAGCTTTCTGTTGTTTGTTTTTGTCTACTACATACTGCTTACAGACACAGAGACTGTCTGGAAGCCTTAATGGGGTACATTACAAGCAGAAGCCCATTCATCTATCCTCACTCTTTCACAGAATCCTTAAGGAGTGCACTGAACATGTAAAGCACAAGGTCAACTGCTAACATTAGGCCAGGCACACTTGGGGAAGAGGCACTGACAGAGGAAAGTTATCTTCCTTCATAACATTACATGCAAGCATATCATCATGCAAGAGGCATGGTGCAGAGGTAGCTCCTCCTGGTAAGGATCACCAGGAACCTGCAAATCTAAGATCAGAGGATGGGGGAGAAAGCTGCTCGTCTTTTTACTGCACTGGCAGTTTTCTGTTTTCAACAACCCTGAGTGAAGGACACTGCCAAAAAAAGGGTTTAAAGGGTAAAAATGAATGTCACATCAAATCAGTTCTAACCCCTGGACTTAACAAAAGGGCGGGGGGGAGGAGGGAAATCTGTCCATAAAACTTACAGATGAGGTCTTCTATGAGAAAAAAAAACTACCATATATTATATACAGATGTGCTTTGTCTTTTTTGTTGGGGGGGTGGTCCTATTCCAACATGCACTGAACCCCTCCTACAAAAAAAGTTAAGCAAAAGGAATAAAAGGTGAAGTCATAGGGGAAAGATTTCTATTGACTGAGACATATGGAAATATTTGTCATTATTTTGCTGAAGTATGAGTGCCATTTTCTTTACTTCCTGATGTTTACTCTAATATATTTTTAGGAGCTGTCATTGTGGGCTAATACTACAACCCAGGTCTTCTCTCATTTATGACATTTTTTCTTTTTTAATGCAGCATAGATGTGCACAGACCATGGATTTCAACACGGGACAACTCCTGAAGAGCTTTGCTGTCTTTTCATTGAAGCCATTGCTTTAGGGCATGAGTTGCTTCTCAAAAGTGCTTCAGCCATCAAGAAAAATTACTGCTCTGTCCAGTACCAACCAGTTGTTTTCTGTTCTAATTTTATGCTGTACTTCAGACAGTTTTTCTGGACTTGTTAAAGGACACTCTAGTATTTGTTATTCAGATGATATTGTACAGATATAGCCCAAATTGACAGACTACTTTTTAGTCACACATATTTTATCTGTTTTTAGTTTTGTTTTGGTTTTTAATGCAGAATGAAGTAACAAATTCTGTTATTTTGAACAAAAACAAGTTTATCTTCAACTGATTGATGAATATTCAGAATTTTAGTTTCAAATAAAGACTGATGTTACAGCTCATGTGGCATAATTGAGTAATGTGCAGATGTTCTCATGCAATATATATATATATATATATATATTAACATTAACTATTTACAAATAAATATTCAGAAAATAATCTCAGTAATTTTAGTATCAAATAACTTCCATACTGTATGTATTTTAAGCCTTTTATAGAACATTTTTGGATGGCTTTTTTTTCCCTCCCCTCACCAAGAGCGGGAAGACCAATACCATGCAAGCCATAATTTCACAAGTATTTGAAGTCAACACCACTACCAAACCGAGGTGTTTCATGCTCCCTGTGCAGATCATTCCAACCCTTGGAACCCTTGGAACCCAGGCATGACTTTGTATGGCTTCTCCGCAGCAACAAACCTGGCTACGTTCAACAGAATGCAGTTCCCTTGGAAAACAGAAGGACAGGCTGCTTGACAGGAACAAGCAGCTGAGGGCAGTGGGGCAGCAGCGTGACTTCCTCATGGCTGCAGTCCTCGTGCATCTAGTTATTATGCCAACACACCTCAAACAAACACAGGGAAGCCACAAACAGTAAACTGAAGTTTTCCTAACACACACATGCCACTGGCATCTATTAAGAGTCAGAGCTCATGTGCAGCTCCTCATATTAAATACCTGGAGAATTTTGCAGATCCAGAAAGCTTTTCTGCAACAAGCAGTGCCTCAGATTCCACGTGCACCTATGCTACACCAAGCTTGATTTTAAGCAACTCCTCTAGTCCTTGGCCAGTATACTAGCCTCAGTCACACTTTCACACAGCCCTGAGACTATGTCTAAATGAATTTGCACATTCCAGTCTGTTCTTTCAGCTTCTGATACCACTTCTACTTTCATCCTATGATCACCTTGCGTTATTTGCAACAGAAACATTAATAAGGAGTCCACGTGAACCCCCAAGTACCCTATTTCTGTAGTATGCCTTCAAAACACACTGGCTTCTTGTTCCACACACACGCTCCACATTGAACAGGAGCACTGCTTCAGCTGCTTCACCTTCAGAAGACAGCAGACTCAGAAATAAGGTATCATTTTTCTACATTTCATTTTTTTTCCCACAAGGAAATGTTTTCATAATTCTTAAAACTAACCACTAAATGTATTATGGTAATTCTTACACTCCTTGGGCACAAAATCATTAGGTACAGGCTATTACTTACATGATCACTATATTACTAGGTCATTATGAAAAATAAAAGTTTTAATCAGCATGCACATTTATGAAGCACAGTGGTTTGAAACTATTCCCTGCAACAGCACTAGTACTAACCAGAAAAGTAACTTTTCCAGGGCTAAACAAGGTTAAAATAAAATTCCTTTTCAGACATGAGATTGAGTGATAGCATGCAGCTAAGGCAGCACTCAGAACCAGAGGACATCAAAAGGATATACAATGTCATTCAGTAGAACAATTTGCTGGCACAGAGAGCAGCACATAGAAAAAAATTACTACTACAACGAGTCTCACAGGACTGGCTGTACGGTGCACTGCCATGCTGAGCTTGGTCATTAATCAGCATTTATACAAAGCTATTAGACAGGTTAAAAACCCACTGAGATATTCAGGATGTTCCCCTCTCCCATCCCTCACATGTTTTTCTTTCTTTCTTTTAAACCTTTGCCAGTTAAACATTTTAGTGGTAAAATCACCAATTTTTTTTCTGAATAACATATCAGTATTTTTATTTCTCCTGCTCTGTTTCTGATATTGACCATAGTAAACTTTTCCTCTTTATTACTTTTTAGCTCAGTATTTTCCTTTGCTCCCTTTTCATGTCAGTTTTAGCATAATTTTTTTTGGCCACGATGTAGCAATACAGACTTGCTCCTCCACAAGGGACGGCACACATTCAGGTGGGGCAGGCTGAGGCACACTCATGGGCTACATTCATAAAAGAAAATGGATAGGCAGCAGTTATGAGCAGTTCTTATGCTTTTAATGTGGCTTCTGTTATTAACTTGTATCTGAAACAGCAGTTGTGACTGCTGACCATTTGAAGGCAGACCAGATCATTGCTAAGGTCTTTCCTTCATCGTTTCCTTTCTAAATGTTTCTCCAAGCACAGCTATTTAAGCGTACGGTATCAAGTTTATGCTAAGCTAACGCTCTAAGCATTCTTCTAGCAAATACTGAAATGAACATTACGATCCTGCTTTTATGAATAAATATGCTTCTAAATATGACCACAATTGAGAGTACATCGCAGTTCTCACACTATTGCACAATTCACGGCATAAAGGAAGAAAGGACCTCAGCTGTAACATGGCTCCAGTCCACTTCAGCACAAAGTAAAAGCGTTACCATCAGTGTGACTGTGCAACGAAACCATGAGTGCTCAGGGGTTCACTTACATCTCAGCAGGGATGCAGAAACTGTAAGTGAGAGGCAGAAGTCTCTAAGCCATCCCCTTGCTTTAATGCTATCAGCTGTGGCAGATAACAGTACAGCTATGGACTGAAAACACGCAGAATAAGGAAAGAAGTTTTGAGCTCCACTGTGGAACTGAACAGACCAAATCGAATGCATTTACCTCACACTGATCTGACAGCACCACAACAACTGGCAAACCTACTCTAAACCTGAAACAGGAGAAAGCTGCTAATGTGGCTTCAGACTTCAGCCCCTTCTATGTTTTCGCACGGCAAAATCTGCTCAGCAAGAACAAGACGTACCTGCAAGAAACAAACAGGTGCATGGCAGCCCTCAGCTGGGGCACTGCCAGGTGCCTGTAGCAGCTGGAAGAGGCAACACCTCAGGGCTTGGCTTTAAACAGATCTTTAATTGCTTTGAGGTGTTCTCAAAGCCCTTAACTATACTTTCCTAAATTGCAAAGTAATAAAATCTTGACGGTTTCAAAGCGTCGTAAGTATTCAGGATGGAAAGTGACTGGAGCCTAAACCTTAGAAATGCCACTTCCAAAGCAAAGAGCCGGCACGCATCCTTCTCCAACATCTCTGTGAGGAGAGGGCAGTGCTGCTGCATCAGTTCCAGAAGGTTCCAGGCGGTTCCACAGCGCTCAGCCAATCAGAGGCCGTGGCACCTCAAGGAGCGCCAGCGTGGTCCCGGTATCCCCAGCAGCCTGCGTGTTTGTGAGACATCACAGCGTTCCTGCATGACACAGACGGCCCAATCCCCTGAAATACACTCAGCTCTCAGATTCGGATGCCACCCCACACTCCACTGTCACACGTGACTGGTGTCAGAGAGGTTTCCTCACTGGGAAATTTCCAGTAACACTAGGGCCATAGAGCCAGCATTTTAGAACATCAGGGCCCACCCAGCTCCTATCACTGCTGGCAGTCACACTGTGGCATGTTCAAGTAAAGATCAGAAGGAGAACATTAATAAAAAAGCTTAGCATACACATAAAATTCTTACTCCAAAAGTTTAAAATGAACATGTAGATATAAAATCATTTTTGTTACTCTTTCTCTGCAAAGCTACCTATTCAAACTCAAGCAGTGTCACTGTTCCTTTCTCCAACAGCAGAGCTCATGGCACCGTAGCTCAGTTCTTACTATCACCCCCAGTCCTCTGCAGATCCCACATCCCTGTGATGGCAATATTGCTTTTTCCACCTTTAGTAATGAAACCAGAACTCTGAGCAGCTCTTCTAAGTGTGCACCCAGTAGTCATCACCCTCTCCCCTTTACTCCTTTAAAATAATTTTATTTACACAATTTAATTTACGGCAGAAAACGTTACAGCCACAATTCTGTTCCTTTAAGTAGCAGTATCCTTGATTTCCATTCAGGAGCTAAGAAAGTTGGAAGTACAGTGCCAAACAGGTTGCTAAGATATTCAATATTCTGTATTATAAAGATATATTGTGCATATATGTATATATATACATATATACTTACTATATACTAAGTATGTACTATATATATATACTTTTTTTTTTTTACTGGTTTTAGTGTGCTAAACAGAAGGAAAAACTAATTCTCTTATTTGCAATAACACTAGCATATTGAATTTATAAAAACCAAAACAAAACAACACACTTGCAAGATTAAAAAGGACAGAGAATAGGTTTGTCCACTGGATTCATTTTTATCAACATGAAAGAGGTAGAGCTATGTCACTAGTGGGGAAAAAAAAAGCCTATTAAGATTTAAGTTACAATCTCATTTATGTCAATAATGTGTAACAAGTGGAAACTCAGAAAATGACAGCACAAAGACTTGTCACACATTAACAACAGTTAACATAGTGTGAGAGCACATGAATTTAGAAATGAGAAAAATCAAATCAATTTTATATATATACACTTATGTATATATTTACATATACATATATGCTACCAATATATTCACATATACATATGTGCTATCAATGTGTAACAGACAACACTAGAAAGCATCGTAGATGATTTTGCAACCATTACTTTACCAGTAGATGAAGAACCTGTCCATTCATACCACAGAATCATAGAACTGCACAAGGTTGGAAAAGACATTCAAGATCCTCAAGTCCAACCACAACCTAACCACACTACCTTAACTTTTAACAACCCATTGCTACATCATGTCCCTGAGCACCACATGCAAAACAAGATCCACTCAGGGATGGTGACTGAACCACCTCCCTGGAGAGCCTATTCCAGCGCTTAACAACTCTTTCTATAAGGAAGTTTCTCCTGATATCCAACCTGAACCTCATACAGTTTACCTTGGCCCATAGATTCAGACTATCCAGCTCCCTCTGTAGTGCCTTTCTACCCTCCGGCCGATGAACAATCCCTCCCAACTTGGTGTTGTCTGCATATTTACTGAGGGTGTGTTCAGTCCTTTATTTTCATGTGCAAGGTACCACTCATATAAATATCTTCACAGTAGGAGCTTTTGCTTTCAAATCTAATGTGACAATTACACAACACACAAGCATACAAATACAATTATCTCTGTTAACCTTATGGTACTAACATCTTCGAAATGTGTGAATGACAGGAAAAAAAACAACACAGGGAATTCCCCTTGCAGGGAATTTTTAATCAAAGTTAAGAGGCAAGAATAGCACTATGTCAGTGTTAGATTCCATCAGTCTCTAAGCTAGGTCTTTCTTTAGAAAATCTAATTGAAATAGAATGAAATGTTGAACTGACAAGGAAATGTGACATCCTTTTTTAAGAGAGGAGACAACTCCGCTGCAGGAACAGATGACCACAACATTCATCCTGTACTGAAATTAATATCACAGTCTCACTCATTTTGAACTTACTGGTAAAATATTCCATAATAAATATACAATTTGATAAAAAAATATATTGACTGCTGTAAAATTTAGCTCTAAACTAACACTTTGAAAATTAGCATTATGCAAAGTTGAAACAAAGTGAAAGAAAGGAACAATTCCCATTTCTGCTACACATTATCACTAGAACTGACAAAACAGTAATATTTGGAGCAGTAAGGAGAATATTGAAACTTACCTAGGATCTATATAATATGCATTAATCATAGTTAGTAAAATGGATGCTTGTTTAAACAGCATTGGCCAAAGGGTGCAGAACAGACTCAGCTCCGAATGTTACAATCTTAAGTCTTTAATGTGAATTAATTGACTTACAGGCACACACCTGCTTCTTCTTCCTGTAGGTTTTCCACATATTAAGTCAGATGAATTTGCTACACCGGTATCTCTGTAGATTATCTGCCATGTATAGTGTCTTTCTGCCAACTGCATAAGATAAACCTGTCAGTTGCAGCTCTACTAGCTTCAAGGGTAGATACAGAAGTGTCATCTGCAGTCCTTCATACTGGTTATCCTTTTTGACAGATTTTCTGTTTTCTTTTCCTTTTACTAAAGTCCAAAAAGGATGCAGGATTGTACAGAAGTAACTTTTCAAATTGGGAAGAGATGGGCATACATAACAAAGGCCATACCATGTGTATTTAGAAATGCAGGTAACATGCTGTACATTCAAAATTACATAGATTCATAGATATTAGGTTGGAAAGGACCTACAAGATCATCTAGTCCAACCATCCTCCTACCACCATCCCTACCCACTAAGCTACTAAATTAAATCCCTACATAATAACTTCTCTTTACTACATTGGAGTGAATCACAATACACACCTCCAACTTGGCAAACAGCAAATAAAAATACAACAAAGATGTAATTGCTTTGAATGAATACTTATGATATCAGCCTCTGCACGGGTTACCTCAGTACTCTTTCTAGTCCATTAGTCTAGTTCTTTCATCTCATCCTACTACGTATCGTCTTAGTGGTGTATCAGTATAAAAGATGACCACGATCACGGTAAAACCTACTTCTATGTACTAGGACAGTAATGAGATTACCTGGGGAAGTTAATAAAAGAGTTTGTGTCTCATAGAGGAAGCAATTTTGACTCCAGTAATGAGTAAACATTATTAGTCCAACCACCTTCAGTAACAGTTGAATTTCCATTCAATTATTCAGTTAGTTGCAGTCACATTTGATTGTTATATTTCCTCAAACAGGGTGTTGTTAGCTTTGACTAAGCATACCCTGCGTATTTTCCCCAGTGCAGATGCAAGTACGTATCGCATCGATTGCTTTTTCACTCCAACACTGAACTGTCCCTGTATTGTGGTACTATTTGTAAGGTCATATTGAAATATACTTACTAGAGAAAGAAAAATAAAAACAAAAATCACTGGGGAGGAAAAGCATTATCACCCACAGCATCTTGAAACCAGGAGAGAAATCTTCATATTCACTCATCCCTCTTTCAGCAAGCTCATGAGAGCTTCTGTGTAATCATCCTCTTAATATCCTTCTTCAGAAACAAAGACTGTAAATATTTACAAACATATATGTCACTTATATCTCCTTAACATAAGGTTCAGGATGGAAAAGTCAAAAGATGTTACAGTAGTAAGTAATTCTAATATATTCTGCATGCATTATTTTGAGATACTTCAAAACATGATCAGTTACAATTTCATGTTTGGCTTAATGCCAGCTGTCCATTCAACACAGCCAGAAATACAACTAGATGTGGAATACCTGACTCCCACAGTCACCACAGTTCTTCACAGAGATATTCCTTGTACATGCTTCTGCCTACAAATACTATGTTTAATGAAAACTCTAGTTATCAGTCATGAATGAAGAACAAACCATCAAATCCCCAATGCTTTATTCTAGTGAATGGTGTTCTCAAAAATATAAACTATGACATTTTCTCTTGCTGAGGATGGTTGAAAGCTCCTTTTGACAGCACAGCCACCTTAACAGTGCATGCAGATATGTTCTTGTGTTCATATTACTGTGACCTAAATGCCTATGTATACATACCAAAGCCTCAAACAAACAGTACTCTGGGATTACCTGCATCTAAGAGCAGTCCTTCAAAATAACAGATGCCATACATCATCCTAATGGAAGATCCATACGGAACTGTCATTCAGAGAAGCACTTAATCAGAGGGGATAAAGATTTACTCTCATTGTGTTTGAGGTACGTCTTGCCAAACATGAAGACTAGCTTGCCTCCAGATTTTATTGTTTCCTGATAGAGATGGGAGCGTCAGATAGACGAATCCCTTCCCTGTAGTACAAGAAGGACAATTCAAGCAACTGCACACAATGGCCAGGAAAAGAGATGCCTCTGTGCTCCTCCATAGCCACTGGAGGACAAACAAAAGCTGGCAACGCATAAATGGCATGTGAAATAACAGCCATGTAAAGTAGGCAAAGAAATAGTTGCTTGGCTTCAGAAAACATGTAGAAATACTTTCCATTTTGTACTGTGACAAAACTAAGACATTTCAGGATTTTTTTATTTTTATTTTTTCAAATAAAGAGCAAGCAAGAAGAGCAGATGACATCATACAAAGATAGTTTTGGTGAGAATGCAGCTCCAGAATAACCACTTGGGACATAAACAATTCAGATCAACCTTATATGATCTTCAGTCTCACGTATTCATCTCTGGATTATGGGTTTGATGAAGATCTCTCTCTAAATTACCACTTTCAGAGACCTGAGAAAACACTCTCAATAAAAGGCTCATCAAGACTGGAATACCAGCAAATCAGTGTCAAGAAACCAGTGCTTCTGGTAGAATTCACTGAAAAATTGTCACCTACTCTCATGCAACAATTTCTTTGCTTCCTTACAAATTAAGAATAGTTTGTCTTTATAGAAAAGTACTTCCTCTGTAGGTGTTTCCATATAAGCTGGAAGGTGCTAGAAGGTTACAGGCTGTAAAATGCCAGGCACTAGCGTAGCAGGTAGGAAGCTGAGTGCTGACTTTGAGGGCTGCAAAGCAAAACATTCAAAATTCTGAATACTCAAATTCAAAAAATATATTTAATGATCAGGGCATGAAGAAGATACATGGATAGCAGCATGGTTTGCTAGTCCACAACTCAAAGTATAAGCAAACTCAGTCACTCCACCACTGTAACCCCTGCACTCAAGCAGATGTACATTATGGATGGCTAGGCTCTAGTTTAACATCATGCTCACCCTTCCTTAATCCTGCAAATCTAGAGCAGCCACTGCAAATGTGTTATTTGCTAGAGACCTCAAAGCAGAGATTCCTACTGCTGACAACGTCAAAGTCAACCTGCCTGCACTCCTGATTAATAGTTCAACACCATAGCACTTAAAAACTGACAACTGAAAGTGATATTAAAAATGTTTCTTGGGAAAGGAGGTTGTGTATGCAGACAGGTAATTTAATTTCCTTGCGCTATCCTGTAAACTTAAGATTCTTAAATTAAAGTGAGATTTGTTTTCATGCTAGAATCCACTGGGAGACTGATTATGCTGAAACACACTTCACTAAGTGTTGGAGGAGCAAAGAGGAATGCAGACAATGTTTCAATATGTGAATACTGCATATTAAGTAACTCTCTGATTTTCCTAAATGAATATACTAAAATGAAAAAAATTATTATAGTGTCAAATGAAGATTTACCACAGAGTAATGAGTAACTGCAGGCAAAATTATGGCTCTTTAGCCAACTCACTTTATGTTAATTCCATTGCTAAATACTTTGAGGAGGATTTCTTATGTAAGAATTGTATCATTCCCTTCAGAAATGTAGAAGCAGGTAGATTCATGATGCAGGCCACGCATGAGTCCCAGATAAATTATTTTCATTTCCAGAGTGACTTGCTATTATCTTTCACCAGTTCTCAGCCCAGTCATTCATTTTCACCAACTTCATCCAGAGATATAAGCTATTAATGACTAGGAGCACCGTGGAACGAGAGTTCATCTGACTCAGGGACTGCACTCATTGTTATATGAGATATGAATTTACCTGCTTGTAGGTATAAACTATCTGGGACCAAAATAATAACAGAGACACCTGAATCTAGATCTGGAGTGACATATCAATATGTAAATGACCAAGTTTCAAAGATTTCTCCCCACTTGTACTTCACAGATAAAAACAAGATCAGGACACAGGAAAAGCAGCAGCATCTACATGCTACTGTTGAGCCCATGCAAGGTCTTCACTGTTAAAGGATCTGCCACTAAAGTACCAGGCAACGGCTGTTTTTCCATCCAAGTACCATCTTAACATCCAGCCTCAAAGAGTTCTGCGTGGAAATCTGTACTAAATCCGCTGTTCTGAAAAATTTAAATAAAGATGCTGGCCAATATGACCCCTAACTGTGTAAAGATGTCTGTAGGCACAGAAAGGTTCCAAGCAGTTTTGGTCCCCCAGTGTCTCTTCATGAGCTAACATTCCAGGCTATTGCTGGTTTCAGGCCTCTGCTGAAGATCAGAATATAACATGAGACCAAAGAGAGCCAGCTGAATCATCAAGTCCAGACATTCACTGCCAGAGGTCAGGCTGTGTTACAGCAGTACACTTTGACATAAAGCTGCAAAGTTTCTACTCCACATCTCCATACTTAGTTCAAGTGAGAAAATCCTGCCCAGCTACCACTAGCAGCCAGGTGCCTTGATAGTAAAAGACCCTCCACTCCCTGGTGACAGCTACACAGCACATGATGAAAGCAGAACAGCTCTGAAATCACCATCACGCTACATCGCTGTGTGCTGGGGAAACATCAAACAAATCCAAGAACTTAAATGCTGCAGGAGCAAAAATCCCCCAGATTCTTTGCTAATCAGACTCAAGACAATTTCCTTTCTGACTCAGATGATTAGCATCGTACTCTGAGTGAGGAAAGTACATCAGTTGGGCATCTAGAATGCATTACAACACAATGGTAGCTTATCCTCATCTGCATCCCATGTGGAGCTATTCTCACACTTCCCCCATCTCTCTCTCCTATTACAAAGCAGAAAAAGGATTTTCTGATCCTTTTACTGAAATCCCATCTGCACTGAAGTGCATACCAATCTCAGTCACTCATGAAGGAAAATTTCTTCAAATCTGTTAAATTTCTACAAATGAAACATTTTGTTTTTTCTTTTAGTATAGTACATTTTTAATTATTTCTCCCAGGAAAATTGGGAAAAAGACATCTCAATAAATGTTTTTGGGTAGTTTAAGTAACAAAATTACAGGGCTGCCTCATCTTCACAGAGCTGCAAGAGCTCCAGCTGAGGGGACATGCTTTCAGAAATCTTACAAATCTTAATGAATTAAAAGAATGCAAGTATAAACCTGCTGAAATTCTGCACTGCTTGACTGCTCCCAACAAGTCTGCAAAGACTGCCATTAGGAATCTTGTCAGAGCAGATGGATTTCACTCAAATGGCCCCATCTGTCATTTTTCATTTGTATGGCTGTAGCTTGAACTCATAGAACACCTAGGGCCTGATTTCATCAAAATGCCTTGCTAAGCAATCCAAGAGATGAAAGAGATAAAGAAGATAATGCTCCAAATCTTGCACTGGGCAGAGAACGTGACCCAAACAAAATGAAAATCTGGCAGATTGTTTCGAGTTAAGAGATGGGAATAAAATGCTGCCCACCACCATTAAACGAGCTGCAGAGGTATTTGGCAGAGGGAGCATTTCCCTCCCCATCAATTTCATCTTCCAAGGTTTGGCCATCTGTCTAGTTTTACACCCTTTTGAATGAGAAAGCAGTTTGAAAGAATAGAGTCATGTTCACAACTGCTCTCTTGCAGGCCAGGTAAGGACAGAAAGGGATGATTAAAGCTTTTGCTGGTTTGCAGTAACAAAAAGCAAGAGGGAAAAAAAATAGAACTGATTTGAGTCTTGTGTGAGAGAAGCCGGTTTCAAATTACTGCTGTCCATAATTAGTATAATTGTCAGAACAGAAACTATCACACACTTTGCAGCTCTGCAGCTCAATCCTCTATCTATAATACCTGAAGCTATTATAATACTGCCATTTAAAGCACATCCAGTCAGACAGAGAAGTTCAGTTTCCAGTAAGAGCAGGTGAATAATACAGACGGTGCACTCAGCTACAGAGAACCTCTGCCTTTTCATGACAGGGCACGTGGTACTCATACCTCCTGCAGCGTTCTCTTCTTTGAGGTGCAATTCAGTCTGCTTACATCTAGCATACAGCTTTTTCTTTCCTTTTTTTCTTTTCTCTCCCGAGACTTTCATCAATATCAGTGGAGACATTTATCAAGTACAGATGTAGGAAAGGACAATACAAGTTTTCTGATAAGGTGACAAGTCACACTGGCTGTGTCAGGATGGCCTCTGGATCAGAAATGCAGTATCAGAAGTAAGGTATAAGACAAGGAGCTCAGGCTAGCGCACACAGCAGCACAGAGATTTTTCCTGACTAGTGAGTAGTTGGATGTGCTCTACTTCTGTTTATTCTCTTTGCAGAAGTCAACAAGCTTTGCACAACATCTCTTGTGCTCTCCCACTGCTCAAATCCTCATTTTCTACAGAAAAGTGCCAGATGAAGATGAACATTTTGAGGCCCTTCTCCGCCACTCTTTTTTCATTGTGCATTTCAGACTACCTTCGGATTTGCAACTGCACACTGGAAAAATCACGCTTACTTCAGATCAGTGGGATGCTGCAAGAGTAAGTTCAGCATCTGTAAAGTACTTAAAGTCTAAGGCCATAAGAACGTTGTACCCTGGAGCATGTGCAATTAAAGGAAAGGTGTGAGCTATCTCAGTGGAAAAATACTCTCAAAGCAAATCAAAAACTACTGTATTAATGGGGAAAATTGCTTCCAAGAATGTCATTTCTGTTGGCATTTTAAATGTATTCTAATGTATACATTTTTATGCAGCCAGGTATTAGACTACAGTCAGGTCAACACCAGTAATACTTTAGCCTGCCAAGATCAATGAGATGGATCCAGCAGCTTTAACAATTGCTCTGCTGATTTCCAAGAACTGAAGAATTTGGTGCTGCACTTTTGTGCAGCTTTGCAATGCTGTGACACAACTAAAGGCTAAACATCTTTTAATGCACAGTGGAAATAACTTTATAAAGGAGTGAAGGTAGCACAAGGACAGGTAGAGCAATAAATTAGGGAGATGACATCACAGGATGCTGCTTGAACTACGCAGAAAAGCTTGCATAGTATTTGTCTGTACTAAGCCTAATGGCAGCTAGCAGTACCTCAGTTTTATGAATAGTAAACTTCCTCACACAAGGGAGAAAAAATTATACAAGTCAATTTAAAATGTCACTCTAGATTATGTCTGTATATACGTGTATTGCATACATGTACGTATAGAAAGAAATCACTGGTGATGGTAAGAGGCATGAAAGATTCAGAACACGGAGTAAGGTGAATCACTTTACAAGATATACTTACGAGAGCTCAACAGGGAATACAGGGGGTTGGTAATTGCTTGTTCCTTCAGTAGTGCTGAATTTAGAAATGAGCAGTAGTAATAACGCTCGTAATGAAAATCCCTTAACTGTTTAGAGACCACAAATCTAGGCACACTGTGCGCTGACTACGGTATTAGGGATTTTTCATAAGATAGGGAATACCATAAGCATTTCTTAGCAATTTGTTAGAAATGCTGTGCTATTCAACCACTCAAAGGCTGTTTTCATGTCCTCTGAACAGATAAATCAACCTGCAAAAAGGTCCTATGGAAAAGCTTTGACAGACATAAATGCACTCACCATCATTTCTTGACCTAATATTTTCACATCCAGAGTACCCCCTTGAAGACCTCAATAAGAAAAGAGAAATGGAAAAACTGAAAACTCACTGGACAGATTCAACGTAAGCACTGAGACAGGGACAGATCGCAAACAAATTCTGCAGACTTTTCAGAAAATTCTTATTTTTTTATTTTGGGGATATCAATGGGTAATGTGTGTTGTGTTTTGCTGCTCGTTTTTTAAATTCAGCCTGATAATTACAACGCCCAGACAATCGCTTTCTTCCCATTCTACATGCCTACAAAAGAATGCCACCTCACCTCCTGTAGAAAGCAGATCGTGATGATAAATCTTGAACTTCCTTCATTTGAAAACAGCAAACACGTTTTCTTTTTGAGTCCTTAAAGGTATTACCAAAAACACCACAGACTTGTAGAAGAAGATGGGAGGGGAAGAGTAAAGCAAAGCTTTGGAGTCAGCCCAACAGCTATACCTTACCTCCTTCTATAGAGAAAACAGATATGGTAAGGGGAAAAAAAAAACAACATGGTTATTTGGTAAGGGACAATAAATAAATAATGAAACACCTCAAGTTTCCAGCTGATTGTCATCAGGAATCAGGTGCCTAACTGTCTGCTTGATTTCAAACACTTCTACAGACTATTTACCACTGGCAGAGGAAACACTGAGCAGTAATCATGTCTCTGTCCACATAGGTCCAGCTCCTCAGCAGCAGTGCAGTGTTCTGTCATCCTGCTTGAAAAACCCATGCCTTTCCCCCACCAAAGCCATATCTTATCAGATTCTGAAGCAAATCTCCAATCATGAGGGTCACATCACTCCATCCTAGTACAAATAACACTTCATAACTTTGCCTCACATCATGAGAGAGTTTTGCATGAAGACAGACATGCGGCTCGCAGTCTGTTTGCTCACTTCTACAGAATGCAGCACTGGGGTGCCCACACAGAAGTGCCAGTTCAGACTTAGACATATTGCAATCATGCCAGTCAAGAACTGGTTTTAATTTTAAAGTTAGCACACACAGCAACACAAGTTTGGCTGTATTTTCAAATACACATACCCTTAATCATTCCACTCTCCCAGATTTTTGTTTTTAAGCACCTCTTTCAGTGTGTGTTAAAGCCCACATGTTAGGAAGGCTACTGTCACTAAATACATCTCAAAACTAAAATCACAAAAAGAAAAAAACCAAAATTCAAATTCACAGTAAATAACAGATAATTCTCACGATCAACTGCAAAATAATTTCACCATGAAGAATGAAAATGATTTGTTTGCAATTTTCTAAATTAAAAGAAAATAAAAATTCTTTGAAAAATCCAAGGACCAATACTCTCTAACAACAAGTTGCAGTGCTTCAGAACTGCAAAGTGCTGCAGATGCTGTACAGAGTTGCACCACACTTGGGTCACTGTTGAACCAGATGCAGTAAAAATGACAAAAACTTCACAGTCTTACTACCACCCACTGAAAAAGCCATTTTTGCTCAGAATCAGAGCAACAACAATAGTAGCCAGCTTAACCTTCAAATTATATTTGCCCCATTATAGAAGTACAATTAGATAGAGAATCTAGAATTTACATTAATTACAGAATGTAGGGCCAAATGTATTAGGATTGAACCCCCTCATGAGACAGATTTCTTCTACTGCAGCTATTTGAGTGAGGGCACTAAGACTCTGCTGGGAGTGAACTTTGTGCCTTTCTGATTCTCAGTTCAAAACACCATGTCTACGGTAACACTTAAGTTTGGGCAAGCAGCATATTGGTATGGTAAGATTTGAGATGCTACCTCAGAGATACCATGACTTCGTGATCCAACCTTATTTTGAATTTTCCTTTCCTTCTTCGTATGTACTTTCAAGCCTACACAAAAGTTACAGATAAGCCAAGGCTGTATGTATGCACATCATAAAAAAGTCTGCAGCCTAACCCAGCAGGAGAGCAAATCTATCATTCAGGACTAGCTGTACACAGTGATATATAGCTATTTCCTTTATCACACGTTGAAAAGCACCGTTTCAATCCCTCATGTAAATGTATTTTGATTCTCATTTATCAAACAGTAGCAATGTCCTCTTCTGCTAAACTAAACCACCTAACACGCAGTAAATATCAGTTCTCCATGCAGCATACTGAACTAAAGGAACATACTCTAAAGGACTTGATCACAAGAAGGATAAACCATTTACCTCTGACATTATCCAGATACAATTGTTTTACGTTATGCTCTGGGCTGCAGTAAATGGATAATTTTGTTTATACTGTTGTTTTCTCCTTATTTTTTTCCTATGGACAAAGATAACATTAATTGCAACACAAATGACTGAATGCCAAACAATATAATCAAATTTATCTTACTTTAGAGCAGATGTAATTTCAAAGACTTCACAATACGCGTCTGAGTTTTATGTCAGTCTTGCTGTGTAAATAAAGGCAATATTGCATTCTAAAGGTCAACATAAAGCCCCTTGAAATCATTTTCTCTAGCACAATACTAAGCTGCTATCAATACATTTTTTTCCAGTGAACATCTCTTTCATATTCATTCTCTTCGTCTTAGAGGCATTTAGATGATTTCCTTCAATAAATCATTTTCATTTAAAGGATTTCATCCGCATTTCACAGTCTCCTCATGACCTATTTCTTTGTATTTGAACTAAAACTAATCATATTTCCCATGCACTTTACGGAATAATAAGATCAGGAATAGCATTTTGGAGAGAATGCAAAAATACCACAGAAGACATTTTCACACTGCTGCAAAGAACCACAGTCTGAAACTCTGAGTTTCAGCTTTGGTGCCACTCACACCTACCCTGAACACCTCAACAACGAGCTTTACTGGCAAAAAATAAAGCCTTTTCAATATCCATGAAGGGTGTACCTGCCCCAACCTGAGGAAGAGATGCCCCAGTTCATGTATTAATATAACTCAGCAGACTGCTCTGCGAAGAAACAAAGTTGGGTTTTGAAAAACTGCATAGCTTAATTAACACAGAGCTATGCCTGAGCAAGTAATTATGGCAGATACAAGAGAGCAGAAAACAACTGGTAAATAACACCAATTGTAATCAAGAGGAATGGGGGAAGCAGGTCCCCAACAGCCTCTTGCCACCCTGCACCACATTCCCAGGCCCTCCTCTGCCTGGCTTTGTGCTCCAGGCTGCATCAGTAACAGCAGCACCCACCTGAACTCCTGAATTTGTTCTGAAATTAAAGCAAAGAGGGAGGACTCAGCATCCTTACCAGTTGCAACCGTTTTCATTCTACCCTTGCTATTTATCATCTAACCACTTGTAATTCCTTCTCATTTACCCAGTCAGGCCTAAAACAAAGTACTGAACTCTCATTTTTCACAGGGTTCAGTAGTCAGAGAAATTAATTCTGGGAATGCCGTCTCTTACAGAGGAGCACTATTTGAGACTAAAGTCTTCCAAGGAGTGAAGCAGCTTTTCTCAGTGGGTACACTGTAGCAGCAGCTCCTATGTTAAATATTTCAGAAAATAAATTATGGAATTATGCTAGGAAAAATAGAAAAGATGTAAGAAATATAGTTTAGAATGCAAGCTTTATCAAAAATAATTTCAATGTGAAAGTCCTCTGCTGAGCACCTTAGTTTCACCAATAAGAACATAAGCACAAAGATAACAATGCCACTGAAGATCTGTCACTTCCAACATTTTCTGGATCTTCCTATTTATTTGTAAAGCATCCCCTTGTTTCTTTCAAGTATACACAATAGCAAGCTTTGAATTTTAGATATAGCCTTTGTTAAGTTGGTAAGAACAAGGTTTTGGTGCTTAGTACCATACCTGCCTTTCAGCGATGATGAGAAAGGGCATTGTGTGTGCTGAACCAAACCTGAAAGGCTCTCCAAGCTTCAGACCCTTAAGAAGAACCATCAGACATCTAATCTTCATTGCATATGAGACTGAAGTGTGAAGTCTCTGTTCCTAGAAACTCAGACTACCAGCCATTCTGTGCTATGGTGTTACAAACTACCGCGCATAACCACAGCAGACTGCATGATTTATTAATACCTCAGGCTCTCTTTTTTGTTCTCTGTCAAGCCACAACCCAATCTATACTGGATTGCAAATTATAATGACCTATGACCAAAACTCAAGGGCAATCCTGTCACTTTTAAAGATACATAAATGATTAATAACTAAAAAGAAAGACATCCGTTATTTGCTGTATTAAATAATCTCTCTAAGGAGCATTGTGTTTCAGACTGGAACATGTAAAATCACAGAAGAATACACGAAGAATACATAAATCAGTCTAGGATTTCTGCATTGGCAACACAGCATGACAGCCCACAGACCAGCAAATGCATCCCCACAACCCGCATTCCCACTTTCACAAAGCACTGTCTCCTGAAACGATCCACACTTAAATGCGAATTAGCTGCAGCAAAACACTGAACTAAACAAAGCAGGTACTTATTCTATTCTGCACTTAACAGACACAAATATCCTAATAAAATCTGCATCCAGCACCACCAAATGGTTCAAACAACCAAGTCCAAACTTTTGAAACCACAATTTCCGCGCAAACACAATAGGTCCTAAAATAGGAAAAAAAAAAAAACCTTCCATTTTTAATCAGTTCCGAATGGGTGATAGCTGACAACAATCTTTACCACTGCTGCAACAGACAACTTGGCACTTGCTGGGCAACCTCATTACGGTTTTCTCCAGACTCAGCACAGGTTACCTTTGGCAATAAATTGCAGAGCTCACGTCCTGCCGTTCGCGGGGTGGGGGTGTCTGGGCAGCTGCACTTGCACAGAACACAAGATGCATGAGCTGTCGCTCCACTAATCAGTGCAGGAACATCATATTAATCAAAAGATCAGCAAGAAGGCACACATCAGGCAAGTACCCAGGTGGTAACTTTGCAGAATTTCCATCATGCACTACCTGTTTGAAGGGTATACTGCACTATTAAATTCAGACACACAATTCAGTGAACACAGGGTATAGAATTCTACGCCATGACAAACTGTTACATAAATATATATATTTATATACAGACACATACATGTAAAAAATCTGGGCAAATTCTTCTTTTCTCTGAAAGCAGAAAGATATGCAGAGCAGTGGATTTGTACTTGGCACTCCTCCTCTTTCTTCTGTACTACCCCAGCTCCTCTGCCCTGGGAAAAACATCAATTCCATCCTATTGCGTGTCCTCACCAAACAGGTGCTAAGAGATGATGGCTAACATCTTTCTGTTCTGAAGAAGCATCGCCACCTCTCAATATCAATTATTCTCCCCTACAAGTTTAATCCCAGAACAGTAACTACTGGTAGGAAATGAAGGAAAAAAAAAAGAAAAAGAGCAAACGTAAACAGAAAGCACTACCTACCTCTTACCTCTTTCCAATCCCCTCTGCTTTTACAGAAGGTCAATGAAGGGAAGAGGATAAAAAACAAAAGACAAAGAGAAGAAAGAGGAAGAAAGGGAAATTCCTACCCAGTCACGACTGTAGGAGTGTCTTTCAACAAGACAGATGGGTGGAATTACAGTTGTCATCACATGAAGCACACTGGCCTTTGCAGAGCCGTGCAAGCACTCAAGGAAAATTCAGTCACCGTTAGGTTCTTCCTCCTCTAAGATTTTATTCGGTAGTGCCAGCCTCCTCAGAAACTGTCTCTGCAAAGCTCCTGTGACTCCTTCAGCAACTGCCAGATCTCCCATGAACACATCAGACCTCCCATCAGTTCCTCCTGGTGCTGCATCTCTTTGAGTACAGTACTATTTCAAGAGCTTTTTCCTCTTTCTCAAGTGTTTCCTCACTGAATCCTACCTACTTCAGAGAGGCAATGTCACTCTCAACTTTTGCAGCCATGGCTTTCCAGGGCAGCAATATCCCACTAAAAAAAAGGCGATTCTGATTTCAAAGGACTGAAGTTTCAAAGGGCTAGCTGAAGATGACAAAGTTCAGTCTCAGATGGGATACAACCAAAGCTAAACCGAATTCTGAAGAAAAAATGGAAATCCACTACTCTCTCCAAAAAAAAAGAATAGGAAAAAGTAAAATGCACAGGAAAACATAATCATATGAAATAGTCCTTCAACTAAGATCTGTTTCCTGCTGTTTCCTGCACTTTTCTCTGCAAAGTAGCATAGGAGAATCATTTTAACCCGTGAGTTTGTGACTGGCAATTTAAAGATCAATCACGATGATGGCAGGTGGTCCTGCTGCAGACCTCCGGCTCGGCTACTGTTTCTTTGTAGGAATTGAGTCATCTATTGCAATCACCATACTTGGTACTGCTTTAAGGCAGCATAAGAAGTGACACTTTACTGCAGACTGCGGATAAAAGTGAAACACTTTTCAAAATGACCACTATCATACTGATGATTAAGTAATAACAACACTCAGAGCATATCTAAGATGGGACGTTCAGAAGTAGAATTTTCAAAAGAATGTAGAATTCTGTTTCCATTTAGCAGAAATGAATGAAGTTTCAAAGCACAGAGAAACAAAGGCCTCGTGATCAAACATTTCTATGAAATTCTACTTTGGATAAGAATGTCAGAAGTTCATTTAGCCCTCTGAAAACCTGATCCCTTGTTTGTAAGCTTCTTCTCTATGTTCTCTTCTTCTCTATGTTCTAGCTCTCCTTAGGTTGGTAAAAACTTGCATGCTCCAGTTAAATAAATTGCTTGAAATACAGTATAGCTGTATTTCCTCTTAAATTTAAGCAGAACTAGAATATGTATTCACACACTCTCTTCTGACATTTACAGTGACTAGCCTTTCTATTAGAGATATTTCATTAATACGTGAGATTACTCTAATTATGCTTTCCTAAAACTTTAAAATAAAAAATGGCACCAAAAATTATCTTTGTACTTGTGCAACTTCCCAAATCAATATTAATAGTATTTCAATATTGTAATATTTCTGGCATTCCACCTTTCATCTCACGAAATACCCTTGCACCTTCTTAACTTATCAGATAAGACTGAAGTAATTTCCGGTTCATGTGGAACTATCACACAAAATACCAATTTTTTGTGTTTTTCAGACATCTATTACATGAGACATTCTGCCACCTGACAAAGCTGTCTTTATTTTCACAGGCACAGAGTTCCCCCCACTAGTGGAAACACAGAGTTGTGCACAATTTGCACGTACAAATCAGGTTCCCAAACACCTCCAAGCTAAGCAGCTGACACCAATAAATACTAAACATTTCAGAAAAAGAAACAGATTTCTCCTCCTAAACAGCTGTCACAATTTGTGCATGCATCCATATGGTACTATTCCAATGAAGTTATTGTTTGTATACCAGAGTAAGTTTATCCTGTAGTAAAGGGTTGAAAATGGAATCTGGAACCTTTTTACTCACACGCAGAAGCCTTAGGAAAGCCTGGAGAATGATTTTACCAGACGAAACTACAGGTTGTAATGGTTCTTTTTTGGTTATAATACAGTTACATTTACGATGTGCTTTTTAAGCTACAGAATTAAAAGAAAAAAAATTGTCGAATTATTGCTCCTTCATCTATTTACCCAACCATACAAAGCTCACTGAAGTAGAATTTATTATTGTTCAAACAAATAGAATACAACTTCTCCAGTCATCACACAGTGCTTGAAGTAATTCTTTTACACAAACTACACATGATGCAGAGTTTGAAGCACCTGTGGGGTTTTGATGTTTTTTGTTTGTTTTTAAAAAGCACGTGATTCAGGTAGGATTTCTTTTATAGTTAAAGCAATGCACACATCCTGACAGGCTCAAGATGTAAAAAAGCTATAGAGGATGAAGCATCCCTTCTTTTGTCTTTGTCTTCTCATTTGCTGAGTTTACACAAATGAATGCACAGTTCAGACAACCTACAGCTGATGTGCCCACAATAAAACTGCCCTTTGTACTGCTCTGTGTGTCCTCTCTTCTTGTATCTGCCAGCGTACTCTGAAACGGAGAGAACACAGCACTGCAGGCCAAGGAGTTTCAGTTCCATGCTCAGCTGGGAAAGATGTCCTATAGGCAGAATCTCTTAAACATGAAATTGTTTTGTATTTCAGACACTGACACAGAACGTCATAGGAAGTCTTGGGTTGGGAGATCAACTAGTTCCAAGCCTTCTACTGACATAGAGAAGTCAGTCCAGTGCTGAGCTGCCAAAACATTCAGGGAATGAAAGAACACACCTATAAAAGCAGACCACAGAGCTGGATTTGGTCAGATTTCAGAAGGATAAGAGGGAAGAAAGCAGAAAATACGTTCAAGTTGCTCACAGTTCTCATCCTCACTGATCATATAAATTTACCATACGCATTTCACATGAACAACATTAATACCCTTAAATCTTGTTCCTACAATGACTATTCTATTTATAATTTCCTCATCATCTAAGATTTGCATACAACTTCCAAAAGTACTGACCTATTTTAAAAGCTTAAGAGTCATCACTGGAAGTGACTGTGAGACATTAAGAAAGCTGGAGACTGTTAAAAGTCATCACCATGTTTGGAGCTTATTACCTTAGGTTTTCAAAGTTGCATCTTTTTCCTCGCTCTTCTTGTTTGCAACTCCCAAAGAGTCCAGATACATGCTTCCAAACCTCTGATTACTCATGAAAGAAATGATTTGGAGCATGCAGTAATAAAATTAAGTTCCATGATCTGCATAAACAGCTCAAATCTGAGGTACAAAAATGCAGCATTTGAAATGAGTACTTCCTTCACACAGAGGAATGTTACTAAGAGTTGTGAAGAGGATAATTGGAAGTTGCCATAAGATGGGAAAGCCTTTCCTATCAATTTGAATTTAAGAAGATAACAGAAAGAATAGTTATCAGTACAGGCTGATCACCGCTAATGAGTAATCATCAGAAGATGTATTCTGACATCTTAAGAGATCTCAAGAATTCAACTCCAAGAACAAAAGGAACAAGGGAGGAACTCATAGAACATCTATAACCACAGGGAAGTTTATCTACCTCAATAACAGATTCCTTTGTACAAAAATAATTGCTATTTTCCTCTCTTATTATTTCTAATTGTATGCTTCTGAAACAGCTAGTAGTCTGCAGAAAATATAGTAAACAGAAAACACATGCCTTTGCAAGCTCCATCATTAACCAGCTTTTACGTATATATTACGATTTTAGCACACTAGGCAATTCCAGCTAGCATTCATACAAAGCAGATCAATGTTGCCTCAGGATGAAAATATCTGATCGACTCCAAAATCTGCATTGACTTGCAATACAATTCAAGCACGTGCAGCGTGCTTATACTGTGTGATGCCCTGGGAGGTTTGTATGTCAAAAGAAACTCAGTTTAATTAAAACCAAGGTCAAATGAACAGCATTGCTTGTACATTAAAAGCAGGCATTACATGAAATTTCCTAGTATCAGCAAATAGTATTTCTTGAAATTTGAGCTGCAAAATTAAATTAACCTGTAATTTATAACTACTAAGTGCCATGGAGAGATTAATATCTGTTCAACAGAATGAGAAAGTAATAGCTGGTTATATTCGAGGGCTGCTATGAAAGTAATGTCACTTATTTTATTAGGTCAGCTCATGACACAAGGGGTGGACACTGGGAGGATGGCAGCAGGGGTGGATTCTTCCCACCAGTACTGTAACATTTTGTTGCTGTGTGACAGATGGCAGCAGAGGGGCAGTCTGATAAAATGGTGTCTGACATGGAAGTGCATATGAAGCGAAGGGGTGTCACGGAATTCCTCTATGTGGAAAAAACTGTATTCACTGACATTCACCAACGCTTGCTGAACATTTACAGAGACATAAGAGTGGATGTGAACACCGTGAGATGTGTTTCAGCAGGAGTGACAACAGATCACCTTTGCTCCCTCTTCCCAGTGTGACAGTAGGGCTCTGGGACTGCATTACAGGTAACAAGTCAATTTTGATCACTACTTCTACAACACACAATAGCTTCTGTTTTTCACTCTCCGCAAGATTTTACACTGTGACACAAATTCCCTCTTCTCCGCTACTAATGAGACACAATGTCATTTAGCACCACACCAGACATCACATGAAACCATACCAAATCACTTCAGTGTGTACGTGTGCATGTCTGTAGGTTTAAGAGACACCAACGAAAGTTGCAGAAACGTTAATACTAGGGGTAGAGAACCAGACACTGACAACTTCATCAATATGAATTTGCATCAAGAGTACATTTGTATCTCATCTGTATATATTCATATATATTTGCTTTTTCACAGAAATAATTTGATTTTTTTTTTTTTTAACTCTTTAACCCTGAAAATGAAGGGAGTTTAAAATCAACTTTACAGCTTACCACTGATTCTTCATTAGAGGATTTACCTTAAACATTTAACAAATTACTGGAAAATCAAACTTTTCTCTAGCAGAAAATGTCAGAAACACCTGCCAGTTTCTTCTCTTCCTACAGGTTCCCTGTGCAATTTCTTGACTATTTACCATACAAGTTGCTAAGTGTCCACACTTACAGCTGAGGCTTTTAGTAAAGGAGGAATCTCAGCCTAAATTATTCCAGGAATTAAGGCAATTATAAGCAACTGTCAATTCTTCACAGTAAGTGAACACAGTAAAAGCTGTCAAGGTAAGTCATGACCTGTTACATCCACTCTGACTGGGGAAAAACCGTGGATGTGACTTTGTTAGGCAGGCAGTTTCCTGATTGATAATGCTTGCCTTTGCTCAAGAAAAATAAAATAGCTTGCATGGGCACTCATGAGCAGCTGTTCTTGCACACCTACTTAAATCAAGAGGATGAAAGGCAGTTGTCACACCAAGAGCAAAACTGCTTTCAGATTCCTGAACTCGGTTCTTTGGTCACAGCTTGCTGCTCTGTTCAACAAGTGTTCACCATTCATAAGCCAGGAAACAGACACAAGTTATAAGTGGTTTTATATTAAGTAAAAAAATATGACATAAAGTAGCATTGAGAAGATCTACTGATTAAAGTCATAGAGCAAATGAAAGCTATGAGCATTCTCAGTGCTACTGTAACAGATTATTAAGCCAAGCCATGTACACATGCAAACATCAAGTTATTGGGCATAAAATCTGTTGCAGGCAGTAGTGCCATCATGCACTAATGCTCCTAGCCCGTAGCAAACACAAGATGACCAAAATAAAAGAACCAAACTCATATTACTTCATATGTCATACTGCTGAAGGCATTGCAACAGCAGCCATTAGTGACTATGGAGTTGTTTGCACATTTGCCACTGTCATCAACTGCATGATTATGTGGAGATCCAGATTGGGATATTCTGCAGCAGAGCTAAACAGAGCTATGAAATCTGCTTTTATTTTCTACTGAAGGTCAAAGAACCCTACAAACAGTGGATGTGTAACAAATAAATCACAATCGTTTATCTGAAAAACGAAAGTCACTATCGTTATATTGTGTAATAGATATTCAAACAACAGCTGTGAAATTTCGTTCTTCAGTACATCCAAATTCAGTATTATAGAACTCTGGAAGCAAATTCTGCTTCAAAAAATGAAAACAAGTTGTTTTTTTTTTGCCAAATTGACCTATTCTTAATTTCAAAGTCTCTAGTATATAATCTGTCAAAGTGCACATATCTCCAGTAGAAGTGAATAGTCCCATCAACTTTGATTTATAAAGCTAATAATGCAATTAATTCTTTACAGAATCGGAAAGTCATTTCTAAATTTAGATTTTCAATTTAAACACTCTGCTACACAACAGAGATGCAGAGCATATAACCGTACACAGCATTTAAATTAATGTCAATGTGGAATGTACCTTTAAACCTTTGCTTTCAGTTTCCCCAGTGCGATCTTGTAGTCCTGCAGGTATATAATTGCATTTATTGAACTGAATTACTGAAGTGTAAACTATGAAACTGTCTGTGATTGTAACATTCTTCAAAGAAAAAGCAAGTGTTATAAATTAATTGGCAATATAATGTGTTTGTGCTATGAAGATTTTAATAAAAACTATTCCAAAATAATAAAAATCTATTTTCTCATTAGTTAAGAGCCACCAAGTGTAAGAAAGCATCACCTGGAACACACATTCTTAGTGGCAGTATAGTAGTTTTACTGTAAGAGATTTAGAAATTTAGAAAAAAAATAGAAATGCTGAACTGGTAAGCTTCCTGTTATCACTATATCCTTAAACTATATCTCCCCTACACGCACCTCCCTCCCACTGCAAGGAGCAGTGTCTCTTACCAATCCCTCCTTCATCAAACCTAAAGTGCAGACACAACAAAGAAAGAAAGCATACAATATTTCTCATCCCCTACATTACTTTGAATTTTACTGCTGTCAGGGAAATACTGCTCATTTTCAAATTCACTTTGTCCATAAAAAAAAAAAAAAAAAAAAAAAAAAAGCGCAATCACCAGTCATTATCTACTCATGCAGGTAGCCTTCAAAGTAACATTCCATCAATTATTTACACACCATCCCAAATAGCATGTATTATGAACAGGCCTCTTGCAGCACTGGCAGCATGAAGCAGGTTCATTACAGCCAAGCCAGCACTACCTTTGTTTTTACCTGCAAAGGAGGACATGGTTTGTGAGCTGGAAATAATTTGATACAAAAGCACTACTTGACCATCTTACTGATAGTTTCTGAAAAGGGAAGTCTGCTTTTGTATGAGAATGAAGATTCAGATTTACCCCAAAATCTGTGGGGTTTTTTTGAAAGATTGTTCCAAGTTCTCAAATAACAAAGCAGCCTTCCAGACTCACAAGCTGCCTCCGCTTATACTGGCTATATTTCTTACAAAAACGTTGTATGTTACCTAACCCAGTTCCGGTTTTGAACATCACCCTTTGGAATGATACGTCTTCAAGGTTTAGAGGTCAACAAAGTACATACTGTAGGCATCTGTCCTTTCCTGTTGTCAGCAATTTGAAATAACGTAAGTGATAAAGGCAGAGAGATAGGAAGGCTGCTGCAGATGCCTGTGCTAAGTAAGTAAAGGGAAGACTTGAGAAAGCTTTGTTTCCTTTAAGAAATAAGATGTAACATACCTCCAGGATATCAAGATGAAAGCTGTTTTACTGACAGACTGGTGTATTGTAGTTCTCCCAGAATCTCAAGGAGATTAAGAAGTTGTCAGGAAGATACCATGGACTTGTTTTCTTTGATAAAGATTTTACAGCTAGGGTAAGTTGAAAGAAATATCAACCATAAAAAAGTCAATTTTGTTCAATATCAATTTACGCTCTGTTTAGCAGTCTGTTTAGTCTCTAAGTGCCAAGGTAAACAGCTGAACAAAATCATCAAAATTCATCTTTACAAAGTACTAAGCAAACAGTCTTTGACAATATACTAATTATTACATTTTTAGTGCTATTAATAATGCATATTTGAAGATACATAGCCCTAAAACTTAAGATATTTTCAAATACTAAGTAGATAAGTCACATTTATGATGAGTCCAACCAAAGAAATAGAAGAATTGGTTAAAAAACATTCAAGTTACTTCAATTTCCATCAAATAACTGATTAATGCCCACAAAACATTCAAACATTTATCATTATTTATTCTGTATTTGCTCAGATTATCTATAACAAATGTATTACCTGAAAAGAAGAAAGTTGTTACAATTCATCTCTGAAGTTGGATCTATCCAAGAACACAGATGCTTGAGCAACAGATGTATTTAGTACCAGAATGCTACACTTTTACTATGCCACCTTCTATCAGAAGCAGTATTTACTACACCAACTTGCGCAGTGGATGAGTTACTACTCAATAACTTTGTCGTTCCTAGTATTTAGAGGGGGGATTCTCACGTTCATTAGATTGTGTCCACTTTTTACTGATATATCACTGAAGTATCCAATTCTCAGACAGTGGAATTTTAGAAGAATACAGCAGAAAAGGAAGCAGAAGTGATCTGTCTACTGCTGTGAATTGTTTTTCTTGAAATTTTCCCAAAGCATACCTGACCTGGACTGCACGTGAGACAGGAAAGGCCTGTGGAGTGACCCAGGAGATTCTCATCTTAGAGGAGAGCAAGTAATGTCCTCTAAGGAATAAGATGAAGCTTCATTATTTTGTGAATAGGTACACACAGGCTGTCGCCCTTCATACAGACTCCTGAGGTACGTGCTCAAAGTGCTAGCAGACTTCAAGAGAGAACAAAGGAAAACCATTCAGCCTAAAGCTATGATAGTGAAAATCAGCTCTAACAAATGCACAGGAGGATTGTGTTCTTAAGATTAACTGCTTGAGAACAAAGTCACCAGCAGACGAGGCTTCGTTATAAGCATAGTCACTTCCCAACCACATAAAAATTGCACGAGGAGCAGGCTCCACCTTTGTTAAAGCCATGCTCAACATTCACTATTTTTTACTTTCAGTTCTTTATATGCAACCTGTTTTCAATAAAGAACCCACATAACTTTATTCAAGCCCCTCTGAATATGTACGTATTAGATAATAAAAATAGCCACATTCAGTACTAATTTGAGATCTTCACTGCTGCTTGAATTCTCTAGAGTAAACTGGCACTGTTCATGCTTCTTTGGAAAGCTGAGGACTGTATGAGTCTCATCTGTTGAAGTCAGGAAACTTGTTAGATTACAGAACATCAACTGAGGAGAGGAGCCCCATCACCCCAGCTGGCACAAGCTTGTTACCATCATCCCTTTCTCCTCTCCCTGGGCACGTTTCAAGCACTGTAGACTCGCTTATTATTCCCCTCCCTCACACAAGAGCCCCATGTCTTTTTGCAGCCTTACATGGAAAAAAAAGTGTTGATTATAATCACTTTAGCATCTCTGAGAGATCCTGAGAAGTCATTGCCTCTGAATCATGTTACCGTAAACGACAAGAGCTGCACAGACCTTTTGGTCTATAATCTAGGACAGAACAGTCCTACTTACACGATCATTAACAGGTTCACAACTTCTAAAAAACAGAAATAAGACATCAGCAGTGCAAATTACTCATTTTCCCACCCCCCCCCCCCCCCCCCCGCTGCTGGTGCTAAGATGTGTTGGAAACTGAAAAGGAGAAAAGACCTTTCAGAGGGAATTGGAATGTTTTCTAACACTGAAGATGGTTTACAAAATGACTAATCATAAAAAAAAAAAAAAAAGAAAAAGAAAAAAAGAAAAAAAACACCACAAATGTTTTGCTTTAATATCTTACAGACCAAGAATCTTTACACTAATTACACCCTATGCTAATTACAAATCGGCATTAAGAATTTACAGTCTTGACATTCAAGCTAGTTGCTTGTTACACAGATCTACATGATTACATAAAGCGTATTTATGCCTCAAAAGGCAAGTACACATGGGAAAATTTCTGTTTAAAAACATATTCAAGTTTATGCACACAAAATGGTTCAATGCTATATACCACACTAACTTCCCATATACCAACTACCCCACACAGGCCAGAAAGCTACACTTAGAAACATAATTTAAGAAGAATCTCACATCAAATACACATAATAGCACTGCTGTTTGTTAGTCAGCAGCAGAATATGACTCCAAATACAGTATCTTAGTATTTACGCTAAAATCGTCAGCTACTCACTTAGAAACCCATCCCCTATGCAGAAAGAAGCATACTTTCTGAAACAGAAAACTCTGATTTAAGAAATGAGCATCTGGACTGTGACCTTTTGCAACATGCAGAATTACCATCCTCTTTCGTCTTCTCTATTATACCTCTTCTTATTAGAACTTCTGAGAAATCTGAAGGATGAAGTAAGGTAAAAGAGAGGAATTAACTACTTCTGCCAAATATCAATATTCTTTCCACATTAAAGAATTATTGCTACACTCTGCTCCACACTGGAGCAATTGCAGACACACCTGAAATACTGAAGTTTTTCTGTTTGCTTTTAAAGTTAAATAAGGAATATAAAAAGCTATGGATGCTGTAGAACTCAAGTTCACCTTTTTCAAGTTGAACAAATCTGCACAACTTGTTAAATATTTTTAAACATTTCATTTTCAGTGTTTAAAATACGGAGGAACCTAAGATCCTTGGTGCCCCAGGTCTGCATCACTGCCAGCAAAGGGAACAAGTTAGCTTTCCATAAGATGCTTCTATGAATATGCTTCTATGAATAAATGCTGACAGAATGCTGTGTTAGCATCTCTGTGTTAGCATCTGTTTGAAAAACACTGTAATAGGAAAATTCTACTTTGTTTTATTAACTCATTTAAATTTCTGAAACTTCTAAGAACTGAATCTCATTAACTTATTTTTTTTTCCCTTTTTTGTTAGTAGATTAAAAAGCTTCCTGTCATCTCTCCATCTCTTCCTTTGGTATTTATATAACCAAGTCACCTCTCAGCACAAAAATGCCTGCACAGAATAATTCTATATCTCAGCTTGAAGGATTTTCCTCACATTCTCCTGGTAACTGAAAGGATTCACACCCTTGCCCTGTTGTTACGAGGCCCTGAGTATACTTAAGCCAGGGCCAAGTACCTGAAAGCAGTTGTCAGCTAGCTGTACTCTGGGCTGGAAAAGCAAAATGTGGCGCTCTGTTGGGGAGCTTGAAACTGACTAGGAAAAAAAATAATCATTTGGCCTCACTCCAAGCAGTTTTTGGAGGGGGCTTGAACAGTTTGAGCATTGTCCTATTGATGGCACTCTTTGTCACAACCTGAAGCAGGATCGCCCAGGAAGCCCCATGTGGGAGCTCAGCTCTTACTTAAAGAACAAGGACTAATAAATCCTACCATTCTATTTGTGATTAATAAATGTCATGATCAGCTAGCAACATTAGGCAACTGATAAAATAATGCTTACAAAAAAAAAAAATTAAAAAAAATAAAAAACACAAAAAACTTCCTTTGGTAATGGCTATCTACTGTGATTTTCCACAGCTGTCTTAAGGCAGGGATGGTCACCAGAGTCCTCCTGTCTGATCCATGCACTAATAAAGTGTTCGCATCTGAGTGACACTGTGGCAGCCTTCAGAGGTAGAAGATGTCCAGGTACCAGGCTAAGGATCAAAATGATCCATCTCTGGAGTTGTTCAGGCCAGGTTGGATGGGCCTTGGGCAACCTCATCTAGTACTTGATCTAGCGGTTGGCAACCCTGCCTGCAGAAGAGGGCTGGAACTTATCTACATCTGTGGTCTGCTTTACATGAGAACTGTTTGTTTGGATACTTTATAGGATCTAGTCACCAAAAAGACATAAGGTCAAGGACTCATGACAGGAATTTCTTACAAACTTTCAAAAAGCTCAAAAAGATTTCTGGACAACAGAATTTCAAACCATACATTCTGCTAGTCCAGCAGTCTTTACCCTGGTAAGTGAATTAGCTATTATCCAAGGACACTGCTCCTGACACGTTCTTCTACCTTTACTTAATATGTGCTGCAGTTTGAAAATAAAAATAAAGGCTTAAACAACACTTCTCCTCTGAAGTGTATCAAGAGTACATTAATTCACCAGAGGTGCCTGAAATTGAAGTATTTCAGAATACAGCTCACATGTGTATAAAGAAACCCACTGACTCTCAGCCTGAACATTTCTGGTGTTCAGTTCTATGATCACCTTACTGCCACCCAGCAGAACAAAACATGGATGCAAGTCAGGAATAGCATTTATTATTTTTCTGTAGAGTTGTAACCAGATTAACTTTTTCCTTTCCTCCAACCAAATGCTCTTCTTGGAACAATCCCGTTTGACTTCATTAAGCTCCCGCAGACAGCTCAGTGCATTAAGTCAGGTGTGGACACCACGGGCCATATCCAAAACAGGTTTATGGTCACATTGCTAAATACAGAATTATTACACATTACATGAGTAACTGCAAGTATATGCACTTACATGCAAAAATAACTAGAAGTTGCTTTCCATGAGGCTGCAACTTTTAGCACATTTCTTGAAAACTAAAGAAATCAAAAGCATAGCAAACATAAGAAATTAAGTCTTTGCACAGATCTTTGCTGGCTAAACCAGGCCTACTGGCAGGGAACTGTCTGCATTTCTCCAAAGATCAACAAGTTTCCTTGAGAGAGGTCTTTTATTCTTTTCTATTCATTGGCATTTTTCCCTCTCAAGCAACTAAGCAAATGCTTGATTGAAAGAAAAAGCTTAATTTACAAATAGAAATGCACATTTGATGGAAGTTCTGATAAAGCGTTTCTAATTTTGGAAATAAATACTGTAAAGTCCTTGGGGGAAGCGAGAACAGTATAGATTTCTCTGGATGCTGAATGTCCAGCTCCGTTGAACTAATTGACTGGTCATGCATGAAATTAAACTCCACCTGTCACAGTGACCGTGTAAAGGTCTCTGTACAAGCTAATATTTAACATATGTTTTAGGATACTACATCAAGAAGGACAAAGAACTAGAAAGAGAGCCAAAAAGCACTTGGTAAAGGAACATACAAATAGCCATTTTTGTAGTTATGGGCAACACCAGCAAATTGTATTTTGAACAACCTTCTGTTTAATCTTTAATTTTCAGAGATGGAAAAGTTACTTAAATGTAGAAGCTTTCCAAAAAAGTTCTCTTTCCTGTGTTACTTTGTACACTACTGTGTTACTAACTCAGGTTACTGTGCAGTACGCCATACCTCGATTCCTAGATGCAAGGAAAAAATTCTCAAGTAGTCAACCACTGGAACAGACCTCCTAGAGTAATACAGGTGATGTCCCAGGCCTGACAGTGTTCAAAAAATGTTTGGACAATGTCCTCAGTAATGTGCTGTAACTTTTGATGAGTCCTGAAGAGGTCAGGCTGTTGGACTCAATGGTCTTTGAAGGACACTTCCAACCAAACTATTCTAATCTATTCTAAATTACTGTTTCCTATAATGAGATTGATGTGGGCAGAAGCAAGTCACGTTACAGAATCTTGGATTACCAAGCCTCAAAAAGAACAGTGGGTCTCCTTTATTTCCTTAGGAAAGTAAAGCAGCAAAGAGACACCCTTTATTCAACACAACCATAGCATACAGAGAGGAATGGAATCAATGTAACATAATCTCTGTGACTCAAGACAGCACCTGAACAGCTCTGTTGTTTGAGAATTCTCTTTGATACCTTGCTGAACTGAGGCACTGGTAATACAAACTTGCTCTGCTTTCCACTTAAGATGACAGTCTCAGACTTTTTGTAGGAAAGTTGATTGAGAAATATTTTTATTTATAAAAGACTTCTAGAGGAAGTGACCATTAATCTCACTACAAACAAAATAGCAAGCCTAAGAACTGATATGACAGACAGGGTTCTTCAATTTGGATTGAACCACCTTTTTTTTTTTTCACCCTAGACTTTGATGCAAACTGTAGAATTGTTTCTACAGTTTCAGAAGCTGACGCTTCTAATTGCAGAGGGTGCTTAAATACACTGAGGACAACGCAGCAGAGAAAGAACATATATATGTTCTACTTGTCCTTAATCAAAAATGAACAGCCATCTCAGATCATCTACTTTCCTCAAAGCTTCTTTCTTACCTATTTAAGTTCATTGATAACTGATTCATAAACTAGCTACAAAGAACGGGTGGGTTTTTTTGTTTTATTTTGTTGTTTTAAAAACTGCTTAATGTGTTTTTCTGCAGCATATCACCAACCCTTGCATATGTGCAACAAAGTACTTGACTTGGACAACTATCCATAGCTGAATGTGTAACCTATTTTACCTTTGCTAATTCTTGTTATCACGTTGAACTTAAGCTGAAGCTTTCTGATTCAACGTGCTATATAAATAACAGGCAATTACCTACACTCCTACCTGTCAACACTTGAAGATCTCCTATAAATATCAATATTCATAAACTGGTATCTTAGTATTGCATTTAAACTGTGACTGGTTATGAAGTAAAGCACTGAATAGCAGACTCGTGTTATAACTATGACTAGCCACTGATATGGGAGGAGAACTCAACCATTTCCTAAGATGAGGTAACCCAAGCTTTATGTGTTTTTATGTGCCTGGGGACTAAGGACCAGAAAAAACAAGAGAAGAGGCACCTTCCTCAGCTAGTCTCTCAGGAAAGATTTCTGCAAACTGAGCAGACAGAAGGGATCTACAGTGATGTACTTTCAGAACAGGCTTTCATCATCTACCTTCTAGTACGGCAGGATTTTATGGGAAAACTGAAAAACTGGGTGTGAAGCTTTTTGAACTGGCATGATTTCAGGTAAGCAGGCAGAACTGCTGACAAAAATGGATTGATTTTTTCCTTATGCAATAGGAAAGATTAGAAAACATTCTCATCAACATCTTCCTGGTTTCAACCAGCTCATTACGTGGTAAAATGCTCTGATAAACAACAATGTTGCTGATGCACCATGTTCTGCTTAAAACTCATTCTTCTGCAACTTAAGGTATAAGGACAACAACAAAACAGGAAGGGCAGCAGCTCAAGGGGAAGACAGAATCTGCCATGCCACCTCACAAAGAACAATTCATTGCATTTCAGTAAATTATGGCCTTGAGACTCATTACATTGCTTAAGCTATATTTATTCTATTTATTTTAAAAACTTAGGAAATGCTGAAGCACTGAAAGGCTCCTCTGGTTCAGGCTTTTTCCATGCTGTTAACAAATGCTGGTTTCATATTATAAATTTGATATAATGTTACCCTGGTAATTGTTAAGTTTCTAGTGACAAGTTAAAGAGAACTTGTTAAAAGAGAACTAATCTGGCATCTGGCCTGCAAAGCTTTAGGCTTGAACTAGGGAGTGCGTTAATTTCACTGCAAACATCCTAGGCCTATAAAGTTTATCCTATTATTCCTGAATTACCCAGAAGCTTTAAATTAGCGCAATGGGGACCTTCCAGAGGGTCTCAAATCATCAATTATGCCTAGACCGTTCCCAAATGTGCTGATCAATAGGAGACATAACTGCAAGGTCTTGAAAATAATGGGAAATTTCAAAGGAGTGCTGCAATCTCTACAGCACACAAGTGGTAAAGAGCATATAGATATATTGGGATCAGGAGGGAGTTTAAGACAATGCTCTAGCTTCAGCTTTTCCCATTCTTTACCATCGGAAGCAGTCAGTTCCATCCAGAATTAAATGAATAAAATTACCCGAATATGAACTTTCAACTATTGAAAATTTATCTGTGAAGAGCTCTACTTCAGGTATAGAAATAAACATACAGGTTTAGAAAGAACAAACATATAATTAAAATGCAGTAAGAATAAACCTGTAGAGATTATGAGTATCATAAAAGGCTTAGGGCACAGCTTCGCTTTACTGGGAAAAAAAGAATTCTGAGAAGAGTTGCGTTGCCTATCCCTGCTTTCCCAGCATTAGCAGATAGCTGAGCCTGGAGCTCTGTTCACATGGCACATGGGATATGCTGTTAATGTCCGAGAACACAAGGGAGCTGAATCCCTACTCCCACACTAGTCTGCACCACCAGCAGAATTGCTCTAATGTTTAAAAAAAGAGGTGTCTTTGTGAAAAGCTGAGCTGAGTTGCTGCCTAACCATCAGGACTAACTGTGAAGGTCCCACCACACTGTAATGATGTGCCATTCAGACTTCTTACATCTCCACACTGCTTCTACTGAAGGAAAAAAAAAAAGCATTGACAGTTGCTTTTCTGGATTTACTGTAGTTTTGACAGGAATATAATCTCCTGTCCATCTCACTTCCAAAATGCTTCTATTCAGCATCTTTTTGTTGTTGTTGTTCGAGCCTCAATTCTTTCCTGAGTGGATCAGACTGCTGTTTGTCACTTACTTGAGCACAGACCTTCATTTGAAGTGGGGATTAATTGCCAGTGAAAAGACTGCACACTAAGCTGGCTCATTACATGCTGAAGCAACCTGACAGGAGAAAGAAAAATCTTCCTATGGAGCGCTAAGCAGAGGCTGGATCAGGTTTTATGATTTGTCACGGTGATGAATTAATATTTTATTCTGCCCAAAAGGCGCCATCCAAAGTCAGAGTGCTAAAAATTACACAGTATACCTGCTGTCCCAAACACATCCTGTACAAGATGATGTTGCTTTGCTCTTTCAGTTGAAAATCCATGTTAGCAAGAAGAGGAAAGTCAGCACACTGACCACTGACGTCTGCCTTGGCAGCACTTGGAACCAAGGCCAGGAGGACAGCCCACCATAGAGAGCACTCTGCAGCCTGCATGGGGAGGCACAGGGCTGGTGTGGGAAGGACACTGCAGAGAGCTGTGTCTGGTCACAGTTCTTGAATTTGTACCCTCAGGAAGAGGGGAAAGCCCTGCTGCAGGTTAGTGCAGCACTCTGCACAGTGAGGAATGGTCTTAAAGCTTTGCTGTGGCTCTCACCACAAAAGGTCATAAAGCTCTGATTTATGTTTCGGAACACAGTTTTTACATGAGAATAAATAATATAAAAAGAGGGATATTCACCTCCTACATACAAACAAGAACACAGTATCAAAATGCTATGCACCACAGAGCACTAGATTAAAGCCCTTGATAAACAAAGCCTTCCACAGGAGTCAGTGTAGTGGGCAAACTGCTCTGAGCTACAGTATACAAAGGCTATGTGCTAACTACAGGTCCACCACAAACAGATTTGGACTTTATCATTCATGATGACAAATGAATTGCACTCACAGTCTCATGTAAAATACAAGAAAATAGTGGTGCAGGGTATTACCCTACTTTGCAGTAAGCATATTTCTTTGTTGATCAAGGAAGAGATTTACACCATCTATTACATGCGGTAAAGGTAATGCTTTCTGAAGCATGAAACATCAGCCTGAAACAGAAGATCTAAGTGTAGTTTGCATTTGGTAGAAAGTGCTAATAAAAGACATCTCAACCAATCACCCTTTACTAACACCAGCCCTGCAGGTTTAAGCATACCTGAGCAACAGATTGATGAAGGTTATTGTAACAAAAGGAATGGAAAGGCTCTGCAGCACATGGAGCATTCACAGAAAACTATGTGAAGCAAGATTGCCTCTTCTAGTCTTCAATATGGTCCATATCTCTTCCAAACATGATCCATTCACACTGTATGCAGCTTGCACTTCCAAAATGTAAGTCCACTTAAGCTAGGACACCTTGCACACAATCAGTTTCGTAACAAAAAACAGCAGTGACCAATCATGATGCATTTCTTACCAAAAAAACAGCTGAATTCTCACAAAGCTGGTAAAAGGGAGACCACAGCAGAGTGAGCTTCACCCATCTTCCCATACAGCTGAACCACTAAAATCATGAAGTATTAACAGGCGAGTAATTCTGTATCTGCCCTCAGAACACTGAGTCTATGTCTCTCTGAAACTGCATTTTGAAGTAGTGATTATGACGAGTCTTTGTTTGTTCTCCTTTTTTCCTAACCCCTCAAAGAAGTTTATAGTCAGTTTTGAAATTAGGCTTCAAAAAGACAAATACTTCAAGACACTAGCCACTAGCTAAAGGATTTTTTTTTTTTTTTTTTACTTTTTAGAAGTATTTTTAAGAGTCTGAAAATTTATCCTATTAAGACAAACTACCTTTGACAATGACATGCTGACATGCACAAGAGACCAACAGTTTATCAGAAATGTAACTGATTTAAAATTTAACTATTCCTTAATTGAAAAAAAAAAAAACCCACAACCACCAAACACATTCTTGAGCATCTTTATTCACATCAGTCCACCACTCTTCCAATCTTTCTGCCCAACAAACCAGAGTACAAAAAAAAAAAAAAAAAAAAAGGTAGAGAGGAGTCCTCCTAGAGAGAGAAGTACCTTCAATATCCACAAAAAAAAAAAAAACGAGAAAAAAAAACAGTCATCCTCAAAAGTTGTTAAATTGTTATACTGAGTTGTGCTTTTGTTGAACTATCATTCTGGCAATGGCATTTTTGTGAGCTGAGAGTCCATCTACAATAAACAGCTCAAACCACAAGTACTGAAACTCAGCATTTCTGAATATTTAACCATCCCAAAACATGAAGCAGTAAATAATGCCAAGTCAGTCAGTCTTGCAGCAAGAAGAGAAACAGGAGCTAAATATATTTCCCAACAAACAATTTCTTTAGCCACTGATGTCATTTTACAGCTTTGCTGTCTTTAATAACTTTTGATGCCAGGTTACTGAATTGTGCCAGCTGTTGAGAAATCAGCTTTCATTTTTTCCTCATTACAAGCAGTGCTGTGTTAGCAGCCAAATATTTGAAATTTTTAAATGTTAAAATTTACCGATGGTGAAAAGAATTGTTCCAACTTCACAAAAAAGGTCAGACGTGTGAAGCTGTTAGAAATCATTGTTTCTTACTACTTAGAAAGGAAGGTCACATCTTAAAATACTTTATTCTGACCAATGTCTTTTTATCTCCTAGCCTCAGTGTAATATTTAATATTTTCATCTGCTGAAAACGTTCTAGAGTTCAGTTTAGTTTTATAGAAATAGTTTTTCCTGAATCCAGCAAGGAACTTATTTCAAATATATATACATACATAAATAAATACATGCACACACACACATATATATATATGTGCATGTAATGTTTCAAAGCACACATTTGCAATTAGCTTTTTTCCAGTTCTTATCGTGAGATTATAGCAATTCTTACAATTTCACAAGTAACATGGATTTGCACTTAACCTGCTGTGGTCACTCAGGACACAGGCTAAGTGTGGGGGCAATGGAAATGGAAGAGGGTTCAACAAATAAAAACATTCATAACGCATGGGAACAGGAGAAATTCTATGACAGAAAAGGTGACCGAGTATTTTGTTGGGTTACTTTTTTAAAAGGCCAAGCAATTGTCATTATGGCCAACACCACAGCTACAAGAAATGCCTGTCAAGGAACAGCTCAGATCACTGTAACAGCTGCTGCTGTGCATCATTACCTAAATAGGTAGGTTGCTCTGAAAATAATGCCTCCTATTTATTCCCATGGAAACTAGAACAGATATACAGAACACAATAATATTTTGATAGATCAAATTCTCAGCTACAAAGTACTATTTTTTCAGTATAGCCACCACCATCTATGCATTTTCATCAACAACAAACAAGGGCCTGCATGCTGCTCTCCCCAAAACCCGCATGGCCATTCAGAGCATCGCTTGTCTCTTGTACTGCTGTTGCTACTGCTGAAACACACCACCCTCTGCCTCACTGTGTTCATATCCACTGTTTGGTCCTTGTAAACGTTCAGCAAGCAACACTGAATGGCAATAGATGCAATTTTACCCCACAGGGAAGAATTCAATTCCACATCTTTGCTTCACACGCACTTCCATGTCAGACACCATTTTGTCATTCTGCTGCCATCTGTCACACAGCAACAAAATAACAAAATATTGCAGGGAAGGTTTGACCTCTACTGCCATACCACCAACATCTGCCTCTGACATCGCGGGCCAACATAATAAAATTGGGAAAAATTACTTTCAGAGCAGCCCTCATACACACTAGCTTAAATCTACCAGTTCTGCCATTTAGAGCATCTAGACTAACAGCTGGCACTCATGCTCTTTAACTTTCAATAAACGAGGTCATTTAATGAATGAAATAATTTCTCTGCACTGTGGTCAATAGTTGAGGCCATAACTCAGATAAGCAAAGTAACGTGAGGATAAATGTGGATCATCTGTGCTTCAGCAAGCAAACTTTCGAACAATCTAATTGCTTAAACAAGGGAAAAAAATATTTTTATTTATTTTCAGTCTCTATATCAGATCTCCATCAGATCAAAATTCTAACAAGTAGGCACCTTGAACACACAACAGAAACTTTTGGAAAAACAAACAAGACATATTTAAAAAATATCACACAACACTGCTTCCTTGTCATCCAGCATCTCCTACTGCATTTTCAAGGATCTTCCATAAAACAACACAGAAGGAAGAAGGAGCATTTTTAATTCTGCTATTTATTTCCCAAAATAAGCTGCCATTTGGGATGTTTCAGAGTCTGATCAAAACCCCTCTAAACCATTTTATAGTATAAATAGACAGTGTGAGTTCAAGTAGATCCAAGATTGGAAAAGCAAGTTTCTGACAAAACAAGTCACAAGAGACATACTGGAGTTTGTACACATATCAAAAAACAATCTTCAGGTATTTACTCCATTAAAAAGACTTTCAAGTGAAAGTGTGCCTGGAACTTGCTGCCCACCTGTCATCAGAAGAAAATCCATTTTAATGCACACTTCCTAAATCTTTCACACTTGATGGGAAATGGTGCCTGTGCAGGAGGGACAATTACAACAACACTAGCTCTTCAGAGATAAAAGACATCTCATACCTACTTTAAGAAAGCAGCTTATGCCTTGCTTTCCTTCAGGGAAAAGAAATTAAAGGCTGTGAATAAGGCTACTAAAATACCCAAATCAGCAGGAACAACTTGGTGCAATTAGTGCTAATGAGACAAACCCCAGCCCATGCAACATTCCTCATCTACTCAACACAAAAAACAATCATCCTGTATTAACTACACCCACTGAATATTAATAAAGCACCAGGGGAAAGCAAAACACATCTCAGATGATCTTAATTCAGGTGACAGAATCAAAAGAATATTTTCTGGTAAGCACAGCTTTAGCTTTAGGATCAAAACCAAAGTTATTGACAGCAGCCATCAAATAGATTCTATCCATCTAAGCATTAATTATTTTAAAAGGAGCTTTGGGAGTTCTCAAACATGGATGGCTTACTTAGGTGTTTAATTTCAGACACCTCAACTTGCTGTGATGCAAGTTTTGAGAGAGACCGATGCATGTTTTTCCTTGTTCACTGAACCTACCCAGAGTAGCAAGAAAAATACTTTCCAGCTTATATTTACAGTGGAGCCTGGCACAGCATATGCTATTTTTGAAAGCTAAAGTCACGTGTCTGATTGCCTCAGTACAAGCCCAGATGACTGCAAGATGATCGCCACTTTATAAACTCAAAATTATTATGTGCAAGAGGAAGATAACTATTAGGAGGTTCTCACTGTCCCACCTATGCTTCTTCTCAGCTCCTGGTTTAACATCAGTCCTAGTGTGGTTTTACCACTGATAGGCTGTCATAGAATAGATGCCACCAAGCATCACACTCAGACTGAGTCCACAGTGCACGTGATTTCAACAAATAATCATTGATGCAAGGTCACCTCTAGTTTTCCAGTGTATGTATTTCACCTATGTGACTGAGATAACAGATGATTACTGCTTGGACTGTTTGGTGCTCATCTACTCTCACGCATTCCTGTTTTGAACAGGGTATTACTATTATTCCATATAACAGCACAATCAAAAGGATTTTAAATCTAGATGCAGGCACAACACATGAAACTGAAAGGTAGATCTATCATTGTTGAAGGAAAATAAAATTGTCTTAATATTTCTTCAGAGGGTGAAGGTTTATTCCACAATTACATTTCTCAACAGAAACTTGATTTCACTGTCTTTGCAGCTGGTAAACATATTGCACAGCAGTTAAACTTACAACAAATGGAAGGTAAATTAAGATTGCTCTCACTAAGAAGTGATACAGTTCTTGCTGTGAAGGAGTTCCAGTCTCTTGAAAATATGAAATACTGATTCTGAATACTTCATCTAATTCCTCAAATATTCTCTGTCCCACTTTCCCTTAAGGCACATCATTCTTCCATGCATTTTCTGTTGGCTATGACCTCCCCACATTTCTCACTGCGTCAGAAATTACATAAATATGCTTTAGCTATCTTCCTTTATTTACCTCTCCAAATTGCTTATGGTTTGCTACTTTCTTTGGGTCTTTCTTGTTGTTCTTGTTTTAAACTGCTAGAAGATTTTCATCTGGTTCATGTCACACGTGAATAATTAAACTACAGAATTGACAGAGAACTGTCCCCTCTAGAATTCTCCTTAGGAGTATCAAGATGACCATATTTCCTTAGCTTCCTAATTACTTGTCTTCAAAAGCTCACAAAGCGCAACACTTCCTACAGGAAAACATAAATAACATAAAAATCAGTTTATAAAACCCAACTTACATTACATTTTGCAGAACTCTATTATTTAGACTAACAAAAATCTATATTATGTTATTGAAGGAATTCCTTCTCCACACTGCTAGGTAACTGAGGAGCCCCACAAGACTAAGGTCAGCAGCATGGGCTATTTTCCAGGATCATGCCCTTTAGGAGACGTTCCATTTTATGTGCAAAGACACATCAATAGTTCCATGGTTGAACATCTTTCTTGGAGCTAGCTCAAACTGCTCATGGCAATAAACTTTGCATCCTACCATGTTATTTGTTACTGCTGCTTAAGAAAAATCTAGCCAATGTGGAAAAGGGTGGAAGATTCACAAGGCTGAAGTTTGTGCTAACTGCCACAATTCTGTTGCAAGTGAATTCTCAGAGAGCAGATCCTGAAGCCTGCCAATTCCTCTAAAATCCACCAGACCACTCTTAGTACATAAAACAAAGTAAGAAACAAGAGAAGCAATTAAGTCAGTTTAAAAAAAAAAAAAACAAAAAAAAACACAGTGATAGTGAAATTCCTCTGTCCCAGGGAGATTTATACCCTCACTGAAACCTTTCCTTAGCATTTAGGGGTACTTTACTACTTCTGTTGAGATTTCAGATGTACGCTAAAGATTGTACACTGAGATGCAACCATATACAGTGAAAAAAACAAACAAGATCACAGCTGTTCTTCCAATGAGGACATGTGGGTAAGACTTGGAACCATGGGTCCCAATTACTGTTTGTAATTTTGATTAACCAGTCATCCGATAAATGCAGGGCAAACTACTGTCGTTCACAAAAAGGGAATCAAAGTAAGAAAGAATTCTAAAGTGTTCAACACTTCCATCACAAGTTCAGTCTTCAGCATTCTTAAAACGTGTCTAGGATGCTCAGCAAGCTTAGAGTAAAAAAGCTCATCAGTTGGTTTAAATGCAGGACATGCACCTTGCGCTGGAGGAAGTAACATGGTCTATATTTCCACTCATAAGCTGTAACAATGAGAAATAATTAGTCCTCAGTACATAGTGCTTCTTTTGCTGCTACTTTCAATCATGATTTGCAAGTGTTGTCTTATCATTAAATTAACACTATGTGCAGCATGCCAAATGTGCACACATGGCAATGCAGAATTTACAACAGCTTTGAGCAGTCTGAACAATTATGAGATGAAGTGCTGATTATGTTTTACTGTAATTGCTCTTTCTAGCAAATGCTTCAGCAAACTGCAGTGGTGCGATTACAATATGTTGATGATCAAGTATTTTGCACTAGTCCTACACTTCAGGAAGTTTAATCAAATCTTCATTTGTTCTATAAGAAAAAAGGATAATGATTACTTCCCTCCCTTCTTCCACTTCAATATCCAATCACCCATTTACCCCCTTCAAGAGTTCTAAACTGAGATTTTAAAATAAACAAACAAACAAATTAGGCCTGCACATCTTTCTTTCCTTGCCCCCTCCCCCCCACGCACATCTTCAGCTCTCTGCAGGCCCTATGTGAAGTAACTAATGGGCATTCCCACAAAGAGCTACATTCATTGTAAAACAACAGTAAGCAAATCCAAGTAACTCCACTGAAAACACTTCAATACCTTCTGTGATTAAGACAGGCCTATAACATGTAGCAATCCTTTATCTCAGCAGCGTTCTGGACCTTCATTAGTTGATGACATGGTTGGTGCCCTGTGCCTTTCAGTGTTCATGAAACACTTTATCAATGCCATTAATTACATGCCAAAGCATTCAAGTTAGCTCTGAAGTGGTCAGACAGTTGGACAACTTTGTAGACCCCTTCCAAATACACTCTTCTGTTCTATATACTTCCTCTTTTTGCATCCCTGCATTGCCTCAGTCTGAATCACATGGATGAGTTCAGTTATGCTGCACCACATTTCAATTTACAGATCCCTTCACTGAAGGGAAGGACTTGATATTTGTATCAAGTCTGGTTGGACTAGGAAAGGCTGGATCTAATTCTATGTTTATTAGTTTGTCAACAAATAATAAAATTTGATGCCAATTTGAATGTGCACTTTTAAAGAACAGATGGCAGACTAACCAGAATACTTCTGATTTTTAAGTCTGAGCTGAACATTGTCACATACTGCTTTTCAAGATCTTCAGTCTAGATCAGCTTATACAAAACAATTTATATGCATCAGTTTACCATATGGATCGATCACAGCTGCAGTTCTATGCTGAACCATAAACACTCAAAATCTACTTTTTTCCTCCCTCAAGCATAAAATTCCAGCATCTACATCACAATTCCACTGCAATGCAATGTTTAATTACATAGAAAGGAAGGAGGCTCATTCATTACACATTCATTACAGTGCAATACATTCAAGCAAGTTTCATAAATATTTCTCAGGAAAACAGCAGCAAGGAATACCTAGAAGTAATATATAATAAAATCATATTTGTACTCAAATGCATGAAAGAATAAATTACTTGAATTCTTCACATGCATCACTTCAGTTTTACAAAGGCAGTAGTCTATTTCCTTCCAATTCATCACCAGAACTAGGACAAATGTTTTCAGACAACTGTTAATTTAGTTTTACATTAGAAAGGTTATTTTCTTTTTCTAAAAAGAGTTATTTTTAAAAGCCTAGGTCACAGAAGGGGAAAAAATAAAAAAAAAAAAAAAAAAACCTTTGCTTAAATCCTCCTTCAAACAAATATGTAACTGCAAATTGGTATTATAATAAATTACTAAAAAAAAAAAAAATCAACTAAAGTCTCAGTTTCATAAAACCTCAAAACATATGCAAATCATCTTCATTATGTAGTTGTGCCAGAACGTTATAGACTTAGAGCTCAGCTGCTAAAAAGAACTAGGCTCTTCAAAGTCAGTCTTCCACCAGACATCATTTCTATATATTATATGCACAAGTATGTCAGAAATAGCTACCTATGACATATTTGCCTGAATTATTTGGTCTTTTTATCAGATGAATTCCTGCTGCACCTGTTTAGCAATGTTTTTTCAGGTCATATGTTGTCAAAACAGGTTCTTCTATGTCAAAATGAGTATACCATAACGATTCAGGAGAAAGGTGAATCAATATTTACTTGAAATTTGTTGTATATGTGTCCTCAAACCATCAGGATTTCTCTATATTTGGAAGTACTGGTTTATACAAGCTTTTTATGTGACACAGAGTCCAAAAGAGAAGTCTCTTTTGGCTGAAGTTGTTTGAAATGAAATATATCAACATTCAACAGAAATCTCGGTATTCACAGCAGTGCTTTCTGTTATGGAATTTCATACATCAAGTTTACTCTTGATATTCCTCTTCCTATGACAACAACAGACAAAGGTAGTCTCTTCATTCATGACTTCCAAATCCCAAAGCAAAAGCACCAATAATCTAAGGAAATTCCACAAGGTGTTTCCAGCAAACATCTGATTTTGACAGTCCAAGAAGATGCAGGAAAGATACCTCCAAAAACCAACAGAATGAAAACCAACACAATGCTTCAAGTACCAAAGAATGGCCTACAGATAGCCTCCTGCTCATTTAAATCACAAATTGATAGGTAGTTAACATGACTCCAGTCCTGTCTCTAACCTAAAATTCAGAGAACAGTCCATCAACGGTTTGTCATTTATTCACAGCAGTCTTATTTACTTGGTAAAAGACAAGAGTCAGAAGAAGAAAAAAAATACTTTTCTATCAGTTCTGTCAGTTGCTCCTCGTGATGGGAAATGTTGGAATAAAATTTACTGGGTCTGTTTTGTTTGTTTTTACCTCTACTTCTCATATTATAGTAGGAAAATCAAAGAACACTGATTGCTACTTATTAAAATTCCTCTCAGCTGTGAAATGCAGTGGTTGAAAATAGTGAAATACAGTGGTTTAATTACCATTGCAAACTCCAGATTATCTAATGGAGGGCTTTTTGAGCCAAGATGATAGATACACACATAAGCAGCAGCAATATTCACATTCTTATCACATTCTTATCTTTGTCTGGCGTGGCACAAAGCAGATGTGCAACAGCAGCTTCAGGTAGTTTACACTCTTACAGTACATATGAACTCAAGAACATTCCTGGTACAGTTTGCAAGTAAACATTTTCAGGGCTGGCTCCAATTCTCTATCACAATTACACAAGTAATCCCATATCTGATTCTGGGTTGGCATACTGACCTGCCAGAGCTGAGAAGTAATAAGTTTTTCCACTCCCAGACCACGTCCTAGGTTACAGTTTCTTGTATATCTACTATTATCATATTTGAGTTACCATTGAAGTAGCTGCCATTGATTATTTACATAAAGGGAAAGTCTCCCTTCACTATCACCTATTCTAGCCTTCTTATGGCCAAAAGTTACTTTAGAAAAAGGGTAATACTGACATGAAAGAAACAGACTATTTCAATCCATACCTAATGATCTACTTCCCTAGTAAGTCTGGATCACACGCTCAGTCCAGTGGATGCCAAAAACAACAAAAACTTGTTCCTGATTTATTCCTGAAACTCTCTTAAAGCATACCTTGTGAACTGAGAGCAGCAAAAATAAATGCTTAGATTGACAGGTTCAGATCTTCTAGATTTTCATTTGAATTTTTACTATTTTTAATGGATAATTGTACACATCTCCTCTAAAGTCACATATAACAGCCTTCTCCTATTCGACTTTGGTTATTTAAGCTAGCAGCCCGGTGTTGTTAAAGCACTTGCATGCTTTTATAATAAAAATCAATAACGTAAGCTTCATCCCTGGCACAATTATTATAGACAATGTTCACAGATGCGTAGAGACTTTGCTACACATAGATTAGACATATTTCCAAAGCAAATGACCGTAGGTAGTGGACAATTACAAGCTGTATTTGCAATATCTGTCTCATTTTGCTGTATTTTGTGCATCGCTGCTCTGTGCAAGAGAAGACCCACAGAGAATCATCTCTGAATTCCAATGAAGGCAACCTCATCAGGGCTGTTATACATGTAGGTAAGCAGGTTTGGATGCAGTTTGACGGAATTACATGTTCATGCACAAAAAGACTGCTCACTAGGTTCTCAAAAATTGTGACTTTTGAAGGATAATATACAATTTTTTTGTTACAGTAGTAACAAAAAGCATGAAAGGAAAAAAAATGGTCAATTCAAGTCTAATGGGGCTATTGTTGCTACTGGTAAAAAAAAGCGAGAAGGAAGAGTGGAGGAAGACTCAGAAGACAGCCTGTTCTTCTGCCACCCAGCACTCTGTCTTCTTAAATACAAGAGCAGAAAGAAAGACTTTCTCCTCAGCATCCCACAGATACATCAATTTCATACTGATTGTCTTCCTTTTTGCCCTGGTACAAGACCTTACTGCAAGTAGTTTTCAGGAAAAATAAATACTGAAATTCATAACTGAACTTGCTACCTCACTCTTCCCTTCTACCAAAAACGCAGTAACCTGCTCCTGAAACAGATCATGTTTTCTTGTAAACCAAAGAGAGAGAACTCTTCAAACCAAACTGCTTTTAACTTCACACTACCAAAACTAATTCATATTTATTTTGCCCTTAATAAACTTCAGAATACTGTAGGACATTCTGTGAATACAAAGTATATTATATTACTGGAGGGTGACCTCTCCAATCACCAGTCGCTTGCATTAATTCTCACACTGCAACAAAACTTTTAACTCGAAGTCAAAACAGTAACTGTGCATTTACAGCTGACAGACTCTTCTTCATATTGGTGGAGAACTTCACTAACAAAATATCCTATGAATATGCATTATTGAGATTATTACTATTTGCAAATTTCAAAAGAGATAGCACAGACTACAGAAACTACTGAATTATTTTATGACTTGCATATCCCTCTGTACAGGATTTCTGCACAGGTATAACCCCCAAGGAAGAAATGTCAGTCTGAGGTATAGAAGATCTAAAGAAAAAAAGCATACACATTAAGAATGTAATTCTGAATCTGCTAAGTACTTCAAACACTTATTACCACTAGGGCTTTCATAGTACATTTTTTTTTTAATTATCCATCTTAAAGAAATAATGAAATATTTGTTTTAGAAAGTGCAATCCAGCAGTTTAATTTAAATTCACTCATTTTGTCATCCCAGCAGATTTCTAATGCCTAATATTCCCACTTTTTGTTTCCTAAAATATGGCACAGATTACTAAACAGAACCCTCCAAAAGAGAAGCCTTTTACACATAATATTTCCTACAAACTCTACTAGGCTGATTTGTCTATATGCCTTTTCCCCACCTTCTCAGCTTTACAGCTATCAAATTATACCTGCACTACCAAGCACACAACCCTAATTGTCTCAAGCCTCATACTCAACATTCAGGAAGAACCCTGGCAATACAAGCCAAAGGAAGTCCTCTCCTTCCCTGCAGACATCACCTCTAGCCTCAAACACAGTGGTGCGACGTGCTCCCAAAGCGTCCCACATAACTTAGTGACAAAGCACAGAAATGATTGCCTAGTTGCACAGATATGCTTGAACCTTCCTAACCCACAGAAATACAAATGTATGATACCTTGTACCCAATCCAAGGTACATACATTCCAGTTGATATTATGTGTAGTCAAAAGGATAGCATGAACTTGCTCTGTTCCCGGTAACGTGTCTACATCAGATGATTTAAAAACCTGAGAGCAATCTGAAGCAAATCACTGTAGTCATAGAACACACACAGTGGACGTGAATTAGCTAACAAGTATTTTGAAGATTTAGCATGTCTGTAACTATACATGTGGTTTTCCTTCACCAGTTATCCAAACACTTGATATAAATACCTGCAACCAGCGGCATCACTTCCACATACTTCAGGCAGGGAAAGGCAGATTCTAAATGTCCTCCAAAGAAACTGGCAGGACGCCACTGGGGATTAGAGCAGGAGGATATTCCTTAAACTAAAGGCATTTCAGATGGGCATTTTCTGTCTTCACTTCAAAGAAAGGTGAGCCATCTGAAATGCAGGTTCCTTCCAAAAGCATATGTGAATTCCCAAGGCATTGCTGATAGACAGATATCTATCAAGGTTAAAATACAATCTGTTACAGATTGAAAGCCAGGGTCCCAAGCAAGCACCTTTTACAGGAGCAAGGAGTGCTACACACGCAAGAAAGAGCATGTGAGGGCTCCCCAGATAGCTCTGCACCAGACAGGGACTCTCTTTCTTCACTAGGGAGAGATGTTTGTAGGCTCAGGCAGTCCTGCTTATCCCTGCTGGAGCCGTACTGCAGCTGTGCCCTGCTGACCCATACCCACAGACATACTTCGGGCTTGCCTAGTCACTAGGAATGCGTTCAGCAGCTGGGCCTCAGCCCACCCCTCAGTGAGGCCACTGCTGCTCCCCACCTGCCATCAGTCAGCTCCCACAAGAAGCTGCTGGCCCCTGCTGCCCCCAGAAAAAGACCACCACACAACCTGAAAGCTATTTCTTCTTTTGCCTCAAAATCAGCTTAGGGACATAAGAGTCAGCCCAGCGAGGCATCCTGCAGCATACTTCTAAAGACACCTACCCCTGGAAGCCAGGGTTCCTCTGAGGTTTTATCACTCTCACACTGATAAAGCCTGAGGACCAATTCAGTGTAAGAGGAGTCAAAAGAAACGGCAAGCAAGGCAAGGATAACACCGAGCCAAAGCATGCCTTAATGAGAACGAATGGAAAATTAATATGGGTGCAGGATAATCTTAACATATCTGCATGGATTTGAAAGCTATTATTTCGACCTCTGATATTATTTACTCCCTGACCTAAACCACCACTGCAGCACAAATTATGCCCACAGTAGCAAATAAATACAAAACTTTTGGTTCAACAAATATCAAGGCAAACTAAAGCAAGGCCTAATAGATGACTAGGAAAAGGAGATAAACAAAACAGGCAAAAATGAGAAATGTGTGTCTGATGTCTGTACTTGTAAATCCCAAATGAATCACTAAATCTTGAACAACCACTACCACCACCTGACAACAAATCAAAGCATGTAACTATTACTATCTACCTAGGTCATTTTAGAGGATCCTAAATATATTATTTCAGTGAACACATCCTTGCGTTTCTCTGAGTATTTCCCTATAGGACAAGTTTAAGGTGTAAGCTAATACAAACTCATCACCAAATTAGGCTGATTTTCTGGTTGGACTAACAGGCTGTACCTAAAAAGGACTCCCAATACATAGCGCAGCCAAAAAAAAAAATATAAATAAAACTAAAATTGCATGTTGCCTTCTATAGTGCTGAAACAAAGGTTACTTCAGAAGGCATTCCAGTATAAAGGGATTAAAGGGATTAATGATTTAAAAATACAGTTTGATCTCAGCAATTATGTGAGGTACACTTTGCATGTGATAATTAGTCTGTAACTGCAATGATAATTAGGCACTTCATTATTTCAATACAGCTTATGTTGAAAAAGGCTGGGTACCTTTCAGCATGCTCCGATCAAGACTGTGCTTGTTAGCAAGTTTTGAAAGCAAGAACACCAGAGATCTACCAAATGAATTATCCTCCAAAGATGCAATTAAAAAAGGAAAAGTAAACATGACTAATGCAGTCATTAACATTTGTGAAAGTGCAGATAATACAGCAGTGAAATGTGCAACTTTAACGTGAGGATCTCTCACCTGTGAAACTGGATGTGCAAGGCAGCAGTATCATTAACTGACAACTTCAACTGCAACAGAAGACATACGGCCTTTTCCAGTAAGCGACAGCATGGCATTGTCTGCTTCCTGAACATACATCCCCTTATCATTAAAAAGAAGGTTTACAGTATCAGATTAGTATCATATTGTGGTATTTTACATGAATGGCAAATTGGTTGACACAAATGCAGTCAACACATAGTTATCTGACATGGGTAAGCAAGACCTGTATTAATCAGCTTATCTATAATTTTATCCTTTTTCCTTAAGTCATAAAAAACTGGGGGTGGGGGGAGAGGGGAATACATCCTGCTTCCCTAAACCTCTCATTTTATTTATATGTGATGCCAAATTTTTTCAAGATGTTACACAGGAAAAGGAAGATGACAGCAGCAATAACTTCTGCTCTAAACAGAGCGGACCATGGCCTCCACAAATGAGTAGCTGCAATACACAGAAAAGGAATTTGTGTTACAGAAAACAAACAACTAGCTTTTAAACATGAACAGAAGATTAGAGGGATTTGCATTAAGATTAAAAGATGATTCTTTTACTACTGCAACAAAATCCTAGACTTTGACATTAATACAGATTGCACTTGTAAAAAAATTATGGGCAACTCAAAAATTAAAAGCAACTCAAGGTGAAGCTTGTCAGCTCTGAATAGCTCAATATGAATATACTGAATACGGTCATTTCAGTAATTCCTACTCCAGCGCAGCTGAACAGAAGCCCACATAGTTACTTCTTTGCCAATTAAACTTTTCCACAGACTTTAGAGAAAATCATTACAAACTACATCATCACTAGAGAAAAACAAGAACTGCAGAGATGGCTACCTAACACGTGCTCTACATCTGGCAGATCTACAACTACTTCAATTACCAAAATACTTATGTATTCTGTTTTTGTTCCCCTTGCCCCGCTACAATATAAAGTTTGTCAGTAATTTGGGGCAGACTTTCTGTGGTCTATGGTTTTAAATAAAGATTTCTGCATTGAATTTAGACACGTTATGACACTTCCTAATGTGATTATATTGAAACAATTCTAAATTGCAACAGTAATAAAGTCAAACCAAAGAACTCCTTGAAGTAAGATCCTGAATGACTCTAGAAAATGTACACAGCACAGTAAAGCTGCAACTTATCCCCCAGAAGTTCCAAGGCGGTCTCCTAAGTCCAACAGAGTAAAGAAAGGAGCAATACAATAGAGGAGACAGAACCATGAGCAACTGGATGTAAGAAAGAACAACACGATTAATAAATACATCCAGAAGGAAATTTGGAAAGAAGACTAGTGAAAGAACTATAATGGATTTGGATCTTTGAGATCCATAAAGAGAACAAAGCACAGACATAGCAAGAAAAGAAATAATAAAAAACTTTGGGCAAAGGCAAGGTGCTGAGCTGAACTTGTACATTTTTCAAAGGCAGCTGATAAGATATACTGAGACCTCAACCAAAGAAATGTCCAGGTATAGAACTCCCTAGTATCATTTTTCTTCTCCTGAAAAGGGAACTCACCTTTAACAATGACTCCTAGAGTTTTAAAATCAAAACAGCTGCACCAACAGCAATAAATCAGTATTCTCTTGTGCAATTCTTTATTTATTTATTGAAGTTTTACTTCTTAATTTTGGGGGATTAAAAAAAAAAAAAGATATTCTTAATTTGTCTGTATTTTTTCTTGGTAATTGTTTCTGCATAAGAACACAGCTTCCTTAAAGAGGGAATATCAACATCTGTTTTTGTATTCAGAATCCAAATGTGAATTTTGTTACAGATCCTAGACTTCTTAAAATATTTTTGATTAAGGTTCAACTGAAACCAGAACAAAATTACAGAGTACTTCACAAGTAATGTATTCGTTACTTAAATAGATCTACACTGAAATAGGTTCTGACACAAAACAAATAGGAAAACAGAATGCAATTTGAACAGCATTTCTGGCAAAACATTTATTTACTGTACAATCTGGTGCGTACTGATATTATGAATTATTTTCATTGCTTTTGGACTGAAATATTTGGGTGAAGGGTGAAGATGTGAAATATGCTACCTGAATAAATAAGGCACGTAACACGTCAGTTTTAATTCCAGCTGCAAAAACAAAGATGTTCAACATCACTGCTGAGAGGCAAAGCCATAAAACAACATAGTGCATACCGTAGTGACACATAAGGAGAAGCTGTTAGGAAGAAAAGACACTCTACAAAAAATTTAGACCTTACTGCAAGTAAGGAATCAAGTCTGCAGTTGTGTATTTATTCTCTTTAAAAAGTACATTTTATTCTTCTCTTGGAAATTAGGTTTATGTACAGCACAGAACATCATTCTAAGTTTCTTCTTGCACTTGAAGAGATTTGGCATATTTTCAAGCAAAAGAATCATTCTGTGAAACAAAATATACAAAAGCAATAAAGCACATATCTGCCCATAGTGAAGAAGGCTGCAGGCTGCACTCCACAAAACAAAGTGTTACTTCAACAAAGATGACTGCTCAGCAATTATTCAGAGGAAAAAGATGACATCTTATCAAGTAACTTAACTACTTCTCTAAATGTTACTGAACTTTCTCCACCTTAAACATTAGTCAGAAGCACAGCAGTTCATTGCCTTGATAAAGACCCCAAAGAGCAGACTGCTGAAGGCAAGTCTGCCAAGATTCAGCACCAAGAAAGTGTCAGCGTGTATATATATTTATTACAGAAAAACAAGGAGCTATTAAAGCTCAGTATCAGCTCTAATACATGTTAATAATACTGGATGAGCCCAAACATGAATCTAAACAAAATCTGGATGAGCCCAAACAAAATCTAAACCTCCTTTGTGTAGGTAAGGCCACATGCAACTTTTCCAAAAGGACAGAACAGAAGCTGTTGCAGAACTAGAGCAGCCCAAACCACTCTGTCAGTGCCCTGGGGAGGTTGCCAGTTTGGGCTCACACCACAACCCGCCTGCCTGCAGGCTCCCACATACTCTTGCAAAGAAATGCTGGTTGTCAAACGTCAAATAATACTTTTTCCCCAGCTTGTTCTTACATAACTTAAGCAAACAAATAAGCACTATAAACAAAACCATCTTACCAAAACATCCTTTAGCATTTTAACATCTGTTCTGATACCTTCGGCTGTCACCACAGCTTTTGCTATATAAAAACCTCCCAAAAACATCAAAACAAGAAGCTATAATACTACCAAAAATTGCTAAGCAGGGTCTGTCACAGACTTTGATTTGACAGAAACATGTCCTGAGCAGTTACTAACTCTCACTCCTAAGCAAGGTATTTTATCAAAATTTTGCAACACTTGCTCAGACACTTTTGGTAGGGAAGGACTGGCTTAACTATTCTAAGCAAATAGAATTGACAAAACCAAATCCAGTAGATCACGATGGATTTAAAACCACAAAGCCTTACCCTAACTGGCATCTATCTTCTTGAAACAGTTAGGAAACAAGGCTTTAGAAGCCTTAGGAATTTACAGAAATTGTGCAAATTGAGATTCTAAAGAAAATAAATGATGAAAAATGATGAAAACAACAACCTAGATAATTAAGAACATGAACTAATGCCTGCTCAAAGTCATATCAAAAGTAGACTCCTGTTCTTGACTTTGTTATACCATCCTGCTCCCTTCTGTTAATATGCAAGCTGAGGAGCTGCTCAACCCATTCATCTCCACCACCCATCATTGAACAAAGAGTACTGTGAGCCCTCCTGTTCCTCCCTGCACGTGGGAAGGCAAGCTTCTCAGGATGCTCACTGCGTTTTTGCTAAGCACCACATGAGCTGAATGACATGGCAGCTGCTGTCACTGAAAAAAAAAAAAAAAAAAAAACACCTAAATCACAAAGGACAAAGTAGCTCTTATGAGAACGCTGTGAAAATTTCAAGATCTGAGTGCAAATCACATCATCAGTACAATATATTTTCCCAGACATAGCACATGAGAAACATCTACTGGAATCCTACCCAACACTTGTTTGGGATCCTTCCATCTCCAAGATGAAATGCATCTCTGCAACTGCACTCTTATTTAAAACATAGTCTGTGCAATCCCATAATACTTTTAAGGTAAGAGAAATGGAAATAAACCTAACTCTGAAATGCATAGTTGTAGGCTGTTTAAGGCTGCAGCACTTAATGTCTCTTTTAAGGAGAAAGACTAAGATAATAAAGCCAAGCAGACATTCTCCTTACCTGGTATTTATATATTATTTTTAATTTTATGTATTTTTCTTGCTAAGTATATAAAAGCGTTATTTAATGACAGCTATATACTGCCTACTTTATTGTGATTTGACTGGGAAAAGGTTGCTTTAAGAGTTCTGTCTGCACTACAGAAGAGGTGAAAACAGTATTTGGTATCTGTCTACATGAAACTTTTTAAAAGAGAAAGAAGTAATGGTTTGCTCTGTATTGAATATCTTACACACTGTTGTGAGCTAACTCAATACAACTAATTGCCTAGTAAGTGTTTGAAGGCTAACATCTTTGAAGTGCATGAGTTACTCTGATGATAAAGCGGATAGGAACAGTGAAGAATTCTCCATCAAACTCAGTATCCATTGCGCCTGAGCCCAAACCCAGCATAATTAGTCACATTCCTTCCTATCTGCTTTTTGATAGGTTATCAGTAAAACCCCACCAATAGTTTTCAACAAAGAATCACCTTCTTTGAATGATTAGTCAGTCGACAAAGTACTGCAGTTCAGTCTTAGCTTCACAAGCAACATGCTATGTATTGAGTTAACTTGCTCATAAAATCATTCTTATCCAACTGAGACATTAAAAATAAGGGAAATCTTAATTCATAGAATGAATGAAACCTTAAAAAAAAAAAAAACCTAACAAAGTCACAACACGCATCTCAAACTGACCATCCACTTACTCCTCTCACTTTCAGTATCCTTGTATTACATGATGACTGCACAAAGGGTTTGCTAATGCATGCTTTATCCCAACACTCCAATATTTTACTTTGCTTATTTTTTTCCCCACTAAATATCATCAATATTTCTGTTTAATTGCTGTAACAAGTATTCTTATAAAGACTGTATGTTGTTCTAACTAGTAGAGCAATGGCAGCAAAAAATATGGATACAGTCAAAAAGCCCTCCTTTTGTTCCACATTCATCTCAAAGTCAAAAGTATGCCAACCCTTTGGAACTGCACTTCTCTTCCACTGGTTTCTGTGCCTTATTTCCAAGACAACATTATCAATCAATCACTAGTTCCTAGCTACGGCAGGAATTTTCAACAGCAAGTCCTTCTGATTATGTTTCTTAGCCTACGTGCCATAATTTAGAACATAAAGCGTATAAAATAAAAAGGGAGGTTTTGAGATTAAAGCATGCAAAGAAAAGCCAGAAATTCAAATTCACTTACACTGGCACTGTAAAATAAGCTTTTACAAAATGGGTGTTTGTTATAGCAAACCTGTTGCTAGTAGTTCCAGAAATTAGTGGTGTTTTATCATAGATAAATCAGGGGTAATTGTTTTTCAGAAAAACTAAACAACAGTAGCATTCATTCCCAAGCTGGTTTTCAGAAGTGAAGAATTTACTATTTCCTACTTATATTTTAGGGTTAATCAGAAGAATAAAAATGATGTTTCCTTTGCACTACAGAAATCATATGCCCTTTACTCAGGACATACACTCCACCACAAAACTTCAGCCACAGCAGGGGCTAACTCAAATGCTCTTCAGCTCACATTCTCTTGTTGCTATCCATCAAAACCTATCTAGAAAGATAAGCAGCAGAAACCCCTACTGCAAAAACAAAGGTTGAGAGGGATGCTGAGGATTAAGACTTCAAGAGGAACAACCTGTAAGATGAAAACTTGCCTGGCAGCTGTGCTTTTAAGGTTGTTTTGCTGTTAAGCTTTGCTTTACAGGTGGTCACAACCACAGCTGACTTTGAGAAATTACGTATAAAATCAAATATGCTTTTGGTAGACAATTTTAATTAAACCTGATACAAACATGGAGAAGAAATACTTCAACTGCATTTCCCACTGCACCGTGTTTAAAATTATATGAATTCAAGAAGAGTTTGACATCATTCTGTTATATTCCTAATCAAAAAACAACATCAGGAAAAAAAAAACAGTAACACCACAAAGAAAGTATTATGGAACAGTGGGTTCTGATTATTAAAAAAGTTTTTGATTAAAAAGAATATCTGCTTTAGAGGTCAAATTTCAAAAGTTAGGACAATGTTAAACAGAACTTAAAAGATGCCTGGAAATAATCATGTGAAGATAGTTTGATAAGACAAGGCAAGCATAACAGAGACCATAAGATTTTCTTCAGCTATTTCCTGTTCTCACTGCAGTATGTACTTGCCTTAGATTAATGTAATAGTGAATGGTGTTAAACATTTCCCCTTTCTTCCATTTATCTTTCCTGTCTGAGTTTTGCTTGCTGCTTTTTTGTATAAAATTCTACAGAGCTTCCTAGACCGAAAATGCCTCTTTCTTTCACAGATCCTTTCATGGATAACATGGAATAACAACATAACAAGGAAATCTGAGTCCCTCTGCACAACAGTTTAAAAATCAATCTAGCTATGCTTTTCTTTGAACTATATAGTCTGTTCTCATTTCCGTTTGGTTAAGTACATGACATACTATGATCAAATATGCTGGAACTGTTTTAACAATGTCTCCACAGGTTTCTCTAGAAGGAAATACAACTCCATGCCTTTGTGAAAATTCTTCTTTGTCCAGAAATGCACCAGTCATTTGTCAGCTCTACAACATTTTTACTGCTTGGCTCTAAATGAAAATTATACAGCTGAAATTACTCTTCTTGCTCTAGTTACAGATGCAGGCTTCAAAAAAGAAATTTTGAGAGTTAGACTACACATTCCATAGGAGAAAAATATTTAAAACAGAAACTTCCTTTCAGGCTTGCATATCTAGTCCCAAATTAAAATACACTGTGTTTGAGTTCAGTGTTCCATTCACACACACATACACACACTCTCTTCAAAGTAGGCTACAATTTCAGCACCATACTCATGCTTAGTCTTATAATTAGTAAATACAGTTTTAAAAAGCATGAACACTCAGTTAAGGTCAGCACTGCATTGTGATGCAACAGAAGACTTCCCCTACCACAATTCCTACACACATGCACAGTTAGTACCAGGGATGTGCATTTTAAAGCAATAACACTCAGCCCTGTGGGGCTTTTGGTGTTTGTATAGCCTACAGACAACTAGATTTTTTTGTTGACTTAAATAAAAAGCAAGCAGAAGAATTTGAAGTGCTGCCTGACAAACAGGCACATACACGTAAATTTTCGTATTTGTCTGCCTGCTGTAGGGCAGATGTGTTTTACAGATATCTAGCTTCACCACACTACCATGTTATATTACTTTTGCTCTAAGTACACTGGCAGATTCTTCATCCTCCTCCAGCCCCACCTCAATTTTAAAAATAAATGACATACTACCAGTTCTCAATAGAGCTGAAAGTCAGTTGCACCACATAGGAAAGAAATTTCCTATAAGCAGTACCATACTTCCATTATTTTAACATCTTACTCACTTTGTTGATTCTAATAGCATAATGTAGTAACTATTCAAACACAGTAAAAGCATCTCTTCTTTACATCTAGCTTTATGCATTACTGGCAGATCCCCTTTAAGGCATTTAACTTCCAGTTTTAGAAGAGCTTATGGACTCATTCAAACTAACAGAAAAAGAAGTTTACATCAAGTGAGATACACACATCAAGGAATCTCTCAAAGCTAGCTAGAGATGCCAAATCAGTTGGGCCACATTCTGTGCACAGATAAATAAAGCATTTAAACACCTGAAAACACAAAATACTCCTAACTGTAATTTAAAAAAAAAAAAAATCACTTTAAGGCACTGATTATCACTCATCTTCCTCAAAAATTTTGTGGATTGACATAACAGCTTTTCAATGCTATTGGCATAATTTAAAACCTGAGCATTCAAAAACACAAGCAGTCAGATACATTGGCTCATTTAAGTAAAGCACTGTGATACACATGACCTGCTAGAGGTAAACAGGGCCCAAAGCACTGCTTTAGTTGAATTTGTACCAGTGCAGAACCACTATGGCCAGATCAATGTGGGTATCATATGGAGTACCTCCAAGCTTAGTAAAACCAAAAAAAGACAGTTGCACATAAGGACAAAATAAAAATGGTAACAGTAAGTCAGAAATTTAAAACAAACTTCCTCTAATAGACAGAAAGATTTAAAAAAAAAAAAATTAAAGTCAGAGCTGGATCAAAATCGTTTCATCTATGGGAGAAAAGAAAAAGTGACAAGGCACAGAAAAAACCCTAAAAACAACAGCATCTGATCTATAAAAACAAGCTGGTAGATTAAAAAAATAAAAAATAAAAAGAGCAAAGACAGCCCTACAGGGAAAACATTTCTAAAAAGGATTTTTATTTATTAGCTACACTTTTTTTTTTAGGCTACACATGACCAAACTGACTGCAGAAAAATTTTATATAGTGAAGACTGAAGATAGTCAAGGAAGAAATAATAGATAGCATGTTCCAGAGATTGACCAAGCAGCAAGATAGCAGTGGAAAATAGCTTTTTCATTTTAAAACTGGAGGGCATCCCAAAAAAATTCAGCCAAGAAGCATACTTAAGTAGTAGATTCTCCTTCTTGTGAAGAAAAAAAAAAAAAAAAAAACAGCAAGGCTACACTCCTGGTCAGTCATAAATTAAAAACAAAGAAAAAAAACAACAAAAAAATACTACCACATCAGTTCAGTACTGTCCTTCTGAAAATATAGAACATTTACAAAGACAAAAAATTAAAGATATAAGTTTAAATCAACTGGATAATCATCACCATCTTCCCACATATTCCCTTAGCCAACTGCTCCGGATTTTAAGAGGAGGGCTTTTCTTCCTTTCCCAGAGTAAATGCTTTGACTAGCTCTGAGTTACTTAGCATTCCCATAGAAGCACTTAATTCCACTTCAGATATTTGGTAGTACTAGTTGTGAGAATAAAGTACAGATGTCAGCTCTTGGTTAAAAATTCTTGTACCTTAAAATTCTTTCATTTGATATTTCTTCTGATAATTTAACTCATTAGCACTTAATCCCAGAAAATGGATTTAGATCTTCATATTCCTTAACATTTTCAATAACCATTTGTGAGAGTACTAAGAACCATATGGTAAGCCATACAAATTCCCCCTTCTCTTTCTTACAACACACCAAGATGGAATCAACCAACTAAAATCCAAATTCTGAATAGGTAAGAGCGTCCCTTTAGACCATATTATTCGCTGTTCGTCCTATAAAGCAATGAAACTGATTCCAACAAGTTCTTCATGATATCAGGCAAAAAATTGTCAGGAATACTAATGGTTATATACAGGAAAAAAGTTGACTCACCCAGCTAGTGATGAGGGTCTCTGGCTGTGCAGATCCAAAAGATACTCTCCCTTTCCAGGCTAGTCCTTAAGTGAGCCCAGGGAGGGGGTGTGGGAGTGACCCAGGGTCCACCTGTTCTGGTCAGGTGGGAAGCACATGTAAATTATTTGAACCTGTGCCTCCTGGGCTAGCCATACTCCTTCACCAGGTGCTCAATCGTCAGTTCAGACAATGATCGAAGAGATCCCCTACAGTCACTTTCTCAGTCCTCACTCTGAAACAGCTAAAAACAGTCTGTTCTACAGAACAACGTGGCCAGGATATGTTAAAAGACACAAAATACAACGATCTAGTTCGTTCATCAGTTTTACTACCATGGGCTCAACAGCAAGACTAGCAGCTGTGGAGAAGGCCAAACCAACAAAGCTTTCAGACAAAAGGGCAAACTAATCAGCAGATAGACACACTGCCACAAATAAGAATGAAATCAGGGAGCTAAGTACTTTCACAGTTTTCATTGGTATAATCAATAATCAAGGTAAGAGGCTGAGAAAATAGTGTAGAGGATGCCAGAAAATGCACCCTGTAATCAAGGAAATGGAAGATGTACATGAACATATCCTTAAAATACATCTCAATTTGCTTTCTCCTAGTCCTAATTAAATATACATAATATAGGAAAGTGGCAGAAACAAGCCTTTTCTGTGGTTCCAGTTATCAAATCTTCATATCTGAGCAAATCTGAAGTGACTTGTGGAAAGATATTCTAATTACATTTCCTGCTAAGGTAAAGCCTCAGAACCCATCAGTGTAACAAGCAACCAATTCTCCTCAGCTCATGTGTGGGAAGTTTGCTAAGATGTGCACTGCTTTGCAGCTATGAAGTCCAACATACTTTTGTGAATTTTCTGGATGCACACCTAGCATCACCTATTTTTATGGTGTAACATAACTTACAGCAGGCAAATAACTTGAAGAATTGTGCTTTTAAACGAAGAGCTTTCTTTGATGTTCTTTGCACACTGCATTTTAAGCAGCATTGAGAGAAGATGGTAAGAACAAAAAGAGACTCAACACACTATAGGGTAGAGTAGCCTCAAGGGTTTGATCATTAAGATTTATGTTATGGGTAGCAGACAGAATATGAAATTCCATTCTGCCAGAGAGAATAAAAACAAGATGCATGGCATCAAAATAAGGAAGATCTTTCTTAATAGTCCCACCTTTATCTGTGGATCTTTAGTCATATTCTAGTGACAGATTTTTGTTACAGATGTAACAGATTTTATTTTGACAGGAAAAAAAGGAATACGTTTAAGGTATGCTATAAAATGCAACCAAATTCTACCCTATTTCTAAGACAGCTTGATACCAAGATAAGCCAGCAATTCTTAAGTGAAATACATCAGTGTATACTTACTAGGGACATCAGTGTATACTTTTAAGCACTAACCATCATCACAACACTACTGACAACACTATATATGTATATATATATATATATAAATATTATTTCTGATCTTCACATGTGCTGTCATGACTTCAGCTGGGGAACAATATTTCTGAAAAATAGTGAATGAACTATAAAAAAAATAGTTCTGAAATACTTGGAGCTAATCACATGTTACAAGATGAATTTTCTAGATAGTTGGACACTAAGGAGTGTGATAGAAGGATGTCAGAGATGTCAAATTACAGTGCTGACATCTCCTGATGCACTACAAAAACTCACTATAAAGCAGAGTGGACAAAGGCAACATAACTGGAAGTCAACTCTGATCAACAGACCTGTATTTAGGGTAGTTGAGTCTCTCAGTGAGCTTCGTCTTACAAATATTCCATCTACTCCAGAAGGTTAAATCTACATATCAGCAAAGCATCCTAAGATACATTCTTCATTCTTCTAGCAAATCTGTTCCTTCTGTAAGCAGCTCATAAACATTTAGTGAAGCAGTAAGAAATCTAACAAGAAATGTTACAATACTGTAGTCTACTTTGAACTGACTATAAATGGAACCTTCTAAAAAGGCACAAGCAATATTAAAATGTCTTTTTTCTACCTTCTAATAACACAGAAAGAAATACAATAGTATTCTACCTCCAGAAAAGGTTCATACATGAACTTTTGTAAAAATCAAAACACCTGACATAATGAATGACAGAAAACAACAAAAGTACGTAACTACAAACTTCTGAAATCTGGACTTCAAGTCTGAGTACAATTTTAAAAACCAATTAATGTTTTGCTCAATTTAAGATACTCAAAGAATGGAAACATAGGTTGAAAATATTAGGTCAAAATATTTCAGAAATCTATGAGCTGAAAACAGCACTGCGAGAACCATCTTATATTGTGGCCACAGCACATAGTCTCGTGTCATATTACCAACCCTTCTCCTAATGAGTACTTGCCAAAGCAATTCGGTCATGGGTTACCTAGACAGATTCCAGTCTGGAGCATAACTCAACAAAGGTGCATATGATTATCAGAAAGAATAATGGGTTTTACTCAGACCTGAGCAATGGCTGTCCCTGGAGCTCTGTAATCACATCCCTGGACAAGCACCAGGCTGTAGTTAACGATTCCAGTGGTGGTGTCCAATGTGACAGGGTTATGGGCCAGCAAAGCTCCAGGGCACAGTGTATAATAAGCACCAGAAGGCAAAAAGTATTTTCTGAAAATCTCTGTGTCTCACCACAGGGAGCTGATGTTAAGAAGGCAGCTTACATGCCCCTATGTGAAAGAATAGTTTTTCACAGGAATAACCTCTGAACAAAGCCCTGCATCAAGCACACAGTGCACTCTGTAAACTGCTTTATTTTGGCCACTGCAACATATTTATTTTCTGACAGTACATTCTGTTTTAAACAGATTTTTTAAAACCTCAAATATTCAAATGTACTCAGTGCTGTGTAAGTAGCCATGGCCCACAGTTTGTAGGACAATTCATAGGATTTTTTTCTTTTTTCTCAAGATATGTTGCTCCCTTTTCTTGTAAAATTGGTCATGACAGCTTTGCTGCTTCTCCTAACACTGTAAAATACAGTAGAGAAATTAGAAAAGTGAGCTCCACTTACGTCCAAGTGTGGCATGTAATTACTGAGTGCTCACTAGGCCCTGTGAAAGTGCTGCACAGCTGTCCCTCAGAGTTACAAAGCAGATACGCCATACGAGCACAGTTATACAAGGCTCTGCACACCTCACGTCTTTCCTGCAGTCACCACATCTATTCCTGATGCCCATAATCCAGGGATTGTGCATGACAGAGCTGTCTTTTCATCACATTCTTTGCAACAAAAACAGGCTTAGTATTATAGCTATCTTTTTCTGATTTGCCAAACCTTAAGCCAAGCTTTGTATGCCTACCAAGTTACACAAGTTCTTGAAGACCACTGTGTGCTGATTTATGCAACTACACGTCTAAATTTAAACCTTTCAACTTCTTCCTAGCAATACATTTCAGACTTCAAAATTTGCTTATTCATTGTCTGGTAACTTCTTATATTGATAACCATTATTTGGTCTTGCTCACCACTACCTGTCACGGCTCTTAAGGCCATTCAGTGAGCTGAATATCTGAATTACACAGCAACACAATGGTCTTCTTTCAATATACTGGGTGGATATGGAATGGAGGTCTGGCACTTCAACCAGATAAAAGATTTATTATCTATTCTGCATAGTTTGCGTATTTGCTTCCTAACAATAGTTTAATAGTGGCATTTCCAACACTGAATTTTATTATTTCATCATGTTCTGAAAATCTTCTGCTTTGCATTCCAGAGTAACTCAAATCACAAGCTCAACTTCATACTCAAGTCTGAATATCCTCCCTCTGCTCTAAAATCCTATAACATTTTCCCATTTCGGAACTCCCTCACCCACCAACTTGCTGCAGCACAGGGAGCACTTCAGCGAGTGGCTCAAAGATGTCACCATGATCATGGCTGACAAACCACTGGAACCAGCAGTGGGGCGACATCCCCAAGCCTACTTGTGCTAATAGCAGTTGATGTCTCTCAACAAGGGTTTCTTAATGACCAACAGAATTTGCTTCTATTCAGGCAGCCTCTACATCCAAATAAGCAGATCACTGTGATCTTTCACATTGAAAGGGCAACAGCTATTATTTTCCCATGACTGTTTGAATTGAAAGCAATACAACATGCTAACACAGAATTGCTAGCGATCATTCAATGTATGACCACACAGCATTCTAATTATCTATCCATCATTCGAAATCAATCCAAGAGGTGTGCCTGCTTTTAAATGAGGTGCAAAAGTCACATATATGAGCTGCATTATAGATGTAAGTAAATAGCTAAAAGCACAGAGTTCTTCAAAGTTATTTTTGTTCAGGTTTACCCCTCCTCTCCCTGTACTTCTTATGAACTTAACCCCAATTACAAACACTTCACCTTTAAAAATCGCAGCCTGCTGAACAGATCTTAGTTTAAAACTCAGGCACAAAAAAAACTGTGAAAAAAACTTTATAGAGGTATTCTGTGCATTACTGGACTTCTCACCAGCCCACAATGCTGGGCATATTATACCCTTTGTATCGCAAGAAAAATGGAATTGAGGAAGTAAGAATCTACCCAGGTCAAAGCACTGAAGTATGGTTAAGTAAAGAAATTCAGAGATTTCTACTCTAAAGTAACTGGGGACAGAGCACATACAAAGAATAAGTCTGAATCACTGTACAGACTCAGTACTCTTTCCTGTAAGTGTGACTGCTGACCAAGGATTACAGTCTAAGCAGTGCTGAGCAAAGGAAGCTAACACTGACTGTAAGAGATTTTGGTGGAAGAATTATTAGACATTCACTCAGCTCAACCACGTCAGGCAGAAGTATGACTATTAGCTCATTTCAAACCACCATAATTATTCTGACATGCAAACATATCTTCCAACACATGCCTATACTTTCAAAAGATGTTAGCACTTAATTCCTCTGACAATATTACATTCCTATTATTCTTTTGAAAAAGATGCTGCAGTCAAGATCAGCTTTCCTTGTTTTTTAGGAATGGGTAAAGCTCAACATGTTATTTTGGCCAACGCTCAAGTGGCCTAACAATCCACTATCACACTTCTCTGTCTGGTGGTATTTTTAGTCAGCAACACATCATATATGCCTAGAAAAGATACTGAGTATAGTGTGTTCAGCACTCCTGTTCAACAAAATTCTTTCCTATAAATCTGTGTTTCAGAGTGTGACTAGTGAAAACATTTATTTACAATACTTTATAATAAAAATGTTTTTCAGCAATATATACTCATGTCAAAAATACTGAAGAAGTGCAATTCGAATTCATCAAACACAATCCATCAATAAACCATCTCAGTTAGAAATCCGATTTATTTCATGCATCAGCTGAATACTGACGGAAAAACAATACATCTGTCTGAGTACACCATTTATTTTAATGTACATAAGAAAATAGAGTAACACAATTCTAGCAAAAAACTATGTATTTGTTTACATAGATACTAAAATGTCCACTGATAGGAAATGAAGATTCCCGTTAGTTCTACTTCCTGTGTGAATCCATGAATGTATATGCCATCATAACTAAGTAACTAACAGCAAGTTACAGAATAGCAGTTAAAGTATGTTCCACAGATTTACATGCTTTTATAGATCTTATTCTGGCAAGAAGTGCACTGTTTTCAACACAAAATAGCACTCTATATTATGAAAACAGGCTTTAGTGAAACCTAAAGGTTACTGAGTCGCTACTGAGTTCATGTTGTTGCTAACATGAACGTATCACAGAACTTATCTTTAATTCAAAACTTACTAGCAAAGATTTATTCCATCTGAGTCAAGTTTCTCCTTATCAATGAGACCACAGCAAAGGTGGGGGCACAGGGCACTCACCTGCTAGGGCCTTAGTAGGAAGGGATCACTCCCTTGACCCAGTGTCTTATCTTGGACTCATTCAAATGCTTTTAGAAGTCTGTATTTCCTGTTGGTGTAAATGGGAAACTGAGTTCCCATGGAATCACTGCTTAATTCTGATGAAATTCTTTTAACCGAAGTGTTCAAGTACTACAGAATTCAAGTTCACCTCCACTGGAGGACTGAAGCTGAAAGCAGCTCCTCTAACACTTGAACCCTGACCAAAGCATTTCAATGACAGCATTACAGAAATAAAAAACTGCAAACCACCTGCTACTTTCAGGAAAACCCATGATGAAGTAAGCAATGCTCCAGGGCTTAGCACCTGGGAAATATTAGCCCAGTGAGTCTCTCTGCTTAGATAAAAACAGTTGAATGCGTTAAATCGGGCTCATCTGGAGCTGGACCATCAGCAGCAAGAAGAGTACTCTTGTATTTCTACTTCACCTTGTCAAGTGGTACCTTGAAATACATGAAATAATGGTTATTCTACTCATCTACCTCAGGGCAACATCCACAAAGGAATCATTTTCAATAACAGGAAAAGCTCAGCAACACATTACAATGAGGCTAAATTTCGAGACAGTGGTGAGAATGACTGAAATGTACATCTGAAATAAGATGTAAATAAACGCCAAGGATTTTGCTCCCAAGTGGTTATTTTGACTAAGTCAGCTTCACATAACAGATATGATTTTACAGTATCAAAAAGCTCCAAAGATTTTCAGTAACTCCCTAAGTGAACATTTTAATTATTTCTCTTATTTGAAAATGTATTTTTCCAGTAGTATCTGTATATTAATTAAACCTTAGAATTAAAAATTATAAACTCTGAATTCATATCAAAGACTCAGGAAAAATGTTCTCTTCAGGGAAGTTCTGTATCACATATTAGCTGTGTGTCATCTTGTCTCTGTGTATCCTATTTCCTGACTACAGAAAATCCATGTAATCTTCCTTCCTTTTTAACCATCAAATCATTGTATGAGAAAATTCCACAGTTTTAATAATCTTTAGTGACCAATTTACCATTGCTTTATAGTCCAGTACCATATAAATGCACCTATCATGCAACCACAGGCTACCAGGACAAGCTTTCTGAGCCTAAATACAGTCTCTCAGGACCAACAAAATGGGATAATAGACTGAAACTTGTGAAGTAAAATTTTATGTTAAGATGAGTATGGTACTCGCTATGTGGGAATGTTAGGAAAGCCATACACACACATACACACACATATAAATAAATGTACATCCTAATGATGCAAAGTTCACTGAAGGCATTCTGAAACACATCATCTGTTAAAGATGATAGGCAGTTACATATATTGCTACCCACAGTTGCTTGGGTTCCCCTCAATGTGCAAGCTGTTGTTCAAGCATTCCTTCCTTTTATCAGCTAAGGAGCATCCAGTTTCTATTATATCTATTAATGAAGAATAGATATATATAAACAAACACAAAACTACATCACTTTTCTTGACAGTGTAGTAAAACCAGGTAATTAAAATAGATTCTTCGACTTTCCCAAACTAGAGCTTTCTCTTCCAATAAAAAAAAAAAAATGCTCCTTCCATTATAATTAAAGTTTTCTCTTCATCACTGAAGAAACCATGCAAAAAAGTGTAACTACAATCTTTGTTACAAACATACTCATTCTACACCTTGATTCCATGATACTTCAAGCAGATCAGCAATGAACTCGGTAACTCTTTGGTTCTACATTAAAATAATTGGTAGCAGCAAGACAGGTAATCTCTGAATTCTGCAAGACATAGCAGTACTGAAGCTGTGCACAGATCAAACATACATGGTTACATCTGCAGTCATAGCAGTTTCATTTCCTCGATTCAAATAGCATTGCTCTTGACCCGATGATCCCTACCTTCTCATACTCAGCTGCAATAGAAGAGCTTTCCCGGTTAATTTTTCTCCCTACAGCAGTTTCACTAGGATGAAAAGATCACCTCTCCTAAGCATAACCCAAGCGATGAGATTTGCACAAAGGACTACAGGATTCTCACCTCACTTACCCTTCACTCAAGCACTGGCAATGCTGGGCACCAGCATAGATAAATATAGGGAAGAGATTTAATTTTTTTTTCCTTATATTCAGTATTTTTCCTTGTTGTTTTTTGTTTGTTTTGCTTTTTTTCAATAAGTGTAGTGAAGCTTTGGAACAGGTTGCTCAGAGAGGTGGAGATACCCATGGTCATTGCTGGGGAATTGGACAGGGTGACCTTTAAGTGTTCCTTCCAATTCCAAGGAGTCTGTGATTGTAAACACTCCAACAGCAGCTGACAGCAGTAAGATCATGGTCACCAATAAATGTTTTACTGAACCTTGTAACATCACAGATTTATATCTTCCCTTTTCCAACAGACAACTATGCATGCACAGAAAACAAGAACTTCTTTTAAAGTCCACATGCCAAGAAATGTAGAAATAAGTATTTATTTTTATTTTGAAAATACGTTCTTGCTTATTTTTGAAGACTGTTATTTCAAATACTAATTCTTTTATTCCAAACCATTTGTTTTTCTTATTTAGACTAAATTGCCAATCTTCTTTGGAACACGTTTCTAAACTCACTGAGCTCGCCTGTGGGCTACAAATCAGTGAGAGACAAAAATTTCTTTCACCTTACTCTCTGAAATTTACAGCTGCTTCTCCAGGAAAACTTGAAACGCTGTATGATAAATGGTTCATGACTTAATGGCATTTTAACATACCACAAGAGTTCAAGCTGAAGGGTTGAAGCACTGCTGAGCCAGTCCATGGTTGCATTAAAGATTTAGCAATTCAAAGCTGTAAACCATACTTTATTCATTTCTCAGTCATAAGTTAAGTATCGATGCCTGAGCTCTAAAGCTAATAATTTTCATTTTATAGTCTGAGCTGTTTATTTGTTGCTTACATGTAAAATTGCAATCAAACCCATTTCAGAAAGTTCAAAGAAGTGGAATAAAACAGTGCTCAGTATTCTGCGTTTCAAGACGAGTTTCAAATATCAGCGTATTTCCTGGTGAAGCTGAAATCCTTCCTGCCTCTCACAAGGAGTGCATTTTGCTTTGTTTCGAGACCAATCCATCCTCCATTTGAGCAAAACACCAATATAGAAACATATAATAAGAATGAACACTCGTGAGACTGTGATCCTGCTAACTAGCTACGAAATAGGCAGGTCATCACTGAAAACATACAAATGGTCTGGGAGCCATGCACACATCTCCAATCCTCCTCTTGTTATGAGCAGTTAAATAAATAAATAAACAGAACAAGAAACTAAGTGTCTGTGCTAATCTACCTCTTGTACCACTTAGCTGTCTTCTCAACATTAATACAGCCACTATTCCCAAATCAGTTATTAGCAAGACAAACCTACTGATACTCCCAATAGCAAAGGTAAAGGCTGTTTTGTTGTTGTTGTTTATATATCACACATTTTCACTATTTCACTATCACAGTTAAAAATTAAAAAATAAAAAATAAAAAAAGCACAATTAACTTCCTCTACCCAGAAAGGTTATCAGCACAGAGACAAAAGAAAGTAGCCTGATCCTCTGATACTCCCCCATGAAAGAGTGTAACAGTTTCTTACTGTACTCGAGCAGCCACCCCAGGAGCAGGGCAGTGCTGAAGTACAGGGCTGCTCCTGCCAGGAGCAACAGGCAGCTGGGGCAGCTGCGTGGGCTGCCATCCCATAACCCTTAGAACAACTTGCAGTGAAAAATTCAGGCCTGAAACAGAAGGGTAAAAGAGCACTTACAAATTTGGTTCTGCCCAGAGGCAAAAACGATGGGACAGAAATAAGAGAGAAAACCAGGCCTGAATACTAATGCAGCTATGGTAATGGAATATGCCCGGGCAGGAGTGCTGCTAAAAATAGCTGTTATCTTCTGAATATGAGTTCAGATTTGACCATGAAAATCACTGAGCAGAAATCCAGCTGTGTTTTTGAAGAAAGCTTCACCGGTATCATAACAAAAATACTATAAACTGAGGAAGAATCAAAAAGATCAATACACACCATGGCTTTTTTTGTGTTTTGTTTTTGCTTTTTTGCATCGCCACTGGTCTCTAATTCTTTCAGTTATGGTGTAACTGCAAAAAGACAAAAAGAAATAATAAAACATGATAAAAGTCAAGGGACTCTTAGTAGCAGCTCATTTTGCATTATCTTTATCATAACATGCTGGGAAAGCAGACCATTAATACTCCGCAAATAGGACGGGGTGCTGTTTTATTACAGGATGCTGTTCTAATTGTCCTTGCTGCTGGAGTGATCATTCATACTGAAGAGCACTTAGCCCAAGACTAAATAAGAGGCTGTTGCTCTACCAAGAGCTGTGAAAGGTTTCCTTAATGTGTTTCTTTTAAATAAAGTACTTTGAGGAGCTAATGTGAAGCAGATGTTTCCGAATTACCTCAGAGAACAGAAGACGACCTATTTCATCATCACGTAGAGTAAGATATTACCCAAGGCAAATGCTGGCAATAAAATTTTCCCACAGGATTCCTGTTGCTATTAGGAATATTATCTTACCCTAAATATAAATGAAGTACACAATTTGCTAGGAGGCAATAGCAAAGGCAGAAAAGCACTTTGTTAAAACCAACAGGCTTCCTACATAGTTTGCAAGCCGCAATGGCTTCCATAACTTCTTCAACAATTCCCTTAAGTCCAACAGTTCCCAAACTGAAAAATAATTTTATTCTTTTATTTCCCAAGAGACATGGTCGGCTGTGATCTTAGTCATTCCAAGGTCTTGTAAACACATCTTATTCCACATATTCTTCAAGTCTCTTAACTTTCCTGAGCTATGATTAAATCCGGTACATTATTTAGTCCAATTAACTAAGCTATTTTTGAGGTTGAATTCTGTGGGGAAATCCAGTAAGAATTTCAGGTCTGGACAGGTTGATGAGAAGGACAAGACCATGGGAAGTCTAAGCCAGCATTTCTATATGAGCACTTCTCTTAAGGACCCAAATTCTTTGTCATAAGATGGCAGCTCCAGACGTGGGCACTACCAAACCAGCCAGCTGTTCCATAACAGCTCCAATAAATCCTGTTGAAAAATTCTCTGCAGGAGAAACTGATCCTCCCTTCCTAGCTGTAGTGCAGTCAGAATTCAAACCCAGATGGAGCTGCTCCTGCACTCACAGAGGGGGGCAGCAGGCACCTCCATGCACAGCAAGGTGACACCACAGCCACCACATCACACGCTGCTCAGGCATCAGGGGGCAGCTCAGGATAAGTCCCAGCCAAGCTGGGGAGACAATTACCTCATGCTTCTTTCCATTTATGTTGAGCACGTCTGATGCAGCAGGCAACCAGACCAAGTAATTATCCTTTAAAAAGGGACGAGGCATAGCAGAGAATTAATACATGGTGTATATAAATCATCCTTTATCATTTTTATTTCATACCCAATAATCTCTAAACAGTCAACAGTAACTTTCGCAATGTCACAGAGGATCTATGAAACTCTTCCTCAAGGACAATGCTTCTCATGAGGCTGTGACTGTATGCTTGTCGCGAGTCCAACACTGGGATGTTGATTTGGGATGGAGAGCTCTAGTATATGCTCATTTGAAGCAGAAACTGCAATTCACTTAGAAAATAGCTGTTTAGAAAAGCATACAGTGAGTAGCAAGGCTACAAGTGAACCACAGAGCATAACATCCACCAATATAAAACGTGTAATGGAGACATATACTGAGTACTGATGTTTCCCAGGAATCAGAAATACGCCTGCTTGAGCACTTAGCTCATTAGTTTGCTTTTCCAGTTACTTGAAAATATAATCTGAGTGGATTCTGATCCTCAAAGCCATCAAAGTCAGCATAAGCATTCAAGTCTGTAAAAGATTTCTTGAGGGACTTAAAACATACAAAAACATAATTGGAGAACTAGATCAGAAAACCATTTCTCCCTTTTCTAAATGACTTCAGAAATATTTATTATTAATATGGCTCAAATATGTCAATGTTCTATGTCCGTAAAACATGAAAAAATATCAGTCATTATGGAGTAAAGAGAGCATGCAAGAATGATGTGCTACTGTCAGGTAACTATTTATGATGCAATGTTCTATTCCACAATTTCTAGGATATTCATGCAACATAGAAGAATATTCCTGCCGTGTAACTACAGAAAAGATTATTTAAAGTTCACAAATTTGTTTTTATGCATCTTGGCTTGTTTGAAACCAACAAATTCAGTTTTTTCTTTTAGACACTTTTCCAGCTAAAAATATGAAAAACAAAGTGACATTTCTATTCTGAGATTAATGACTACATATTTTTGAACACGCAATTCTGAATTTTAATAGGAATATTTCAAAGCATTATTTATAAGTGCATAGTCATTTAAAATTCTCCCTCGCTCCTGTCCTACAGCAAAGGAAAGCCATAATGTCAAGAAGCTATTCTGCACTTCTAATAAAGAGGTATTTCCATATTAAAAATCCAGGGAACATCAGCATTTACTACAGTTGCAGTAAAACATGTGGTTTCAAGGGAATATTTAAATTATAGTAGGAAATCAGCAAACAAGTTGCATGAGAACTAAGATAAAAGCTTTCTATGAACAATGACAGGTGTTTATTATGACAATCTGCAGTCTCATTGCACTTGCAAACATGGATGTAGCTGAAGATCCAACAGAATTTTATGAGGAGCACTAATTGATGGGGAAAAAAATTGCTTAAACTTTATATATAAACATCTACTTATTGCACAGCTTATGAAATACCTGCATTTACTGTGCTCCTCCAGGCGTCTTTTAAAACTCTATAAGCCTTTGAAATGGGAGTAATAGAAAGGGATTTCTCTTTAAGGCTTAAAAGGTGTCAGCATGCAGACACAAACGTACTACTTCTTCATTTTGAGGTCCTAACAAAAACAATTCTCTCCATAGAATCAAGAAATAGAACATCTACTCCACACAAAGTCACTCACTTGATGATTTCAGTAATGATTATTAGGTGATGTAAGTTTTTATGTCCTTATAGACTGATTCAGTATTTTAGCCTGAATAAAGCTGAATGCGTGGCTTCCACAGTCAAGTGGAACAGTAAATTATTTCATAGATAAGGTCAAACAAAACTTTTACTTTAGAATTTGATTATTCAAAATACACCCAAAAAAGCGTATGCATTGACATTGCCTTTGGAGCTGCTGTTCTACCTCAGAAACAAATTCTTAAGTAAGAGGACACTTATTACACAATATGGGCCATCTAATTTGGAATTGATGCTATGGCACCATCACTGACACTGCTATTTGTTCAAGAAATTCCTAGCAGGAAAATCATCATTTTTACATGGTTTTCTGGTCCTGCGTGGTTGAAATTACATGACATTGCAATCACTCACTCAAAAAAAAAAAAAAAAAAAAAAAAAAAAAAAAAAAAGGGAGATCACAAGCTGATCTTTCATTGCTGGTTTCTACTACCATCATTCCATGTTTCTGACATTGTGGGCCAAAATAATAAAACAGAAGGTAAGGCACTACTTTCAGAGAAGCCCTTGTACAAAGTTTTCAGAAGTCATTCATCCTTCTAATTTGTGTGTTAAATAAAACATGAAAAACACAAAAAGAACACAAACTACCAACTCCATCTCGTCATAAATTTATCTCTAATTTTATCACTGAAAAATATCTTTTTCTTCAGGAAATTTCTCACCAGTGAAGGACTTCTTTGCAACAGCAAAAGATGTAGCTTAGATAAAGCATTATGAGAATGTATTAATTTTTCCTTGTTTGGAAGCATAGTCTCAAGGCCTACTAGTATACAAACTTCCTTGGTTCCTCCTTGAGCCCTGGCTCAGAGGGAGAATGAAACCAGAAGTTTCTCCCTAATTGTCACATGAACTTGTGTATTCAACAATATAAAAGCTGGATCTTCTTGAAACTAAGCTTACTACTAAAGGGGCTCTCCAACAACTGCAGATCTGGGCGATGGTAAACAACGAGGGCAACTGGTGATGCATCTTTCTTAATCACTATCGCTATCCTCATGTAGGTAAAGGTTAGGTGCACTGCTTTGTTCTGTACTACTCATATCATTTTACTTATTATCTCACTACTTTAAACTTAAGATAAGCACACTTCTTTAACTTGGTGTCTGTGACCTTTGTGCTAACCCCATCCACTGGCAAAACACTGCATCACTGCCAGGACACAGCAGGGCAGAGGGTCTCGGTGGACAGAGCTCATTGTCATCTGTACCCGTGCTGTTAGCAGCACTCTGCTCCTGTCTGTCAAATGCTGACATCAAGGTCTTACCAGACATCTATCTAAATTAAGATATCCAAATTCATGCTGATTAATTACTTTTTTTCTTTGAATAAACAGGAGGATCATGAGTTAATTAAGGTACATATTCAATTAATGTAACTGGTGTCAGGTGCACTACATAACAGAAGCAAAGAGAAATGTTTCACTGCTTCAGGACATGTACAGTGACACGCACTGTGCTTCATGGTGCAACACAGACAGTGGTTTTATCTGTCAGTCAGCAAAATACTGCAGAAGATTTATGCGCACTCCTGCAAACCACAGTATTAAGCAGTGGACAGCCTAAATAGACCTTAATCCAGATTCAAACCTCCTCTTTTAAATTTGGCTCAATATTACAAGCAGAATCAAACAGACATCACAATTCCTGCTCAGGGTTTCTAAAGATCTTTTTTTTTTTTTTTTTTTTAATACACAGAACCTTAAAACATAAATTAATGACTTCAATGTATTAACTGGGGGGATTAATAAAGTACTGATGACAGAGTTAAGTTTATGAATACTCAGGAACTGAACCATGAGGAAAGTTATCTGAGGTCTTCAGTGTACCCTGAGGAAGCTCCTGCTGCCATCCACATGTTAGGCAGCTGACCAGGTGGCTCTGGCAGCATCTGCAGCAAGAACAGCCTCTGTTCTCACACTGCTGCCTTCAGCCAGGCATTAGATCTACAGTGCTTCTCCAGAAAGTTCACTGTTTGGAAAATACTATGAGACTTTCATGAGGACAATATGAACTGAATACCCAGGGAGCCACCCCTCTCTTCTGCTGTAAACAAAATAATACCAGTTTTTAAAGCTGGTCTATTTTTTTTTTTTTTTTTGCACAAAACCTAGGGGTGGAAGTTGACAGAAAGGAGAGCTATGGAGATCAGAGCAAGGAAGTCAGCTGACTATACAGAAGTTAAATTTTAAGGCCTATAGTACATCAAACTTTTATGCTAGTTTCAGAAGAGCCCATTGTACGTTATCTCAAGAGCAACAAGTTGGATTGTAGGAACACAGGTCATAATTTCTGCAGACCTGATACTTCAAAACAAGAGACACCACTGCCATGACTACTGTTGAAAAAAAACACCTTGAAGCAATCACTCTGTATTAACAGAAATAAAATATGATTGATCGCTATAAAAAGGCACAAACAAAGTCTTCATCCTGGAATGCTGTTCCCTCAGTCACTACTGTTTGCAGAACAGAAAAGAACAATGTTTAGACCTCAGTTGTGTGCTTTTCATCTAGTATAGAAACCATCATCGTTATTGCTTTGTGTGGTCTTTCTTGTCTCCAGTTGAAGATGAAATTTATGAACAGTGTTTTAAGGCTTTAAAATCTGCTAAACTTTCCTACCTTTGCCTCATACTTCTGCTCATGAAATAATTTCAAGCTGTTTCCAGAGAGTTGCTATGTATTTTAACTCTCTTCATATCTTCTGCATTCATTATAGCCAGTCATGGTAAAACTAGCTTACATCATTACTTTCTACCTATTAAACAAGAAATTAAGGAATATTACAGTATCATTACCTGTTCTGCAGCTCATAGCACGTTTTAAACTACCTTCATGAAAACCAATCAGTGTCAATACGAAGACACTTCAAAGCATTAATATCCCTGCTTTTCCATTGTTAATCAGCTGCAAAGAATTTATTATTCTTTTAGTTATACACAGCCTGCTGTGTGTCAATACTATATATGAAGTCTTTAAAAATGGATACCATATTTATAAGCCAATTCAAGTCAAACTGTTGCTCCTATTGATCTCTGTATCTTCCAAACGTTATACCCCTACATTTCTCTCACATCTATTTGAGCAGATAAAGACTCTTTCTATAGAACATTAACTGTGACTTCTCATTATAGAGCTGAAAGACTCCAAGGACTTTTATTGCTTCCTTTTAAAAATAAATTAGATGCCACAATCTTCAGTCCTCTTTCTCTGAATGACAGATGACTGTCCTATAATATTTATTCCTTCCACTTTCCTTCCTTCTGAGTTAGCTTCCCAGTACTGCTTCTCCTCCTCCAGCCTTTCCAAGTATGCACCTAACCACCTCCTCTCTCCCAGGATGACACAAACCCTTTCTCCTGCCACGTTTTAAGACTCTTCTTATTCCCAAACACCTGAATCTTCTTCCTCTAAACAGCTGGCATTCTTGAATGAGGTTCTGTCCTTGTCTCCAAATACTGGTGCTTTGGTTTTCAGCAAACTGAAGGACCTGTCAATTGCTTGAGTCAGAACTTAGAAAAGCAAATCTGGTTCCATTTTGTGCTGTTATCCCCTTCCCTTACAAAGCCTGCAAGTGGACAATAGCCTTGTCCAATTCACAGCAGTTCCAAACAATAACCCACAAAAACATTCAGGGAAAGAGGTTACCACTCCATTAACCATCTGTGCTCACACTTGGTCTCTTCCACATCCCAGAAGGGCAGGAACAGCACTGTGTCTGAATTGACTTAATGAAGAACCAAAGGAATCCTTACAGCTACATGCAACTTTTACATTCAGACTAGGAAAAAAAAAAAAAACAAAAAACAAAATAAAGGCTTGAAAGAGAAAAGAGCTTCCCTCCTGCCGACAGTACTCCAGCACATTTCACAAGCATTATCATGCAGTCAGGTGAGCCAGCTCCCTCCCACACGTTCCTGGTCTGTCCATATCATACACAGAATCTGCCTTCAAACACACTCCCGCAGGAGGGATCCTAGTTTCTGAAACTGTAATCCCCACCAAATGTGGTATTTGAGAAATAGTATACACGTTGTACTTGATGCACAGAGAGCAGAATCCCCACCAGTATGGTTACCTGAGCTTCCCCTTGCCAGCCCTAATTAGGCTAAAAAAAATATATATTAACTAAGGCACATAAATATTTACCAGAAAAACATCGTGTCACAAACAAAAAGAAAGAAGAGGAAAATACACAGAATTCCTCACACAAGTTTGTTTGGTTTTTTTTGTTTGTTTGGGTTTTTTTTTGTGTGTTTTTTTTTTTTTTAATAGAACAGAGATTCTTGTAACTTCAAGGAATTAAAATAAATACATATTTTATATGGAACAGACTCAGACTTTATATGCTGGATATCTTTTCAACTGAGTGTTGAACTCCTGATTAGCTCAAGAGTGAGTTATGAAGCAAAAATACCCTTAATCTTTAAAGAGCATTACTGTTTCTAACATCCTAGATTGGGCTAATAAATCCTTTTATCATTTCAAATATAATTTCTGCTTATATTTTTCTAAAATTATATTCAAATATATTAGTAAATATTATTTATAGTCATGCAGAGCAACTCGGTATCTGCTTATTTACTTAATCTTGTTAACTTCTAGTAATTAAAGGAAATGCTTAACCGCAAAGGCTGCATAGAAGGTTTTTTGTTAGCTTTTGAGTGCAAAAAAGAAAAAGGCATGTTTGAAAACCTGCATCTACCTATTCATATTAAAACAGCAGAGTCAAAAAAAGCTACGTTTACAAAAAATAGCATTCAGAAAAAGTTCAGTCACTAACATTTCCCATAAACCAGTAGAAATTTAACATTACTAATTCCTGTTAAAGTAGGAGTCCATGTGCCTGCCTGTAGGTCATTCATTATCAGTACAACACTAACATCAAACTGTAGAGCAGGAACATACTTCACTGGTGCAACGTGAGCACAACACAAGAGCTGTAGATCCTCACAACTTACCATCAAAATTGCTCAGTTTGAAGATTCGTGCCTACCACCACGAGTACACACACAGAATCTGGCACACACTAGCAAATACACCTTAGTAATGGTTCCAGCCATTCTTTGCATTAGGAATCTCTTTGTTCCAGTTGCCATTACTTCTAAGGAAGGCATAAGGATAGGTAACAGCAAGCACTGTGTTTCCTGATGGTTCGGTCTACGTATTGAATACAGACTTATGGATGACCTTTGATTTCTTGATACTTATTTTCTTAATAATTCATAAGGAGATTATTCCCATGCAAAAGGCAGGGAAAAAATATATCAGGAAAAGTGATGCAAATTTGCTGAGACAGTAGTGTACATGAGAGTAATATGTACATATATCAGATATAGGGTCTAGAACGTACTGATTAAGGTACAGGAACAGAAAAGTGCAGCTATTTCTGGCTTCTTAGTCTACTCAACTTTTTGAAGAAAATCACCTGTTGAATTAAGAAATCTGCTCTACAAGAACAACCAGCAGTTGTACTACCTCCATAGTTTCAAACCTCAGCTTTCCTCTTGAGTTAAGATGATCCTCAATTGTGAGAAACTGCAGAAGAAGAGGGGTCAGGAGTCTCTTGACTGACACTGGAATGCAATAGTTCCCTCAAGAGCAGAGTGGTGAGCTACAGGAGAAATTTCAAAAATCCAGTCTATACAAGCCCTCATTTTTCCTAAAAGCCAAGCTGTGATGCTTTTCTTGGTGCAAGACCTTCTTCTTTCCCCATGAAATGCACACTTTGTTCATTCCATGTGAACTCTGACTTTAGATGCTCAAAAGTTTCATTTTTCTCACCTGCTTCATCAGAGAGGGCAAAAAAAAAAAAGCAAAGAAAGTTTTTCTAGTGAAAAGGTATATAGATTCTTTTTTTAAATGTAATGTCCTGATTTTTCTGTGCATCTTGGATACCTTGTCTCCAAATCCTTGAATAAAGGAGCAAGGAACATCCTGAAGCACATCTCTTCGAGTGTGGAGCAGCTGCAAGCTGAAATTGAATTTAAGAAGAGAGAAATTTATACCACATCTTTGTTAATAGAATGAGCTTCTTTGACTGCATGAAGAAGTTTAATATCTGAGTGGGAAGCTGCAAAATTCACCACTTTTCAAGCCAAATGTTCCCAAAGGAATTGAATCATTCAGACATTCCAGGGCCTATTCAAAAAAATTCATCTTAGCTCCTTCAAGTGTACTAGATGGCATTCAATCACTTGAAGAGCAAATTATATTCTTTCTTCCTCTAAAATTAACATGAAAAAAAATTCAAAAGGCTCCCAAAATGGGTATCTGCTCCCTGCCTCAGAGTACAGCAACAGAACATAGAAGTACAGGCACAGAAGCAACTGAAAAGCAGCAAAATATAAACGAGTAGCCCATTTTCATGCTATGCACGCAGGTCAAATGCGGGAAAACTGAAGAAACAGAATCACGATACACCTCTGTAGTCCACGGAACAAGGAAAAGTGGAAACAGAAGCAGACATAATTTAAACAAGCTTTAAAGGAATGCATAGAAAACGATCAGACTGATAAAAAAAACGGCAATTAAAAAAAAATCACGTATTGAGCAAAGTTGATGACAGAAGAATCCTAAATCCATACTTTCACCACAAGCCTTTGCCATACATAGCAAAGAAGTTCTCACTCATAGGTAGACTGCACAGACAAATCACTCCAAAAATACTATTCTTACTGTACTCTCCCCATATTACTGTTAAGACAGGAGGGAACAATTTGGGACAGACTGAAGTTGCCAATAGGGCTTGATAAACCCAATCAAGATGATAGAAAGATAACAGATTAGCCTTTAACAAGCATATGTTGAATGCTCTCTTTACTGTTTAAAAGCAGTTGTGATCCTTAGGACAAAGTCAAATCAGAAAGCATTTATGACAAGCTTACTGAAATGTAATATCCTGACTTTTATTTGGTTGATTTCTCAAACTGTGTGTTTAGATAAAGGTGAATAAAAACTGAAATGAGATTACAGAGATAAATAATGTCTCAAAGACTAGTTACTTTAATAGAAGTACCAGTTACCTCTATTTGGTATACTGATGATGAAGTTTAGGTTCTCAAATGGAGCCACATAAGAAAAAAATATCCTTGCACAGTAAATTAGAACCCTTAGTTTATAAAATTGTAAATGAAAAGGAAGAATAATATGCTTAATGGAATAGTTAATGCATTTACAGTTAAGTAATTAAAACATAAAGTGAACAATAAAATATTATGGTGTTAATTGAACTTGATTGTAACTTGAAAAGTGTTGGTCCAGAAAGTGGAATGAGATTTCTTTCCAGCATTCCTGTATTGTCCCCTTGTGGGTAAGAAAAAACATCCTAGATGCTCACCCCCTCTCCATTCTCTCCTCTCCTCACAGAAGATTTCAGATGAAAGAGAAGCGCACATTTTTCTTAGCAACAACAACAACAAAAAAAAGTACTTCTCCAGCATGCTCATAAACAAAGCAGAGTTAACAGCTTCTTCTAGATCAGATAAACGGGCCATATCTCTAATTTGGAACCAAAATTTCTCAGGTTTCACTGAAATAACCCCCAGGACATGGAGTATGCAATAATTTAGTTGACATTTCTACCAAGAGGCTCAATGCAATTTACATTTATTTCCTGAAAAGACACATAGCACTGAGACTTAACACAGACCACAGACAGACTTGTCTGTTCTCACTTTGCCTAACAGAATGACACCATAAACACAGCAGTCTTTCTCGAAAGCATGATCTGCAAATGGAAGAATAACAGCTATGGAAAAAAAAAGAAAAAAAACAACAACAAAGAAAACAATAAATAATGGATAAAAAAAGATAGGAGTCTTAACTACTTTCAGTTTAATAAAGCCAATGCTAAAAATCAAGAGCCGTGGTTGCATGCAGGCTGCAGTAAAGGATTGTTTACTCAGAAGAATTTTCCAATGTGAAAAGGCATGGAAGAAAAACGAAGAGGGCCTATCTTGAAATGACTGTACACAAGTTACAATAATAAAATCACCCAGAGGAAAAATTTCCACTATTTAAACAGAAGACAGCAGTTAACTATCTTATAATTTTCCAGATGGATCCGTTAAAATACCTGAAGCACATTATGAGATAGGACATAAAATGGACAAATGGAATCTAGTGTTTTCTGGGAGATGAAATCATGCCCCATGACTCGTATAAAACAGCCGTGTGAGTTAAGGAAACAAGCACTGCAGAGACCTGATACTGCTGACTTGTTCACATTCAGCAATGCAACTGTTCTGAAGTTCAAAGAAGCAGAGTGGAGTCTTTCAGTAGATTCCAATATTACCTCTTTTCCTCCTGGAGTTAGCAACTACTGATTTCAGTAGGAAAAGCATTAAGCAGCAATATACTAACTTTTAGATTTGATCAGGGAGAAAGCAAAGAGAGACGTAATCTTTAGTGAAGTGCTCATTTCTCTCCTCACATTGAAACTCAAACCTCATCCTATGCCCACTGCACTGCATCTATTTAGTTATCCAAAGGAGATGCATCTGAAACAGATCGACATGTAACAGCCTTCTCTCGAGTACAGGTCATGAAAGAACATTTAAAGCATGTAGGCATGGAGGGATTTTTTGAAGTTTTATTCATAAGGGTTATAAAAAACAGCTGAGAGGTGACTCCTATCAAAACACTATACTTATTAAGACACAGAAAAAATATTGACAAAAACTTCATCTATTATTGAAACAACTGAAATATCAATCGAAGTAATTGATATCACAAAATATTAAATACGTTTCCTCTGAAGAACAGAGTACAAAATGGTTTCCATCCAGTTTAATCAAAGGAAGCCTCATCTGTGTTATTATTACTAGTCAGTCTGGAGTATTTTCATGGCAGACTCTGAATAAAGCAGAAGCAGAAACAAGCGTGGATAACATCACTTCTATGCAAGGGAAAAGACATTACTATTGCCTCTTTAGGGAGCAGGGACACATACAAACACAGCTGAACATAGTGACATTCATAGCAAAGTAGCATAGATGTGGAAAAGATGGTGATAAATTTGCAGAGACAAATCAAAGCAGTCTAATTGTGTTGTTTCAAGCGAAGCCAGCTCAGTGACTAAGCTCTCTAAGGATGTGGAATATAAAGCTTAATTCTTTCACTGAATACAATCAATTTCTGCCACTGTTGGTCACCTAAGAAAATCCCAGATGATGAAAGCTTTCCAGTTCAGGAGATAATGGAAAAAAGAATACAAGTCTTATTAGCAGTAGTCTTATCTCAGTTGAGCATAAGTTACAATAGTAATGAGTTAAGCTTTTTCAGAGTATAGTTAAAGAAATAAAAGATTTTGTTATTTCCAGTCTGTTGGTTTCAAATTTTTCTTGGTTGAGTTATAGTCATTACCACCACAAGCACGTGTCCAAATGTTAGAAGTGATAAGAAATTACCAATGGCTCAGGGAGAAATTAAGGATCTCTTACCAATAATATCTTTCAACTTAAATTTTATTGTATTTTATATTTATATATGGACATCTGGCTTTTTGATCTGGAGTTACCAACTGATCATTGCTTAATTCAGAAAACATCCTTTGTGCTTGACCATTCATTCAAGAAGTCAGATTCATTTCACTCATTCTTCCCATAGCACACAACATGACTGTACATCTATAATGACTGCATTCTGAAACCTGACAATGACATTGTGATGGAACTCCTGTCAGAGCAGCAAAATCGTAATTATTCCAAAAGCTGTCCTTCATCTAAAGGATTCCTCAGAGTTAGAGCACACTAAATGTAACATTTGGACAAGTTTCCATTAATTAAAAAAAAAAAAAAAAAAAAGATCTCAAGCTTTATAGCTTTATTATTCACCTTACCACGGTTCAGATACAGAAACAATAGAGACAGTAAGTATACACACAGAATTATTTTCTTAAGCATAGAAAGACAAAAGATGAAATCTTTGACATGTCTCTCAAAAATGAGTAACTCCTAAGGAAGCCAAATTACTACAGCACCTGTGATCACACCTACAGCAAGCTATTACATTTCAAGTGTACACAGACACTGAGATAAAATGTGGGGAAAACCATCCAACTGTTTAAGAGCAGAAACAGAGCTGGCAAAGCTGAATTCACACAAAGAACCGTTGTACTAAAACTTCCCCATGAAGAGGAACTCACAGGCTATTGCATAACCAAGTAAATATAATTGGTATGTCTGGACAAATACATTATCTTGAGCTTTGCTTGGTATCCTAGGCCTCTACTCTAAGATGTGTTTTAAGAAAGTAATTCTTTTCAAATACCTTTGATCTCCACAGTGAAGCTAGAGCCCATGCCGAGAAGGGCTCCTAAAAGGAGTTCTTGTACTGCCTTCCAAGGCAGGATGAAGCAATGTGTGCAGTGCTTCTTTTGCAAACTCATGTTGCAAAAAATTTGAACAAATCTGACTGCAGCCACATAAGTGGATTACAGACACTGGTATAGTAATAAAGCTCTGCTAATTGTGCAATCAGACTATCACAGAGAAATGCCTGCCTATTAAGGCTTACTTTCGCCTTAAAAAGTTCACATCTTTGTCATTTAATGCATCCCAGTCAGACTTCTCCATCTTGACTGGTAAAGGAAATGCTCATTTTGGATACAAGTCTTTTTTGTAACTTTTAGTCATCCGATGGTACTCAAGTAGATCACAATCTAAATGAATATTTTAAACATCTAAATGTTTATACACCATCATAAAAATGCTTAATTGTTTACATCTACTCACTTAGCTTGACAATGGCATATGAACAGAAACTATATAAAAAGCAGCCAGATCTCATCTCTTACTTGTCTGAAAGACTCAAAAATGAACTCTGAAAAATCAGGATTTTTTTTTTCCAATAGTTATTAAAACAGATCTGGCAAATGCAAAGCACCTTTTCAAAGTGAACCATCTCTGTTCCTTTTACTTAGTCTCTTGAAGCCCTCTAGGCACTTAATTCTAATTAGATAAGAAAATTGAACTGCAATAGTCATTGACATTTCATTAATGTCTAGTGTTCCCTTAGAAGCAGAAGAAACCCAGAGTAACAAAGGTTAAGACTACCTTTCTACCAAGAAAAAAAAGAAAGGAACTAAGAAATGTAACAAATGTTTCAAATGATGGCATATCTGTGAACAGAACAGCTTTTACTCAAAGATTTTACTGACCCTGGCCATTCAGTGTAAGAGCGTACTCAGAGACACACGGTTAGATTCTATTAATATCTTAGATTCTGTTATTGCATCTAGAAGTATACAAATGGAAGCAAAACTCTAAATCCAAATCTAAACCATTTGCCATTCTCCAAAGTCTTTCCACTAACAACTTACTGGGATTGGAGACATTACTCTCAAAACCAGTTTTCCTTCCAAAAAAATCAGACTTTCTTTGCTTGTTAGTTGTCACATTTTCCTAAAGGATGCATTATTTACTAACTACTCAGGTTGGACAGATCTGCTTCATGCACTGCAGTAGCAACTGACCAACATAATACAACATGAGCTTCTGTTGTCTCCAGCTGGCCCTGGCAAGTCTCAGTTGGACCTGTTCATATGCAGCATGACTGAGTGGTTACAGAATTCCTTCCAGTACTTACCTTCCAAACCCTGGGACTGCTAAGCAGGCAGGGCAAAGCTCCATTTGCAGCACAGGATATGGAAGGCAAGACGTCCCCTGGTTTTCACCACTCTAGCAGCACTCCCTTTTATTCTCACATACCAGCAGCATGCTGCCCCTCCCTGTCAATACCATTTTCAAAGAAAGGAGGACATCCCTATGCAGACACAAGTCTTAGCATTTCTTTATTACTTTAAAATCAGTAAGATGATCCTTGATAAAGAATGCAGGGAGCCATTTTCATGAACAGGGCTTCAGCACCTAATGCATGTATAATGGTGGATTGTAATGGAGCTGTTATATTTTTCCACAGCATACTCACAGGAATGGTGAATAATTATAATTAATATAGCTTTATAGCAGATTTCAAAAGAATTCCTTATGCGTGGATGCTTGATCTTAGCTAAACTCCTTAGTCAGAGATAGCATTATGAGAAGACATTTTTCTACGATATAATAAATAATTAAAAGAAAAAAAAACCTTACCATGCCCATTTATTTTTCACCTCTATCAAATCTTTCATTATGGTAAAAGTAATAAGACCTTGAGGTTGAAGACTGTGCATTGCTGCAAAACAGAAAGAAAACTTGAAACATCTTTTCATGAAAACAGGTTACACTGATTTAGTTAGAAAATCTACTACATTGAAGAAAACCTCTTTTCATTTTAAAGGTAAATGAAGATCTTTAACTGAACAGTGCCCGATTTAGAAAAGCATTTTTCCCCCCTCTGAAATGCAGGTCTTACATCTGGAACTCATAAAGCTATAAGACACAGGCTGGCTTTACAGACCGATCCCAGATAAATAATTTGTTTTCACGGTTCTACAAAATACAAACCCCTAATAAGCAACTTAAGGATATGTACAGAAGTTTTATTCACTAACTGCTTTCTTGTCCTCTTTCCTCTTCCCTACTGTGTCCCATCCATACCCTCCTGACGTATACACTGTAAGATGTAATACCACATCTTGCAGAAAAATCGGTGGCTCTGGTTGGTCCGAAGTAAGACTCATTTCTAGTTTTAAATCTGCTGTCTGAAGGAGGCAAAGCAAAGTCTTCACAACCTTTATTCAATCCACAGAGGATATTCAATTTACCAGACTTAATCTCCCACCCCACACCACTCTTGAGTCGAGAAAATTAAAATAAAGACACACACCTTTCCATATTAGGACAATAGATTAGGAGAGGGTAACTTCTTCCTCATTTGAGCAAGATCTCTGTGCATTCTGGTGTCTGTCACAACAGGCCTGACTTTCTGATGTACCAAACTGCAGAGCTCACATTACACTCTCACCTGGGCCTTGCCTGCTCTAGATTTTAAAAGACAACGATTTCATACTGTGTCTAACAGTTGATAAAGATCAGTACAATAACAAAGTTCACTTTCAAGTTGGAACAATTATGTCCTACCATCTAACCAAACAACCGTACAACAGAAGCTAACATGATCACTTAGTTTCATACTAGTTATGGAGATAAGAATGCTGAATATTTCTGTAAAGCAAGCCATAACTGTAATGTATGTCCTAATTCCTGATGCTGTAAAAGATAACACATTTTTGAAAGCTAATGCTTCAAGAGAGTTCTGGACATAGAATCATAGGGGTTGGAAGGGACCTCAAGAGATCCTCAAGTCCAAACCCCCTGTCAAAGCAGTCTCCCTACACCAGGTCACACAGGTAGGTGTCCAGGCAGGTCTTGAATCTTTGACATCTCGAAGGTCAATACTGAAATCAAATACTGTAGAACTCAAAGTTTTTGTCATAGTATCAGGTTTATACACACACATATATACACATACATATTAAAAAAAAAAAAAAAATAAATTGCTTGATACTGTGATTATCCAATTACATCAAGGCTATTCCACTCTGCTGAAAGAAATTTAGAATCAGTCTCTTAACTCACTGTAATACAGCATCTTATCAAACACACTTTCATAACTCACCTCTCTCTGTTAACTCACCAAAGCCACGCACACAACCTGAGAACACATAATCTAAAATTATTTAAAATAACCAATACCAGTAGTAGAAAAAAATCCATGCTTGGCCAATGATTCAAATATCCAGTCTTTATGAGATACAGAAGTCAACATTTTCCCCAATATCAGTGCAATATTTACCACAACACTATTTCCTTGGACACTGGAAAAGATTTAGAAAACAATAATAATTAAAAATCTGGGTAAATGCTCTTCTTGGGTGTTTCCAGAAGAGCACTAAAGAAATATCTTTAAGAGCCTTAGGACATGTAATAGAATGGAAGACTTCACACCTTGATGTTCTGCATTCAAATCTGACAGGTCATTATCGGCTGAAGGCTCATGAGTAGCTGTGTGACATAAATTTATAATGCTGCTCAGTGGAACAGGTCACCATACTATAATTTGTTTGGTTGTTCCCTTGTTAGTGATGTTATCAGAGGTTAAGGACCGACCAGAGTTTGCAGAAGCACTCTCTTCCAAACAAAATCTAATATAAAATGACAGTGCAGTGCTGCCAACTTATTTGTTATATGTCTAAATCAGCCGCATTCTAAGAATTCAATTAGCACCAGTCATAAATGCTTTGGATGCTATTGCTTTTCAGGTCACTGCACACAGTGAACTGGTTATGTTCTCCCATTAATTTATGTCAGAGGAACAGTGACCTCAAAAAAAAAAAAGTTCTGCTCAATTCTTGAGGACTACACTAAGCATTAAAGTTTTACTCCAACTGCTTAGTGATAACAACTCTAATGGTAAGAAATCTTCAGAACACATTCAGTAAATGACAGACAGAGAATGCCTTCCCCCGCTTGGCCACACAACCACTCACAAAAGCCAGGAACACTCAGTGCAAAATTTTCCAGCAAGCTCTTCAGTAAATTATCGTCTTACTGAGAACAAGCTGGAGTTGGTTAGTCTTGCTAATACTACTTCCATCTTAATGATTATTGTAAGAAACATATTTTAAATTAAAGGCTGAGATCAATTTTATATGCCTTATTCTAGTAACATTAAGATATTATATGTCTGTGCTTGTTTCCTGGTAGTCAAGAAGCTGCTGGAGTTTTCCTGCTTCATCAGTCAGTCAAATACAATGGGATTAAGTGCATAAAACTGTAGTTATAGCATAATTATCAATAATGCAATAAAGAGTATTGGAACTAAAAATTTTGCCCTAGCATGGTTTTTTTAATGGTGACATAGCTACAGCAAGATCTCATCTAGCTATCACCTACAAAGTTAATTTCCTCTCTTCTAACATACAGGATAGTGTGCAAGATGCTTCATTAAAGAGACACAAAATCGTCATGGAAACCGATAGGACACCAAGCCACCTTCACAAAGATGAACTGTATCCACTTGTTTCTGCCATTACCTGGTTATAGTCCCTTCATAACTTGCAGTGGTTGAACAGATATTCCCAATTGGCAACAGTGTTTATCTAATGTTCAGTCCATTACAGAAAATATGTTCAGAACTATAGTTCTTCATTCTATTAAGCTTCAAAAGTTAATCAGAACTACAGAAATAATTTCAGTTTGCATCTTTTCAGCAAGACTGACTCCACACTAAGGTTTGAATTTTGGCACAGCAGTCTGCTGGCTTATTTCAGTCCTATATTGTGCTAATTATTACAGTCAAGGCTTTGTTACATTACGTTACTATTAACACTAAGCATTTAAAACTACTAACAGAACACAGAAAGTGATTAAGAGCTGTAGCCTGTGTATACAGACTGCACAGTACTTCAGTAGGTCAGAGCCAGGACCTTGGCCCTCAAGCACTTGTGATGCCAGAGCCACCTCAAACAGGCACTCCAGTGTTGGAAGGGGTTCTTTTTGTGCTTCTGCAGGAAAAACTTAAGTCTCTCATGTCTGAAGTTAGATTCGTTCAACTCAGCTACCAAAGCTCCAGTTATGGATTTCTTCAGGTGACTCTAAAGGTTCAGACGATACCTTTTCTGCTCATGTCACTCTCGCTGCTCACGTAGAGTAAGTAAAGGTGAAGAAACTTAATTTCCTCTCATGAAAGAATGGAAAACAGTTAATTTCCCAACTGACATATATCATATAAAGCACAAATTCTAAAAGGTGTCAGTTAGCAACTTTTTCATTTACTTCCCTTTCCACACATCTCTTCCAGTGCTAAAAGGAAATGCTCTCTATTGTTACCTTCTTATGCCACATAACCACAATCAGTGTTCACTAAGATAAAACCAAACTATTCTTGTTCAAAGAAAATATTTCCCAACGTTTTAAGAATATACTTTCACCTGAGAAACACAAGAATGTGGCCCTCCACCTACAGAAATTCAACTTGTCTCTTACTAGAAATAATCAAGTAATGCGTGCAAACTAAGTTCTCACTCCCTCAAAAATAAAATCAATCTGAATAGTTACCAAAAACCTACCCAGCTGTTCGTGCAGCAGTAACATTCTGGGCAAGTTCAAGATTTTTTGAACTCACTGTTTCATAATCTAAACTTAAGGTATGACCCAACTTCATTTACTTTAGCTGTCAAAAAACAATTTGTTCCATCTCCTCTAGATGAATCTTCCTCCCTGTATAAATATTGATTACAGAGCAGATACCACTCAGAGACAACTTCTAGGTAGCTGAAGATGAAGAAAAGGCTCTTCCTTCAAAGTATGCTGCCTTGGACTACAGACTATGTGCACTTTAGGCTGGGAAAAAAGCTCAGCAGAAAAAGGCAATAAGCTTACAGAGTCAGGATCTGCAGGGAAAGCCAGTCACCTAATAGAAACAATAAATGCAGTGCTGAATCTTTCATCTGGACAGAATCACTCACTCCACAAATTGTGCACTTTGTGTGCAAACCAAATAACCATCCAGCAGCAGCAAAGCATGCAAGCACACAGTAAATATTCCAGCATACCCAAAGAGAGGACGAGACCAGTTAGGCATTGGGCACATCGGTATATTCACTATTGCACTGCCATACCTGCATTTCAGGCTCAAACTCCAAGAATTTTCCCAATCAGATTACATAATAGTAACTAAAATGAACCCACATTTACTAAAATCCAGATAACTCTATTTTATTGTCCTACACAATAGGGTCAACTGTGATAAAAACCTTAGCTAAAAATATCTAGTGAATGAACAGTGAAAACATATTTATTAAAGAAAATGTGGATAAGTGTTTCTTTGTTAGAGACTGACACTGAAGGCATTGAAAGGCCATGAGACGTCCAATCCATTCAGAATTCCATCACCAAGCTCTAAAGACATACAGAGACCATACAGAGATCACAGTGATCAGCCCAAGATCCAGCACAAAACAACCTGATTTTAAATATCCACCTCTACCCTCTAATTTAAATAAATGAATTTAAATAAACATTACTGACCCTTTTCCAGGACACTGTTTTATCAAGAAGAAGAAAGTTAGTCGCTGACAAGGCTACTCATTCGAACCTGTAGAATAATTTATAGCAAAATACATTAAATTTAGTGGAGGAAAGTAATAGATTTTACATTCAATTTGGTAGCTGAAGAATACTGTTACACTTCTCCATTATAGCTATCTTTGCTGCAAGAGCTTATTTCAAGCTCTTATAAAATTAGTTACTTCACTGATGAATAGGTTAAAAAGCTTTCTGGTCTATTTCAACTTATTCATAATACATTAGATCAGTTGAGAATAATGCTTCAGTAAGGAAAAGACTCATACTGCTGAAATACCTATGTGATACTTTTCATTCACACGGCTGTGTGTGATTATATACACACACAAGATCCATGAGAAAGAGCTAACCATTTGTGTTTAAAGCAGAATATTCATCTTTCCTGTTTCGTCTATCAATGCCACATAAATGGTACATGCAAGTATACCATGTGTGCAAATGAAACAAGGTCTCTTAGTGCATACATTACACACTTCTCAGAAAGTATCAGGTATGCTAGTTCCAGCACAAAATTGAAACTGCATTCATTTACTTTTTGCTGAGAGGCAGCGTGAGATAGCTCTGGTTGTAACCATCTAGTTAAGATCTGGGGGGCATATTCTCACAGCATGTCAGAGGTTTCTCCACACAGAATTCAAATAAACTAATTGAAAGCATGATACTCAGTGAAAGTCTAGACTTGTGCAGAAACCAAACGTCTGCATTTGGTAGCTTAATTCCCTGGAGAGCGAGGAAATGTAAACACTAGATCTAAGTGAATATCCAAACAGAGTCAGAGATAAAAAAAAAACTAAGGTTTGACATTCTCCATCTTCTATCATGGCAACCAGTGCCATGATATGAAGCATAACACAAAGCACTTCTGATGAGTTCTCTGATTTGTCTCCTTTCTCAGGTCTATCATGTCTTACAGCATTACCCAGGAGCATCAGACTCCTTGTCTGTAGAAGCAGGAAGGGAGGAACGAATAAAAATCAGCAGACTACATTTATGGGAGCATGGAAAGCTAGACCTTGAGGTCAGTCCCTGTTCCTAGAAATGTACATTGACAACATAGAAGCCTCACATGTCAGACCTTCGCTTTGGAATAGCTCAAGCATCACGCATTCCAGCACACTCTGTCCTGCTATACTGTTCAAATTCAATTGCCAGTTATCTGCACTTAAAAAGAAAAAAAAAATACCGCATTGAGAGCAAATTTGTCCTTTTCTTTCTCTTTTGAAATCACATTTCCATTTCCACAAAGCTTCCCCAGGAAACTACCAATTTCCTGTCTCTATTACCTGCACTACCTCTCCATCCCTGCACACCTTGTGTTTACATCCTAGTGCATCTAGGATGTGCATCACACTGTGGACACTGGGATTCTATTCCTAGTTTTATAGCAGAAGCAGAATCATGCAGGAGTTTGTTTCCAATAGAAGCTCTCAGTTCCAATCCATGACACACAACTTCACTGAAATTAAACTCTGCTTTCAGTAACTGCAAATTCTGCCCAAATGAGGACTACAAGTAATCCCCTGTTATATTTAGATAGTACAGAACCTCTAGATAATTGAAGGGCAAAACGCAAATGAAGATTAATCTTTTTCACATTGACACGAGGCAAACAACAGCTGAGACTTTAAATTACATCATCAGATTCACCGAGATCAACAGTACTGACTTCCACTTTTTAAGTGAAATAGTACATATGCAGTATGGTGCTAGCAGATTTCCCATGATCTAGACACACTTCAACTGATTACAAGTCTCAGAGATCAGGGCAATATTTGCAACCAAGACCAAGAAATCTTTTGTAGTGACTGTGTAACAATTAACTCCCCCTCTCCCTCCCACTCTTTCTCCTATGCTTTTTTTTCTTTTCTCTCTCTTCCTCACCACCGTAGATGGTCACCCAAGCATCGATTTCAAGCAATCTTTGAGCCACTGGGTGGTGTATGAACCCTTTTTTCTTGACTCAAAGCTCACTTTCCAAAGCATTTCTTGACATAAGACTCCGGCTTATCAAGGAGATGAGTGGTGGGTGTCGCCACATGGCAGCAGCCATCACTTCATGGACAGTTTTGCATTTGAAAGCATTTCTTTGGAACCGTTTGCCTTTGCAAGGGAGTGTTCAGGAGTGTTTACTGGTGGAAGATTGGCCAGTGAGCAAACAACTGGTACAGGAGATTGGGGGATGATACCACTGTATCCTGTGAAGGCAGGATACAATTTGTCCTCTCCAGGCTTCCTTGCCTGCTAGCAAGGCCCAGAAGATGGGAACAAAGGAGCTCCTGCTGACCACAAACCAGTAGCTGCCACTCCAAAGAGAGCCAACCTGATCATTCTGGACTTACAAGTTTGTACAGACTTTAAGAGGAGAAGTCGCTGTCAGCCAAACAGCACAACCTCCGACAACCCATCTCTGATCAGCATCTGAATTAAGAGATACATTGGAATCCCTACGGTGACTATTTCTCTCTTGCTTCCTACAAAGACTCCATGCTTTTATTTCCTATCTCTTTTCTACTGCCCATCTTCCCTTCCCCATCTCCCTAAACAGTTGGGATTTGTAATAAGCTGATCAAGATAACATTTGACCCATTGTGTCTTAATCTCACAGTTGGGTACACATATATCAAAAGAACCTCCTCTCCCTCCTATAAATTGGAGCAAGACACTTGTGTAGTGTATTCCTCTCACTGCCAAAGTTTCCATTCCTCAAAACCCAATTGCAAGTGTCCCTCCTTATGTCACCCATTCCCCACAGAACTGTTATTCAGCAGTTCACTGCCTGTAGTTTTTTGAGCAAAAGAACACCTAATATACTTGGATTCATATAGGGACAGTAGCTAAACAACTGCGCAGGGATTTTGATTACCATAAATATTTACCTTTATTTAAAAAATCCCTCAGATTTCAACACAGACTGAACACTGCACATTACATTCAATCAACAGCAATGTTTTCAAGGTTTGAGAGCTATATTGCTAAGCTGTAACATCAGAGCACAGTGTGAGGCAGAAAAATCTAACCACAGAATTATCCCATTCATCATCCTAATTATGCCTCCAAAGCCACTGCATTAACATCAGTATCTGCATCCAATTCCAGGTGTCACTACAAATCTCAGGCAATATGTTGTAAAGACAAAACTGCCCAGGCAGAAATCAATGGAATTTTGCCTTCCCCCCTGTCTCATTTAAAGATCCTCATCAGATGAAGAAACACCTGTGTTTGAGCCTTACAGAACCCTGACAACAACCCGTACTGACAATTCAGACTCTCATGAAAATTCAAAAAATGTTTGTGCAGCATTTTAAGAGACACGTGGAAGGAGCAAAGTAAGATGCTTTACTACATATGGATCATGGCAAGAATATTTATACAGGTGAAGAATAAAAACAAAATAACTAATTCCATAAAATGTGTCACGGGACCAATAATACTGTTGAAATAAGCTAACATGTGGCTGGCTGTGCCAAAGGCACTGAAGGAGATTGATCCTGAATAGGTCATGGGGCTCCTTGACTGCTCCCTGGGCTGGTAACCACCTGCTGCCATCCTGAAAGGACAGTGACAGGAAAAGGCTCCTAACACAGCTTGCTTCTAGGAAAGCCATCCATCCCATAAAATTTATTTGAAAGCATCCTCAACTCCAGATGGAAGCGTATGGTTTTAGAGCATTTTACTTTAACGTTGGAATATGGACCTTGGCATAGAAAATCCATCATTTAAAATAAACTTATCACACATCTTAATGACAAATAGCTGTGAATGACTGTGAAGAAAATAAGCATCAACCCACATTTTTCAATAACAGAAGAACTGTTTATTCATCTACTGTGAATTAGACCACTGTAAAATATCCCAGTTCCCTGGTGTGCAGCTATAAATGCCTGTAACGGCAAAAATAAAAATGGCACACTGGAACAATTAAGAAAAATATACTGATTTTTCTAAATAAGAAAAAAGTCTTTTCCTCCCCCAGATTAAGTAAATTCTTTGATTCAGAGCTCTGAGAGTCTCTTTACATTTAAGAACAATAGGCTTTTCACTGAATATGTACAGAAGCCTCCAGAAGGGAAACTTCTTTGATTAAACATTCAATTGTCAATGAATATCACTACTGCCTTATTATCTGGTGGTGCTGCCTGACAATGAATCAATTCTAGTCTGCTACTGAAGCCTGTAAATCTTTTCTCGAGTGAATTTACTATTCCGTACTTGTTACTGTTGAGCCAATTAGTCATTTGTGCACTTCCTTACCCACTGTAATGCAACACACACCATAACCAATTTAATCAAAACTGGCATGACTTTCGGTCCTAAAGTGAAAGGGAAAGCCACAGGCTTCAGGAACAACAGCTCTATTTATTTATATGCTTTCTTCAGTTTTGTTTACTTTTGGATGTTTTACTACAATTTAGAACTTAATCTGAAAAATGATTTCTACTGTGACTTTGGTTAGTTGATAAAAATGAGGAGAAAATACCAGAACTCAAATCACTTTCGGACACTTACGAAGTCATACATAGGACAAACTTTGTAAACATTGTATCATCCCCACTGGTTAAATCTCCACGCCTTAATTGCATTTGCAGTACCACAAACCACTTCAGACTGAAGCTGTTGGGTTTCTTTTGTTTATTTCTGATTTTAAAAAAAGCAAAACTCAACAGCATTTTGTTTGAAAAATAATTGTCTATCAGGAGCTAGAAATATTACGATGATATTAAACTGCGCAGAACACAGTCCTGATACAAACAGGATACAACTGTAGCATTATCTGTTACGTAATTTCATGCTACTCAAAGCTCTACATGTTAAGTAGCAAAGAACAATCTATAAAGAGGGCAATCAATGATGTTAACTGAGGCAAAAACTAGTTTGATCACAGACTTAAACCAGAAGATAAAGAAAACTTCCAGGAGTACAGCTCTCCCTGCAGCACAAGAAAATATATCTTTAAATATATACATATTTTTTTCAAAATCAAATATATAAATACCTTTTGAAAAGAAGAATAAGCTAAGGTAGAAGAAACACTTCTAAGTTATTAAAAATATGAATTGTTTTTATTCTTATGCAAATTAAAATGAAGTTTTGTCTTAAATTTGTTCTGAAGCTTCTTCTCAAACACAAAGGGATCCAGGCCCTTCCAACTCATAACTACATTACTCCCCTTTGTATTTTACGGTGAAGAAGATAATTTAATCTATTTATAAAGCAGCTTGTATGTCATCTTAAATTCCTCTTTTATTCACCTGCAATATTATTTACCATACCTGATTTGACAAAAGGACACAAAGAAAGATAAAAAGGCTGACGATATTATCTTGGCTTGATTTTCATATATCAATGCAATCAATTTAATGATATGTGATGTTTTATCTGTCAGGTACTCTTGCTAAAGCAGCATGGTACTTCCATCTGAGCAGTAGTTTCTGACAACCATGGTATTTGAAAAATAAAAAATAAAAAAATCTATATATCTACATCCTATATATATATCGGAAAAAAGTTGGCAGAAAAATGAGGCCTAAAAACTACTTTGGTCTCTCTCATTTTCTATTTATGATGTGTACCTTAGCAAATAACATGCATGTATTTATCATGTTACCATGAGACCTATAGAACCTGAGGAAACAACCTAAGAGCAGAGATGAACATTATTCCATTAGTGAAAAAAATCAATAACAACACTAACATTACACAATCTTTTGCAAAGCTTCTATTTTTATAACACATTCATTCATACTAATAGTTAAAATGTGTGTGAAAACACACATTCCTAGTTTTCCGCAGTCCAAAAAGTCAAAGAAAGCTGTGTTCCATTCAGAATCAAGGCCACAAGTCCTGATGTAACATATAAATAAATCAAATGCAAGTGTAAATAGTCCCTGTATTACAGCATTGGGTTGTTTTCAAGGTTGGTTGATAGGTTTGATTTATTCATCCTTCAAATAGTAATTATCTGAAAATTCACATCTATTAGAGTAAAATATGGATGTTATTCCTATCTGGAAATGCTTAATGCAGAAAACCTACACAAATGGAAAGTAGAAAACAAGAACCAAGCATTCTGTCTGGGAAATTAAAAGGCAATCTGCAAGCTTTTATGTCACTCCTGTTATCTTAGGCTCCTTATCTTCTTTTGCAACATGAGAAACTTCACCACAGACTGCAGCAACAGGAAAACTAGCAAAACCCTAAGAATAAAAACATTCTCAAAACATTCTGAACTCTGATTTCCAACGGCTGGTTAACTACCACATGGCAAAACTCACGCTTGTACCACAGGAACCACTGGATGTTCCCATCACCAACTGGGACTGCTGTGCAACATGAAGGCCAGCAAGCTGTGATAACTTTATAAGCATTAAATATACAAAAATGAAACCATTAGCTAAATGCATACTGCAGGAGTAACTCACAAATGACTGCAATTTGTATGGTATTTTTTAAGTGAATTTTTGAAACACGCACTACTGCAGTTTGGCTAAGGAAAAAAGTGTAAATATTACACTGGAGCAAAACTGAAAAACGGATGCCTATAATAACCAAAAATCATCATCTCTTTATGAAATAAACTGCAAAGCACAAAGACACCCAAGTTTGGAAAAAAAAGCCACTGTGCCAAACATGCCACTGTCAGGGGCTGTGAAACCACTCACATACAGGTCTGCTCTGCTTTTCGCCCTAATTATTGCTCTTTTACACTGTTCTGTTCATAAACTGAGTGCACACTACCTGCTTTGTTATTCATCAGTTGCTATGGAAGTATAAGAAAGCTGACAGAAGCTTTTCCTTGGTTAAACACAGAACTAGAGAATTCCCAGTCCTGCAATAGGGAAGCTGCAAAAGCTTAAACTCGAGAAGCACCTTTCATCCTCCGGATCCATCTGGCAAACCAGCCAGGATGCTGCTCAAATCCTTTTACAAAGGCAGCAAACATACCTTACAACCCAGGCACAGAGGAAGCTCTGTCAGACTCCAAACAGCAGGCTCTGAGCACACTGCAGGAAGGCTGCAAGTGTACCATTAGCCACCTGAACGCCACGTGCAGAGCTGGCACGCTCCCTAGTCCAGAAGCAGGATGCAAATCATTACATATGCTCTCTTTTTTGGATCATCAACATAAATTTACTTCTACCAGCTTCAAAAAATACAAAGCAAAAGAAAAATTATTGTTTAAAAGTCACCTAAAACAAAGATGAGTCACCAAAACAAAAACAGACAGCCAGAACAGAGAAAAAAAATCTCAATTGGTCTCTCTGTAATGGTACAAACACCTAAGGGTTAGGATGCAAATGACTGGAGCTTGGGAATGAAAAACCCACAGCACCAGTAGTGTTGGTACACTGCCCACATCCATCTTCAGAAATGCTATTTGATTTATGTAACTTGAAAGGGAATGTCTCTGAAGTCTATTAATACAGGCTGACTGCAAGATAGCATAAGATGGAACGGAGCATAGAGCCCTCTTGTCAGAGTACCTACAAAACTAGACTTTTTGGGTTAAGCACTTGGGCCACGGAAGCTGTTCTCTTTATAAATTTAAACAGAAAATTATTTTGCATCACACTACTCTGTGAAGAAAGGTACATTTTCACATTTGTTATAACAGCAGAGCTGAGTCTGAACTTATTCATTCTGCTAATACCATCCAATTGGTTTAAGACAGAATTTAGGCATCATTTTGCCTGTCTACAAGGATTAAAGGACTCAAATAAGGATATGCTCTGGCACCATACGAGAAAGCAAGTGTTTCTTGGTTCCCCTACATAGTCCACTGGCTGCAAAAAACAAAAACACCCAAAGTAATAGTCTGGCATCACAGTACAGGTGGTAGGCAGTCATTCAGAGAATATGGCTCATCTCTTACAAATGTGTGAAGTTTAAAACACAAACTGCATCACATCCCTCACAAACAATAGGCAGCAAAACAAAGTAAATTTAAAGCAGAATCCTGTCCGTGGAACCTCCCAGATGCAGCAAGCACAAAGCACCAAGACCAGGCACACTATGATCTCACCTAAGTGATGTCATAGCCCTTCAGTCTGAGCCTTTTTCCTTTCCAGTGCCATATTTTGAAACAACTTCTGATTCCAAGTCAGCTTATAAGATGGGGTTTTACCACTCCTTGAAAAAAACAAGGCAAAATGTTTTATATTGCCATGGAGCCTGTTCTCAATCTACAGATCTTTATAACTGAAGCCACAGTTTTGATCCCAATACTTCCAACTTCATTCACAAGATATCCCACAGATTTCGATGAAGAAAAAATAGTGCAGGAAAACTCATTTGGCACCATAATTAAAGGGATTACTGTCCACAGCATATTAATCCCAAGAGCCATCTGATTAAAAAACAAACCATCAATACTGTGTAACAAATTAAAAAGAAAGGTCTTTTTGTCAGTCCATCAAGAAATGCATAAGACATATCTGGATTATCTGCACTTGAAAATACTTACATCCTGTCTGCAAGAATTCCGTATTAAATATTAACAAGCCACCAAATCCATCATTCTCTTTTACAGAAACAGTTTTCAGAAGCTAATCAGTGCATGCTCTCTGAATCTGGCAGATCTACTTCAAAATGAAAATGCAACAGCACAGATGAACTCCATATACAGCAATTTCCTATACTCAGGATATGTAATGTATATACATACAAATAATACAGGGTATGTACTTAAGATATGCAATGTTTTCAAAGTAAATTTTACTTGCTTGTTTGAAGCATACTAGCTGCATTTTGCTTCAAGTCAACTTAAAGTGGCAAACATTTTCATGAATCGTTCCTCAAAATGTACTTAAAAGTGCTAACAGCATGAAAATCCTTTTTAGACTAGAAGACTTAGCAAATGCTAAGTTACTTCTAATCGGCAATATGTGCACCTTAAGAAAACCTAAAGCTTGGACTCAGTAACTTCCCACAGTATCTGGCACAATACTTTGTATGAAAGGTCCTTTGAGTTAACACAAAAATACAAAAAACTCATGGAGTGAGTTTTGTCCTCCTGTCAGCTGCATTCTGATATATCAGTAATGATCTTTCTCTCAATCCATCATCTCTTCAGAAGCGGATATCATGCTGAGAAACAACCTTGTCCATCAAATAAACAGCAAGCATCATAAGCTCACCATACTGCTCAAGCCATGAGCTGCTGTTTTGGGCTTAATAACATAACAACAGAAAGCTCTTTGCATAAATCTCATTCTTAATTTTAATGTCCTTGCCAACAGCTGTACAACATTAATTACTTTTCTTGAGATGCAATCAGAAGTTCACCGAGATGAGTTACAAGACTGAAAATACCAGGCAATTAAATGGATAACCTGAAAACCTGAATATGCTGCGGCTATTTTGAGTACAAGACAACAGTGTAAGGTTTAGGAATACTGTCTGTGGCAATGGTCTTTTTCCAGAGTTGTTGGAAACACTACTGACTAGGACAAGCATAAAGTAATCCCTTCTCGTACACCTTCCCACTCTCCAACAATCTCTGTCACAAGAAGAGTAGCACTATTTTTACCTACTTTTCCTGCACACTATATTGCGTTTACTAAACAACCTCACAACTCATTATCCTCTCAAGGTAGGTCCAACTGCTGCTCTGAGATATGCACCTTGCAAAGCATATGTAGTACCTTCCACTTGAAGGGCTGAAATCACTCTTAGGATTTCCTACACAGTAACTGATGCCTTACATGCTCTGGGAATCTTGTGCTCTATGTAAGGGACTTCTTGTGCAGATAGTAGTGCCACACAGCAACTACACAGAGTAATTCACTGGTGCTGTTCTACTAAATATTCCTAGCATGCATGTACTTGCTTCCCTTCCCATCATCTAATGTCTCTTCGTGCGCATACAACAATAGCCAAGAAAGTTAACCATGCATTACAAAGACAGACAGCAAACATCTCCCTTCACACGGGTTATAGACAGCTTTCTCCAGGGCCCAGATGATTCATTTCCCCTGTGTAATATTTGGCTTTCAACATTCCCTTTTGTTCAGTCCGGGGCATTATACTCATTGCAGCAGAAAAGTTAAAAGGTCAGAAGTGCATTCGATTACATCAATATAAAATATAATCATCCTAGAATACTAGTTAAATCTCTAATGTAGAATCAGCCTAAAAGAACTAGGTCAGGCAAGATCTGTAAAAAGATATCCGATAAACATTTTGCAAGGATATTCTCAAAATCACAAAAATCCCTTCCAATACTGCTTGCAGTCAGCACTTTGTAGAAAGCATTTTAGAATAGGACAAGTAAGCAAAGATATTAAAACATTAATTTTGCTCCTATATTCCAGTTTACCCCTGAGCTACTCTCAGGTTGTCAATAAAAGCACTGATTTGCAAAGTCTTGCAAAAATATATCACTTATTAGCTTTCCGTGAATAAGAAGCAAGTCTGTAAGTTTCCATAGCTCACCTTCCTAGCTTGTCTTATACTTACAGATCTGCGACCTCAGTGAGAACCACTCCTTAAAACACAGTCCAGGCAAGACGCCTGAAAGTTTCCATAATGCCAGCATCTTCCCAGCACTCCGAAGTCTCTGAAACTGACCTCCTGAGCTCTCCATCCATTACAGTTTGCCGTGCTGGAAACCAAAGCCATCAGAGCCACAGATGACTCAGGAGCCTCCCAACCTGCTGCGCCAGTGGCTGCTGACCTCAAGGCCAGCCTTTTTTCACCATCTGATAACCTCAGCCTAATCAAACTTTCTCTACTGTACAAAATCAGATGTATTTGGAATAGATGCTGTGAAGGAATTTTTCCATGCACAGCCTTATTCTGTTCAGAAAGCATTTATATTTTAAGGGGTTCGAGTATCTCCAAAGTAGGCAAAGACGAGCTAAGTGGAAGTTTAGCGCTAATTGCATGTTTGAATGGAAAGTTTAAGAATATATTATTGTACTATAAGATTTATTCCCTGCTAAATTCCACTACATCTTCAGAAATATATGCCTTTGACACTAGGAAACAGGAACGCCAAGTTTTCATTGTCTAGAATTTAATTCTGATACTGAAACAAGATGAATATTCCTCTTTTCAATGACGATTCGGAAAATCAGTCCATCTCAAAGACAGTTTTTCAGCTGCACAATCGATTCACTTCATACGGCATAATTTAATCTTCTGCCCCTGATGTTTTGATGATGTTTATCTTCATCACCCCAGTTTTCCTTCACTAAATCCCTGTGTGCATATTATACATGTCCTACCTCCCTCGTAAGCCAGTGAAGTGTTCTGCAGACACTAACAGACTGCAGGCATCCAAACACCACATTTTTCTGCTTGGCCCTACAGCCAGGGGGCATTTCACAAGCCAAGAGATGCTTTCTTCCAGAAAGGAAATGTGCAGTGAGACTGCAACTGCAGCATATCTGTGTTGGAAGGAAAGCATTCTTTCAGGGGAAAGAAAACCAAAAGGTATTTGTAACATGAAATAAATTGATCATACAAAGCACATTTCATTGCCTATGTCTTATCACAGCTGGCATGCTACTACCTGACGAGAAAACAAAACCAGCCAGGAGATGCAATGGAGTGTTAAGTGCAGAATTTGCAGCCTGTGAAGTGCAACCAACAGCAGCAGATCCCCACGTTCCATTTCTATTGCCTAATAAAACATGCTGCCACCATTTTACATCCAACTGCTGAGAATAAAGTGAGGCTTTATATCTTTAGGAACAAGTTTCATAAGAAGATATCGTTAGAATTGCAACACTTACCTCCAATATACATATACCCCAAAAATTTCAGATCTCTCTGATGAGCTTAATTCTGGACTGAGCATTTGCCAGAACAAAGAAATGGCATAGCACAGCTTCAGAAGATTCTGATAAATTTACATTTATACCCCACTCATCTCCTTCATACAGCACTACAGCCTCAGCTGGTTTAACACTGCATTGCTGACTTATACTGGCAGAAATTTTATCCCCTCACTCAAAAGCTATACTTCTCCAGTTCGTTTGGAACTCTTAGCCATGGATTTAAGAGGCTTCAAGTACTGGAACCTGACAGAATTTTTAAATGGTTGGGAGGGACTATACAGAGAATAAATTGAGATTACAACTTTAAAATTAGTTTAAAGTGACCACTATTTACTTATTAAGACTGACACGCTGCATCTTGAAATATACATATAATTATATTCTATGCAGATGAAAATCACAGTTCTAAAAGAAGAGATTCATTTTGGCAAAAAATGTTTTATTTTTAGAAAGTCACGTTGACACTTTTTGAGGTCATGCTGTTTCCACCAAAAATACTCCTTTACTGACACTTTTAATTAATTTATTTTATTTATAATCTTCAGAAGTAGCTCAAATACTTTTGAATTGTCAGTCACTACAAATTTAGAGATGGACAGCTGAACGGTAATATAAGCTCACTAAAAATAGGCTTGTTTTTCCTGATTATTTTTTGCAGCCAATGGAAATAGTCCTCAGACCTTACTGCAAATGCTAGAGGTAAAGAATAGGTGCCAAGGAGAGAAAAGGAAAAAGAAAAAAAAGCCTTTAACTAATATCCGTCAAATTAGTCTCAGAAGGTATTCATCTCACCTTGCACATTTAACTTCAGCAATACATCAAAAGAATTGTAGTTTCTTTTCACTTTATGCCTCTGTACTGCTCACATTGTTTTTGAGGAGGAAAAAAGATAAAAGAGATTGCAGCCTGCAGCCAACCACAGTATCCTGTGCCTTTTTCCACTTGTGCCACCAAACCCACAGCATATGAATTACGAACCACTGTCATAATGCAGACTTTTTGAAACAGCTTCACATAAATCACACACGTTTAAACGTCTCAAGGTTTTATTTCTCAACATGAATTTAAAGTTCTGTTAACCAAGATCTTAAAACCTCACTTTTTCTTCCCAAGACTGACAACAATGGCAAATGCCATCTGTTCAGCTCCGGATGAGGAATATTTAAAGCAGCCCTCAAAAATGAAAAGCAGAGGAAAAGCTCTTCCAATATGACAGCCAAGCAGTTACATCAGAATTGCCTGAAATATTATTACTAATGCATTTTCCTATGTTTACCTCTGCCGCTAGCCTTTGTGAATAACTCTAGAAATAACCAGTATCCATCACAAAGAAAACCATGAGAGAGAGACCTCACAGACTACTTTAACTTTGTTCCACCAACTCGTATTTTGGAAGTTCTAATTTTAACCATGAGATTTAGCCCAAGTAACTACTGCAGGTTTACAAATATAAGACCAGGCAGAGTGATGTCTTTCAGCTACCATCAGGTTTTTAGTGTATTTCATACTAACAGATTAAAAAGAAAAGGAAAAAAAAAACTTAAAAAGCAAATGTTCATTACTACATTGGAATTTGTTAGCTTCTGTGATACACCTATATCACCTTTTCACTTCCCCTTCTGCTATAACAAGTACAGTTTATCATCTTCTAAGGAAGGAAAGCGAACATTTCTCACCTTTTGTTTCAGAACAACTGAGCACCTTAAAAGTCAATAAAAATGTCATGAATTGTTAAACTTCCTTAAGTTGATGAAGGTGTTTTTGATCATTATTACATATAAAAACATATACACACACAGTATTTAAAAATGCAGGCCTATTTCAGCAAGCCGAGAAGTATTTCAGAAAGCAAGAAGTAGGAGAACAATCTCAAAATAAATAGTGTAGTCTCTTTCACTTGCTTACTCCAGTCTGTCAGCAAACAAGCTATGTAGAAACAAGTGCTAGACGGGAACACCATAGTTCCAGTATTTATATCTTAACGTAGTTTTCTTCAAATGAAATAAAAGTGCCCCATTTCATCTTAATTTTCATATAGAAAAGTACCAACCGAAAGTACCATTCTTACTAATCATCACTAGAAAAGCAGACAAGCACCCTCCACATTTGAGGCACGCATTATTAAGTGATTGGTCCGATCAGAAGAAGCAATGAAAATGAATTTGATGTAGTACAAGTGAGACCTTGTGACGCTGCAGCATTGCTTCTCATAGTATTTAACTAGTAACAGAAAAGAATCTCAGGGACAGAAGGAAAAGATGGAGGAAACAAAAAGAACAGATGCTTTCATTACAAGTATTTTGAACAGTTAAAGAATTACCATAAGTAGATCTTTATTGCCATCTTAGTCAACTCTTCATAGTTTTAAGCTGGTTGAAAAGCACTTAGATTAAAAAAAAAAAAAAATTGGAAAAAAAAAATCACACAAGAACTGTTCTATTGATTCAATGAATGGGAAAATACCATGCAAATCCATAGGGTGAAAGATTGCATATCCAGAATTCCCTCCTTAGGATAAAGGCAGCTATTAGTGGAAGAACAATAACAACTTAGAAAGAATTGTTTACATTTACAATACAACACACAAAAGATGAAACTGTGATGCACTACAAATTTTGCATTGATTCAACCAGAGCCAAAATTTCACATGCAAAGACAAAATATCTAAATAATAGTCTTAACTGCTATGAACATGCTATTTCATGTATTGCCATCTTCACAATCAATAGAGAGAGAAGTCACACTAAAATGAACTGTAATCCAGCAGATTTTTCTTTGTATTCTATACCAAAAAATGCTTTAAAATAATAGACAGAATCCTTTTTCATGGTCCAATAGTGCTTAAAAGATAAAGTGGTCAACCTGCACTCCAGCTGGATGATCTGGAGGGCACTCAGTACTCCACAGAGTCTTGAGCCATTCCTGTTCCACTGCTATCAAGCTGGAATACCTTATACTAAATTTACCTACACCAAAATGACAAAAGCAGGGCTATTTCTCCATCAAACAGAACAGAAAGATTGGTATACAAACCACAGTGACTTCTTAAAAGAAGCCTTTAGAAATCACACATCTCCCACCTTAAGAAGTTTCAAGAGCTGGGGATGGGAACAAATCCTACAAAGGTTCAAAATGTTTTAGAAAACTGAATGTCTTTAAAACCAACTAACAAAAGAAGTCAATAAACAAGAGCTACAGCTGTTATATTGCCTGATGAAGAGCATTTATGCTGTTTTTGTCAAGAAGTTGCCTGTATGTTTGATGCCATTCCATAGTGCCTAATATTCTAACAACTTACTCTTAATAACTTGCTCCGTTTACTCAACAGCTGCAAGGAGCTATCCAATTCATTTATACTGGAATACATTCAGCAACAAAATAGTGTTTAGAGTGAATTCCCCACTCTAAAAATCTATAATTAAATCTTCAAAATACTCAAATTCCCCTCATTAATTTAGTCTATTCAGTAAATGAATTAAAAGAAAAAACATTCAAGCACTACAGGCATCCTGTAGTCATCAGCTCAAAGTCCCACTGAAAAAACGTGTGTAGCCTCTCCAAGTTGGTATAGCTGCTGGCATGCTTAGCAGCAAAGCAGAAGTTCTCATTACCTACAGGTTTATGGTCATTAGAAAAAGCAAGACTACATGAACAGAGTTTACCAAGATGTAATCAACATGGGAACCAAGGTTCACTGTTTCTTACCTTTAACAGCAGGGTTTACTACAGAAATAAATGCATTTGAGCATCCTGTCCAAAGATTTTGGCACATCCAATGTCATGCTGCACTCTCACAAGGGATGTGAAATACGAAATGAATTATGAACTCTTCGTTCAGATTTCTGTAACTTCTCACACACCAACAATTGAGCATGTAGGAACATGTATGTATACAACATGAGCTCTATTTAAAATAAACACAGAGCAGACACGTGCTGTATACACACACGTATTTTCTGAATGCTATGTAAATCATACACCACGGATCCTGTTTTGCTATTCTTCAGTAAGTGAGATGGAGTACAGGGAGGTGCATGTTGCTGTAGAAGAGGCTTTATGTACAATGCTGTTAAGTGGCAGACAAGTAACCCTGCCTCTTCGTACAGTGACAGATTTAACAACAGCTCTTCAAATCACAACACAAGTGTCTCTTGCAAAATTCATTCTATTTCAGTTTTAAAAGCACCCTTTTTGAATCATGACAGCTTTCCTATTTTTAAAATAATCACAACATACTTAAACTTATAGATAAAAGTCTAAAGAGATCAAACCACAAACTTTAGTCAGAGAATAGCTTCTTTTGATATAACAAGTGGCTTTCTCAAGTTTGACACTAGGCTTCTTTTTCCCACCTCCAGTTCTTTTCAAAGCATCTTCTCTTTTTACCCGTACTACTTCGACTCACACTTTTCAAACTCTGCAAGATCTGCCTGTTCTCTGAATATGAAGTCTAACAGTCAGCAACAGCAAGCACATATGAAAGAGAAAAAACACATACAGTGCTGCTCCTGGACACCTTCCCAACAGTAGGCTGCACGAGATTGCTTTCAGCAAGAAGTTGTGCCTTTGTTTTACACACATCTTCGCTTTTTTTTATCTTTCATGAAGCTGTACAATCATTTGCTGAAGGTTTAGCATCCATCACATCTGTCAGCTTTTCCCATAAATAAGGGTTGGGGGATTATCCAAACTGCATGCTTACCTGGCATCAAAAATATGGACAACATACGTGATTGATTCAAGCACTTACTGCAAAGCTGAGATTCTGTTGTCTACTCTAGAGAACGGCAAGAGAGACATAGCTTCGCACCAGTGTCAAAAACCGTTCTTATTGAAGGCAGAAGTGGCTTACCTAGAAAAATATATAAATGAAAAAAGAATGCAGACAACTCCGTGAGGGATGGCTGCAGCAGCTGCCACTCAAGGAAAGCTGTTAGTCTGCAGATAGCATCTGTAGGGAGACCAAGGAATGGTACAAGATGCCTGGACAAGCAATACCCGATGTGGTAAAGTGGTTTATTAAGTGGCCTTCTTACCTCCATCTCCACTAGCCAAACTCTTTGCGTGGTTTTCTGGGTAGCCTGAAATCTGTCTGAAGCACCACTAAGTATGGAAATTTCTAGGAGGCCTTAGCATCCATCTTCTTCCCCACCAAGAGCTGTAATCAACTTTATTTGTTAATACTGTTCCAAACAGTTCTTACGTCTCTCCAGTTAAAGGCCCTGTGACATCCTACTTATTTTTCCAGAAGTCCACCCTGAATCTGTTAATGTCCCTTACTTACTGTCCTACAAAGAAAATAAATATAAAAATTAAAAAAAAAAAATTAAAAAGAGGGAGAACATGATTTTACCCTCTTATTTGTAGCAGTGTTTTACACACCTGGAGCCTGTTCCCATGCTCTTTTCCATTCAACTAAACAAAGTGACCTGACATGCTGAACAATTGTTTCTAGACTTGTGAACCTTGCTGTTTTCCATCTGAATATCCTTCAGCCATTCCACATTCTACTCAAAGTGTAAAATTCAGAACCAAGGTACTTCTCCTGAATAAGAAATTTAGCTTCCAACCCTTACCATCCTCTACACAAACTTGTTAAAACCAACTGCAACTTCCAGTTGTGCTTGAAGATTTTTTTCTCTTAATTTCTGTACGCTAACACATAAAGAATAAGACATCTGAGAGATTAAGAAGTCACCATTTAAGTGCAATCACTAGAAAAAACAAAGCTCACTTTGTATGTGCCCCTACATGACATAACTCAGCAGCTTGTATTTTCTGCTCTTTACAGAAATCGCGTGCTGGAGAAGAAAAGTCTCTGAGAACAATTACACTTGATTTGTGGTCTCTACAGACAAACAAACTATAAATTTGAGTCAGGCCACGTGTCAATGCTATTAGGTTATAAAAACAGTCTTGAAAGTTACACTAAAGCAATATTTAGTAACATTAAAAATGATTTGAATGTTAGTACTTAATTGTTTGCCTTACTTGCTAAAAAAACAAACTAGTTATGGACAAGAACTACTTGACACTAGCAATTAGCTTGCTATAGAAACAATGCATTTTATCTTTCCTTTTCCCATTACTTATTTCACAGTTGGGAAGCTCTCTGTACTAAATGAAGTGTTAGCTACACCACTCAGACACTCCATAGGAGCCAGGCAAGCTATCTAGTGCCTTCTAATGCAACCTTCTTGGAAACTGAAAGGAACAAATAAATCACTTCTAGGAAACTAAGTCAACATAAGGACCAAGAGAAGGCCAAAAATGTGCATATGAAGGTAGGACAGGAAATGGGTTTGAAGCTGGATCGAGATCTATGAAGTTACTTTCCATAAACATCCCATCAATGTGGCACAGAAAATCTGGTATGCAAAAAGCATAGGAGAAATTCTGACTAACGTTTTTATCAGACATTAACATCTTCATGAACCTTTTTTTCCCCAAGAGCCCTAGGAATAACATTTTTTGTAACAAAAAAGAAAAAGCTATAGCTATATAAATCTAGTAATTTGCTCTCTGCTTTTTTAATGACAAATGGATACAGAGGAGTACTGATCGTCAATACATATCCCAGTTAAATAGTAAACAGTCAAAACAAGGTGACAGTGCCTCTGACATCCTCTAATCAGCTTTTATGCGCCTCTTCAAATCTTTAAAAGAGAAAAAGAAAACCAAGGCCCCTTTCAAACGTGCAATTTGGCCATTACAGGGATGTCCAAGTACACATGCTGCCTCTCAACTCCAAGGGCTGTCACTTCAAGAAAGACAATGACAAATCTGAGACTCTGAAGCCATTTAATGGTTAGTTATAAAGGGCATGCTTCATAAGATGTTCTTTAAGTTGCACATGCTTTGCTTGCAATTGAAACATGCTTCGAAAACTCCAAAGCTTCTAGTTTCCTATCTTTGGTAGCCTTCCAAACAATACAATTGGAGTTGGTAACAATACGATCATGGCTGGCAAACATTCCCCAGCTTGGTAACGACAACTCAAAATATAGTTGCCTGTCATCTACGATGAAATACCTCAATACTTAAACAATTATCAAATACTTTGTGCAATTTTTTTTCTTTTGAGACCTCTGAATCATTTCATTATCTTGACACCTAAGCTTCAAAATCAGATGCAGCTTTTATCCTGAGAGACAGAAGTCTGCTTTCATGAATTCCTTTTCAATCAAAACACTTCAAAAAAAAAAAAAAAACAATAATAAAAGAAGTATTCCCATCTCAATATGTTGATATGAGAACGGAAACATGAAACTATTGATATGTCTTTGCCATGGTTTCTTGGTGAGCTATAGAAAGCTGTTTCTTCACCCCCCACCTTTTGACCTACAGCGTGCCAAACATTTACTAAGTATTTTCAATGAGGATGAAAATTTCTTAATTTACCACACCAATTCAAAACAAAGACAAAAATATTTTATTATTATTTACTGTGGGAAAAGGATGTACAAGTAACCGTACAATTAGGCTGAAAAATTCAGACATTAGACTCCATCTAGCATGTTTTCAAAGATTTTCTCTTTAATTTCTTCCTCTCACAGGCTTCAAGCTTTCTTTTCAGCAGAATATGCTGTCCCTGTCTCCCCAGGCTAGTTGTTCTTCTATTGCTGATAGTCATATCAGCTGTATTCACGTAATAGACTTGCCAAGTGGGACTGAATGTTCCATTGATTTGGAAAGCTCCTGAATGACTAAGGCTTCAAGTTTTGCTCATGTAATTAATTTAATTGGTATCAAATATTCTTAGTTATTCAGATCATTGAGATACTTTCAGCCGTACTTAAAAATTAAGATTAAAGTGATGTTTATGTTAATTACAATGTTCAAATAAAGTCAAACTTGAAAGGCTGACTAATTGGGTCTCACAAGAAATTTGGATACGGCAACCTTTTCAGAACTTTGCTGAGTTGCTTGATAGGTAAACACTAGAAAGAGATAAGTAATTTTACAGATCAGTTTTACGCACAGATTTGTGGAGACATGGAAAGAGGAAGGGAAACATAGCAGGCATTTCTGCCTGTCTGCAAGGAGAAGTGCCTACAAATTCTGAATACTGAAAAAATAGGTAAGTCCAGCTTTTCAACATATTGTTTTACATAACTGAAGATCACATAAGAGTCTGCCCACACGATTTCCAAACAGCATTAATGCAACTGCAGTAATCCAGAAAGTGTGCCTATGCTACTGAAGAAAAGGGTCTGAAAATATTTTAAATATTTTTTCCTGTTTAAAGCAGTGATTTCACAGAGCGTAGGGTGCAAATCCTATAGTCAACAACCTGCTGGAAAGCTAACAACGTTTAATATATAGGTAAGATCTCCAAGTGACCACTTACTAACCATTCTGGATTACCTCTTACATGTAATTACCCATAGCAAATGTCAGAGAGTCTTGTTGTCTTTTTTTTTTATTGGGTTTCATGAAGGGTAAAAAGAATAAAGAAAAAAAAAATGTAGGTGGGATTTATTTCTGTGAAATAACTTGTTATCCTTGCCTGAGACACAGTGGCCAACGACGAGAACCGGGGCTGTTCCAGTGATCTTTCTTCCCAGCCTCAAAAAATAAAAATAAAAAAGCAGAGGAGGGGCAGGGGGGCAGCAGGGACAGCTGCTGGCCTCGGGTTTGTTTTGAAGACGAGGAGCAGCGGTGGGCAGCAGAGCGAGGCAGGACGAGCCCGAGCGCGCTGCCCGGGGCTGGGCGGTGCTGTCCGCGCCGCGCGGTGCTGAAGGCGCTCACTGCGTCCGTCCGCACCGCGCCCAGAGTCAACTTTGTACCTACTGCACCAAGTTCCTCAGGTGCGCGTGATCCCACCCAGAATGCCCCTGGAATGAAGATTTTCTCCCTACAGAAAAAGACAACACAAAGCAGGGAGAAAGCAGCGCCACGTAATGTTTAAATAAAGCCCTCTGCCCGTACATCGCAAATTGAGGGCGGGGAGAAGAGACGAGCGCACCCGGAATCAATCGCACGCGGCACTGAGAGCTGTAACTCATCTACTGATCCCTCGGGGAACACCGACGTTAGCGGGAAAACGAAGAAACAAATCGGACGTGAAGTAATAAGGGAAAGCTAGAAATACTTACACGCCGATATAAAAACCCTTCAAACGTCGACTTTTTAAGCGCTGAGTATTTTCAAGTTACCGCTGCTCTTTGCAGCCCTCCAGCGGTGAAACACAAAGCGCAGCCCGACAGAGGCAGCCCGGCTGCTGCGCGGAGCTACCTGCAGCTACCTGCAGCTCCGAGAGCTCGGCAAAAGGAGACGGCCCGCGGGACAGAGAGCGTTACTTTAAAATCCGCCGGAAAACAAAGGGCAGAGCGGTGTCCCCGCTCAGAGCCGCCGCGCGTGATGCGTTCGCCGTCAGCGACGCTTCGCTTCTCCCGGAGCTCCCCCGGGACGCGCGCGGCTTTGGCACCAGCAGTACCGACCCGCTCCCTTCGGTCACCCCTCCGCTATTCGTAACTCGGAGAAAGTTAAGGCAACAAAGAATCACTTTCCTCCCAAAGTTGGTCAGCTTGCGGTAAACAAGCCAACCCAACAAAAGACAGCGGTAACACAAGTTTTTCCCCTTCGCACGCGAACAGGAAAAAGGCGAACGCCCACGTCCAGCACCACAAAACGCGAGGAGCCCCGCGGTGCGCGCAGCGAGCCGGCCGGAGCGGCGCGGGGCGGCACCGGCACCAGCACCGGCACCAGCACACCGCCGCGCTCCGGCGCCGCTCCCCGCGTCGCCCCGCACCTCCGCCCGGAAAAGTTGCGGCTCGGAGCCGGACCCAGGCCGGCCCCGCCGCATCCCCGGCCCCGCCCGCCCCGGTACCTGCCTTTGGCGGCGAGCACGCATCCCGGCGGCCCCAGCAGCAGCAGTTGCAGCAGCAGCGGCGGCAGCGCCGCCGGCCCCACGCAGCGCCGCCGCATCCCCGCCGCGGCGCCGGCCCTCCACGCGCGACGCGGCGCCCTGCGCGGCTCCGGCTGGCTGCGGCGCGAGGCGGCGGGCAGGGAGGCGGGAGGGAGCCTGCCGCCGCCGCTCCCTCATTCGCCCTCGCGGCCAGCACCGGGGCGGCTCCGGCTCCCGCCCCGGGACCGCGGCGACGTCACGGGGAGGGGAGGCATCAATATTCATGAGCGGGGCGGGGGGCGCCGAGCTCGGCCGCCGAGGGACGGCCGCCGCGCCCGGCGCTGAGGGGAGCGGGGCGGGGCCGCGCGCGGGGGGCTCGGGGGGGTGAGACAACGGGAGGCGATGGGAAAGCTGCGGTCCGTGCTGCGAGGGGTCAGCTGTACTCGAGGCACGAGGAACCACTGCAGGGGTGCCGGCTCCCCGCTCGGCTGTCGCCTCGTTCGTGCCCCAGCCCGCGCGCCGTGCGTCGGAGTCACCGCTGCGGGAAGCGGGCGCGGCAGGACGCACAGCTGATGGCAGCTGCTCATCACCGGGCCGCCTGTGTGCGCCCCACGCGAGGCGGCGGGCCTGGGCTGCCCTGACACAGCGCTGGGAGCCTTACTGAACTCGGGGTGCCAGAGAGTGGGTGTCCGTGCTGTGTGTGCCCGTGCCACAGCTGCGTGGGTGACATCACAGCCCCTGCACAAGATCGGAAGGGTGTGGGGCTTCGCTTTGACGCTTTCCATTAACTTTATGTGGGGAGTGTGATTCCCCCCTCCTGCCCAACAAACAAGCAGTGGGATGAGGCACAGGCACGAGGCCCGAAGCCCTTTCCCCAATCCCACAGGCACCATTTATCAGCTGGAGAAGGAAGGAAGGAATACATATTTTCTGCTCCACTTCACCCAGACAAATACTCCGCAAGTTACAATGGTTGGGATAAACTTCTAACGCCCTTTCTGCTTGCTCATCTAATTAGAGCTACGGAAGCTGCTTTCTTGTGGTATTGTAAGGTGGAACAGAGCAGGACAAAGAAAAACCAGGAAAAAGAAGCAGTCAGATAATTTGGCATACCAGACAACTGTTCAGGGAACGCTGTTTGCCAGTATTCCGTTTCTCATCTTTTTACGGAGGATGATTTTTTTCACGAGGAGTTTGGCCATTATAAGCCAACACCTATGAGTTAAGAGGCAATCCATCCATCCCCAAAGCACTAACTGTGGCAAAACACTGTTTGCTCCATGTGTCTAACAAGGGCTTCCTGCTAACAGCCCCAAAGCCCTCCCAGGACTTGGCACAAGGCATGGTCCCTGGTACCCAGCTGGGAGTACACCACTGCCTGCCCTGTGAAACTGTGTTCCCTGCAGCTGATTCCATAAATATACGTGTGCTAGGAAGCTAATTGGTTAATATCCCCTTTTAAGCATTAATCTATTGATCTTTATTATAGTCGATTTGGTGATGAAATCTAGACAGTGGCCTTGCAAGGCAGATGCTCTACAAGGTGACCTCTCTTTTGTCAGCCACCTTACACACTAAATAAGCAAGCCCGATCAGATGAGTAAGAGGAGACTCCTCTGTTCCTATATTCCATAGGTAGGGAGCAGATGAGGTAGATGAGGAGACTTCACCTATAGATGACATGATATTGGTGTCAGAGTGAAAAACTAACTTCAGCCCTGGCACCTCAGTCAACTCTGCTCTTTGTACTTTACTGTACTACTTTATGCCAGTGACAGCCTGAGCATTCTGCAGTCTTCTTGTGGTGTTGTATACCAGTGATGGGGGAAGTTGGATGGTAATAATTACAAATTATGATGATACAGCACTATACAAAAATTTGAATTCAACAGTTGCCATTAGTGTCTACATTTTATGCTGCTCTGCAATCAGGCATGCCCATTAACTTCTACAGCGACTGTAGGGCTTGAGAATGCAAAAAAATTGGAAATCCTTTAGTCATTCTACTCTGTTGAATCATTGTGCACCACAAGGAGCATATCCTTTAGTCCTTGCTTACATAAATTTCTGACAGAACCATTACAGGAGGAAAACATACCATTTAATCTCACACAGAACATTACCAAAAGGCTTCCTCTGACCTGAGACCCATCCATTCCTGTGTCTAGAACCATCCGAGAAAAGGAAGAACCCACACTGAGAAGTGCAAGAAGTCACTTCATTCTGACATGTTTTATTGGTCTTGTAAATTAGAAGTTATAAAACAAAGGGGAAAAGGTCACAGTCATGCATTCACTGAGAATTATTGACACGCACTTGGCGTCAGAGGCAGGCAGTCAGAAAGATCCATTTCAGTCTGGAGCCGTAAAGATTATTTTTATCATAATTTCCCCAGTGTAAATTCAAGACACTGATGAAGAAGATTTAACCCTGAGGGCCAGTTTGCTGAAGAAACTTGAGTAGTTCCCAGGCCACAGTCAATCCTATCTCCCCATTGGGACATTGAGGTGAGGTTTTTAACGACAATCACGTTTTCTAAATAATATCTTGGTGAGTATCCGTTATTCTAAGTAATAAAGAAGTGACAGTTTAGCAGGAATATTCAACATTCCACTACAAAATGGTAGATCTATGTTATTAAGGATGTTACACTTAATTAAAAACAACAACAAAATGTAATCATCAGAAATAATGGAAATCTTGAAAAAAATATATTTTTCAACATAAGAAAAGTTGCCAATCATACCTGAGATTTCAGTGCATTAATATATACAGTTCAGATCCTATAGCAAGCCCCACTGCAGCATTCCTTATAGAAACAGTCTTAGGTTCTTTATTGCTTTATTTTAGAATACTGCTGTACGTTTGCATAACACCAGAATGAGGAAACACAATCTTATTGGGTGCCCAAAGCCTTGATTTATACAATATTAAATTTAATCTGTATTTTAAAATGAATATATAGCCACAGGAATCTAGATTTGATTGCACTTAGGTGAAGTATATTTATTGCTAAAGAAAATGGCAATATGTTTTCGTGTTGAAAAGCACAGGGAGAGGAGAGGACTGGAGCAGTGTGCATAATGTTTGAAAGAAGGAAATATATTTAAAATATAGCATTATAAAGCATGCATTTTAACACGGTACGTTAAGGTCTGGTTTGCAATCACAAGGTAGAGAAATAATAAACATCCACTTTTCTAATAGAATGGAAGTAGGATTTATTTCCGCTAGTCATATAAAATAATGGTTTTCATGCGCACCAAAATCATTAACAGTGACACTGATGTAGCTTTTTTCTTTACAGCATGTTTGAACTAGGCCCAGGGTCTTCCTGATTACTTGTACTTTTGCTCCATCACATTAAACCTCCCTTGAGTATTAGAAGAGCAGAACAACACACTGCTACTGTTACCACCGGTTTCATTGCCTCTCTAGAAATTTGCAGGCACTTCTCCAGAGACTTAGGTCAGTAGCTTTTAATAAATAAGCAGGGTGCCCATCAAGTGGAATTGAACAAACAGCCTCAGACATGAGTTTAAATACAAACATTAATTTCTATTTATGCTCCAACTGCTAATGTGTTAAGCAAAAGAAAATATATTTAAATTATTTATTCTTAATAAATGAGCCATCTGAATAATAAATGAATGTGTTCTGTGATCCTGGGGCAGTTTTTTAAACGAAAGGCTCTTCTGCAGTGGAAAAAACCACATGGAAGGTGGGCAATGAAATAGCATTAAGAAGTTAGCTAACACTAAGTAGCTGCAATGTTGGAAATGAACTCTGCCACCACCCTACTGTGTCGTCCCTTGTTACTTGTGTATGACATTGTAATTCCTATTTAAGAAAGCATATTAGATTTTTGAAAGTATGTGGAAGCCTACACATTCTAAGCATTGTAACAGAAAATAAGCAAATAGTTCCTCATTGCTTCTACCTGAAGCTTTAACACATACTCTGTGCTTTCATCCTGCTCTTAATTTTCAGTAGACATTGATCTTACTTTTGCTTGATAAAAGACACATGATTTGGGTTGCTACTTCAAAAGCAATATTTGTTTTAAGCATTTTATGAACCTTGCTTGGCTTTTATAATGTGAGATCACTAAATAAAATCTTGTTGTACGTTAATTTAATCTTACCTAATCACAAAAATAGCCTTTTGATAGGCACCTGCATCAAAGACTCATGTCTGGCAGAAAATGAAGAGGGTAATTTGGTAGGAGATGTGACTTCACTCTGAGCTAGCGTCCTATTACGGTCATGCTCCTGGCTGTGCTTTCTTTGGCATGAATTATATAGCAAGTCTTGACAGTAAATTCTCTCTAACAGTAATTTTTGCAATATAGTGATCTTCTATCATTTTATTTTCTGTCTATTTAGATATCACCTAACTAAATTCCCCATAAAATTTTAGTTGGAGATTTTAATCTCCCTCCTTCACTGACAGAATGATTTCACGAACAACAGTGTGGTAAATCTCCAAAAAGACCAAGAAAGGTAGTCAACTGATGACGTCCACAGTTTGATATTAGTGTTTTTATTACAATAAGATTTTAATGAAAACAAGATTATTGCTCTGTTTTAATATTTACCTATGAGATCTGCTAGGTATTTGCCTTTTCATTTTCAATGAGATGAAATTTTGAGCACTGTAATCCTTATATGGCGTTACCTGTTTTGAATCTTTCATTTAAGATGCTATTTTACATGATTAAATCAGATTTTGGAAGCAGAGATAATCATTTTATTTCCATAGAGATAATGAGATTGTCAGCAGAGTACAAAAAACTGAGTAAATCTTTTACTAATTTTTGATGAATGTAGCAAAGGGGTTTAATTTTGACATGAGCAGAAAGGTAAATTGCAAGGTAAAAAATAGTGCTTGGAACAGTGAATAAGTACTTTTATTACAGCCAAGTCTTAATGTCAACAAACTTAAATGAGGAACTGAGTGAATAAATGTTTGTTTCATTTTGTGAAGATGGTCCTTCCATCACTTTCTGATACCTTTTTCTACTAAGCATGTGCCATAAGTAAGCACACTGTTTCAGGTTCTGGCTAGCCAGGTAGAGGGATTACTGCCTCCAGCATGACCACCCTCACTTCCCACATCCATTCACCATAATTCACTTTCTCTTTGGCCCCAAAAATTTAACCTGGGCTTTGTCTGACTATTTCTGGACCTACAACGTACTCCTAGTCTTAGAACAAATCAGTAAGTTACTGTTGTGAACGGTTTTATTCCTAGCCCAGTGATGTTACAGAAGTGAGGCCACACATCAGTCAGGCAATCTCCAGCCAAATGCTCACAAGGGCAGGATAGGGACTCTCGTAAGAGCAGGAACTGTGAGGTAGGGACGAGTCAATAATGACAGCTTTTTAACCCAGCTCAGAAACAGACAGATTACTGTGAAAAAAATACATATTTAACAGCTATCTAGAAACATAAGCAATGCAATCTTACATTTAAACTCCTGGCTGTTGTTTTTGGCTAAGATGCAAAGTTTTGCCTTTACCTTTTCCACACCCCCAGTGTGGATTTTGAGAAAGATTTTAATGGAAAAAATAATGAATCGTAAAAACAGAATTCCAAAACAGCTAGAATTCTCCTCTATCTCTTTTGAGATACTCTTCCCAGTGTCATTCCAGCTATTAAATAGGTAACAACCCTTCTCATCTCTCCTATTCTGCATTTGCAATTGAGCCCCAGAGGCAATAAACCAGTTTTTATTTGGCTGCTAGTACAACACTGGATGACCAAAGCTGACACAGTGTGCCACACGACCTAAATCAGCCTGTGACAGAGTGTAGTCTTACCCATTAGAAAGGTGATAGATCACACCCATGTGGTGGTCTGCATCAAACTGAGAATTAAAATTTAATGCAGGGTGCCTAGAACAAGTGCGTAATGCTCTCTTCAGATTATTAGATCACAAAATTGGTGCTGCTTTACAACCAGCTGAACTAAGACCTTTGCGACCATTTTTGCTATAGGCAGAGAGGCAAAAATGTGCCCTGCTGGAACAGCGTGTCAGCTCCACATGAGATGAGCGTTGTGCTTCCCAAACTGGAATGGTGGCACTTTAAATAATAGCAAATATTCAGAGGAAATGAGGCCTTCAACATGCCACCAAACTGCAGCAGTCTCAGTTTTGGAAGCAAATGCCATCACCTGAAGACACAGTAGGCAAATTCTTAAACTCTTCAAAGCATTTATTTATTGTTTCTCAAGTATTCTACTTTAAACCAATGGATTTTCTGCTACATTCCATTTTAGAAGACATACATTATGTAAACAGCATGATAAAGTTAGAGATGGAAATTGATACCCTCTTGTGAGGTTTATAGCCTATGTTAATTCATGGTGTTCTTCTGTCATCTCTGTACAGACTTTAAGCAAGATATGAATCCCTGCAGGGATATGAATATGGCTACTTTAATGCATGGAGGAAGAAGAACAATAAATATCCAACATAACCTTTGAAGCCCAACTGAAAATGCAATTTGGAAAACTTTTACAAGTGCTGCCCCCATAAGATCCTTTGCATAACAAAGCTCTCATAGGATCTGCTTTTCATGCCTTCTGCCTTCTTCAGAAGCTTCTCATTTCTCATACCTTTCCCCTTGTTCCAGAACTTAGAAATGAAGAATCCATTTTCCTTCTTTACTCTCAATATTCTTTCTATTAATCAACACTTTCTTTTCCAAACTTCTTCTAATTTTTGCATACTTTCCCAATATTTTGCAAAGTTATTAGAGCAAAGTTCTAGATTTTAAATTAATGTTGACTGGTATACAAACTGTGAGGTTATAGCAAACATGGGACGTTCCAAGCTAACACTTAAACAGCCTCTACTTAATCATCAGAGAGCAATCACAGATTCCCTTTACAAATTCATAACTTCCAAAAAGAAGTGAAATAAATCACAATCTTTGCAGGAAAAGAAGATTCTACTACAGAAGTTAATTTCTGTATTAGTATATATATTATGTGTCCTAGTAGTTGACGCCTTGCCTCTTATTCAGCAACCAGCTTATCATTCTGACTGAATGTGCAGTTGCTATAAACCTTCCTCCTCGAGATAAATTTGAACCAGCTACTTCCTATGGATGTTCTTTACTTTCTAATTCATTTTCTTATAATCTCCCTTTTGCTCCATGTCTAATTTCTTCTGATTATTATAATCACATAATCTTACACTTTGTCAATTCTGTTTGCACTCCTCTAATGAAAACCTCCTGATAGTAACCATTTTAGATTTTATTCTGTTTGATTTGAGCTGCAAAGGGCTCTTGTATTCAGGCTGATCGCTTAACAAGACTTGATATTTACAGAAGGTAATCATTTCATTAGGAACATAGCTGAAGAGTGCCATCCAAAGACACGCAGAGCTCAAGGCATACTGGAAATTCAGAAGAACCTGAGTGCAGCGAGGTGTTTCTTTTTCCCCTCTACATGGGATTTAATATAAAGAAAAAAAATCCAGACTACATTAAAGACCAAAGCAGATAACATATCTGTATCATAGGATATTAAAGTACTTGGATATTCTTTTCCAGCAATACCTCCCATTGTTCAGTTTTATCATTCATGGCTTCTGTTCTAAAAGTGCTAGTTTCCTGTGCATTGACTGTTCTTCCTGTATGTAAAAATGAAACTGTGAAAATTTTTGTGCTTCTAAACAGTGAACGTATCACAAAGATGAACAGAAAAATGGGTTGGAAACTAGCTGTTGTTGAAATACAATGATTTCCTAAGATGATAAATAATGGTAAAATCACATCAGAAATTCAGCACAGAAATACATCCACATAGCATGAATACATCCACATGGCGTGAATACATCCACATCCATGTGAATCTGTGAAATTCAACAAAAAATCACCTGAAAATAAAATAAAAAAAAATTGCAGTCAAACCCTTAAAAAAAGTGAGTGTGAGAGGACCAAAGTGACTTCAGAGAGGAATTGCATCTACAGGGCAGAGATAGCAGATCTGTCATTCCAAGAGGTGAGATGAATTCTTAAACGTGTAACCACATCCATCTGGCTTTCTGAACTAAATGAAGTAAAACCACCCAAGAGTTCAAATCCTAGAGTAATTCCAGGTGCAGTGCTATTCCTTTAGCACAGATTCAGATGAAAACGTATTTTTCTTACTTACAGGAAACTATAAAATATCCAAGGACAAATAAGCAACTAATCTTGTCAGAGAGATTGACCTTCATATCTGCAGTATTTCACACTGTTGTTTGATAACTGGAATTACAGCTAGAACCATAGTTCTCTTACACCTTGGCTCTCCGTGGTGCCTTTTTGTTTTCAGAAAGGCTAATTCTTTAACTGTGAAGATAATAAATACCTTAATTATTCTCAATTATTCAAAATGAGAAGGTTTATTATAAACACTACTTGAGCAAGGAACCTACTCCTTTACACGATATAGTTTGGGGCAAAACACCTCAAAGGAGGCAGAAAGGATTTTCTTGGGGATATTCTTGTGAACAAAACTCAAAGAGTACCCCAGTGCTACTCTGCCTCATGGACTGATGCTAATATGTTACGAAGTGGTCATTGCCAACAGATACCAGTAACCCAGAGAAACAGTTTGCTGAAACACAGTGCACACTAACAGTCCCATTTCCTATCGCTCACATCACTACAAGAAGAGTCTTATAAGCTGCTGCTTGAATGAGGTTAGATGACTTATTATGCCCTTTTCATCCACTCACTTCCTGGCAACACAACATAGGATTTTGGATTAAGCATATATATTTCCTTTAATCATTTTTTTTTCCCATAGAATATCATTAGTGAAAATGCCCTGGTTTGGAAAATTATATTTTGCTGTGCTTTCAAGAAGAATGTCTTCCAAGGAATTGAGAATTCCTTATTTTGAGGGTTGCAGGTTTCAGGCAAAGCTTGTGGTAGGCACTGAATTCAATGCAAGTTTATTAGCCCATTAAGTGACTCAAATACTACAATAAATGGACCAACAAAATAAAAAGGAGATGCAGCAGAGCTTTTTCTCAGACAACCGCATTTTCTTACTATCTCATTAGAGTCTTGCTGCAGAGCCTGCGCATTTCCCAGTGATATTTCTCATCACCAATAAACAGTAAGCAAGTATTGCTTAGCAGTAGCCCAGCATGATAAGCATTTGTATTGCATCTGTCACTGGCAATAACAAAGCTACTTCTATGTTTTAGTACTTCACAGCTTGAGAGGGCTGCAACTTAATTTTTGTAATATGAAAAAATATTGTCAAACAAAAATTATTGTTCTCTAAAAGCTCCCAGAGTTTGGTAGTTACTAATTCATAGATAAAGCAAAAGATGTGATTGAATTACCAAAACAATTAAGCAGTGTGAAATTATTTCAGATGCCCTTGGATCAATAAGGAATGCTCTGTGCTCTTGAATAACTTAACATTGCGTGTTAATCAATAGGAATGAATGACTTTCCTAAAATATTTTTAATAAGTCCATCATTATTTTTCCTTCCTTTGATCAGAGGTTTGCAATGCCGGCAATGCTCCAAGCACCCTGCTCTGAAGGCACAATGCATGCAGTTCCACTGTGAAAGAGAAAGCAAGCCTCACAGCTCCTCTTCCAAGAGGGCCACCACCTCCTTCCTATCACGGGGGCCCTTCCCAATGGGGCCTCCAAAGCATCAGTAGGACACCTCTGGGCAGTAGCTGTGGGACTGCACAGAACTATGACTGCTGCTGAGTTCTAAGAAGACAGCACAGTAAAGGACGCTAGAGTGCAGGAGCCATTGAAGCCCTGTCACAACTGAACCAACTGTGACCTGACCAAGGTAGCAGGCTGCTTTCTGTCCTGGTACTGAGACACTGTAGCACCTGGGAGGTAATACAGGGTGAAGATGGCACATGTGGAGACAGAAGCTGAGCACAAATAAATTGCATTGCTTTCATCTGGACTCGCTGGTTCACAAGTTCTCAAAGTACTTCTCACAAGATTGCTGTTCGGTTTAAGTAAATGACCTCACATCCCAGTGGTACAAGCAAATACATTGGTTCATCATCCAGAACATTCAACATACACTTTCCATTTGTGCATATACATCATCACTTCAATTTGGCTCCAGTACATTTTTCAAGCAAAATTAGTTGTTCCACCCTGCCTTGCCTTTTTGGCACTGTGGAGCAATTGCAAAGTATGTGAAATGGATTCTCGTCAAATGACTTTCAAACAGAGGATGTGGGCCATGATCATGCTTTGTGTACTGTAGTGCTTAACAGTCATTCAATCTATAGGATTACGTCAGAGTAAAACTGAAGACTGAAATTAAATTCATCAACTGTGTGTAGTGAACAAGTGGGGCAATGGCTTCTCAGCTGTGCAGCTTTATCTGCTAGACTTCCACAGCACTTCTTGTTAGCTTATGCAAAGCAAAAGTAATTTACTGACATATAATTAATTTCACCCATGTCTCTCTGGAAATGAAAACCAGCTTGATAAATGTTGTGCATTTTTCTTTAAATCAAGTATTTTAAAATTCTGGAAGTAGAAAATAAGAAAGTATGGGCATTTTTGCTATTCTAAAATTCATTCTCGCTACTGTTCCGTGACCCATCTCCTCCATTTTCCTTGCCCGAGCTATTTTTACTAAGGGTATCATGCAGGAAGATGGTGAGATTGCGCTTACATTTCTTTCCTTACATGCACTGTAAGTTGTGCTTGCTTTTGACCCTAGCTGTACAAGGTACTGTCAGATATTGATCTGATTTGTTTAATTGGTTTTGTATATTTGCTCTGGCATAGGGATTTAGTAATCTTATGTTGAAAAGCATTTTTGCATTCTATATAACTTAAATATCTTCCCAGTACCCCACGGTTTAAATGTGTACATATGAAGTTCACTTTCTACAAACCTTTGAGTGATTAAAACTTAATTTCCAAATGTTTGCAGGAGTTAAACAAAGTCAACCTGAATTAAATTTTCAATCCAAATGAATGAAGATAATTTTTTCTTTTCTAATGCTTATCCAGCTTTACCCATTATGCCTTAGTGAACATCAGCAGGTTAGCACGTTCTAAATAAATGTAAAAGGATTTTATATGCTTTGAGTGCTTTTGTAGAATAAATTAATCTTTTCAGAGGAAAAAAAAAAGCTAAATTAATTATGAACAAAGGACATTCTTTGTAAAATAAATAATACATAGATACATAAATCAATAGCAGAGGTTGCAGTAACCCAAGCAATGTCATAGCCTTTGTTTCAGCCTTTCTTTAAGAAATTATGTGCAAGTCACTGTATTGTTTCTATCTGTATCTTGTCATATCAGTTAGCCTTTGACAGAAAACTGATACCTCAGAAAAAAAAAAAGAATTATAAAAACAATTACTGCTTCTCCATCATTAACCTCAAAGAGCAATGTTTCTAAACAAATGGAAATGAGTTAAGATCTGGCAGTTCACCGTATCTCAGATGTGCAGTAAAACTGCTAATTAGCAGAACTGAGACCTTTGTGAGGCCTATACAGTGCTGTAAACTCCATCAAAAAAAAGGAAGTCTCAGGGCCAGATTGTAATTCTGGCCATGTTACCACTTCCCTGGGACCTTCTCAGAACCCAGCATGTCCTACAGCATTTTCCTGTGATAGCTGCCAGTTCCCTAATCTCTTCCCTTTTTACTCAGGCTCCTCATGAAACAGGAAGCAGAACCTCCCACTACACTTCTTCTCATTTGGATGCTCAGTTTTCAAGGAATGTGTTTATGACCATTATTTCCAAGAGAGACTAAAAGCATCTTTCTCCCCCCTCACACTGTTACAGGTGTCTATCATCCAGTATCTTCAGATTATTCAATAAAGAAGGTATGAAGAAGCTATATAGAAAATAAAACTGGATTGGTGATTTGTCTTGAATGTGAGCTAATTACTGCCTTGTAATACAGCATCCTGAGATAGCAATTTACTGTTTTTACAGATTAACATAAACCTTACAAAGGAATCTGATGAAGTAGCACAGGTTAATGAGTCAACTTTCAAGAACAACAAATCAGAAGAGAATGGGAAAATAATAATTAAGACTTAAGCCAATGAGATCAGAGGTGAAGGAATTCTGTAAATGTTACTCATCTTTCCATATCAAAGCCAGCTTTATGTAGGAAAGAGCTATAAAATTTGACTGAAAGGAAGTGTACACTAAGTTTAGAAAATAGCTGAGAAGATGTAACTGTTGTGTGCTGCCAGAGTCCTCAAATACATTCCTTTTCGTTGTGTGAAGGTCATTGCTACCTCTGTTGCTAAATTGTCTACAAACACTGCAGCTACTGCTAGTAGATCCTTGTGGAAAATTACCTAAAGATGCAAAGATCTTGTGCAGCCATCACTACCATGCACATGAGAGCTCTAAACAAGCAGTAAGACAACTTCTATTGAAAATAATCTTTGCTGGTCTCAGAGTTATGGGGAGTTACAGCCAAGAAGCAATGCTGATTTCTTAGAGCAGAATACACAATGTTTCCTCTCAGATGTACTGTAGAAAGGATGTGAGATGAACTGGCTGAGCTATCACAAAAGAAACAACACAAACGATATTACAGCCTTATTGCTATAAGTTCTATTTTGCATAATTAAGTATTGATCATTTGAGGCTTCTGAGAAAAGAAAAAATGTTTTCCTAAGAGAACTATATCGATATTTTACGTTTTAAATTCACATGGTGCATCATAGCAGGAACAGCAGGACAGAAAAAATGTGTAATTCCCCCAAAATGTATAATTCTGTGTTTGTCCTCCAATTGCTAACACATAAACTAGATTTTATCCTAGATTATTAATTACTGACCTGATAAAGAGCTCTACTGTAACAATAAAATAAAATAAAATAAAATAAAATAAAATAAAATAAAATAAAATAAAATAATTTATAGAAATTATTTGCTGCAGTGGTACGAGTACTTAAAAAAACAGAGCTCACTTCAGACCTATGGCATCCACAGATTTCCTCAAGTTTCACCTTACAACCAGAGATGCAAAGGCTCAGAACAAAATCCAGAACATTCAGTTAAGCCAATAAATCTGTCTTAATCTAGTTTGGATCAAGCTGTATATGTGAAATAAAGAAAAATAATGTCTAAAACTTATTTCTCAAAGTAATATTTGCGAAGTGGTGAATGAGCCTTTTATTAAGAGGCTTTGCCATGAATCATTTGTAACCAGTTACTTTGGGGTGAAGTGCCTCAGGCTGAGCAGTGCTTATCCATTCAGGTACAGATCAAGCAGTGGATCTCAGCAGTCTCAGATATACTCCTAATTAAAACAGGTTCAGGAAATGAGCTCAGGCACAGATGTTCAGTGATTTCCTTGGCTTCTTGCTCTTTCCATGACCTCCTGCTGGCTTGTGCCATGTCACAGTCTCCCAAGCTTGAATGAAGTAAAATAAGCCACACATTCAAAGATGAAGACATTTTACAAGAAAATCCTCATCTCGTTCTCACCTTTTCAGCCTACTTCCATCAATTCTTTAAGGATGCAGGAGAATCTGAATCATACTGTCTATTAATTATACTACAGCATTTCCTAGTGAAAGATTTTAAAACGCCTTGTCCAACAGTAAGCCTCACAATTACCGTCTCTTCAGAAAGGTGTTAGTACTTTTTCAGAGGTTTTTCAAAAATAAAAGGTTTGAGTGCCCTGAACATGCTCACACAGCAAAACCATTATGAAAAAACACTGTTCTCAGAAGGCAGAGAGCGCCCAGCAGCACTGTGCACACCAGTGGAGGGCAGCTGCCTGACTGCCCCACCTGCCGTCAGTGACCATCCCCCTGGTGGAAAGAAAACCATCTCACAGAAGTGGTATTTTTAGCAAAATGAGCAGGAATTAAAGAAGTGAATGCCATGTAAGAGGAGTTAAGCGGGAAATCCCACCTGTGGAATATGTAGCAATGTTGCCTCAGCGCAGTGGTATTTAAGTACTCATGTCCATGAGGTGAAATGGCCTGGAAATACTGCAAAGGGATTATGAAGAGGCTGCAGGAATGTCTGGAGAACCAAGAACTATGTTTTACACGGACCAAGTAAGAATTCAGTCTATTAATTTTCTCAGAACACATTAATTAAATCTGGAATCACATTGGTAGTATCAACCTCAGGAAATTATAAGGCCATTTAATTTTGCAGATAAAAACAGGAAAACTGCCAAGAGCTGACACTAGAAATAAGATTATTTTTTTTTTAATAATTAATTAGTTATTGGAATCGATTACCAAGAAAGCTGAGAAAATCTCCAACAGCAACATCTTTAATGTGAGGTCAGCTACATGAGAAAAAAAGTCTACTAGATTCTAGTGTAGAATATTCAGCAGTTAGGTCAGCTAAATGGTCATAATGATTCTTCATGACTTTAAAGGCCATGAATCAACACGAAACATGACTTCTGACCATATACAAGATCAGGAGGCAACTGCTAAGCATTGCGGTCCTTTGCTCAGATCTTCCTGCTTTTTCAGGAGCACCATATCTCAAAGAAACATCTAAAGGAAGACATCAGAAGAAACTTCACAGCAGGGAGAAGATGGAACCACCCAATCTCTAGATGATTTGCCTTTTTTTTTTTTTTTCTTATTTTAAGTAGTTAAATAGAAACATTCCCATGGTCTTTTTATTAGCCAATGTTCCTAGCCTTCAGGCCAGAAGAATTTGAACTCCTTAGTCTTTATAGCAAATCATTACCTGCACAATCAATGGACAGGCCAACTTGGTAAATAAACAATCACAAAGGTGTGGAATTAGAAGCTTCAGCCAAGTCCAAATGGTGTGGAGCAGTGCCACGGATGTAAACTGTGATCCAAGACTGCTAGTAAAAGACTGTTGAAACCTACACAGTACATTCAAGAACCCTCACAACTGGTAGTTGGATGTCCAAGACTAGACTATGAGTACTAGGAGTGCTTTTCTTTTGTGATTTTCATGATCTTTTATTTCAGCACTGTTGCCTTTTTGTGATAAAGAAGTTTCACCCGTTTTTCTAACATCGGCAGTTAGAAACTTCTCAGCAGTGCAGGCAAAATAACTCCTTTATGTGCAACCTCAGAGGCAGCAAAAAAACAAGCGCTGTTGCTGGAGGTCGCCATGGCTCCCCCTTCCCTGAGCAGGTGCTGCTGGCACACACTCTGGATCTCAGAGAACTGGCACAGCCCAGCTGTGGCATGCTGTGGCATACCTCTGCAGGTAATCAGCAGAGCCCAGCACTGGGCAGTGCTTCTCACACCCACCTGGGCCACTCTCCTCTGGGAAAGGCAGAGAGCAGCTCCCAGCTTGCTGCTTCCCTCTCCCTCAGAGCTCTAGCTGTGCCTGATTTCTTGCTCTTGACCTCACTACCTGTATCAGTTAAAATCCAAAAGATCTCCTATTGCTATAGCAATATAGATAGATCAAGCCTTTAAACAATGCCACCAAAAATTAGAAAATAATAAAATAAAATTGCTATTTACCCTCTCAGCAAATATTTTCAAGGTAAAGAGCTGCATTTGGTAAACTCCACAGACCACTGGGAAATCAAAACTATAGCCCCTTCTGATAAATAACTCTCCTGAGCATCCAGAGAGGTAAATAGTGGCCCCATGAGTACAGAAACCAGGAAGTCAAAAGAATGGGGCAGAATATAAGTGAAAAAAGAGGTAAAATGGAGACAAACGTGGAACATGCTACATTGCTCTGCCACAGTTTATGTGCTTAAAATGTAAAAAATAACATAAGGATTTTCTAACAAAAGCTAGTTTAAAGTTTCTGCTATTTTGAGCTCTCAGATCTCTATATCTGCCATTCTAAGCGAGGTGTAGTACTGATAAATAAAGAGTCTCTCTATTCAGGGCTATGACCAAAAGCTACATACACATTTCAGTTTCACATTATCGTATTCATGTGGCAGTATCAGACTTTTACGCTGCAGGGGTGTCACAAATGTATATCAAAAATTCAATCTCTTCTATTCTCTATGCTTTAATTTTGGTTAATATGATAATCCAGAAGTTAATTTTCTCTGAAATAAAATATAGGTGTTACAAATCCAGGATGATTGCAAAGAAATATCCTAAACCAAGCTATGTGCAATTATTCAAATGTTTTCTTTCCCATTTCCCATTTTTGAACTTATCTAGCTATAAATTAGCTTGAGACAAATGAATAATTGCAGTTCCAATTTCTTTGTGTTTGTGTCAAATACACATCATACGGGCAATGCTGCCCAGAGAATTAGGTGAGGAAGACTTGTCAGATTCAACAGTAATGAAACTGTTCCCCTTGAGCCCTTGTGAACTTTGTCTCCCAGGGAACTCATGCTTCTGATCGTCATGACATAGCCATGATACACTAAGGTACTGAGAGCAGAGTTATAAAGGAGAGTAAGTGGCTGAGGATGAAAGGAGGGCAGTAAAGACCTCTTCACCTTAGGCCCTAAGCCACTCTCAAAAATGAACAAGTGGATACTTGCTTTCTGAGTATTTTCCTTCAATTCCACTCTCCTCGGGAAAGATTTGATCGTGTCTAGAGTCCAGATCTCATATGGATAAAAAGGTCTCAGGTTGCATGACAGTCTGAGGTGACTTTTCACTCCAAATGATATAGGGGATTCTCTCTTTGGACTCCTTCAAGATGAGGAAACGTTCAAATGTTCAGAAGTGGAGGCAATCATTCCCCTCTGAACAAATTAAAATAAATGCATTTCCAAACAAATCTAGACTTCCACAGGAGATCTGAATTCCTTGTATTCCCAAACCTTATTTTTTACTTAAGTGGGAAAAAATGTTTAAAACATTGCTACAGAATACAACAGTAATGTTCTGCAGCAAGAATAATGACTATAATATCAGTCTTTGCAATAGTGCTGGGACTTTCTTCTTTGCTCTCTGTATTACATCCTTAGGCAATGTTTTTTGCAATTGGCACAGAAAGATCACAGTATTTTTCCATGGGTGACAAAGTTGAGAATTTAGTTTCCTACTCTCTGAGCCTTCCAAACAACAAAATAGCACTTTAGTTAATATGGTCAATTCAGGAGCATCTCTGAGCTTCCATTAGATTCAAAGGCTGCAAAACAAAGCACATTATCTGCCTGCATAAACTGTGGGCACCAACTATACACTGGATGCTATGAAGAGCTAATAACTCTCTGGTACTGCAAGTTTATGACTTCTTTGTTTCACTAGGACAGACTACTATTCGCTGTCTTTTAGGCAGAGACAAACATTATATCCACCTTCAGAAATGTGTAATTTCACAAAGACAGGCATAAACTAAAATCATGATAGGAAAAAAGAGGATTACTAAGCACTGAAAATGTCACTCTTACTTCGATGAATTTACCAGTCTAGGCCACAGCAGAAGCTGATCTTCACACAAAGTCACAGTATAAATAAAAGGGAATCTCTGAAAATGGCAGTTTCAGTGCTCAGGGCAAGCCCAAGATTATCACTACCTACTAGACCCTGGACTAGCTGCAGCCATCACTGGAGCCAATTAGGCAGCGCTGTAGGGGTGCCACAAGCATTTCCATGAATACTTCTAAATTTAATAATTAGACATAAAATGCTTTTTTCCTGAGAGTTCATTTTAAAGCTTCCTCTTCTTCCACAACACTTCCCATGTAAACTCTTTATGATCTCTTAGGCCACATCCTGGTGGAAACCCATTCAATCCCATAACTAGGCTGTTCTAGAGATGCTTAGACTCTATACTCCAACTCCCTGGACGTCAATGGGGATTTGATTACAAAAGGGAAAAGGGAGCACACTTTGACACACACAGCAGATACAATCTTCCCTTTTGCCAATTGTTGGCTGTTGTTGTCTCACAGTGCTCAGTGCACTTAACAACATCCTATGGATTCAAAAGATTTACTTTCCTAGAAATCCTTTTTTATTTTGTGTTCTCCATTCTAACTACATCGACCCCTATTAAAACTCCATGAAGGCAGTCACTCCTGTAGTGGTTATAAGCTATTATTTGCAGTTGAGCCTCTTAAGGATTTCTAGATTCCACTTTGTGCTATGAAACCAAGGCTAGAGGAAAGAGCTAGATATACAGAAAAATAGACATAATCAGAGAGATATTTCCCTTTCCCAGTAGCTAATGCTAACGTTCCTCAAACGATTTGGGAAAAGTAGCACACTCCCAAAAACAAACAAAAAAAATAGCAAAAAAAAAAAGGGAAAAATACCTGAAAGTGATAAAGATCTTTTTTTGCATCAGAGAAACAGAAATGACTAATACACACTTAGATTTCCACTGGATGTTTAAAATTCGTGCTCAGTTCTTCATAATCCCAGGCACTCATACGAATTGTTTCCACCTCCATGAGCACCAAAACCCATTACTCAGAGTGCAGCATAGAGGAAGCAGGAACCTGACCAATTTGCCAAATTAAATTTTCATGTTTAATTTTATAATAATCATAGCCATTTTAAGCAGTGTTCTAAGTTCGCAGATGTGTAAATCTGATTCCAAAATACCAATAGGCTGCTAATAGTGAGCTTAGGAAAAAATATTTGGGTAGAAATACATATCTTCCTTTCTTTACATTAGTAGCAATTCCTATAATTAGAAATGTTGGACAGTTTCAATTATAAAACACCATTTTAATTTGCTTGTAACTCCAAAAACACCAGTAGACTTCCCTGTGTTTAAGCTTTGCTGGCATTCTAATTCATGAAAGCTTCCAACAAAAACTATCTGGCTTTTTTTTTTCTTATTATTCTTAATGTTATTTAGACTAAATATGTGGCTTTCTGCACTTCAAAATGTTCTCATAACCGTACTAAAGCTGTAGAACAGCAATGTTTTGGAGCACTTGAAAAGGGTCAGGACATACTTTTAGCCATCTCCAATGAGATTTACTCAAATTTGTTTGAGACAGACTTTGTAAAATTTCCCTTTCCAAGTGAAAATTTTATACTTGTTCTTAAAGCATTCGAGTCTTCTCTAGAGATTAAGCTCTGTGCACTTTGAGCAAGCTCTAGCACAGCTTTTCAAGGGCCGACAAAGATTTTGTCTGCTTTTCCTGTATGACAAGTGCTGTGGTTGGCACAGAAACATAAAACAGAAGCACAGGGCCCCATCACGCCTGTGCTCCACAGTCTGCCCCTTCCACTGGTGAGAAGAAAATGATGAAAATCCCAAGCGTGGTGCTAGGGAACCAGATGGGAGCAGAGGCTGAGAGGTGGCTGCAGTGCAGAGAGAGAAACCTTAGAGCAGAGATTGCTCATGGGATGTTGGCAGAGTTCAGAAAAGCAAGACGTACTGATACAACATGTAACTAAATGCTATGCAGTAGTACATCTGAAAATAATTTAAGGATAGGCAAAACTAATTCCAGCATGTAAAGCTTATCAGTGTTTGGAAATTGCAGGAGCATCATGGGTACATGTGGGAGCTTTCTGGGATCAAAAGGAGCGGTAAAAGAGCAGAGCAGAATAGAAAGGAATGATATAATTGTTATTTATTAATCATTAAACTGGCTTGAAAGTTGCTAAGCGCTGTAAAAAATCAGTAAGTGACAGCTCTAGAATAAGCACTTATAATCTGAAAACATGCCACAAAGATGCAAGAGGCACGGTGCTTAGCTCCGGCTAAGTCAGTGGCAAAGGAGTACTTTGGTTTGCTTTATGGGCAATAAATAACAAAAAAAAACCCTAGAAGATACAGTAGGACTGACAAGACTGTGCAATCCTCACCAGACAGTGCACACAGCTAATGAAACACACTGGCTCATTGCCTCCCTAGCTCCTTCACTTTACAGCATTCCCCTGCATCTGAACTTTCTTGGTTGAAAAAGGCAAAGGATGAAGTGATAAATCACAGTCAAAATATAATGAGTTTGGCACATCCTACATATTAATTCATGCAAAGCTCTTACAGAACTACTTAAGTACCTAAAGAAATGAGCAAGCAACATCTGCAAATTAATATTTCTTTTGCTGCAGAACATAACTTCCAGGGCTGCTTTCCAAAGGCAATGAGTCAGGAGGGGGCATGATGCATGAAGGACATGAAGAATTTAGTCTCCTGCTACTATCAGATGAAAAGGCATCTCTGAGTGCAGGTGACCATTACTCACAACTGCAACTAGAAAACAAAACTGGAAGTACTATTTGTTGATCCTGATTCTCCTTCCATAGGAAAAAAAATAAAAAATAAAGACTTTTTGCTACTGACTCTGAAACACACAGAACTGAATGCTCCCCTTCTCACTATTCATTCACATTGTATCACCTCAGCTGTTTTTGAAATAGCATCTAAGGTGAGTCTCCTGCTACCCTGAAAGGTAAATATACTTTCCCGTGCACTACAGCAGATAACTCTAGTGAAATGTGATGGTACTGTAATAGAAAAAGTGCAGGTCTGCATAACATGTTGAAAATGCATTTTACATTGCAATGTAATATTCAGTGATGTGATGTTACTAAACACGGGGCGACCTGACAGATACATCTGTTAAAAGTATAATTAGACCAGATAACTCCTATTGGTGTCTTTCTCTGTTAAACAAAACAATGGATTTTCATTCAGAGGGGCACCTTGGAAGATTAATGGTAATAATGAAGCGTGAAATATTTCCTTCCTAGGGTGGTTACTCTGAAACAGAGGAAACAATCATTTCACCCGGGAGGGATAATCCTTTGAGGAGAGTTTTCAGTGAAATAACATATTGCCATATCTCATCCCATATATGTCAACAAAGAAACCATCAGTGTTGTGCTTAATGCAGTGCAGGCCAACAAGCACAAGAAAAGGAAATGGAATCAGCACAGCATAAAACCAGGTACACAGTAACGTCAGCAGGAGATAGTGGAGAAGGAAAGAAAAGTGTCAGGAAGCAATAGGATAGACAGCAAAGGAAGATAGTAGAAATTAAGCTACGAGCAGAGAACGTGAAAAAAATTGTTCAAATTAAGCCAAAGGGCAATAAAATGTATGCTTTTAGGGACAATTTTTTAGGTGAGTCTTGCGTAGTGCTTTGTCACAAGGAAGCGGAGACAAGCAGGCATTGTGGCAGACAGGCTCTGCAGCACTGCAGAGGTGCAGCAGCCCCAGAGCCAGCAGCAGCCTGCAGACACTGTGCTGCCTTTCCCTGTGTGCAGAAGGCACCGTGGGGACCCTGCCGCAGCACTCTGCCCTGCAGTCCCCAGCTGGGGCAGCTGCCTGATGGCACAGCCCTTCGGGATGGGCTGAAGCAGCCTGAGGAGCCTGGAGTCAGACTGTTAGCTTCAAGGCTGTGCAGCCACAAGCCTTTCTTTGGTAATCTACACACTGAATGAGCTCTGTCAACTCACACACCTACAAACAAGTCCGTAGGGATGTGTGCATATATATATAAAAATAATATTTAAAGAAGAAACTTTTTTTCCCCACTCATCAGTAAAGGCTTTTCAGTCAAACACTGGTGTCCTCAGGAAAAAAATCCCTTCATATCAACTTACTTGCAATCAGCTTCTCAGAATCTTACTACTAAACCCATACTCTATCTTCAAAGAACAGTCACAAGCCTTTCATTTTTGGCAGATAAGCCATTTGATCAATATTTTCAACATTAATCAAGGCCAAGAGCAATTACATTTCTACCATTTCCCTTAGCCGCATTGGAATTGAAGTAAGTGCATCGCTCTCATTTTGCTCAGGGTAAGTACACTCAGGACAGAAGCTTTCAGTAATAACTAATTCTGTTGAACCAGTAATATTTCATATGTATCTTACATAGACAACAGCACAAGAGATGCTAAATTTTCCCTAGAAGAGCTCCATTAAATTAAACTATATATTTTTAAAATGTAAGTGCACTTTTATGACTTGAACCAATGACTGTTGTTGTCTTGATAATTTCTTCTTCTGCAAAGTATGCATTATGTTCACAATACGCTCAGCCCAAAGCACTAATTAGAATCACAAAACAGCTATGCTTTTTTTTTTGTTTTGTTTTTCTTTTTGCTGCCCTTACTCATTGCATGAAACCTCTATCTTTCAGTTATATCACAGTGTTGGCCATTTCCTCTGTAAGCGTACCTGGGACCACACAATGCTAAAGGACAACCAGAACTCAGTCTGAGGACAGTGCAAGGCCATGCAGCACTCCACACAGTGCCCCACAACCTGTGGGGCAGAGCCAACAGCACAGCAGGCTGCAGCCACCTCCCTCAGCCAAAGCCTGACATGCATCACACCTTCCCTGCAGATAGATGGAGGACAGAGAGCTTTTTTATGTGTCCTTGGCAAGGAAATCTAGACAAAAGGAGGAATAACCACAACTGCCTTACTCTTTGGCCATGTGGAAAGCTGGATTTGTGTTGGGAGAGTCACTAATCCATCTGTATTTTGTAGCTCAGATTCTTCCGCAGTACAAAGAGTGGTTGTCATGACTAAGCTATGAAAGAACATTCCCCAAGAGTTCTGCCTACAACTTCTCTTTCCATAGTGTTTTATTTGCTGTAATTGTACCAAACTTGTGACACATACCATGGAGCATGGAGGCAGTGAAGCCCACAGTGTGAGGAGGTAGCATGGCTGCAGGGACCTTGGCAGCAGCTCCAGGTACAACCCCTGTAGAAATAAATTATTTAGTTGATCTGCTAGTTTGTTCTTTGGCCTTACTGACAGCCTTGGCTAGATGTGGTTCTGGCCATGCTATATGGCTGTTCTCACCAGCACCCTTCATACTTTCATATCACACAGCAGTCAGTCCTTTGTTGCTGCTAAGGAGAAGAACAAGAAATAAAGTGCAAACAGTATCACAATGGTCATCAAAATTCATTCCCATGTTTCATGTCCAGAAAGAAAAAGAGGTTTGGCTACAGCAAGCTCTGTAGCAACCCCGTAGGCTTGTCTTTGCGAAGGGAATTTTGGCTTTGTCCTCTTCACGTTAATACATCACACACAAGTCACAAACAAGGGTAACCTTCCTTTCTTCCTCTAATATTACAACATAACAAAAAAAGAAAGTTCTCTTTCACAGACATTTCCAGAGCTAACAGAAGCTTACTAAGACTGTCTGCTGTGCAAACACAAATTTAAGACAGCTTTATAAGGCCAGTTATTTATCCAGTGTTAACAGCTTCTTTGTTAGGGGATGGCACTATAATTACCTGCTTTTAGCACTAATACTTTGAGTAAGTGGCTAATGCAGAGATGACAAATCACTGAAATGACCAACAGTTTATGGCTTTTAGCACCAGGGAATGTCTTCTTTTATTTCATATCCCTTGTACATATGCTATTTCCTTTAGACGTCCTGTTCTCTTACTCACACATGCACATTCATCATTAAGAAAGTCTGATCATGATTTATTCACACAACCAATTACCAGTATTCTGTTGTTTGGTGTTAGTATACACAGTAAACAAATTTGGAAAAGCAGTAGAATAAGAGAAAAAAATCTGACTAAGCATCTGCTCTGAAGCCATCCATCAGACAAAATCTACACTCATGTGCTTACATTTACTAGCTATCAGAAGAGCAAGGGTGAATTGGCAGGAACATCAGCTGAACTCCAGAGAATGGAATCAGAAAACCTGTGGGCCAGAATTCAGGAAAATGGTCTATTTTAAATATGAATTCAAGTACCTTTGTATTGCTTGCATCATTGAACAGACATACAGGTACATCTGCTAAGATCTCTCACTAAAACCAGTGGAATTAGTGCCCACACAATGGGGCACCGTTATTTACCTACAGAGCATATCACTACACTGTATGAGTTTCACCCCATGCATAAGTATAATTCAGTTCTTATTTTTCTCAGCCTCCTGCTTCTATGCTCACAAAAGCATCTTTGTGGATGCAGTCTGGAATGAAATGTAACCATCCACACCTCCACCCCCAGCCCCAGACCCTTTAATAACTTGTGGCGAGTAGGAGGGAGGGGAGAGACAGCCACTTTTGGAAGGAATGAGTAGCAACTGTTAAAACAAAAACTCTCCTTAAAATGCAGCATGAAGCAGAAGACCAAACGAAGAGTGAAGCAGAAATGACCTTATCTCTAACTAAGGCTAGTTAGGATTCCTCTGAGTAAAAAATAGAGAAGAACAACTGGCAAATGTCAGCTTCATTATCATGAACTCTTTGTAGTAGTGAAAGAAAAATTAGCCCTTCAGTCTTTTTTTCAACAGACTAGGCTGTTCTGTGTTAGAAGCCTTCCCATTTCTTTTGAGTAACTATCAAATCATGGGGACACCTTTTCCCTGTAGTATTAAATGCATGTTTCCACCTTAGTGGCTCTGCACACTTTCTGCAAATGCTTCACATTTAAATAGTTTGGACATAATGTCCAAAGGAAACTGAACAAAATTAAAAAAAAAAAAACAAAAAAACAGAGTTCAGAGGTAATTGCTTTTCTGAGGTACTTATACTTTTTATATTGTTCTTAAGAAACATTAAAAAAAATGGAATATTTCAGCTAGATATGAGAAATTTTACTTTAATAGTGTTAGTGCCACTGTTTAATGCTGAGATACTATTTTTCAACATTGAGTCTATAATGAAAGGTAAAAATAAACAATACCACTGTTCTCAACCTGGTAGATCTCAACAGTAGTTTTTGAAAGTAATAGCTTAGTAAGAATTCAGGTCCTAAATTGTTGCAAATTATTGAAGCTCTAGTGAAGTCAACAGAACTATGCCACCTTATGCCAGCTAGGGCTCTGGCACAATGTAATTTCATCAAGAAACTGACTATCATTTTAGCGAGCAGTTCAGCACTAACACATGTTTACAAGTCCCTTGACAAAAATATATGGCAGTTTCTCATCTTGTTTATTCTGTTTCTGGCAGTTTTGGTCATTGATTCTTTGACATTTTCCAGTAACATGTCTCAGGCAGATACACATCTCTAAATCTGCAGTTGTGACCTTCCCTCCTAGACATGACCCAACAGTTGCTTCTTTCTAGCATATTGATCAAATACTGCACTGATCAGCCAGTTTTCTCTATTCACATTATTAAAAATCATAATTTCTCATCTCTGTAAAGAACGGTCATTCACATGCTCCTGATGTCAGCAGGCAATGTTTGTAGAAAGAACCTCCTCTACCTTATCTCAGGATTAGTTCTCTGAATCTTTCCCCGCATTCATTTTTCAGCTTCTTGGACTGAAACAAGACAGCGTGAGTCTTAATCATGCTTACCTGCTCAGTGATTTGCATTATTTATTCAACAGGAGTGAACCAGTAGTATGAAAATATCCAAAACCTATAGCTGATGTTTCTTGTTTCCCTGGTGTCTAAAAACATGAAGCTGAGCCTTTGAAGACCAAGATCTTATATCTACCGTTGCTCCTTAGATTCACACAGGGGTTGTGTGTCTCATGTGAGCTTTGGTTCAAATGCATTCATGTTTACCCATCTGTAAAGGCTTCCGCTGGCTTGATCCTCTGGTGGGAAGTTTGGTTTGAGCAATTCACCTCCACTTGTATGGGGAAAATAAAATTGGAAGTAATGCATATATTTCTGGCAGTTGGTCAGGGAGAAGCAGAGAGAAGAAGGCATTCTGCCTCATTCATAAAAGATCCCTTAGAGGCAACTGCAGTCAGGCAAGGCCATCTCACATTTCTTGTCACTCCCAGGAGAGAGTGCCATAGACACCAAGCAGCACATGAGAATGTTACTACAAGAAGGACGCTAGGATTCCCCTCAGTTTAAGAACAGAATATGAAGGCTAAACATAATATCCCCTAAGATACCTTAAAATGTCACATCTCACATTTGGAAAAAACAGAAGTGATAATACTTATTCCATAGGGAGGTTACAAAGCTGAGTTTATTCTTCAAGTTCAATGTGATTTGCTGATGTGCCCTATCAATGCCAAGTACTATTACCTCTAAGGAAAACAATCCTCCAATCTCTGTTGCCAAAGTATGATTTATAGAACATTCCCCAAAGCAAGACAAGAGGACAACTCTGATAGATACAGACAACAACAAACTGTATAACAAAGAGTGCTGCTGACATGGAACTAACAGCCTGGAGAAGCGGCTTCTACAGAAGCAAAAAGCAGCAGTGCATCATGTAACAGCTGTCCTGACTTTATGAAGACACTGTTGGATGCTAATAAATCCTCTACTGTACACCATGATTATCTGTTCTGTACCTCGAATGCTTGATGTAAACAGATGCTTCACACAAAAAAATACTTCTCATTAATAGTGGACATACAGAAACAGGGGTTGTACTATCTCCTCTCTCACAGCAGCCAAGAAAGTTACAGCAGAATTGCCCCCAGAGCTTCTGAAAGTTTGTTTTCTTACGGCTTTAGTTCAAGGCAACAGTAGGTCACTCATATAAACTATCTCAATGTCCTTCTAAAATATTATTAAAAACATTTTCCATCATTTCCTATGAATGCAGGAAACAAGAAGTCCCTAAGGTATACAGCCTGTCCCTTGAATATAACGCTTATATTACAATATCATGATGCACATAGCTGAGGACTCACAAGAAAAAAAAAATTCCTGATAGAACAAATACACTCTGTACCAAAAAAGAGCAATGATGATACAGCAGGCACAGCTACTACAAGAAATGAAAAATCCACAGTAGCCTAACTCATGATGGCACAGTCAGTAATAGTCCAATTTCACTGCTAAGCAGAGATGCTATAAACTCGTGACCCAGTAAGCCAACAGCTGTGAAATAATGTTTCCATTAAAAATACTGAACATGTTGCTTATAAAATGTTTACACCCAGTTTACCAATTTGCGTAGCAATGATGCTTAAAGTATGTTTCTCCTGAATGGCTTTGAGATGCTAAATGCAAAACAAGAATTAGAGGACTAGAAAATAGAGAGCAGATAATTGTTGCCAAAAAAAGATGGTATCAGCATATTGCACATACCCAATGAAATCCATATGGCCTTGGCTATTTTTGGTTATCTCTATAAATTCTACTTTGTTCTTTCTTCTGAGTTTGTGTGTTCATGTTTTTAATTAAATATCCTGCAACTGTTTGTGTTTTATGGCACAAAACTACAGCACATTAAACTATGAAATAAATAAAGTAAATCAGCAGTTTGGCAGCTGAGAGCATTGCTGCAGTCTACACAAGGTAAAACACTCTTGAAATATCTTGAAAAATCCCAAAGAAGCGAGCACGAGAATACAGTTGGGAAACAGAGGGCATAAAAGAGGGACATCGGAAGAGTTGTTACCTCTTTAGGGGAGGAAACAAAATAGAGATGTGTTCTACAAAAATTCCTTATGCAGTTTCCAACATTTCAAGAGAATTTGAGGCCTAGCCTTAGTCAGACTGAGTATGCTTCTGACTCATACCAAAAAAGCCCTCCAGTAAGTCATAATAAGTCACAGCATGTATTAAGTCTCTTCTCACTTTTTTTTTTCCTTTTTTCTCATGTCAGATTCCTGTTCTAGAAATCTTATTTTCCAAAAATTGTAGTTCTAGCTCCTCAGAAAAATTTAGTTTCACTGGTTTGATAATTAAAATATATTTTGTCAAAAATCAAATAGAAAATCCTCATTTCTTTACTGGAGAGAAAAAAAAAAAAAACATTCTTCTTTCTGTCAAATTCTCCATCAGGTTTGGGGTTTTCTTAATGTAAAAAAAATAAAAAAATCAATCATACAATATTTTTAAAATCTATAACACTTCATAAATATCTTATGATTGACTGAAGCTGTGGACTCTGCAAAACATCTAAGCAGTCTTCTGACCGACTAAAAGTTTCTGTATCACAGTGCTACAGAAGGGCATGAACATGATTACAGAGACACTACATACTGAATGGCAAAAATAAATAGCTAAATAAATAAATAAAAAAGAAAGTTTCTGGCACAGAAAAAACTGAAAACTAGGACAAGGAACCCTACAGCAAGACCGGAAAGCAAGGTAATAAGAGCTTTACGTGTTTCACTTGCAAGGCTGGTCATAGCTAGTATCTGACTGGTGTGGCTGTGCACCCACCCCATGCTATCCACCAGGGAGCACTTAATATACCAATAAATAAATAAATAAAGGAACAACTCATGACAAATATATTGCCCTTTTCCCTAAGGAAATCTGACTCACACTGTATGATTATCTACAACAAGCTTGGAAAAGAGAAAGTATCTGGATTAGACCTTCCCAGACATCTGTTCTGATAGAGGTGGATAGGAACTCCTGCTGACACCTGATGAGAAAGAGAAATTGTAAGCGCGCACCTTCTTGTAAGCACTGGCAAAACGGAGGATGTACTATAGTGGAAAAAATACACGGTTCTCTGAAAGCCACTAATATGATCAAAGATAAGAACAAGTTGTCCCAGAACAAGATTTATTAGCTTCTGTGCAAATTGACAACAGGACCTGAGGTGCCTCAGAAAAAAGAGGACAGAAATTGTGTTTGATTTTCTCCTGATCTTTTTCTGAATTCACAGTAACCACAGCTAATGAGAGGTTCAGTTAGGAATTCTCTCCCTTTTTGAAGTCAATAGCACAGGAAACTTATAGGTAAGGAGACCAGTACTGTTATGGTTGATGCGGAATGGGATTTTTTTATTTTTTATTTTTTTTAAGAAACAGAAGACTTGCAGACAAAAAAGTTTGAAAACTTGAAATTTTGACATCAGAACATAGTTTACTCTTCTTCTGGCCCTTGGCTTCTGATTTTATAGGCATGTACACATCCACAAACACTTACATTGCCAGCTAGAATGTTATAAATTGTCTATGTAAGGAATCCTATTAGGACCTACATCAAGTTTAATGTATTAAGTAGCTCAGTGTTAAAGGATGCAAAGCTTTTGAGGGCAATTTGTAACAAATGGCCACATGCCAAACAAAATGCTGGGCAACGTGACTAATGCCTTTGCTGATATCCTTTATTTCTTTGCCAGCATCCTGCAGCAACTCCTGCAGTAAAACTGGCAGCTCCACTGAGGCAGAGACCATTGATATCTGCTGGGAGTCTGCCTCTTCTCAACTATGCACTTCTTTGGGCAGCAGAACACAACTCCAAACTCTTGTCTGAGAACTGTTCCACTGTAGCACTGTTCCACATGTAGATACAGCCACTCAAGGATCTCCTGTCCCACTCAGATTACAAGGATGTTTGAAAACAAGGCACCTCTGAGGTTTTCTCATGCCAAAGAGATGACACTTATTTGCAGCATCAGAAGAAAAACATTGCTTCTAGGAGTAACAACTTGGGGTGTCAGTATCACAAGGTCTTAAGACACAGCCAGGAACAGGCCTGAACAGAGGAACTTGGCTGGTGAATATTTCTGTCTTTACACTCACACAGCAGCTTCATGGCAAAGCTGAAAGAAGTACACAGGAATTCTGGGGGAGAGCCCAGCTCACTGCTTGGATCTCCTGGAAACATATCACTCTCTAGTCAATTCCAGTGGCAGCCAGAACCAAAATCTCATGCTCAACTAGCCAGACTTGCTTCATGGGATTCTTGTGCTATATGGAACTGAGAAATTTCTATCTTTTGACTCCCCACTGCAAATGAACATTTCAAGACTACATGAAACAATAAATATTTTGAGGAAGATAACAGATGGAACAGGAAACCTACATTAGTAGCACCAAAGCAATTCAGAAGGTGCAAGAGCAGATAAAAATGCTACAGAATTAAGACAATTAGGAAAAAATAGTGATTAAATGGTTTCATCCTAATCATAAAGCAAAGGTACCATTACTTCCTGAATTACCTTGTTTAAGCATGGTCATTTCTAAAGAGAAATCATAAATGTAATTGCTTTTATTACACATGAAGTATATTACAAGTTCATGAGCTGTGCCACATTTGGAAGGAGAACTTGGGAGAATCAGAAGGCTTAGCCATAAAATATGATGAAAGTTTGAACAGTTATAAAAATGTTTGTCACCATTTTCAAACAAAGGGCATTCTATAAACAGAATTAAAAAGGTTTATACTAGGTTTGAGACACTACTTTATAAACTCTTCATAAGAGAATTAACCTTATCATAAAATGATATTAAAGCTATTGCATTAGTTACAAATGTTGTTCTCTGTAGTACTAGTGAACTCATTCCATGTGCTTTAAGTGCCATGGACAACTATTAACTTCAGGAAACGTATATATGCTATAAAATCAGAAAAACTGCAGTTTAGTAGACTTGCTGCTAAAAGGTTGAGCTTGTCTGCTTGGCAAGCACCTGGCTTGTGTAGCTTTATGAACAAAATGAGTGAGATAACAGTATTTAGTAATGTATCCTCACCACTGATTTGATTGTATTCTTCTTGGTATTTATTAACATGACTACCTCTGAAGGGAGAGAAAAATGAGTATTTGTTTTTTTATCTAAACATTTTACATGGGCTTGCGCCAAGTTTAACAGTTGCCAGTTGTAAAGCGGCAGAATATTTACAGCAGGCGCCAGAAGCAGCCTGAGCTGCTGGAGGATGCTGCTGGCAAACCACAGAAGCTTCTCCTCCAATGGGCCTTGGCTGAGCTGTAATGCGTGAAGTCATACCTACCAGGAATAGCAACCTGCTCCTATTTGTTTTTCTATTTTAGATTTGGTTTTACTTAAATGTAGCATTTTCAAGTTCGTCTACTGAATTTTTAGAAAGATCAAAGAGAAACAAATACAGAAATCAATCTGTAAGATTAAGAAAAGACCCTGTATGTTTCTACTGCTATTTTAAATCAGATTTATGCAGGTTTTGAATGGGGTCCATCACATCAAAAGCCAAAGATTGAAGTAGCAGTTCTATTGGAATTGAATGAAAGTTAAAATAATGGTGGTCAAAGCCTACATACTGCTTTAAGAACTACTGCTTATTTGTAACAAGGATTTTTAAGCCCCTAAATATTCTGGTTAAAGAAAGATGTAAATCAAAGATGCTAGACTAGGGCTGAATCCAACAGAAGCACTCTCAATCTGGCCAAGTATCCCAATCATACAACCTCAGCAAATATTTTTCTCTAAAAGCTGTATACCCTGCACACCAACACATGATTTCGGCAGGAGATTAGCGTTCATCTCCCGGGATGGTCTGTTCTCCCCATTTCAGACTGCACTTCTTAGCACGTTAACAGATTATCAGTAAAAACAGAAGAATGACCCCATCACATCAGGCACGGCCCACTCAGCCATGTAGTGTTTCTGTAAGAGATGATTCGGAAACGCATATAAATCGGGAATTCTCCTGGGTTCCAGCATTAAGTAACAGCTTTCTAAGATAAAGTTAAATGAACACAACAATGTAAAAAAGCTATTGATCCACCAGTACGTTGTGAAGGATACTATCTCAAAGAGTTTTGCCCAATAAGTCAGTCAGAAAAGCTGAAGACTTTGAAAAAGAAGAAAGACAAAAATCCCACCACTGATTTTTTCCTTTATGTGTATGCCTACTTATTTTTTTTTCTTATTTTATTCATGCCATTTCTGATATTAAAGACCACATATCTTCTTACACTCTGAGAACTGAAACATGCCTATTTGAGAGAGTTTATCAGCGGTAGTAAAGTACAAACATCTTCATCTCTCCATTTCATGCAAAATCTATTCCACACTCATTTAAAGAGACAAAAAAACTATATCGAGCAATACTACAGTATAGGACACAACATAGACACAGTTTGTGAGAGCACAGGATTTCAAAACAAACATGCAAACATAACATCAAAAATAGGACATGAAAGCAAGTCAAGCTACTTAAGAAAGTCATGATTAGTGCTATTCTGCTTTTAATTATATCTTATTATATTATTGAAGTCTTCGGGCTTCAATTTTTAGGGTTTTCCTATTTAATCTGAAGAAAGCTTCTAGTTATTGTCCATGTTATCATAGTGAAATGATAAGGAAGACAATAAGAAGTCTCTGAGCAAGAACAAAATTATTTGACACTGGAGAAAGAGGAGTCTAGCAAGGGTTTAAAAAAACATCTAACAAAAAAGCATTAGATTTTAACATCTTAACATCACATAGTGACCAAATTCTTTAATTACGTTACCCACAAAATTCCTCCTTAGAAACTTGTCTATGAAATCCTTTTACAAAGACACCTTCACAAGACACGAGCAAATCAGCTGAGTAACAGAAAGCTTCTCCAGAAGGAACAGCAGTGAACAGAAGTAGCTCCCTGGATAGTGAGACAGAAGAGCTTCAGACAGGATTTATAGAACTCTCCTGTAGAGTCACTCAGTACCTTTCATTTGAGAGTTAAATTGCAGGAAACGTGCATTGTCTCCTCGGGGCAGCCCTAAGGCCAGGCTAACCCAGTGCAGCTGGAGCACACCTCCCAGGCTCAGCAGGGCCCACACCTGGGAGTGGCAGCAGGAGATGCCAGGCGGGCTCCTTGCAAGTGTCCACAGGTGACGGGACCACTGGTGGAAAATGAAAGGCAGTACAATGGATTTACAGCCACTCCCAGTAGTGGCTTTTCTCTGCAGGACACCTCCAGCTAGAGAACATCTCAGCGTGGAGTTTTCTTCATCTGCAAGTTCCTGTCAGTGTGCATGAGAATGAGTACCACCATACAGGGACCACGAGGCAGATCTTTGATGTTTTAGCCCACTGTCTTTCAGAGCAGAACAACACAGACATTTTGAGAAAAGCTTCTTAGCAATAGTTATCTCTTTTAGGATCCCTTAAGAACAAAGCCAACTGCATGGAAACAAGACAACTGGAAAAACACAAAAGCTAAAAAAAGAAAAAATGCCGCCAGGCTGACAGGTGTTATTCAGTGATAACATTGAAGCAGAGATGGTAAAGCATAATAAGTGTGCAACACCAGAAAAATATATATAAAGGTAAGTAATTTCTTCTGAGTTCTTAATTAGTCAGCAAATCACTGGAGTTACATAAAATGCATTACAGTCGGTGATGGAGAGGGTATTGCACAGGTAATATTAGAACTATCGGAAGCAAGAGAAGATTTTTATTTTTAATTATTTTTTCAGGTATTTTTTTTACTTTTTTTTACATTAACAGCAATCAGAGTAATATTTTCAGATAGAAGAGTCTGAAAGCCACAAGCAGTGAGTATGCCAGGCCAGGATTTTTTTTTTTTCCATTATACATCTATACATATAAACATGATGACAGTCACTGCCATTGCTGTGGGGCACAACAGCATGTGGAGACAGATGGTACTTTCCAGTCTTCCTAGTTATGGCAAGTGAAGAGCCTAAATAATTATATGGGGAGACTCTGGCACAGCATGTTCAACTATACTGTGATAAGACCTTTTGAAGCAACTTTACCATTTCCATTATTCTAATTCACCTAGATTTTTTCCTTGAGTAAGTATTATTACTGCTAACTTTGAACAGATCTGTGCTGTCTGTTTAAAGAGTCATTTGGAAATGCACATAACTACTAACACTTGCTGTAAGAACTGGAAAAGAATTTTAGGCTAGTCTGCAATCAGAACCTGTGCAGCAGACTGCTCTAAGGTAAGGCAGACCCTTAACAGTGTCTGTGCACAATAAAGATGTTGCATGCTAGAGACAGGATTTTTATAGTTCTCTTCCTTCATGGAGGAAGAGTTGTGCACAAATCTTTCTGCTGGGCTTGGGACGTTCATGCTGCCATTCCTGTAAGTCTGACTGTGCTGTTCTGTCTAATTGCTTGAGTGGAGATTAGAGCCAGAGGGAAAGGAATAAAGACATTAGCCTGGAAGATAGTAGTAGTAACATCGTATTTTCAGCCTCTCCACAATCTCCTTCTGTCTGAAAAAGTTAAATACTTCAGTAAGAATCTCCAAGAAAATATCTGAAAGCGAAGTCATGAGTTGATGTCCTGTCTTGGTTCACATGTCTGCAAACAAATTGTACTCAGAGACATTTTTGTGCAAATATTTCAGCATAACTTGTTTATCAGACACGGTCGCATTCCATTTGCTTCTAGCTCTGAAACAGACTTCTGCTTGTTTATTTTTAATTCAAAATGAACTAGGATGTTTTAAGATTTCTGTATCTGAAACTTGGACAAATACAGAGCCCAACATGTTTCCAAGATTTAATGGTTATGAGCTGTGATGTCTTTCTGAAAATATTCTAAGATCTCAGCAAGAACCCCACATAGAATACTCCTGAATATACTAGAATATTTGTAAGAAGTAAACGCAGAAAGGAGAGTGACAGAAAGTGAATTCATCAGAAGATCAAGCTGCACATTCACAGTTCCTTCAGTGAGCTTTGGTACAAGCCTCACATCCTAAAGCCACCAGGAAATACTGACAATACCGCTTTAATATGTATTAGGCATAGACTTTAAGGCATGTCTAAAATGTATTTAAAGGAATCAAATTAAATTTATCATATCCACATGCTGATAATATAGCAGATAATTGGAAAAAAAAACAGTAGATAAGATTTAGATTAAAAATACAAGGCCATATGAACAGTAAATAATTTCCTAGGTTAGTCAAATACATTGCTGGCTCTTAAAAAAATAGAGATTTGTAGAAATAGTGTTATGAACCTAACCAACAGGATACTGCTGAACAGCAGCACAGTGACTGATGTGTAGAGGAACATGAAACCTCAACAGTAGACAAGGAAGCGATATGAAGTGCACACCACTGTAGGAGATGAGGACTTCTCTCTACCTTGATCATTTCTAGTCACTTGATCAGTCCCAGTCTCTTACACAAAAGAGCTGAAGAGCGTTGCAAGCACAGATGAAAAAATGTCAGTCAAGGAGAGAGGAGAGGAGGAAAGGAAGGAAGGTAAAGAACACAAAGTACTTCAGAGAAGTAAACAAGTGATTGGATAACATGCTATACACAGACACACATTAAGCAGAATGGAGGAAGATGTTTTTCAATTCATTTTCTAACGCAAAGAAAAATGGTCCCATGAAAATGAGTGCTGAGGACATCCTGGGCACAGAGCCCAGGGATGAAAGGTGGCAGTGAGACCAAGAGATCCTGGCTCTCACAAGCAGATGTATGGATCATAAGGGAAATCACAAGCAAACTTTGTTTAATCCTGTGTAAAAGGTGCAGCGATTTTATTGGAAAACATTAATTCCCTGCTGGGTATCAGAATACACATTTGCTAATTATTCTCACCACTGGGAATTTCTGTGAAGTTCTAAAAGAAATATTTACCTTCTGCAGAGATCAGCCAGTGTGCTCCAGCAATCTAGTCAGCCATTATGAGAGTACCTGCACTGCCTGTTTATGTACAAGGAAGAATAATATAGGTACTCAAAGTTAATACATTCTCAGAATTCCAGTTTTACTGAAATAGCAGCACTACTTGAAAAATAAGAGACCCAGCTTTTCCACAACGACCTTTCAGACACCTTGCTACCTATTACACAAGCTTATAAATGTTTTCATGCAGTAGCCCTTTAGACCAACACTAATGACCAAAACTTGCTTTGTAACACAGACAAAAATTAACAGTATTTTGCCTTCCATTAATCATTCTGTTTGTATTTGTTATTTTCATCGATATTTTTAATTCTCAAAATAGTACGCAGGCTGAAAATTAGTGGCCATTTTCTTTCAATAGTACAATAGAAATACTTTTATTACCTTACGAATTTAACAGTAGATCTCTGTGTGGCCTCCTACTGCTTCAGATCACCACTAGTCATGGTGTAAGAGGTGAATTGTTGAAGGTTATGTTCATGTTTCTCCAGTTCTGCATCAGATCTGACAGGACAAATAACTATATACTTGTCATCCTTTTTCAGACACTTACTCCTTTATCCGAAGGCCCAGATGCCTTTCTGTTAGATTATGCTTCTTCTTTAGCTTTGATCTTCCTTTACAAAAGGAAGAAAGCAATGCGATACACGGATGTGAAAAAATCCTGGCAAAGAGCCTCTGAAATACTGCATCTTCCTTCCTCGCTTCTGTTTTCCTATTCTTTCTACACTTGGCTATAGAGTTCCTCCTGAAAATCTAGCTGAAAAGTAAATATTTCCATATGAATTTCCTCACACTGAAAAGTCTGTTTTCTTCGTATAACCCCAGGGCACTAATAGGATCTTCTTATGTATTCCTGCTTGTCTTCCCTTCCATCCATTAAATCTCTAGATCAAGGGTTCTTGGACTCAGCTTGTGCAGTCTTATCATGCTGTTTTCTTAATTTAAATGCTTGCCTTCACTCTGTGAATGTAATACTTCATCTGTTCATTACAAGTCTCCTTAATTCACTGTGTTGATTAAACATTTAAATATATATATATAAAATATTCATAAGAATTGGTTTTCTCATCCTGATTCTGCCCTCGAGTAATATAAACAGTCAATAGACTTGATCAGTGCAGTCATAAAGTCATCTTCCTTTTACCCTTACCCTGCACATCAGAATAATTTTCTTGAAAAATTTGCTGTGACTCAGTGAGAAGTTGATCAAATATTTGATCACTTCTAAACCGTTCTTAATATTTGTGACTGTATTCTCCTCACCCCTGAGAATTACCCTGCAGTCATGGTGCTGTGTAGCTGAATCACGGCCACAGTTATTACTGTTATTACACCCTGTCCTTCGGAAAAGCTGCTCATCCTGTGCACGGGTCAGCCCAAGGGGCAAACAGCAGCATAACACAGTGACTGCGTTTGAGCTGATGCATCTCCTTCTGAACACCAGCTATTACAAGTTATCTGAGGTGGGTGGAGATAAATACTAAAAAGCATGAGAACTGACCTTGCACAACACCCTGACAGAAGAGGAAGGCCCCAGCTGATGGCCTTGCTGTGATGAACAGAGCCATGCCCCTGCACACTTCCATGGCTGTGCTGCAGCCGCCAGGCATGCCAGCAGTGCTCCCTTTGTCCCACAGAGACTCCTGCAGCTCAGTCGGCCAACTGATTTCAAATTTAGTAATAATACAGTTACATCCTTCCCTCAAATGTTATACGTGCACAGAGAACAAGGGACTCTAAGAAAGTCTGCCTTAAGACAGCAGGCTTTAGATCATATCAGAGTTTCCATCTCAGTGTTCTTTTAATTGAAAATATATATATATTTCCAGCAGTGATAAATATAAAGAACTGTGATTCTTTATCCTGTGCCAAAGAGAGTTACTTAGGTTAGGGAGCTGGACACAAAAGATTGTGCGTAGTGAAATTTCTTTTATTGCAGCACTGAATACCCAACGTGAGAGGTGTAGTTGCCCTTTACAGCACAGAACAGTCTCAAATATCCACGTTCCTGGATTGGTATCAGCATGCTACCTCATCCTGCTGCTCTGAGTTTTCTGAGACGCCGCAGTCCTGGCTGCTGGTATCCTAGAGATCTCCACACTAACAGCAAAGTTTCTCAAAGTGTCCTGTGAGGTTCAAGCCACTACTACTGAAAAACAATGCTATGTTTAAATATGCATTAAAGCAGTGAGTGCCTTTTCATTATTTGAGATATTTTCACACTGTAACTTTAGTGGTGCCACAAATACATAATTAATATTTCTCTTCCACTGACACCTCCTCCTCATTCCCCTCATCCTCCTCCTGCTGCTGCTGTAATTTCTTCCCAGCTGCTACCCCACACCGCTCCCTCTGATTTGAAGCCACCACCTGACAGAAGCAGGCTTTAAAGCTGAGTTTGTCTTTATTTCTATCAAGAGCAATCACAGCTGCAAGTTTCAGTACCCACAGAGGCTTTTAACTGTAACTTTTTATTAGAAGTGCTAAATCGGGAGTAATAAAAATTCCCAGTTTAATAGTTTAATAAAACAAGAAAGTTAAAAGCCAGCACAGAGCAGCACCGAGACTGGAGGTGCCAAATATTTGGGTTTAAAATGGTGAGGCTTTCTCCTGCATTTTATGTTATGAGGAGTTTCTCCAGTGAGGTGCTCTGGGCATAGACAGATTTCTGCAACTAAGCTGAAGAATATCACTGTCTTTGTAACTGCACTCCTACAAACTGTGAAACTAATATACACTGCTGGAACTGTCACCTTTTGCACATCACCTGGGAGCAAACAGTCCTTTCAAAGTCCCACTAGGAATTTTCTAATGTGTTCTGCAGTGAGACCTGAGGTCAGGTTCCATGAAAGAGCAAAAGATTTCTTTATAAATAAAGCTTCTGGGGCATTGAAAGACTGAATCTTCACATTAAATACATCAAAAAATGGATCCTTATTTTTACTAAGAAATTCGGTGTTGTTTCATCAGGAATAAGGCAGATTTCCATATTTGCTTTCAAACATCAAGAGGTGATCATGAAAATTCATGGAAGCTGCAAGAGGAAGACTATATTCAAGTAGCCAAAAGTCATCCATATTTCTATCAATGTCACACAAAAAGGCCAGAATTCCAGACCTGCATGTTGCCAGGTCTGCCCAACTCACTGTTTGGCAACGTATTTTCATTCATTATTTTGTGCTGTCTGAAGTATTACAGGGGCTTAGGCTCATTTCCACATGTCAGAACTTAATCTGAAACTTCATTATATCAGGAACTGGATTCAACCCAATAATCAGAGCACACAAAAAAAACCCCACCACATTCGATTTAAAAACAAATTAACAAAACAAAAGCAGTAGGAGGTAGTTACAACTTCCACTACACACAATAGTCGTTAGTTCCTCTGGCAGGCTCTGCCATGAATAGGAAGCTCCCCACCAGCCACCCCTAAGTGTGCTGTGCCCTGAGCTGTCCATTTGGATTCCCTGATGCATTTCTTCTCCTGCTATCTCAACAGCCTTCCCTTCAAGGAAAAGCCTCACAGGTGACGTGACAGCCCTGAACCCTGCAGCACAGAGGCATCTCCATTCCACGCAGACAGGCTGAGGACTGCACAGTGATAATATATGAAAATCTCCTTCAGGAAACGAGCAGCTCAGATGAGGTTACTCCTTCCAGTCACATTTTTCCTTTTAATAGCTAAAATCTTCCAAGAGAGCATTCCCAGCACTCTTCTCTGATTATGAGGCTATGCAAGTACGTACATATATTTCTGTTACTTGATTCTTCTACATAAGAACATTCCCATCCAACCCTAATTGGAAAGGATCTTTCACCCATTTTTAGTATTTGTCACTTGAGAAGTTTCTATTCCCCCTATACTGGCAACTGTCCTAGAGCTTCGTTAATTCCGTCTTAAATGGCATCTTGTTGGACAAGGAAGGCAGACTGTATTTCAAAACATGCCATACACATCAGCAGTACCTGTGAAACCAGAACAGTATCAACTGCCACCATGCAGGAAGGAAGAAGAAGGTGGGAAGTTTGGGGTTTATATTTATTAAAAGAAACAAACCAAGTCAGTAAGACTGATACCCGTACTACTACTAAGATGTGTAATTGATCCACTTGATCAGTTCCTTTCACATTCGGCTCAGTTAATATTATCCTTCTTTATACCATTTTTATGAAGTCTAATTTCTGACATACAGCTGTTACCATTAAGGTGATGTCACATTAAATCCCTTTATCATGTTTACATTACTTTCTTTCAGCAAGATGTTTCTGTACTGTATTTAGATGCATTTTACTCTATTCCTTGCTTGGTTCTGAGAAATTTTTGCATACCTATTTTATATTACAGCATCTGTTTTCAATAGCACATAAACTATCATTTCCATTTCAGTAGTAGATAAAATAGGGATTACACGTTTTATTTTTAGCAGAAATATCAGTTACTTGAAACAGATACTTTCCTTCTAAGTTTTGAGAAAATTTTATCAGAAAAGACTACTGAGTTTCAAAATAAAATTCAAGCCCACCACATAAGAAATTGTATTCTGAATGACTAACTCAAATTTACGCTGTGGGAAGTATAGGAAAAGGAAGTCAGTAGCTTGCAGGTGAAGATGCTCACTCATCTAGACACATGCACTATATGCCCAGGTTTCCTTCCTCGATTGTCCTTATTTCTCAGTGATGACTGTTTTGTCTTTCTGTTTCTCACACAGGCTGACCCGACTGCCAGAAGTGTTTCCTACTCTATCACATTTTACATAGCTTTCTCCACAGTCTGCTATAATTGACAACTGGTGGATTTCCATCTGTAAAATTCTGCAACCCTGGCAAGACTATTTAATTGACTTGTGGTCATGGATGAGATGCCATGTGGGTCTGCCTAGAGTAGGATCAATTTCATGGTGCTGCAAAAACATAAAAGATTGAAGAGGCAGACTGCTAATTCTATGTCAATAAATTTCAAGGTCATCTAGAAGTGACAGTGCATAATTAAAGAGCATAATTATATCACCAGCAATCTGATCTCAGTTGAGCATCTTAGAATTCCTGAATGAAAAAGTGAATGAAGACAACTGTTTGGTTTTGTTTTTTTTTAAATTATACCCTTGATGTATTTTAAAGGCCTAGACTAAGGCTATGTAAAATCATAGTTTTCCATCTGACCTCTTCTGTTATTTACAGCTCAGGCATTTTGTTTATACATAACTACAACTCTCTCTACTCCTACCCCCCGAAAGAGTTTCTAATATTTAAAACACGCATTATAGGGATATTAGTAAGATGCTGAATCTATTTTTGTTCTTGTAAATACTGCTTTACTCTGGGGAGTTGGGGCATTTTGGAATCCATCTTTATTTGGCATTTCTATTTTGGAACAAGAATAGTCAAATGCCAGGCATAACATTTGAGCAAAGCAGGAGTTCCCTCCCAGTGCACACTACTAGGATCACACTGATGATAGTTAGCTCTGCACATAGTCCTTTGAAAACACGTCTCAAGTTTATTAGCAGCTTAGCAGATGAAAAGCAGCACAATATGTTTCTGGAGAAATGTACACACCCCACTCTTCTAAGAACTCACAATGATTTACAAAGCAAAGAAGTTTCAGACAAATGACTTGATAATAGCAATAGATAGCTCTTATGGAGATTTTATCCCTCCATCTAGTTTGTTATTCAATTGGAATACATCATCTTAGCGCTAAATTTAGAGAAAGATTAAAATTCACCATAGGACATCCTCAAAAGAAGAGTAAGAAGTAATGGCCCAGTGAGTTGTCGCATACTCATAGGCCTACTGAAACATGTCAGAGAAAGACTGAAAGAATTTGGACTGTGCACTTTCTGGAAGGGCACTCTTAAATCTCTGTGCAGAAGATGCAAATGAAAAAAAAAAAGAATTAAGAAATTGTTAACTGTAAATAAATTGTTCTTCTACCATCTGAGGGCAAAAGATAGAACAGGATTAGCATTCAGCAAGAGAGATAAATGCAAGACACTAAGAAAAATTTCATGCAATGAGGATAGTCAAGGAACTGTAATAGATTGCTTCAGCACTGAAGGATTCTGAAGAAACATTTATCTGGAAAAGCTTGGTAAAAGAGATTTTGTGTTCTGGAAAGCTAGGGTCTCTTTTTTCTTTTTTTTTTCCCTCCTTAAGCTATGTTTTCCTATGATTTACCATGACTTTTTTTTTTTAAGCTGTTGATTAGTCCGCAAATATCAACATTAACTCATATTCACATTAGTTAGATACACTAGTGGTTTATTCTTCACTTAAATCTTCTCTGTCAAAACCCTGTGCTGTAGTCACCCATCTTTACAGCTGAGCAGAAAGCTGTTTGGACACCATAAATATTTCCCTTGCAGACTGAGCACAGCACCCTCACGGGAATTCCAGTCTCCACAGCACATGGAATAAGAAGTTGTGACTGGAAAGCCAAGCAGACAGAAGTCTTCCACTGAGACTGGATGCTATGCTTATTTCTTATGAGCGTTACTACAGTAATAATTCACTGTGATGTTCAGTAGTGCTGCATAAACCTTCCAGGCTGCTTTCAGGGTTTCACTACAAATCTACAAGAAATAAAGTTCATCGAATGTTTCAGCAAATCACAGTGTTTAAGCATTAACCAAGATGTTCTTGGTTCAAATTTAAAAACAAACAAACCTTACTTTGTGGGAAAAGTGCTGAAAGTAGGCCTTGTAAGTCAGAAAGGAAAAGTCTGACTACAGTACCCATTCTTTTACCCCGCATCAACGTAGCCTTTAAGCCTTAACTACAACCTGTTTCAGTCAACTCTCTCATAACAGAGCAGTGAGTCCTACTATATGACTTCCAACGCATCACATCTACAAGTTTTAATTAGATAACAATTATCATCTCAATCCAATTCAAAAATTACTAATGGCAACAAAATATGAATGTGAATTAAGTAGTTGTTACTCATAGTATGAGGAATCAATTTTTTTTCCCTCTGGTTTTTTTGGTAAGCAAAGAACGCAGATACATTCACAGTCACCTTTTATTAAAATGAGAGAGAGTAGATTTGATGTTTCTTCATAAAATTTATCAAGAAACTTGATATTAGTCTATCAGTTTCTTAATGCATCCTTTCTAAAGGCCACACAGTCTCAAGTGCTAGTCTTGGGAGATTGTGCTGAGTGTTCATGCAAGGCACAAGGAAGTTACTGAATTAAAACTTCTACCTTTAAACAAACTTAAAATTTGGTTTGATGCCTTATGCCAAAACAGCAAACCCAATAAACAAGCAAAAGCTCTACAGCTAGCTTACTAAGACACCAGAAAGGCATTTTTTAATTCACAAAAAGAAGCAAGAAAAAATAAATAGTTACTGTATCTGTATTTTAACAACTTGTTACACAACCAGAACTTCTACTGAAGCTCAGCTGGTCATACATGCTTTTTGAAAAACATGCATAAACAAAAATAACTCTTTGAAGAAGTATTTCTTGACTTAATTTGTTGTGTACCATATTGACTTTTAAATCAAAGACTATTTAGTTAAAAATTTTCCCAAAGGAGTTTTAAAATTAATAACACACAACATCAGAATAATCTACCTTATTTTTGCTTTGTGAAAAACTAAAACAAACTTAAGAGTTCATTGCAATCAAGCCCAGATTAATTTTCTTAATTGCTGCTGTTACATCTGAAATTGAAAACCACATTTTGTCTATTAATGTTGAGTTTCTCAGTCTAATTTACTTATTCTCACAAAACACAAATACAGAGTAAGGGACCCCTATAATGCCTGTAGTGCAATGAGTCACGGCAAGTAGGTTTCAGTGGCCTGAACTTGGGCATCTAATGCCATTTGATGTGCTAGGGTAACCTCTCTGTCCTCTAACTGCCACCCCCAAAAGGTGTGGTTGGATTGTCCATATCTCCCAAGTCATAAAGGCTGGTACCTTACTTGTATAATTTTATATTCAGCTTCAGACTTTAGTAACAGCTATAACTACTTGGTTACTGTCTTACTATGGATATACCTCAGCCTTCTAAATAACTACATTCATTATTGGAGCTCTATCTCCTTCAGAAACTAAGATCTGATGCAGAGAGGAACCACCCACCTCACCGGAGTAGACAGTATTTCTGCCAGCACTACTTATGGGATTTGTTCTCTGCTTTCCCTCTCACTAGCATTTTAGGCACCCAGCTTGCCAGGAATTGCAGTGAAACACGAGTGTACCTCAGGGCTTTGGTTAGCAGCGTATTGGAAATCATAACTGCTTTTGTAGCCCTTAAATTGCATTCACCCATGGTTACGCTGCAAGTGATAATGTAGTGAAATTGAGTCTTCTCCCTTGAGTTACAGGGTGCACTGATCACTGACCCATGCTGCTGTTTAGCTTCCTTGATAGAAAATAAGTTTTGCCTTTTATTAACTGTCACTAAGTCAGAAAAAGAGTAGGGAAAACTAAGAGTAAGAAAGCCATAGTTGTAAGACACAGCTTGGGAATTACACTGGCTGGTTTGTGCTATCCCTGAGCTCATATGGAAGAATGGGAGGCTCTGGAGAGTGAGCAACAGGATACAGCAAGTAGCAACTGAGCCGCTGCTGGGACTTCTGCTCAGGTCAGTAATTATGGTAGTTTAGTTGCTCATGTGAGTTTTGCCAGTTTCAGTCCAGGTCTGTAGAGAACCCTTATGTACAAATCAGCCCATCAAAACTGCCAGTATTCATTATATTCATCAATAACATTAATAAGTACTAAATGACAAACCCCAATCTCACTAACTGGTGACTAGTAATACTTCTAGACTAGATACAAGCCTATTAGTGCAGTTCCTATGAGTAAGAGGAGTATATACTTGTTCTCTTTCTACAGAAGGAAAGCAGTCATGATTTCACACCTTTAGCTGGAATATACCTAAGTTGCTCCAAAAGTAATGCCTCCCATTCATTTTATGGAAAACATAATAGCTACAAAGAACACAAGGACACCATTCAATAGAACAAATTCTCAGCTACAAAACACTACTTTTTAACATAGCCACCAGCATTAGCTATTCATTTTCACCAGCAATGAACAAAAGAACGCATGCCATCCACACCAGTGGAGGTGACCTACTATTTCACAGTAGCTATGATGATGTTGTTGCTAGGAAAGTGTTGCCCACACAGTCCATTTTCCATTGGCCTGAACAGATGAAAGTCAGAAGGCACCAAATCTGGACAATGCGGTGGGTGTAGTAGGGCAGTCCAGCCAAGATTGGTCACGTGCCCCATGGTCTTCAAACTGCTCTGGGGCCTAGCACAGCATTGCCTGATCTATAATACTTTTTAAGGATACACAAATATTTGTCATGTCTAAACTATCAAGCACTCAACTCTAACACGTTCTTTTGCCTAAGAAATCATTGATTCTGCAAGTAGAGCTGAATGGCACTGCTCTTACGCCATATACGAATATAGGAAAACACTGAAGCATAAGAGGGCACAAAGTTAATGCTGAATACTTAGAGCTTTAGTAATAACTGCAGTGTATGCACCAGTGAGAGCATTATGTCATTTTCCCCCCAACCACCTACACTGAGCACTGGGAAGAAAGCATTAGCAGTTCCAAGGGGAAAAGAAGCTTTGCATGTCTGCTAGAGTGATCCCATCTGGCCTAATTAAATGATCTGCATTGACAGACTTCTGGGTAAAGTCTTATTGTACTCTCCCAGCTGGAGGATGAAAATGCAATTGAGGCCTGCTTGAGGGAAATAATATGCAAGTGCCTCCCAGGGAGCTGGGATGTGCTTGAAGCTTTTAAATATGCAGGAGCAGCAGGTGAGGATAAAAATCTACGGAAAGCATCATCCCTAGCTTTATAAAAAGTAAGTGATCCACCTTCTGCTTAGATAGAGGTATTATGTACAGGTCTAGTTCCCCCTTACTGCACAGGGCTAGTGAAGAACACGAAAGGAGGAACTCCTGCAGGAGGAAATGGTATCAGAAAAGATCATGAAGCACAGAATGCAAATAAGCTATGGTCAGTAACATAATGAGTAGCTGAAAAGTGCAAAATGAGCAAATGATAAACTAATTATGACAGAGTATGAGGAACTGCCAGCATCAAGCCCTCAAATACTGCGTCAAGACTCATAAAAATCATAAAGTCATTTAAATTTGGAGCCTCTTCATCTTCTGTTGTCTCTTGCTGAGCCCTCAATCATTTTGCACTCTTTCTCTAGCCTATAATAAAAATGCTTACACCACTGTGAGTATTGACATGCTTTTTTATATAGTCACGTGGTCTCAGAAGGGCGTGTTCACACTGAGTTATTTAGCCCCAGGTAGTGGTGCACAGTATTTATATCCTTGCTCCCCTGAAGGTGTTGAGTGCTATGAAGTGCATGTTTTTTTTTTCTTTACACAGATGGGAATGCTTATGGTTTTGTTGTTTAATATAGTATATCACCTAAAATTAAATGATTGATGTATTTAGATCATGCATGCTATCAAGTGACATATCCACCTGTTTAGGTGGTAACAACATTCAAATAAGTCCCAAAAAGTGAATCAAGGCATGAAAGCGTTCATGTTCCTTTGTATTAATAACTTTTTCTTATGGTATGTTATGTTTAGCATGCTTTAGAAAATACCACATATACTACAATCTCTTTTAGAGTGAGATGTGCTACATCTGTTCATAAGGTGCTGTGAAAGGCTGACTTTCCCCCTTAATGCACACTAAATAGGGTTAAAATGTTCTGCCAGAGGGACTCAAGCTGAAACAGTAGTGATTATTGGGGTACTAAGCCAAGGAGAATGAAAGTAAAGAAAGTGATTCTGGTGAACCGGTTCATCTTAATGGAACTTTAAAGATGGAAGCATGGAGCACTAGTAACTCAATTTCATCTATTAGCATCACGGTACATTATACAAATAATGCACAAATCACATACCACGCTGCCAAAGATCTTTGCGTTTCTGCTGCATTCTCAAGAATTTTATCGCTTAACATTCTTATCTTCATTACAATGTAACTCAGAAATTGATCTATATTAAACATAATCATAGACCTGACTCAAGCTTCACAATCTATAATTTATGTGGAATCTGAGGTCTTCTATGTGAATTTCAAATGAACATTACGATGTCGCACTCGGTAGCATTTTTATCTTTTGCTAATATCACACTGAAACATAAGCTTCTTAAAGAAGTCAGCTGTGAGTTTTATCAGCTGTCAAAAGTCAAAGATAAAACCTCAGAATGTATGCAGATTCTACACATCTAATGACAGTTCTTTTTAGCTATATCCTCAAGTAACTGAGTATACCTCTAAATCTAATTACACATCTAGATTGCAATGTAATCTAGAGGCTAGGCATACGCAACCCTGGCAATCTGGTTAAGATCTATCAAAAGAGATCTGTGCATGAACTTCAAGTAAAAACACAGGATGTAAATTGTGCATTAGATGCTTTACTTCATGACTGCAATATGTATGCATACAGATTGACACAAACATTTGTATCTTTTGAAGATATTTTCTATTTGATTTTCCAGTTAATCACAGATCTTTTTTAGCCCTTCTTTCTGTCCGTTTTCATGAGTAAACTAATTTATTTTAAAAACAGCTCTTCTAGTGAAGATGCACATTCTCAAAACGGTAAGGAATGTGCTATCAGTGCAGTCAAAAGACGCGAGTATGATTAACAAATTTCTCACTGAACAGACAATGAGGGCATTTGAACACAGCTCTCAGCAATGCAGAACATACAGCAAAGCACACCCCTCCTCTGTATCTCTCCCTCTATAAACTTCAGTATCGTTGTGCATTTGCAAAGCTTCTGCTAGGATTTGTATGAAGACCACTGGGGACTACAAGAATCACACAACCTTACAGAATAACTCAGACACAACAGCTGCTGATTTCATTCTAGTTGTGTTTTTGTCCACAAAGTCAAGGGGAGCCAATTGAAACACTCCCTCCCAATTCATTAGATTTTGGTTCAGATTAAAACCAGAGAAAAACTAGACCAACATTTTTGTTGTTCTAATACACAGTTGTGACCAGAGCTGAGAGTTTTCTTGTAGTCTGTGCTGGAATAAATCTTGCTGTAAGTCTCTATTAGATCACACTAGTACTAGGTTCATTTAATACTTTGAATATCTTCATAAAATAAATTGCTATCAGACCTACTAGATCTAAAAACACTGTTATACATACTTCGTGGGTATACACCATAAAACTACTTAGCTAAGGGTAGCAGAATATGAAGTATTTAGTAGGGAATTGTTGCCTATGTGGGCATTACAGCTAAGGCAAGACTAAAGACCTTGTATTCAAAATGACACTACTGACAAAACTATATTAGTGATTTTGACCAACATCTCAGATTTCATGGGTAAAGAGGATGGTACTGATTTAAAGCTAAGAAATATTCCTCTTCTCTTTCAAATACTGTAGATCTGATCTGTCAAAGCAGTTGATCTGAAGGTTTTTTAGTTACCTTGGTGGAGTATTGGGAATAATGTTCTATGGAAGATTTCTAACTCAGATCTGTTCTGTCTTTGTCTCTGGGTTGCATGATACAACCAAACATTTAAAATTTAAAATTTAAAATGTACTATAATGTTTTTTTTTCCTCTCTGCCCTTTCCCAGCTGTTGAGGAAGATGCAATTTGAATCAATCATTGCTGGGAGAATAATAACTGAGCTTTAACTACATATGATCAGTTTAGTTACGATTTTCCTTTTTTATTGTGCACTAAGTAGATTTTAGAATCTCTGAATATTATACACCTACAGTGAATATAGGAAGCCTGAAGTAACTCGTTTAATGAGTATAAACCATACATGAACAGAATATTTTTGTATGAAATTAATGAAATATAGGAGTCTCCTTCCAGTTCAGCTACATGAAGCCTTAGGTCATTTTAGCATTATTTAACGCTACTTTTCCAAGTACTGAAAATACTTAATTGAGATATTTAGGGTAACTTTAATACAGAAGCACAGCTGCAAGGTAGCATCTGATTACATATATTCACAGCTAGGAAGTAGATCCAGCAGTTTGAGGCTCTATTATTACATTAAAATGAAAATAACTGTTTTTGCAGTTCAACATAGTACACAGCACCAGTTATTATTAAAAGGGCCCTGGACAGATACTCTTTGGCTCTGCAGCATTCCTGAGGGGTGGCCTAATTTGCAGGCACCCTAAAGCACAGCTGAATTTGCAGTCCAGGACTCTACACCACCATCTGTTCAGCATTCTGAACAGCCAAGCTCATCTTCTTCCAGACCCAAAATACATTTTTTATGGCACAAACGTATTTTTCTATGAGCAATTAAGGCAGCTCCAGGAGATGGATTATTATAAGATCCACTTCAGTCACTGAAATGTTAATTGGATATTCCGGACCAGACAGAAGAAAAAAAAAAAGAGGTCAATTTTCCAAAGTTTAACTGATTTAGAAAGCCTGGTTAAAAACAGCCCAACCCACTGACCCCCAATAAAACAAATCGAATCCTGCTCTTCTGGTTCCTGAAGTATGCACTTTATCACAGCTATACATGAATATGCATGCAGATTATCAAATTATTGGTGTATGGTAGTGCATGGAGCAGAAAATCATTTAGCATACATCACAGAGAAATTTCTATTCACATTGCTTTATCTTAGGAACAGGAAATTTGGGGAAAGAAGTTGAATGACATGAATTGTGGTAACAGCAAATGAAGAGTAGAATTTTTCTTTCCAGATTAACTAGTGAGCATAAGTTCAGTCCTACAAGCATTAAGTGCCCCTGTAAAAAAGCATCACTTTGGAGTTTGACTTTGCACCACATCTGCAGTAATAAAGCTCAGCATATATGCAGCAAGTTCCTCAGTATTTTAAGAATATATGGCATTGCTTGGATTAGATTCTAAACCCAGTATTCCTATAAATAGGATGACACATTTCATGCTGTGTGTAATACGATAATAAATGTACTTACTGTACTGGTGGGATGACTTAGGACCAGCATAACAACTTTTGCACTCCATCAGTGCATCTTGCGCAAGAAATTGCCATACTTTTTGTGTTACCCCAAATCTGAGAACAATATCTGTTTCACTCTGATGGGATTTTCTTAGTGTGTATCTTGCTGGCTAGCTAGATTACGTTAAGAACTCCTTTTTGTTTACTCATTGTACGTGGATCATAATGATGTCCATTTGCTACAGAACTTTATTACTAAGATGACTTTATAACTAAGATGATAAAGAATGATGGCACAGTTCCATTATTTTTCATAATGTTTGGTCTATTTCTGCAGCAGAATCCACTTTTTCAGATCATGAACTAAAGCTTCCCAGGCTTGTGCTATATAATTTCGTCCATTAAAAACAAGTTTTGTCTCCAGATAGCAATATATATATTTTGGGTAATTTGGGGGCATTGGAGAATTTCATTTTTCTTTGATCAGTGTATATGTGGTTTTATGGATATATTACTCTTTCAGGCTAATTTAACATAATCTGATGAACACTAATATTTTTTCTCTGGTAAGTTTGATATCAGAGTTTTTATTTAACTTCTTCTTGGTACTTGCAAGTCAAAGTTAGATGTACTCCGAAACCATTCAAGTATTAATCAAATACAGATCATGGTAGAGTAACCAACTGTCAGAAAGAAAAGTTTTATAACAACTCAGACTTAACAATTGTGTTCATTTCAGCAAGATTCACTCTAAAAGCAAGCAATGCAAATAAACTTCTCCTATGCTGTATGTTATCAACTGAGAGCATAGGGGGAAACAAATGTCTGGATACAGTACCAGGTCAAACAGAAAGATTCTGCCCTCTATAAGCACAAACACAGTAGTTTCTTCTCCCTTGAGTTCCATCTCTCCAGTACAAAATCCCAGCTGTCTACTTCCTTACAATTTTATTCTAAGTAATTTGCCATGATAAAGCTATTTAGCCCCTAGGCAACTTTCCACATTTCTGTACTGTCAGTGAAAAGCACAAACTTTGCCCAAATTGGCTCCAAAGGCCGGATGGAGAAGGAAACTGTTTCTAGACACAGATCCTGTGACACCCTTACTGTTACACCAGGAGCAGGGATCTCACTCAGGTCCACTCTGGAAGCTGTTGCTCTGTTAACTGAGCTCTCACCTATAGCTGTAACTCCGTAAGCCTGGTCTCATCAGGTGGTATGACAACATCTCATTTTCTCTAGCTGTCTTACCTGGGGCTTCACTCGCCCAGTGAGTGAAGGCAAACTTCAAAATCACAGAAGTGGGAAAAAGCACATAGCATCAGCACTCTGCCATTAATAATTCGGTAAATGCCAACAGCAGCATATGAAACATCTCCTGCAGGTAACCCAGGCCGTGTCCATTTTCTGTACTTTTGTTCTGCAGCACTGGGCTGTCCCACAAGGACTCGTGGAAACCTTTCCAGGACGTGGCCCAGCTCGCTTCCAGGGGTCAGGGCTGTGCAGCCGCCGTCACCCACTGGTGCAGACCTGTTGGTTCCAGGACTGTTCACTTAGCAAGACACAGCTGCAACAGCAACTCTTAGAAGCAGTGGCTCTGGAATAACCTCCTAGCCAATGTGATAGAAAACCAACAAGGTTTCCAGTGGAAATCTGTTGGCAATGTGAACAAGATCCATCAAAAATGGCATGCCTCAAGGGAATAGATAAATTTATTTAAAAAAAAAAATAAATCTGTATTTTGCAGTAAGCTTATACGTTCCTGGAAGATGAACAAGTGTGGCTTTTCATCCTTCACCTTAATTTCCCCCACAGGGCCTAACTTGGCAGGTGGTTTCTCTTCGATTCCATAGAGACAATTCCAGACTTTGTAATACCTTGCATGCAGATAATGCAGCACTTCTTGTAAGCTCTGATGTTAAGCACAGCTCAAAGTTTTGGGAACTGAGTCTCTGGGTCCTCATAGCTTTTTTAGCTTTGATGTGATACATAAACCTGTTCCTCCCCTCCTCCTTCCTAATGGAATTTTGACTGGGGATGCAGCCAGTCAGAGCTTGGAGGCAACTGCAGAAGCCAATTTTTGATTGGTGCTATCCTACAGGAGTATGTAACATTGTATAATTGGCATTTTTTATATCATGTTTAAAATCCAGCTTGGAGCAATTCGGTGATAATTGGCTCTCATTCTATGAACATTTAAAAAACAACAACAACAACAACAACAAAAAAAGAACTTTGGAAGTGAAACTTAATGTCTCCCCCCCGAGTTATATCCACTTCACTACTTGGAATATATTATGGCTTCATTTTCACTTTTAAATCATTCTTTGTCAGCTCTTGGCTATCAGCCCTCACTCCAAGTACTCAGAGATACGAATCAGTTTCTTTCATCATTTACACAGTGCTTGTTCTAGAAGCCATTAATATTATAGTAATGAAATTGACTTTAAAAGATTTTTTTTTTAATTTTAGCAAAAGAACTTCCTTATTACTTACAAGTTTAAGATCAAAGTGAAAAGAGTATGGAAAGTGGTGTAAGAAGGAAGAACGGTATACAGCTTACCATTTAGAATAAAAATAAGGAGCCAGAAGGTTAAGTACAACATTCATTGTCTTTCATTTCACTTACATAGAAGGGAAAAAAAAAAGCAAGCTACTTTGTAATACATTTCTCATGCAACATGCCTCAACTGAGAGATGGGAAAGCAGCTGCCCTTTGTACTGTCCTTCTTTTGAGCGCTCCGAGATAATCAGCACTATCAATATATTGATGCCATCTCATCAATAGCATCATCAAAAGCAAATCAGAACTCAAAGGACCCTTGGGCAAAAGAGCAAGCAACTAAGATGTACAGACTTTTCTAAGTCTTTCTCTTTTATTATCTTGATACAGATGTGTACTTGCTTGTGAAATAAGTTGTCCCAAGGATTAAACAAATTGGAGTCTGATTTTATACTCATTAACCATTGAAAGTACATAATGAAAAATTACCAAAAGGTCCCATTTCAGAATGCATTATTACCAAAAGGTCCCATTTCAGAATGCATTATTACCAAAAGGTCCCATTTCAGAATGCATTATTACCAAAAGGTCCCATTTCAGAATGCATTTAGAGGCAGGCCAACAGCTCTCAAAACACAGACTGGGGGCACTTGCAAAAGAATCTCTCAAGCACTTTTTCCTCATACCAAGGCAAAGTTTACAGTGTGAATACCAACAAGCTCAGTTATATAACCTAAATGTCACCTTATCAAAACCCACGAGCAAATTTTCCAAAATCCTATGTTTCAAATGATTAAACCTCTGCTGCTAAAAATTCCATCAGAGCAGCTGGAGGAAAGGAGAGCTCCCCATTTGTATCTTCCTCTCAATGCATAATCAGGCAAAGGCTTTCAATGCACTTGATGGATCCTTTTTTAATCAGTTCATTAACAACGTATTTACTCTCAGTTTCCACAACCTCTGTGATAACTCCCTTCACTAAAAATACAATTGTTTGAGCCAGGAAGGGAATATCTTTCAATTCTACTAAAGTGCTTGATTTCAAATTCTTTTGCAGCAGGTAAAAAAAAAAAAAAAAGAAAGAAAAAAAAAAAGATAAAAAAGCAATGCTTTGCAGTTTCCTGGGAAGGAGCAGGTCTCCAGAACATCCTCCTTCTGAAGACACTCACTAAGCCTCTACCCTAAAATTCTGCCAGACACTGTTCCAACAAACACACTCATTACCAATATCAAGTTGGGCAGATAATCTGGGATTCACAGTCCACTGAATTTCAGACATGCCCAAATAGCTGCAGGCTTCTTCAAGAGCAGATTAGCCTGCCAAAAGCCTTAATATACTAAGATGCAATTTTTAAAAAAGAAACAAAATGAACACAAAACAAAACAACAAAAGAAACTCAAATACATTTCCACGAATGCCTTTGCTCGTTTCTATCAATTTAAATCAATGGATTTAAGGCAAACCAAGGAGCTATTCCACTGAGCTAAGGTTTGACTCTTGGTGAAAGGTGTTTTCAGAATGGCAATTTTTCATTTTGCTTCTGCATTTTAACTTTTCTATATGCATAGATGTTGCACTGTGAACAGAAACTATTGAAGGAATACTACAAAACACAAATCCGAGGTTTGGCATTTCCACTGAGCTGTCAGATGTACACTGCAGAATTGTTCTGGGACCTGTAAAAATTATTCTGCATATCTCCTGAGAAAACTGATAACATTGCACAGTAGCAAGGGGAATGAAAACTTTCTAAATGGAAAAATAGATCAACGATCAAAGAAATAGCAGAGGCAATGGAGAACAAAAAATGATTAAAATTTACAGTCGCAGATTGAGAGCTGCCTGAGAGACTGAGAAAAAAAATAGAAACATTGATCTTCTGTGTATCAAATATGTACAAAAGTGATGAAACTAAATATAACAAGTGATATTAATTGACTGACGTTAATAAAGAGAAATTCGCATCTGAAATACTCAACACAGTTTCCATTAATTTGTACTAGACATCATACCTCATCCTCAAATGTCCTAGGTATCCTGAAAGGCACCTAAGACTTGTGGACTGTATTTGTGAACTCTATTCAAGAACTCAGCAAATCTGAGATGATTGACAGTTAGACTTACAATGCTGAAGCATCATTCTGATACAAGGATTTCCTGCCTCTGTTAATTCATGAGCAGAATTATTTCACTGTAACATTTTCATTAGCTTACTTCTAAAGCTTTCTGACAGATGCGGGTTTTAGAGAGGGATTTGAAGGAGAGTACAGTATCTGGCAAATAGACACTGTACCTAATTATCTTGGAATCTTACATGCAGGAATTTGCCATAAGACATAAGCTCCTGAATCACACAGAAAAATTCAGAAGCAGTGAAGAGACATGGCGTTATTTTTTAACATCTCTATGGTTAAAAACTTCCTTCAATATCTAAAAATCAACAGCTGTTTATTCACAATTGAGGTATGTCAATTCTAGAAAATTAAGTGACCTTAATACCTCTGCACAGAATGGTAGTTTTGTGCCTACTCACCATGAAATACCTCCACTGCTGCTTCTAGTCAGATTAAGGCTCCTTTGTTTAGAGACTGAATCCAATGTGCTGGCTCTGTTCTACTTATGCAGAGCGGGTTCTGAAAGACAAACAGAAACATGAACAGAGGTTATGTCAGAAACAAAAAGAAACAATAGAGGTTCCAGTCCATGGGCAAACCAAATGCATACTTGGATTCCCTTTTTGCAAAAATATAAGCTAAAAATAGAAACTGAAATTATTCCCAGTATTTACTCTATTTTAATTAAAATCTGAGCTAGATAATTTGACAGATTCCTTTATCTGTATCTTCTATTGATTTTTTTTTTTTTTTGCTTTTGTATTTTTCTTCCTCCTTCTCCCTGCAGACTCCTCAGGATATATCAGCAATCCATAAAAAAAGGACTTTAGGTGCTTATCTTTGAAATCTCAAGGATGAGTCCATTTGAAATTGTACAATTAGCTTCTAAAGAGCTGACTATATAGTGACACAAAATTTTAAACATAGGTGTGAAGACCAACTGTGCTCACCTCTACCAACAAATAAAAAGATTTTGAGTATTCAAAATCACAGAATGGTTGAGGTTGAAGGCACCTCCAGGTCCACCTGGTCCAGCCCCTGCTCAGAGGGCCCAGGACCACATCCAGGCTGCCTTTGTAGATCCCCAAGGAAGAGATCCCACAGCCTTTCCATGCAACCTGTGCCAGTGCTCTGATGCCCACACAGTGCAGAAGTTCTTCCTGATGTTCCAACAAAAATCTGTATTCCAGTTTGTGCCTACAGCCTCTTGTCCTGGCACTGGGCACTGCTCACCCTCTTTTCAGGCATTTATAGACATTCCATTTTAGACATCCCCAGATAACTCAGTCTTGCCTCATACAAGGGGTGCTCCAGGCCTTTCATTATCTTTGTGGCTCTGCTTTGGAGTCTCTCTTGTACGACCATGTCTTAAGAGACATGGGGAGTCAGAATTGCACTCAGTACTCTAGGTACAGACTCACCAACACTGAGCACAGGGAAAGAAGCACTTCCCATAACCTGCTGGTGATATTCTTCTTTATGCAGCACAGGAGGCCATCAGCCTTCTTAGCAGCAAGGACACAATTCTGGCTCGTGTTCCACTTGGTATCCACCAGGATCCCCAGGCTCTTTCCTGCAGAGCTGCTTTTCAGCTGAGTGCCATTAGCACATGCTGGTGCCTGAGGTTGTTCCTCCCCAGCTGCAGAACTCTGCACTTCTTAATGAACTTCATGAGACTCTGCATAACAAAGTTACTACCATAGGGAACCTGCTGCAGCAAGGGAGTTGGACCAGGTGATCTCCAGAGATTCCTTCCAACCTTCATGATTCTGTGATTCTGTGTCAGTCACCTCTCAGCCTGTTGAGTACACACATACAGGACCTGCATGGCCCTCTGGTGAGTCAGTTGCTGCCCCCAGTTTGTGTCATAAGGGCATCTCCTAAGGATTCACTCTGCCCCCCACTATCCACTCCTTAATAAAAACATTAGGGCAGGTCCTGGTACTGACCCCTAGAGAACTCTTTTATCATTAACGGCCTCCAACAAGACTTGCATCACTGAAATAGGCTTAAAATATCTTTTTCTTTTTAAACATTCCCCCTTCTATATTTTCTTTGAGATGCATAATTTCTTTCTCCTTCGTAAACATTTTAAATCCACTTCCTGTTTCTCAGATCCCCACACCTGGGGGTGCTCTTAGCAAAATGAGAATTTTTTAGCTATTATTTAGTAGATGAACATGTACTTGACAACTGGGAACATAAATGCTCTGTTACCTGCTGCTATTGAAACAAACAGTAATCAGACTGCAGAAACTGAGTGATTTAAAATCATAATTAATTCCAGACTGTCATTAACACAATTTTCAGGAGACTGACACCTGTTACCACGGAAACAGCAACAGAGAAGAGTAGTGGAGAAGTCAGATTCCCTCATTTGTTCACTACAGCTCTGTGCAAGAGATCTGTGCAGTATCCAACAGTTCATAGTCCTTTCTAGCTGGTGTGAATTCATTGCCTTCAAAAACTGCCACCCAAGCAAAATAAGAAAGCATACAATTCGACCCAGAGGTTCCAGGACTCCTCAAGTTATTAACAACTCTTACTGCATAAAATCAATAATAATAATTGTAATAAAAAATATCCTCTCTATTTATTGCACCTTTAGTAAGAATCAGCAATATGCTTATTTACTCACATAGTCATTAAATAGAGCTAAACTTCCTGCCGCACTTCCAGTCCCAGTTTGCATTAATGAATTTTAGTGTATATGTTAACGTAGGCAATTTAGCATCTTCAGCACAAAGATCTTCAGGTAAGAGCAACTTTAAAACCATTGTGTAACGCAGCAGACTGGATAAATGTGCAGAAAAAATGTCTGATATAAATAGTCATGAGAAAACATCATAGGTACCTATGGGAAGATAACACATGTTCAGGAAACTACAGAGTTTGTTGGTATTTAGGTCAGAGAAGGTAGAGAGAGTGCTCCATTTAGACTCATTCCTATACACACCGGCTGCACAGGATATTGGAGAGACAAGATGGCTTTGTAGAGCAGAAATGTGGGTGAAACCTTCAGCTGTGATGACTGACTGTGATGCCATCATTTTTCACACCTCCTGCCTGTGTCCTGTAAGCCATCCCATCCATGCACTGTGTCCCTTCTCTCCAGGTGGCTGTAGATCCCCTCTGAAGTTAGCTGTAAAGCCACCACCTCCTCACAAGGCTGGGTAAGTATTTGCCTCAGCTGGGGACTCTCCCTTGCCTGGCGTACTCTGAGTGTTGGGAACTCAGCATGTAATCAGCTGTTGCACTTCATTATGGCTATTTTGCATCATTACAATATGAACATGTTAGCAACTGAGTTGAGCAGACAAAACCAAGTAGTTTATAGGTTAGCAAAAAGCATGGGAGGTGTCAATCACCAGGGAGCAAACAGACAAAGTTATCCAGAATGCAAATTAATAGACTAGAGTTGCATCTTGACCTGAAATTCAGATAGCAGTCCTGGAATAGTTCCTGTTAAACAAAACCACTCCAATATGAAAGTCTGAATATATTTAAATATTAATTAATTAAATCAAAAATATTTTAAGTTCTATGTGACAGTAATTATCCCAGTCTTTTGATGACAACCTTTTTTTTCCACTATACTTCTGTAAACCCTGAATAGTTCTGTACCTTTGAGTACTTAGTATGTGTAGAATTAGAACAGTGATAGCAAAGGCAAGCTCCACAAGGCTCACGGATGACATTTTTTCTTAACAGCTGTTACTTGGCAGTAAACTAACTCTGGAAAGTGAATGGGTTGAAAAAATACCACAGGTAATTGAAAATACAGCATAATGCCTGACAGATCTAAAATTATACTTGAGGAACCAGTGGTCAACTGAATAATATAGCCCATATATCAGCATCTTGCACTGGTTATAACAGCAAGCAAGTACTGGAACATGGAGCCTTGCAGTGCAACATCAATTGTGACTGTCCTTGCACAGTACTCATTAAGGATGTCAGTGAGGATACAACAAATAATTCAAAAATCACCAAGTTACTACAACTTAATAGGTTATCATGCACTGGTCCCAGTGCATAACTGACTGCTCATCATTAGCCTCCTGCCATCATGAAACTGCGTGGATTTACTTAAACCACCCTTATGACCAAGACAACTAAGAGCACATACACGGTGAGCATGTGACCTTTACTGAGTATGCTCCTGTACACAGCCCTTGGGAGACAGCAGTTTGTTGTGTCACGGGAACTTATTTCCTCTGTTTGTCCACATGCTGTGTAGTATATTGATCCCTCCGGAACAAACAGGGATAACAGAGACACTGAAGTGAACAAAATACCAAGAAGCCTACGTGTCAGGAAAAGATCTTTGATACCCAGACTATTTCCACTCTGATGTAACTCAATAAAAGCTCAACGGAAGGTGCATCAGGTCTAAGCTAAGTACCTGAGAAAGCTTATCCTGACTTTGTTTTGGAACATATGGCAGAGAAGTAGGCATATTTTTATCACACATTTTTTTCTCACTATTCAAAACTAAAACAGGTTTCTATAAGACCCACCTGTCTTTTCAACATGAAAAGCATTGTGCATTTCACAGGCTTTTGCTATGACACTTCCACACAGCTTGCTAAATGATTTTAAAATCGGAGTTTGTGATTAGATTAACAAATTAAAGTGAATGGAAAATTCTGAAGTCATGAAAAACACAGGACATTAGTAAAATATAAAGCCTGGTAGCACAGTATAGAAGTCAGCCAGTCCATTTTCCCAGCTGCTGAATTGTGACAAGGATGAAAAAGCTATATACCGATGGCAGCTTGCAGCAGTAACAGGAGGATAGGTCCACTCACCTCTCCCATGCATTGCACAGAGGTATCTAGCTTGTCCTTTATCACTAAATAACGAAGGCTAAAATTGTCCCCCAGATGGGCATTTCCAATATGTCAACTACTTTTCTGTGGCATTCTACATCTACCAACCAAGAGTTTGGTGCAGTGAACAGAACAGTGGGAGGGCATGCAGGAGCCTGGGGATCTGTTCTTTGTTCCACTCCTTCAGCCAACACCATCCCTCTCAAAACCCAATCATCACAGAGTCAGATCACAAAGTTCGGAGGACAAACTTTCATACAGCTGACAATGTGGGCACAACCAATAAGAACTAGAAACAGAATAGGCTATATTATTATCCACTGCTTCAGCTCAGCTTCTGAAAGGGAACAGGAAACCAGGACACTTGCTCTGTAACAGCTGCTCTCCAACTCTGCCTGAATCAGTGCAGCCCGTGTGGGTGTGCATATAAGGGCATCTGTTCATCATACAGAGAAACTGAAGTTTTACATAATCTTGCTATGGAAGTGTGCTAGTGGATGCCACTGGCATGGATGACTGCATCTGACTCCCTTTCCCACTGTTTTATAAGCTTTAATTCTCTGTGAAACATTTCACATTGCTATTTATACTCTGGTACTTTCTACCAGTTTGTACCTCTAACAGAGGATGGCTTTTGTTCTGTGATACTCTGTACAGATATAGCAAAGGCCAAGAGGAACTCCAGATCAAGAAAGACAACACAGGCAGCACATGGGAAGGAAAAAAAGTTAAGATTCGTTACTGCCAGGACTTCCAATGGCACAGAATGTTATGAGAGCAGCATGTAGACTCTTACACACTGCTGGTGAAAATTCACAGCTAATGCAGTGCCAGTGTTGAAAAACTATTTGATAGAACAAATTCTCAGCTACAAAACAGTGCTACTGTGCTTTTAGTAGCTTCTGTAGGTTCCATGGAAATAAATAGGAGCAAAAGACATACATTGGATTCATTGAAAAAGAAAAAATAATAATGGCAGAAGGCAGGAGCAACTCACAAACACATCAGCCTACACCTGATCTGAATGATCAGTCACCAAAATAACAAGATTAAGCTTTGGTTATTTGAAAGAACTTCAAAATAGCTGTCCACAGATGACCTATGAAATAAAAAAGACACCAAGAGGAATACACAACAATTAAAGAAAAAATTGATTTCTTTAAGGTATCTGGATGAGATCTGACAGCAATCACAATATAACTGGATATCATCAGAATAATAAAAAGAAAAAAAAAGAGTACGTGTGCATAGCAAAAATGCTGTGCTGTTAATTTAGATGTTTGGTTTTACTTAGCAGCCTGTAAGATAACTATTTGTTCTCTGGTAGATTATGTGAGGATACATCAGGAAGGATTGCTGTTTTAGGAAAAGGTCGTAGATTAGAACAGGGAAAAATAAAAGAAATGTACAAATCACTTAAGAATATATCTTCCTGGGGTCAAGCAGATGTAGGTGTACATTAGCTAGTGTGCATAATGACAGACATCAACCTTGCATACACCGCCATAACATGGCACACTTATTTAATGTGAGAAATTCATCAGAAATGGATCATTAAAAATATATATATACAAGGAAGCCCAGACAGATCAAAGACTGAATGTAGAGCTGAGATAAAGCAACACAGTGAAAATTGTGCAGAAAATAAACAAGAACACCAGTAGAGCAGTGGGAGGGCTCACTGCTCAGCTGTACACTGAGATTACACCAAGGTGAAAAAAGAATTTCATCAGGGATTTGGGGTCTGAGGTTGGCTCTGCTGTAGGCCTGTTCTATTGAGGACTTTTCACCTTGCTGTGCAACCCAAGTGCGGGGTGGATACAGCAAGATGTAAATCCTGAAGCTGGAATTATGGGGATGCTGCATGAGACTCTTGGATGTCACCCAAGTGTTGTGTCTCAGTTCTCTCTCTGGACAGCGATTCATCTCACCCATCTTTTTACAAAGCAGTAACAACACTCTGCAGTGTTACTATTTCAATACTCCAGTATTGCAGATACAGCAATAAAAAATGACTAAAATATTTTACCAATTAAGATCTAGAAACATCAATGTACACTTGCTAAAAAAAGCAGTTAAAACTGAAGAAACAAATGATGATTTACCTGCTGCTTTCTAATAGGCATTACAAAGTAATTATCAACTGATTCCAATTTCTGAAAGCAAAGCAGCACAAAGCCACTTTTCTCTGCAAGGGTCATTCTATACTGGGAAACAGGACATTTCTCCCATGCCCCCACATTGCAGGTGGCCTGTTTGTCTGAAGGAAATCTTCACTTGCACTTAGTGAGCTATGATTTTTTTTTTTTCCCTACATCAGTGCTAAAAACGTAATTCTGTTTCATTGCTTTGCAATGGCAAAAAAAGCAACAACACTAGATACAGGAGAACCAGATGATAAAGGAGAAACAATACCCTGAAATATGGTTTCTAGCCAGGCTGCTTCAAGTACTGAGAGCCAGTCTAGCAGCTGGAAGTATCCATCCTGGATTAGGTCATTATTCTGGCAGGCCTAAATGTTTGGTCTTAGCAGCCAGAAGCCCCAGATATTCCAGTAGGAGATGAATTCTTTTTTCTCCAAAAAGCTAGTAGGTTGTCCTTCTTTAGATTAAAAACCTCAGTCCTGACCTCAGCACAATTTCATTGCAGCTTGATTTGTATACTTAATCTTCTATAACTGTACATTATTGATCAAAGGAATCTTAAATCCTTCTAAAATCATATTACACTAACTGCTTGAAAATGAAAAAGTTCCACACTAAACTTTCCATGGTGAGCATTCACTTCTTGTACTCTGGAAACAAAAAATATTGACTACCCGTAGCTTGGTCACAGGAAAAAAAAACGTTTACCAGTCATTCCTTTAGGATTCACCAACTTTCCCTTAATACTAACAATGGATCAGAATCCAGGGACCTGTGGATTGTGGAATAAGGGTTTCCAGTGAGGTGTCTGTCAAAGACCAGTCTATATCTTGTCTTGAGAGAAAATTTGTGCTCAGTACTGTAATTCTACGTTGTCACTGTGTGCATGAAAAGTCAGTACAGGCAATTCATTTTTCTTTTAAAGAAAACAAATATACTAGGCACTTTAAGCCCTGGTAAAATTAAGGGAATGACCAGACTAGAAGGTGGGATAGGGTGGCCAGTGCAGCTAAATTTACAATTCGTTGTACTGAAAACAATTTCCAGACAGACAGAAATTCCATACCCTACAGCGCACATATCAGATCATCTACAAAACACAGAAAAACATGAAGGAGAAAAGTGAGCAATTCTTAACATCTGAGACAGTACAAGGACTATGGAATACCAAATGGAGCAGTATTAAAATACACAAAGGGAGGTGGTTTCTCACCCAACTTGTGGACAAATTATATAACTCTTTGCCACACAGCATCTTGTAGGTGTCAGCACAGTTCAAGAAAGATTTAGAATTGCAGAAAGAATGAAAGATCACTAAACATCAAATTTTGCAAGAAGCTGGGAAAGCATGTCAATGAAGAATTACTATATTATTATTATATTCATTTGTATGGACCTATTAGCTGTACAAGATCTAATACGTTACTCCTACAGTTGACCTACCTCATACATGTTCTTGGGAGTTCTGCCTTACAGACATAATTTGCGAAGCATGCTCTGTGAGACAGTAATATAGGATTCTTGACTCATTTAAAGGTCCTACATTTAAAGCTATCTTTCTTACTAAGATATTTCCTCTATAATTTATGCAGAGCTATGCTTCACCCTTGATGAGTGACCCAAGAAACCAGATGTGATTCTATCAGGTTTAAAAAAAATCTCCATAGCAATATCCACAGTTACATAATGATTTACATATGAAATCAACAAAAAGCTTGCAAATACAGATCTAAGACTATAACTGTCATCTTTGACTACTTCACTCCCTTTTTCTTTAGTCATTGGCCAGATTCATTTGTGACTGATGTCACCACAGTTAAACTGAATATCAGTTTTGCTCAGAAGTTCATATAAACCTTTACAGGCAAAGGAAATAGCACCAGGAAGCGTATAGTAGTTGAAAGAACCATTTTCACAGCCATTGAAGGAGTTTCTTGAAATGGGACTGCTTGCTTTAGTTTCAAATCTACCTTTCGGTCAATACTAAAAACCGAAGTGGGAGGTGTGTGTGAAAATGAGCACCGCGTTTGTATTGTACAGTAGATAATAACTGCTACTAAGTATTTAATTCTGCTTTAATGAAAACAGAAGTTCAATTTTTAGGCCAGCATTCCCAAATCCAAGTGACAGAAGAGGCACTTAAGCAAGCTCCAGGCCTCTATATACAATAATTCACTATCAAGAGTGCAGGATACTCTTGACAGTCACAAAACTGGCCACTAGAAACATGCAATAGTTTGAAACAGTCCTATTGAACCTCTGACTAGTTATAAACCCTAATGTTAGCCATCAGGATTTTTATTATCCTGTATTTTGTAAGAATATTTTGCATCATATACTAAGATTTTCATTAATCTGCTCTTCATCAGTTCATTTTTAACCGTCCATGTCACCCTTGATGTTATAAATGCCCAAGACTAATAAGGCTGCCAAAAGCACTTCAAATTTCTCATCAACTAAAGCCAGTTTTCTCCAGGTATTTACAAATGGCACTGCAGCCATTTTTTCCTAAAATTCTGATTCAACTAAAGAATAATCTTTCTTAATTAGCTTTCTTTTCTTCTCATAGATTATATCTTTTTTTTTCCCCTGATAATTTTTCTCTTCTCAAAGCCAAATAAGCTTTTTGTAATAAGTGTAAAGGGGTTTCCTTTGACAGAGCATTGCCTGAAGCAAATTAGTTGACCTAGCCAAAATTGAACTGAACTGTACACTAGCTAGCACTACAGAATAATCAATATGCTCTTAATTTTCTCATCCTGGAAGCAGAAAGGCTGAGCCTCGTCTTTTCAAAGCAGTAAGTACACCTAGAAAGGGTAAAAGACTGGGGATGTCTTGCCATCCTTCTATCAGAAAGTCATTACCACATATTCAAACCACATTCCCCAAGGGGCCAGATCTTCATGGATCTTTGAAAATGTACATACATCACAAGGTTCACAGGAAAGGCAGGATATGATCCAGGATTGGCCATTTTCAGCATAAGATTTTCCCTCATAGTCAAGGACAGGCCCTGTTAACAAAAGTATTCCTTTGAATTCCACAGATTCATTCAGCGTGTCTGGACTGACTTAAGTCATAAGCCACAGAGCAAGCTAAAGCACCAATTGCTACACACCTCATGCACAGATACCTATGCTTAAGATGCTGCAGCTTAAGTGCAGAATGTACACTAATCTAAGACCCAACTAGAATAGCCTTCATATCACATCAAACCTTGCTGCATGAAAATTTTGACTCCACAAAGAAGAATTATGACAGCTTTGTTTGCCATTAATGCCCGTGATGTCACCATTCATTTTACCTGGCACACAGAATGAGCAGTCATCTCACAATGTAATTAGGTGCATTGGGTACAGGCATCAGTCTCCTCCCTGTGTTCCAGGATGTATTTACGTGCAGGGCACTACACTGAGTGCATTTAAGCAATTTGGATGCATGCCAGGTAAGACTTGTGCATAGAGTAAGCTTTAGAAATAAAATACATGAATTAGATCCTACTGAAAAGCATACTTAAATCTTGCTGGCAGGAAGACCAACAGAGTATCGATTGTGGTGAATCTGCCAACAGCTAAGATTTAGGTCTACTTTAGAAGAGCAGCAATTGGTAAAACAAGAATGAGATCAGAGTTCATAAAAAACATCAAATTAACTAGTAGGGGAAACTGACTCATGTTTAGATTCCTAGCGTATAACACCGGGATAAATCTATACACATTGCAGTGAAAGAGTTACCTAAGAGCTACCTACCAAAAAAGAAAAAAAAAAAAAAGGAAAATTAAGAATTATCATGTCTGACTTAAAGAAAACAGGCATTTTGATGAACAAAAAACTACAGAACACTCACCATACTGATAAAAAATGAAAATTAAAGTTTTTCAACTTGAAACAAAAGCTGTTTTCACAGATCCCAACTCCAAACATCCCATGGAAGTTGGAAGTTGTCAGTAGTTCTAGGGATATCTCATTCACCTCAGAATTCCATAAATATTTTCTCTAATAGTTCATTTTCAACAGAAATCTCAGAAGAACCAAAAACCAATGGTCTTCCAAAGTCAGGATCCTTGAATCAGTACAGTAAGAATGCTAAATCTTGTCCTGTTTAACTAATGTGTTTTCTTTAGATCTTGCTCAGCCTGATTTCAATGGTTACTATTACCTAGAGCAAGGAGTACAAATATATCCACAACTGCTCATGAAATTAGTTAAATGCTACTCTTAAAACACACGTCTTGTTTAGCAATTCCCATAATCTTTCTCAGCAAGTTAACACCCACACTCTGTGAGCTTTGGTTTTGTAGATAATGTCTAATAATAGACAAATCAGATAAGTTCAAGGGCAGAGTCTTTTAGCCTACAAAACTCCTGTTCACCTAGCATAATATTTATATATAATGTTATGCAAGTGTTAAAAATGCTCATGGCTGCTCTACTACTTGAGCTGTTACCACAAATTCTCCTGATGTCCAGCCATATAGCTCAATTTTTGGTCATATGAATAATCGTAACCGAGGGAGTGTTTTAATGACTTCACTAATTTTACTTGGAATTAAAGCAAGGATTTCTTTGTCCTCTTCCAAAGGCTTTCATTGTAACCAATGGGCACCAGAAATGGAGGAACTATCTCACTTTCAGAAAGATTTCACTGAGACAGTTGAAAAAAAATCCTATGGTCACTAGAAATCAGTATCTATTAATAAACTCTTCCTACCAGGAAAATCAAAACAAACTTCTTACTACAGCAAGATTTATTTATTTGCTTGTGTATTTTCTAATTTACACAAGTTTCAAATAACTCCAAGATGAAGAATTTCACTGCCAAATTTCAGGAAAAATCAGATATATCCAATTTACTAAATTTCACAAACATGAACCAATAAATGCTAACAGATGTTACAATAGTGGGAATGCAAATGTTAGCATTGTATTAATATTTTCATATATTCTATAGATATCAAATTAAAGAAATGGTGAAATCTTCAAATACAATCTTTTACTAGATTTGTCAACATATGATAAAGAAACAAATTCTCAGTTCACACACAATAACATTTCAAAGAGGACACATCTCCCTTCCTCGCTAAAGTGAACAGTCAGGATGGGAAAATAACATGCTCAGTGCACACAACAAACTCAAGCCTTCTGAGTATACTGTTTAATCTAAACATTGACATAGGATGATAGATGGTGACATATTTACTGCCTTACCTTTGCTTACTGGTAGGAACGCTCTTGGAAACATTTGGCTGCTACTCCTGGTCCACACAATGACGTAATTTCACTTCCTAGTCTAACAAACCCTCTCCTTAATAGCTGCTCCTATTTTGCAAATCGCAACAATAAGAGGGAAAAAGAAGGATCCACACTCTTTTTCCTTCATTTCATTTTGAAGCGCAGAATTGAAACATAAGAAATCCAGATTCATTCATCCTATAATCTGCTTAAATATTTGATCCCTGTCTATGAAGACTCAAAACCATACCAGGAAGAGTAGATGCTCATAGGAATGCAGCTGGAATTTAGGCAGGAAAAATATGAGCTCAGATCAAAATACCGATCATTAGGACATAATATCCTAAATCCCCTGTTCAATATTCACTCAGTCAAGGCAAGGTGGTAAGAATCCCTGCACAGAAGGGAAGTAAGGCAGAGACATCGCTGTCTACATGCTGTTGACATGTCTTCGCCAGATTATTCCGTGTTTCTGACATCAGGACTCTGTATTTGCCCATCTATCCATTTCCTGTCTTCCACAATTTCTCTCCATTTCATTGCCTTAGGATGTGCAATGTGCTCCCTTTTCTACTCCATGTAAAATGCTGCCCTTTTAATGCAGACTTCATCTGCAAAAGGCCACGAGGTAGACAAATTAATAATAACCCTTCATCAAGTAATTTGACATCCTTTTGGAGTCAGCCATTCTCCACGCAGGTATCTACAGATGCCAAGAAGAAGGACTGATACATATAATCAATGTGACCAAACATCTGCGGGATAGTTTAGCCACAGAAACACTGATTTTCCATCAGAGCAACTCAAATACATGTATATTTTTAAAAGACTAGTAAACTTCATACTAATGATTAAATGAGATGAGAAGAAATAGTCTATGAGTATAATCTGGGAGATTTAATGTTGCAGCCAATTGCACTTCGGTAGTTGTTTAATCATTTCAGATAGAGTAGCTTTAGGAATGAAGCAGGCCATCCTTCAGGGCTTTCTGAGCTTTCCACTGTAGGTACTACTCACCTAGAATATAATGCCAATGAAATTTAATCTGTCAGGAAAAAAATGCTTCCAGTTAACTGATTTTTTCCTTTCAATTTCCTTTCAGCCAATTTAAGCTTTTGAAGTTGGCATGAAACATTGTTGGAAAAACTACAGCAGCCCCACTCTTCAAACTGACTGCGATGCATAGAGCATACCTGTGGGTGCAGCTTCATAAAATTGTGATAAATGAGAGAGAAAATACAGGCAAACACCTCCGTAACAATACATGGAACAATATTCCAAAGATCATTTTAAATAATAAATATCCTTTGGATTGTATTTGAAAGGGAAAAGATAACAGAAGCATAGGAAGGAACTGAATCCAATGCTATTCAAACTCTAACACTGCTCATAGAATCACCTTTGCATTTTAAAACACATTCTTGCCTGTTAAGCAATTATTTTTGTTCAACCTAATCCTCTCTATGTACCACAAAGCCAGCATTTGAATATGCAGCCAGCAGTATCCCCTGCAGAGGCTCCAGCTGTCACTTCCAAAATAGGATTTCTTTGGAAATCAGTATACAGTCTCACCTTTAACAATCTGTTAGAGATCACATTCCCAGGGTGCAATCTATTCTGTTTAATGTGCGATCATTGCCTGATTTGCTCCTATTATGTTATTAGTGCTGAAAGATGTTTTCAATAAGATGCTGCAAGCTTTCAAGCACTTGCTGGCTAAAAGATAAATTAAAGGCTTCCAGCTCTTCAGGTAGAGACATATTTGCAAATACTTTCTTTTTAAAGAACAGAAGGTTTTTGTCCAGTCATAGAATCCCTTGGATTGGAAGGGCCCTTAAAGCCCATTCAGTTCCACCTCCCACCAGACCAACTTGCCCAAACATTTGTCCAGCCTAGCCTTTAGGAGACATAGGGCATCCATTGCTTCTCCAAGCAACTCTCTCAAATGCCTCACTACCCCTTAATGAAGAATCTATTCCTTGTAACTACTCAAAATCTACCATTTCTTAGTTTAAAATCATTACTCCTTTATTAGGGAGCATAGTGACAGGATAAGTGTCTCCCTAGAGTTTTATGCTTTGGTTCTTGAACCAAAACTCTTAGCTTGTCCAAGACTGTAAAAACTACAAAGGCCCTAATAACATCTTAAAACAACAAGAACAAGATGACACATTAGTACGTCTGAAACCAAAAAACTTGCCAGAAAATAGTAATCCATATCAATCGCAGAAATATAATGCACAGAGGAGTAGATGGTACAGTTTATTTTAATAAACAGTATTGGTTATCAATTCATTGGAGGTCTAGGTGGTAGCAACCAATAATTGTTCACTCTGCTATTCAGCGGCCAGCGTGACCTAAGTTTGTGTTGGCACAGTTCAAGACAGAGAGATGTTCCCATTATAAAAGTAATAATTAATGCCTGGTTTGTCAGTCACATTCAGAAATTCAGACACCTACATGTCATAAAACAATCTAACAATCTCTTCTTACATCTCACTGCAGCTCTTCTGTGCTGAAATTGAAGCAAACTAGCTGGATGCTGCCTGTGACCTGAGATACTCCTTACAAATTTGTAAGAGCTCTCAGTTTCTAGACTTAATCAGCCACTTACTCTGGGATGCAAATTAACAAAGGAAACAGAGTTAAAAACGTATGTCCTTAACTTGCTGAGGAATTGATTCCTTATAATTTAAGAGAGTTTTATTTTATTTAATAAGGAAATGAAACCTAGGTCTCAATGCCAATGCCTTTTAATTCACAAGTAAAAACAGCTTGTACTTTTAAGGCCCATATATTTCCAAAACCTTAAAAAGGTTAATGGCCAGCTACTCCGGTAGAATTTCTGTGGAATGAACTTTCCCATCAACAACTGTTAATAGAGGCAGTTGTAAAATATGCTTAATTGTTATAGGCAAAATACTCGTGCATCTGAACACATGCAATGAGATATACCTTCGTGAAAAGAAGCTCAGAAAATTTTTCCTGCTTCTGGCAGCAAGAGTTAATTTTCTTTTTAAATACTAGCACCTTTGCTCTTAGAAAACTGAGAGCAGTATCACTGAATTGGAACAAAATATTCTAGAGTGCCACAGAGACTCCACTACACGTCCTGCAATCTGCAGGGCAGATGGGGCTTCTCTGCTATCAAAAACTGGCAACTGTGTCATTTGATGAACACAGATATCACCAAGACATTTCAGGTTATAGCAAAGGAATCCTATGTGTGAAAACATCCAATTACGAACAGCTATTTCCAAAAGTACAAAGCTGCTTGTATCTATCAGACCCCCAATGTGCCAACTTATTCACTTTCAAAAAATATGTTGAGTTGAGAGGAGCTACAGAAGTAACAATGGAAACAATCCATTGCCCAACCTAACTCCAGTTCTCATACACATTACAAACAAATTATATTAATCCAGAGAAGTATCTTTATCTAATTGACATAGCATGTTTCTCCTCAGCATCTATACCAATTTGAATTGTAGGTGCCCTCACATGAATACATGAAAAAGGTAATTCACTGTTTGTAAGGTGGAGACAAATACACTCAAAAATTCCCTAAAGATCTGTTTAAAATAAATTGCTCAACTGCCTTAAAACAACATATCATTACAGAATTACAGAATTGTAGGGGTTGGAAGGGACCTCTAGAGATCAAGTCCAACCCCCTGCCAAAGCAGCTCCCTAGACCAGGTTGTACAGGTAGGAGTCCAGGTGGGCCTTGAACATCTCCAGAGGAGACACTACAACCTGTCCCAGTGCTCCATCACCTGCACTGGGAAGGAGTTCTCATGTACACTTTTGCAGAACTTCCTACACATCAGTTTGTGGCCAGTTCCCATTGTCCTATCACCACGCCCTGCTAAGAAGAATCTAGCCTTATCTCTTTGCCTCCTACACCTTAGATATTTATAGACATTGATCAGATCCCCTCGGAAATTAGTTTGATTAGTCCATTTTAACTTCAGCACATAAACGAATGACTTCACTAACCCCATTTACAAAATATAAATAAACTAATCTAGGCAGATCACAAGAACATGCATGTGCTTGCTTCATCTAAAACAGCAGCAAAAAGTTTAAGAATTTTGTTTCGGACAGTAGAAATTTATTAATATAATTGCCTTTTAAGTGAATCCCATAGGAACTCAGAAGACCAAACCAAATCGAAAAATAAAGTCTTACCTACTCTTATGCATTCCCACATATGTATTTTTATATAAAATAATACTGTGTTACTGGATTAGTATGTCTGTAATGCTGTAGCATGATGGAAAGTGAAGCAATGATAGCATAGTAGCAAACTCCTAAGTTGCAGCAAGTGAGGATACCCTTAAACGCAGCAGCTGTTGACACAAAAACAAAAGAAAGGATCTGCTTATACTTGGAAGGCCTCAGGTACACAGGGATCTCCAGCAAGATGCCTCACCTCCACTGCCAGCCCTTAAATGAGGGCTGGGAAGGGATGGATCCTGGCTCCACCCTTCCTGTCACTCAGGTATACTGTATGCACCTGAGCTCCTCTGGGTTGGCCCTGCCTGCCCACCAGCTGCTCCAGCACTGCTTCAAGCCATGGCTTAGCAGTTCTACAATGTTCTTCTAGAGAAACATAAAAATAGTGTATTGGAAATTAAAAATAGAGTAATATATTTTTCAGACCCAAACTATAAGTAGTTTTAATGTATTAAATACAACTAGAGATTAAAATCCAATTGGTTATTCTTCGGCATGAATGATACAACACATTGAAAATACTACATGTGAACAAGCTCAGTATAAAGAGATAGATGAGTTCTAGGAAAATGCCTAAATTTTTCTCTTGCCAGGTACAAAGCAGCCTGAGCAGCTTCAGTACTCCTACCGCAGTCTCTTCAGAGTAGATTAAAAAAATAAATAAATAAAAAAATAAAAAGACAGCTACTAAGCCTGAGATTTGTCCCTGGTTCTGAGGCCCTCTCAGCACCTGCAGCAATGAGAACCCTAACAAAGCAGGCAGGCATTGCTTTTTAGTGTGAAACTTCAAGGCACCTTACCTTTATAGATCAGGTATCCTGGCCTGAATATCTCTGAAAGGAAAAAGGGCACTTTGTCCTGTTGTACAAGAGCTACATTTCATCTTCTCATAGCCCCAGAAATTCCTTGGCTGTAGTCCAACTCAATTGTTCAAAATTACCAGTGTTCCATAATATTTTCTAGAAGGTATCAATTTCCTGTTATCTACTTTCTCTGATCAGTTATTCACTGAAATAGTTCTGTCCAGGTCAGTGAAATTATTTGTGTAATTTACCAGACTATACTCTGACTGAATATCTCAAAAAGCTTTGAGAAATAGTGTTTGTTAATACAATGTATGCACACGCAATGGATAAAAACTGATGATGCAGAAATGCAACACACCATGTTTAATACCTACTCCTTAATATGTACATTCAGGCAATGGTAAAATTGAGAACCTTATAAAAACTTTATATAAACAGTTAGCATTTATAGCAGTGCCCAACATATGGCTTCCAACAGCGGTAATGGCCTCAACTACATCATTATAGATGTTTGAGAGAACTTTGTCAGAGATTACTTAAGCCTTTTCATTGTTGCATTTCATTTTCTAATGTGCTCTGAAAGGTTAAGCACATAGAGTTCTCCATATCTGGAATTTTCTTCAAGTTTTAGGAGGTGTACATTTCAGGGTCAAATAAAACATGGTCGTGCCATTTCCATGACCATGTTATGGAAAATCTTCAGAATTTTTATTTGCTTTTAAGAACACATTTGGTGAATCCCAAGCAACATCAATATTTGGAAGAGGGAACTGAAATTCAGCAAGGCAGCATTTCTGGCAGCAAGACTGAGCCTATTCCCATGGAGAACTATACACTCTTGATGAAATCTTGACTTCCAGAAACACCTCTGTTTATACACTCTCAAGTTCCACTCTGGAATTATATAATTCTTCTGTCTTTGACTTTCTAGTTTTACCAGAGCTCCTGCTCATTTATTTTTAATGTTTATCTGTAACAGAATTCAGGGAGAACTTTGTAAGGATTATAATAGGAACAATGCTTTCAATGGTATATACAGTACAGTGCCAAAATTCAGTAGTATCTGCTGGTGCATGTTCAGTAGGTCACTTACTGACAGCTGCATTACAATTTTAATGCACATTGTTTTGTTTTCCTTCACTCAAATACCATGTCTTACTATGACTCCACAAGGGAAGGCACGATGCATATGCTAACATTCAATCCTAGCAATATAGGAATTTTTCTAATGGTGTAAGAAAACCTTCACGTTGGCACTCAAAAACTAACCTCCCACAAATAACATCGTGAAATTCTACTGAAAAAAAAAAAAAAAGTTACTGCAAAAAAGTGGATGTATGTGTAGTATTCTCTTATTGTATTAACACCTGAATACTTACGTCTTAATTAGCTACATTTTTCGCTAATCACTGAAAATGTAAAGACATCAATCACTGAAGTCAACAGCTACAACAAGCTGCTGTTGATGTGGATTTTCCTCTTTGAAAAACTTCTTACCCACAAATAAGATACACAACGGTGTAAACCATGGAAAGGAAATTAAAATAGTTAGCTGGAAGCCACTTCAAGGCTAACTAAAAGTTACACCATGTTACTGAAGGTATTGTTCAAATGCCTCTTTTGCAAATGTCTTTTGAACGCTGACAGGAATAGGGCATCAGCCACCTCACTAGGAAGCCTGTTCCAGTGTTTGACCACCCTCATAATGTCCAGCCTGAAAATGACAGCAATCACTGTGAGTCTGAGAAACAGCATAAATAGGTTGCAGCTTATTTGTGCTTTTCAAACTATCTTCCACCTAGGGAAGAAGAAAAAACAACACACAGATCACCTTGTGGTGCTTTCAGTCCAATTGTCAGGATTAGAATACACAGAACAGAGTACTCCTTGAACTAACAATCTCTGGCTACATTCCTGCCAAAGAAGACCGAGTTTTCACTTTTTGAATCATCATGTATCCCAGAACAAGCTTTTCTAGCAGTTTTTTTTTTCCTTGATTGTTTCTATGGTGAAATAATCACCTGTGGTAAGAAGTTCAATTCACCAGCTGTAGATCCTCAGGATTACACACAACAAAAATACATACTTACACAATCTGTCTCTAGCATACTACAACAATCAAATAACTAACTTCAAATGGTAATGTTTCACTTTATCACTTATATAGCAAAAGTTATTGCAATTAGTCTAAGTGTTTGACTTTGTACAATTAAACTCTATTCCATTTCCATCCGTCAAGTCTATAAAGTCATACAAAATTTGTGGATGACAAAATGAGAAAGTGCTTCCAGGTCTGAAGGTAGACTGGGTGGTGATTTAGATGGATTTCAGAGAAAAATCCTTTCTGATCTTTTCTAAATTATAATCCAGTTCTCCTCCAAAATTGGTAATATTTTCAGGCTTTGTGTCAGTCACAAGTTTTATAATTGTACCCATCTTGCTTTTGTAACAAGATTACTTAGAACCAAATTTACAATTTACAAGATTTTACAATTATTTACAATGTATTAAAGTACAATTATACAAATGACAAGATTACTTAGAATCACAGAATCATATAATGGCTTAAATTGGAGTAGACCTTAAAGATCACCCAGTTCAACCTCACTCCCATGGGCACAGTTTCCAACCACTCAATTAGGCAGCCCCAGGATCTCACCTAACCTAATAGAATTGCTTTCCAGATCAATCATTGAAAAACAGCTCTAATAACTTTCCTTCAGTCTGACAGCTTTCCATTCAGTGTAACTCACTGAAGCTACTCTATAACCCTTTATCAACCTCAGTTTTTTTAATTAATCCCCATTTTCTCCTCTCTTCATAATAATTCCCTTTGGAAAACTATATCAAATACACTTCGGTTAAATTTAGTCAGATTAAGCTCATTGTATTATCGTTGTCTAAGAAGTCAGATATCTTACCAAGAGAGATTAAAATTATGATGCAATCCATACTTGAGAAAGTCACATTGTATATTATCCCATGTTCATTTACCCCTGAAATCTCAATTACTCCTTCATGAAAAGCCTAGTCTTTGCATGCCATTGAGGTCAAACTTCTGGCCTTGTATGTTGCTTTAATAATTTTTATTTTATGGATGTACTGCTTGTAAGGGCTTGTTCCTATGGAGTGATGTAAGAACATAATTCCAGTGAACTTTGGTGTACCAGAACATTCACGTTGTACATGTAAAAAACTCATAGCTTTTCTCTCTTCAAAGACTTGCATAATGATGCAGAGAACAATGAGGCTGGTGAACCTCATCACAGACAGGATCTGTGCAGCATACTATGATCAACATGAATGGTCTCATTCAATGCCACATACACTGGACTTTCTAGCATCAGGATCTCCAATCACCTTCCCACTATTCTTATTCTTCAGAAATGAACTGGCTAACCAGACTCAAATGACACACACTGCTTACCAAGATGTCAAAAGAAGGACCACTTTCAGTACAAAGCAGGGTATTAAGCTTTCCTGAATGTTGAAAATAGTAGTACTATAGCAGAATAAATACAGAGTAATTCTATTGTGAATACCTTTCGACACTTGTACAAAAATTACCCTGTAACTTCTATTCACCAACACAAATAGTTCCAAAAACTAGAAAGACTATGAAAATATTAGCAACACCACTCATACGTGACTCTGCTGTAGGAAGTGCTCGGTGTTGAAGTGACTTGAAAGAAATAAATGCCATCCTTTTCTCTGCTAAACATAAAATGCAATCGCTTTCTGTAGACACAATATCCTGAGCTACATGGGGAAATCTAACGACTATAAAACATATAACGAGTGATCTCTATCTGGGAAAAATTCAACAAGCTCAGGCCAGAGTTTCTTTATGAACTACAGTTTGTTATGAACAAGTCACCAAGAATAAAATGGATATAGCCTGCATGAGCTCAAGAGCTCAACAGGTTATTGGTATTGATTTGGCATTCAAAGGAACACTACCCTAACTCTTTCAAAAGAACCTAACTCAGCAAGAAATACAGTAGCACCATTTAAATCACATTTTGAATTATATAATGATGGCAGAGTTCAAGATATTTCAATCCCTGTCATTGTCAGCTTCAAGTATTAAGCATGCGGTAGGATAACCGAGGGGGAGAGAGGTTTCTGATAGTTGAGAAAACTAGAGTTACTTCTTAATATCATCCCATTCAGACTGAACCAATGGCCGATTCAAAAACTATGTGCATTGGTAATCTGCAGCCCAAAATCATTTGAGAAAAGATTAGGAGACACTAAATGAACCCAACTGAATGATTTAATTCTAATGATGACATGCTTAATTCATCTATATTCTGACAGGTAGTAAGGGTCATCAGAGACACACCTTAATAAGGCCAGCCTCCCTTCTGCTTTTTTCAGTTTTTTATTACTTACATTCTAAGCACACATCAAAGTTGCCCTTACAAAACAATGCCTTCTGCAAAGTTGCTCAGAATACCTTGCATCAGTCACTTATTTGATTTAGATAATTTATGTGTGTACACTAATGACTAACAGTGTTCTGAAGATGAGCAATGCTCCTTAAAAAACAACTTTTTTTTTCCCCTTGGAACTTAAATATGTGAAATTTCATATAAACAGGAATAATACAACTCTTCTGTAATGCTTAGCAAGGGTAGAATGCAGCATACTCTTCTTTATTTTCATTCAAGTCCATTCAGACATAAATTACTCCTTTACCTCTGTGATGCACCTTGCAATACTGCATCAGCTTCTAAACTGCCTAGCACTCATTTATCCAAATACTATCTCTGCCTAAAAATTTCAAGACTGACATGATTTGTTTGCTGTATGGTATGACTCAAGTCAAACATGGACACTGGGAACAGTCACTGAGACAACCCAGAGTCTCTCAAACCTGCTTCAAGTATCTGAACTTTTGAATAATTTGGATCTACACAATAAGGTTGTAAAATCCTCCCTGAATAATTGGTGAGGTTATTTTAGATGCTATTTCATCTGCAGACAGCAGATGCAAGAGACAGCTAAAAACTTGCAAAGATGTTATTTTCTTTGTAGCTGGTATATCACTCTGCTTCCAGAAGAATGTACCCAGGGAGGAGACACATATTGACACAGAAGTATCTTACTAATACCACAGTCAAACGTAGCAATAGAAAACTCAAAAAAACAGAGTGGCAAGGTGAGCTTGGTCCTCATCCTGCCTATCTAGTCTCATCTAACCTTCTATAAGTGCTAGTCTGCGCAGTGAGCCAAATGGCCCAGGAAGTGTGGGACAGGGCCACAAGTCTGATTAAAGCTCCCTTCTGTTGACCCTGCAAAATACTAATTGATGCTCCGAAGACTGAGGTTGTTGTTAGCCTTACTTAGATTGGATTGATTTCTGACTCGTTTCTTTTGATAGCCTCTAACATTTTCTCGACATAAGCTTTTTTCCAACTATACCTTCATAGCAAAGAGGCCTCCTTGGTTAGCCTTGGGGAGAATACAGGCACTCCCATTCCTGAGGCTAACATTTACCAGTGCACACATAGTAGGCATTCTTTATATTGACTTTTTGAGACAAAATAGTGGAAACTTCTCTTTTACAAGCTCATGAGCTGATCCCTTCACCATTTTTAGAAGTTCATGCACATACATGAAAACAAACCAGAACTATTCACATTTCTTAACCTCACTTTCCTCAGTACTCATACGGATTCTTTGGGTTTAGATCTAAGGGCCAAATATTCCTGCACTCGAGAAGCAGAAACCAGGCAGCTGCACTTAGTGGCTGGAGATATATTGGTCACCAAGGCAGAGCAAATACAGGGACTACACTCACTACTTCCATTCACACCTTGTCTTCTAGAAATCTTTTCCCTTTGTTCTATATACAGTTTCTTCCAAAATCAACACCCCTACAGTTTTTCCTTCTCCCTTCTCCACTCATTTGTTTCTATTTCACTTGAACTGAGAGTCAAAGAACCCTAAATCCTACAGCTTCCTTTCCTTCAAGGAGTCTTGCACTGAAGACATAAGTTTCAAGTTGCCAGGCAGCTACCAAAAGGGCTGTCCATTTCCATCCCTGGGCATACTGCCATTGGCAGCTCCCCATTTCTTTCCTTCCATTCCATCTCACAGCTGGCAGTCAGTGCTCACTGAATGAGATCATCTCATTAATCCGGTAGAAATCACTCTTTCTCCTAGGTTATTTTTCCTTAGGAATGTCAAAGTAATTCACATAACCACCAGAGCTGAAGGGAAACAGAGCACTACCCCTTTGATGCCATTACAACCATAATGGTACTGTATCTGGTGACCTTCACACCTTCTCATTCTCAGTTTCCACTACTAACATCCAACAACTTTTGTTCTGCCTCCAAAGAAATTAAATTCTTTATAACAGTAGTTGTCCAAAAGAAAGCTAAAAAAAAATAGATCAATAGATCTTCCCAGTTTTTAGTTATTGCACTGTTCTCATATAAAAATAAAATACCTGGATGCGAAGAGATTTAACAAACAGCCTCATACAGATATTCCTTTGCCACTCTCCTGCACCCCAACACATGTAGTTCGAGGCAATACAAAGTACAGCTATACAGTACAACACATACATAGTAGAAGGACACTAGTTTGTTTTTAAACAAAACAGCACAAACATTTGTTTTCCAGCAAAAAAAAGTTAAACATGCTGCATCATTTGAAAAATTTAACAGCATTTTTATTTTCCATCTTAATTTTTTTTTTATCACTTCCACCTATTTTTCAGTGCCTGAATAACACAGCTTAATCTGTAACAATAATCTATTCAAGCTGTTGGTATTTTAAGACAAATCTTTCCCTATGGCTACATCTGAACCCAACAAAAGCTATATATCTTATGGGCTCAGAGGAAAGAAACTCCAAAGAAAGACTTCCACGGGCTTAATGATTTGTGGAGCAGGTTCTGGTCATGTTTACACCTTATGTATCTTACACATATACATATATATGTGAAAGTTTAAGTCCATCAGCAATTTGAGAGGATATATTATAAGCATTGCACCTGTCATGCTGTTGTATCCAAAAAAAACCCTAACTTTATTAATTTATACATACAGAAAAAAAAAAAAAAGTCACTGTTCTATCAGCACACCCCATACTTTCCATATTGGTTGAGATAAATTGGTCTAGAACCAGCCTGGCAAACATGAACAGCAAAATTTGAAGTCTGAGAAAACTTCTAAATTAAAACTTAATTGATTGTACAGATCAGAGCAGGCAGAAGTTGCATTCCTCCTAGGAAGCCTACTTGTCCTAATCAAATGGGAAAAGGGCTACTGTATGAGCAAAAGAAATAAGCTAGTCTTTCCAGTGTAACAGTGAGGAATTTAGAACATCCTTATCTCTAATTACAACAATTTGATATCTGTGAACACACCAACCCACAGATCCTTTAGTCCTGTCTGACATATTTACAGTTAGAAAATCATGCCATGCATGTAATCAGTAAAGAAACGAACTGATCAAAGTAGTGTAACGCTTTTGTGCCAAGGGAATGCCCACACTTCCAGACAGATAGAGCCCTTCTCATGTAAACCCTCCACAGCATTAAGACAAAGTGCCTTTTCATTAACTGCTGTCTCAGGACCACAACAGGGAAAAAAAAAAAATAGAGAAAAAGAAAAAGATCCTCACATGGACCTTCGAAAAGAAACATTTTTCTACCTGCATCATGCCATAAAGCTGCTGAAACAGACGGAAATTAGAATTTCTAATGCTCTGGATCTCTGCATAACGGACCGGTTAACTCCGGCTCTCCTTGCCAGGCTCCCTCTCCTGGTGAATACAGGGTACTTTCAGCTAGTGTCAACACCACTTTTTATTGACCTAAATTTCAAGCTGCATTTCTAAAATTCTTTCATTCTTTCCCTCACACGAAATCCAAATTCCCTCATTATAAAATTCATTTTTATAAAAAAAATAGATACTTAAGTAATCAGTGATGCAATAAATTCTTAGCTTTTCTAATGAAGACATGATGCACTGATCAAAGGACACTTTGCAGATATTTTCCTAGACTTACTTATTGTCACGGACAGCTAACTTTAAAGAAAAGATTTACTCACACAGGAAAGAACTTGATGTAAGATCATTGTGGCAAAATGGAGCTGAAATGCTGCACACAAGTACATGAGAAGGGGAAACTGCCAGGCCAGCATGACAAGCTGAATTACACACAGGAGGAAGAGTGCCCTCAGGATTCTCAGAGCCACCGAGACAAGGGGCAGGACTCACCCTGCTGCATCCCACACTAAGGGAACAGAGATGAGAACAGGATCTGGAGCAGTGATTCAGTCTCTCTTACTGTTCTTAAATGCAGCTGTATGAATATCAGTGGTCTGTCCTTCCAGCTTATCGCATTACCTCACTTCACTTTATTAAGAAGAAATCCAGAGCTCAAAAAAATTAATAAATTCATCGTGTTGTCCAGCAAAGATAAGAACTATGAAATTGCTGATCTCCATTGGCACAAACCACCTACTCAATGGCTATGATTATTTAGCTGATATCACTAACTTACTTTGTGCAATCTGGAGGATGACATCCTTCAGACCCATCCAGTCTTCTCTTTCAGAGGAACCAAAAGTTATAGAAATCAGCAACAATTACCAAGAAGAACATGAGGTATGAGTTATTTAGTGGTACAAAAACAGACACCTATTTCTGGGTTTGTTATAGCTCCAGAGACTATTTCATAGTTAAGGACCTTCGTTTCCATTTCTAACTTGAGTACTTTTTCTGTGTCAAACTTGATTTTTGCATCATCTCAGAACATAAGAATTTTTCTGCCCCAGTTCTCAAAGTTAGGAAATTTCCATTGCATTCTGTAGGTATTTTGGCTCCTGTCAGACTAGCAACAAGGATCCATTTCCATATCTTAAGAAATGAGAATTTCTTAGTTAAATCAAGAGCAGTTCCTCAGATCCAGTGGGCAGGAGAAACCCAACAGATGACTTCAGCCTCCTTAGCCATTCTCCATCCCACCCAGTCCTAGGCTTATTACATAAGTAACTGTTAGAGCTCAGCATCCCAATCTCTCTGGAAACATATTTCATAACTTATCATTATGTAAAAGCATTTGATAAAGATACATAAAATGAACTTCTAATGTTACAAAAAAAAAAAACATAGTAGCAATTGAAAGACATCCATGAAAAATTATTTGAAAGACAGAACACTGTAGGATTTCATAATGTGTATGAAACATGGGGTGCAAATACAATTCCCTAACATAACCTAAAAGCAGTTCTGAGTCAGAGACAATCTCCATCGCAGACCCAAAAAAAAATTCCCATTCTACCCGCTACACCTTACCCAGCTCACGTTTCTGCCTGTAGCATTTTCCTCTTCTATCAGCATTTAGCTATCCAAGCTAACCAGAAAGCCTGTGGAAATAATAACCTATTTCTTGGGACCTTTTTCATTCAAAGCATTTTGACATAACATGACAAAAAGCAGCAAACAAAAACCCAATCTCACATTAAGTGGAACTCTTTTCTCTCCCACCAGCTGTTCAGGGGGAAAAATCCTTCCTAGCACAGCACAGGTGGCACATACAAAGTGCAAATTAAAACTGGAGTTTCCACGCAAAAAGGGTGAAAACAGCAGCTGTGCTGGCTTTGTGTTCTGTGCACCTGACCTGCACATAGTATGGGATGGGCAAGGGAAGGGTGCAGAGCAGGTGTGCACATCAGGTGTGCTGCAGTGCCAATGCAGGCAGCAAGCAGCACCCAGGCTCCAATTTAGGATCAGGTTTCACTTCTGAAGACTTAACATAATTGAATTAAATTCATTTATGCTTTTAAAATCTAAATGCTGTATTTATTTTGTCTATCAGCATTAGACATGGGATGTGTGTATCATATAGAGCTTGCTGTTATTCTTAACGTTCATTATTCTCCTATAATAGCAGATGCTGTACAGATAGCTCCATACAGGCAGTGCCAATGAAATCTAATCAACATCCAAACAAGCAGAAAAAGCTGTTGTGTGAGGATACCTCAGCATGGACCAGCTTCATCCTGACACAAGGAGACACAGAAGACTGAAACTGCTAAAATAATCCAATGGTCCGAGGCTGTGGCAACACAGGAAATAAAATTCCTCAGCTGTATTGTGTGAAAGTGGAACAGTGTGCACGATGACACTTAGCTTTTCTTGCTACAGCTTTTTCTTCATTTCTTGGACTATAGCTGGTACGTTACCTATATTTTCCAATTTGGGCTGTTTTTCATGCTGATTACTTGTTTTGTTTGCTGCTTCTTTAGCTCTTCCATATCAGAATTTAGTTTCAGTGCACAAATCTCAGGGAGATACAGGCAGGCACAGCAACGTGCGAGACAGACTGAGAAAAATAGAGACTTCCAGAATACAAGCACAGAAAATACCTTAACAGAGGTCTCAAAAGCCAAGATGAATATTAAACCTGTATATGCACATCCTAGTTTTGGGTGGGATAGAGTTAATTTTCTTCCTAACAGCTGGTATGGTGCTTTGTTTCAGACTTAGGATGAAAACATTAACGCGCTTATATTTTAGTCGTTACTGAGCATTGCTCACACTAAGTTAGGGACATTTCAGGTTCTCCTGCTGCCCTGCTATCAAGGAGCTGGGAGAGCACAAGTTGCCCATGAGGGACCCAGCCCACATAGCTGACCCAGCACAGACAAGAGGATGTCCCACACTGTGGCACCATGTTAGAAAACAAAACCAGGGGAATTAGCCAGGGAGTGGTTGCTGCCATGGTGTGGCTGAACACATCAGCAATTTGCAACTGCACTGTGCATCACTTCATGTGTTCTTTTATTGTTATTTGCCCATCCTTTTCACACAATCATTAAGGCTGGAAAAAGCATCTAAGAACATCTAGTCTAACCCATCCCCACCAACCTTGTCTCTCAATACCACATCTCCACAGCTCTGGAACACCTCCAGAGACAGTGACTCTACCACCTCCTTAGACAGTCCGTGCCCAGTACCTCACCAATCCTTATGAAACGTGTCAAATTTTCAGTACAAACCTCCTCTCATGGAGCTGAAGGCCATTAAGCTGTATTACCCTATCATTAGTTATCTGAAAGAAGAAGCCAACACCCAGTTAACTGTCTTTATCTCAACATATTTACCTTTTCTCTGATTCTCCTCCATCCCACTTCATGTAATACCTGTATTTGTAGCAACCTAATAGCTTTAGAGATCCCTAGTATTTTAATTTCATGTATGCGGCATTTAAAAGCAGAGCATGAGCCTTCTCTATTTTGGGTCATTTCTCAGTTCAGATTAGACTGAATGCTTTCAATCATAAATTATTTGGGGAATAAATGCATAGTTGTGAAGAATTAAAACTAGTGCAATACCCGAAGCATAGCTAGATTTGCCTCAACTTTCATAGCTGTTTGCCAGACAAGGTCCCTGTCAGCATTTGTGTCAGAGCAGATTGCTGATGGATGGTCTCTGCAAGACCCTGCAGAAGCTTTAGGACTAAAGCACAAGAATTTCAGCTGGATCTAAGCTCAGACATAATGCCAGTACAGCACTACAAATTCTGCTCTATGTGCTTCCCTCGATTCAGCAGCTGATTCCAGCTTGTTGCACTTGCTACCATCAAACAGTTTTCCTATTAGCAAGAAGCAACAGCAGAGCACAAGGGGGAATGTTTCTAGGCAGAAGTGTCTGGACACGCAGGAAAGAGGTGGAAACAATTAGCCCTAAGTAATGATGCTTCTTTAACTGCTTGGGATATCTGTATTTGCACATGTCAGAGCGGACCTGAATGAACAAAGCAGGCAATGACACAATGAGCACATTACAGCTTGCCAGATTCAGACAGGAAGATGACATTAATGCGGTCAAAAGGGAAGAGATAAACATGTCCTACATTCTCTAAGAGAAGACTGTGCCACTCATGACAACTCTTTGGTATGGGAATAGGAATTTTCCATTGCCAAATGCATAAGTCATTAGCAGGGCAGTCAGGGATGTTTATCAGTTGGAGGCACAAGCTATTTGCCTGTAGAAATCCATAATATCCAGAGAAGCACATTAATAGCTGTTGTAAAAGAAAACCTTTTCACAATTGTAGAATAGGGAATAAGTTGAAAAAGTCACAATAACAAAAGATACAGTACAAAGTTGGCTGTATCTTAGGAGCTTTTGCTATTTTCAGACCGAAGTTGTCCACTCATTTTACCATACTTTTCCAAAGTGCATTGAAGATCCAATAAGAGCAGTTATGCCACTTATATTGAAATACACCAAATCTGCAACAAACAAAAATAAGATCACTATGACTGTCCTGCTTATTTGTGCAACAACTGTTTCATGCAACTTTTAATATGACATACCTCCATAGGCACACACAAGAAATGCATCATGAAACAGATTATGGGACTTCACTGTGGTATGGGTATCAAAGCACAACCATGATGGGAAAGGCCCACAGAGCAAACACTACGATTTGCAGTGGGGAGATTAGTTGTGCACTTTCACAGTTTGTGTTGAGCTGAAGGCTAAATGCAATCTGCAGGAACCACCCCCTGACAAAGTAAAGTTTTCAGAGCTAGATTTCTCATTCATTCAGTCTTCTCTCTGAAGCAAGCATACTATTGTTCTGTCTGCCAGTGTGTGACACCCTAGCTGTTCCTCACTTCGTATTTTCTTTAAAGGTACGGGGACTTTTTAAATAATTGCACAGATTTTCTGTAAGTGGCGAAAATGTTTCATTTAAAATATTGCTAGAGAGAATTCTACTCCAGATGCATAAAAATCAAATGACACAGTACTTTCCATGCTAACTCTGTAACTGTATCTGAGGAAGAAGTGATCATTCACAGTACCTCCTGTACAAGTAGCACTGCTAGCACAATTTCAGTGCTAACAAGGATTTTACTTCTTGAATAATTTTAACAAAGTTAAACATATATTCCATTACAGTATCTACAAAGAAGCATTCAACGCATTATGATTTTCTGGTTGGTTTTCATTCATTCTCACTCACAGATGCATGAATCAAATACATTTGTTTAGACAGTTCACTCTGGTAGCTGGTGTACATAATGGTAAGAAGGATACATTTGCACTGAGCAGCTACTTAGTCATTTCATCCTGCAAATGTTTGATAGCATTTTCTACTAATTTAGACACCAATTGCTTTAGCATGTCAGAGTTTATCTCCCTTTTCAGTATGAATTCTAAGCGCTATACATTCCACAGCTCAGGGATGAATACTGAATGATAGAGATCAAGGTATTTTTGCCTGTTCATTCTTCTAAAATGATTTACATGACCAGGTTTTTCCTTATTGTGTTACATAGTTTGCCTCTGTATCTGTCAGATAAACACTATGCCAACTCTCCCCCTTTCACACAGCCAGGGCTTGAAATAGATACATTACACTTTCTTAGATTCCTTGTTGCTCCTAAGCAATCCCAAACACCTTATTTTGTGTGGAATTAAAAAAAAAACTAAAGTCACTACTCCTCCAAATCTTGCTGATCAAAAATACGTTGTTAACTAAATAAATACTTCAGAGGAAAGTGAAAGAAAAAGTGCACGTTTTAGAGTCATTTCTTACAGACAGCTGTAGGAGTTCCACAGTACCAAAAAGCCCAAAGCACAATGCCCACTGACAGACTGAGATTCAAATCTGGTTAACTGCTATCTCACAAATGTCGTATTTTAACTTGCTGAATTCACACAAACCCAAGACTTTAAAAGTTCTCCAGACGCTACAGATAACTTTGGGGTTATCTACCTAAACAGCTGTATGAACCTGTAGTCATTTTTTACCTCTAAAACATAGACTGCGCCCTTGACCAATATGAATGCTACATTAATAAATGTTTTAAGGATCTGCAGCTCCTCTCTGAAAAGTACCAATGATTGATGGGAGGAAAAGTTACTGAGGTTTTTAAAGCAACTCATTTGAAAAATTCTTATTCTAACTTAAGGGCAAATTCATTTCTTGAATAAAGCAGTACATTATTAACTGCACTGAACTGCAAGCCTTGGCAAATAAAAAGCACCCTTTCTACTACTGCTTTGATTCAAATTATTCATGTTTAAAGAAAGCCAAATTAGTAGGAAATGTGAATTCAGCGCTATAAAGCAACTTCAGAGATAATGAGCACCTGCATCCTCACTGCAGAAAATTTTACAAGAGGAGCCCTTTATTGCCTAGCTCACTGTTCAGAGTTACTATGGACAGGTTCAGGAAACTCTGGAGAGGAATAAATTAAACATTAATTGTGCTCCCTGTAAGCTACCTCTACTTTAATACACCAGTTTCTAGCGATATCATATCTGTGGATGGTTGAACTACTCTTGGGTTATGATGCTTTATTTTAGTTGTGAAATAACTAAAGATACATGTTACATTCCCTAGATATCCTTTATTTTTCCCTAGGAGTTTTGCTGGAGATTAAGACTTGAGACAAGTCCATTATCTTCGTAAGAACATAAGGCACACCTTTCCTTCTTTCATGATGTTCACCCCACCATGCCATTCCTTCAAAACCATAAAGGAATGGAGTTGCAGTGAATTTAGTAGTGCTATATTTTAAGCAATTCAAAACCAAAATGCATTAGAAGTTTGGGGTTTCTTTTCCCTCCCCTTTTCCACCCTTATTCTGTGACCATCTTTCATTTAAGCAGTAAGCCCACCCCTCTGTAGTTGTTTGGCTGTCTGTATCGCTCACAAAAACTAGAGTCAATAAGCACAGATGTTTTTAACCTTTCTGCATAACCAAGTAGTATTTCCTCCAAAGTGATGCTGTTCCTCTCGCACATTCTTCTGTTTTTAGCTAGTTCTTTATTCAGTGTCACAGATTACTTTGAAGGTCCATAACTTACTTTAAATCAGAATTCATCCTTATTTCCACTAGGGTTTACAGATCAGATTCCAAAGCACTACAGTGCTGCATCCAGCGCAGAAACCAGCCCCTCACACAGCTCTAAGAGCTCCAGCTTTCACATCCAGGATGAAAACAGGGGAACTAAACAGGGGAAAGAATGAAGTTCCAAGTTTTAGTAGTACCCCATTAGTGATGGGAGGACAGTTGGACTGGATGATCTTGTAGGTTATTTCCAACCTTGTGATTCTATAAGGTAATGGATTTAAATAACACCCCATCTTCAGTCTTCCCATAACACAGGTAACATGAATAAAATACAATTAAATAAAGCCTTTGGAACGATATCCCCTTCTGAATTTTTATTTTTGTTCATTTTTTTAATGCAATAGATAGTCATTGCCTGAAGCTTTGCTATGTAGATACAGCCACATTCTGAAGTTTATAGCAGCAGCTACAAAAATAAGAGCAAACATCCCATTCACATAAAGGACCCCTATCTTCATACCAAGATATTTCACATTCCAGGCAGTTTTCACCATACTTTGATCACATCATTAATCACATAGCCAACAAAATATCCTCCTCTCTTGGAAGAACAATACTAAAAATTCAATGGAAGTAACATTATGAATAATAATAGCAAGCAATTATACCTGCCAGAGTATCAAAAAGGTACTCAAAAAATGACATCAGAATTATCTTGATCAATGACTGAAGCAGAAGGATGAATGAGCTTATCAGCAAAGGCCAAGCAGACTGACAGTGGGAGCAAATGCCTGGGCTACAGGTGTTGAAAGTTCATTCATAATAATGCAGGAAACCCCAATTAAAGAATCCCCAGCACAACAAACGGTTAGTGACAAAGCTTCTACACAGAGCTTTGTTGGAATATCAATGCTTTGAAGGTTGGGATTTAATGATGCATTATAAGTTGAGGCTTAGGACTATTAATTTTAGACACACATTTGCTCAGTTATCACTGAATTACTTTGTTAAAACCTACTCCACATGAGCTAACTTCAGGAAGTTTTAAGATGCTTTTTATCTGTTACAGTGACTATGAGAGACATAGCATGAAGAAAAACATAATATGTCTTTTCATTGTGGCATGTTGTTTGTGTATTTTATTGCAGTAAAAGCTCACACTTGCATTGTTTTCTTGGAGATGCACTTAAGCATCTTATTTAGAAACTGAGAAATCTTATCCCACCTCTTTTGTAAGCTCTCTTTTTATTCTTACACTTCAAATAACTCAGCTGCTTTTTGCACATAACCACATAAGTGCTTACGGTCTTAAATAATGACACCACGTAGTGACACTGAGCACCTTCCAAAGAGTATCACAATGAACTACAGATTGCAGAATGAAGAACTCACTTTTACATTCAATTCCAAGAAGCATCTAGAAGAAAAGGTATCTAGGAAAGAGATATACAGATGGTCTCCACTCCCGAGCTTCTGTCTCTGAATGCCTCTACTTTCATAAAAGTATACTAGCTTACACTTGTAATCATTAGCCAGGACATTCTTGCAATATATTATAGCTCAGCAATTTCTGCTTCCTTTCTGTAGGATATACCAATTTATACATCTAAAGTCTGCATCACATTTCATATTTAAATGTCAGTAACAACTGAACATTGAGTTACATACAGCAACCATTTGAATCAAGTTAAAGAGACTTCGTAATTTCTATTGAAGCTTACAAATAACTGTAATCATGCTGCAAAAATGTTAGAAGCATTGTTGGAAATCACAGATGAGGAAAATTTATAACCACAAAAACACGGTAATATCTCAATTATACTCAAAATTACACATAATGCAACTGATGATAAAGTTCTATTAAAACCCACTTGAAGCAATGGAGCCAGTCCAGCACACCTCTCTGCTGATTTACATGGTACCTTTTAGCAAACTGCAATAAATCTGCAACTCGCCTAATGTGAATAAGTAGTAAGCACTACACCAGAGATCCAGTGCATTAATCACGGTATATAATTGCAGTAAAATGAACAGCATTGCCTGAATAATGTTTGTAATTTGTTTGAAATGCTTTCCCAACCATCAAATGCACTTTTTTCCATCCTAAATAAAATCTTTACCATAGATTTAGGTGAATGAACAGCACTTAAAACTTCATGCAGGTGACATTCGTGAAATATTTTTGTCATCATTCAGCAATAATTTAATCATTTATTTCTTCATTTTATTCAACCAAATTGCTACCGGAGTAATTGCCAGGACACTTATATTGCAACATTTACCTTTATGCTTTGTTCTCAAAATCATCATTTTCCCAAACAATGGGATATTCAAAACCAGATGGATCATTTCTTGACAAATGAAAAAAAGTTGCTTACTGTTATATTTCTAGGTTTATACATGCACAGGACTTTGAAATTAGCTCGTTGGGAGGGTAAATAAAGCAAAGGTTTCTCATCCATCATACAGCAAGAGCAATAACTCATTCTAATCCTATGTCAGTATAATTTCGCTTGGATGTTTTAGTAATAGCCTGATTCCATTTCATTCTGGTGCAAATTATACATCCTAGGTACATTCCAAGCATGACTTGATAACCTCAGATTCCACTGTGTGTTTAATAATTGACTATTCAATAGAGCATTGATGTGTTTTTGTCTGGAACTAATTCACCTTTGTCTGTGTATCAGCAGGAATGTATACTGAATTACAGATATGGTCTTGAGATGTTGTAAAGGCCATATGCTTTATTCAGCTCAGGTTTTTTAAACCGCATATTCATGACGGGCACCACTTGGAAATTAATATCCTAACTTGTGTAAGCTAGTATATATACACAAGATGATTTATTAAAGCAGCAACTCATTGAAAAGCACCTTGAACCTTTATCTGGAAAACAGCAGCTCCTGTAACAGGCCTGACCTCGAAAACAGAATTACATTTTGCCCTATTTGCTGATATGCATGCTATGTTGATACACCAAATAAAAGCAGTGGTTATAGTACTTAAACCATCACGTTAAAAAAAAAAAAAAAGCAAAGAGAAAACTGCTATTACTAATGTATATGCAAACCTCTGTGAAAGAGAAAGGACTAAGAAAGTCCCCACTGCTCCATGCAGACTTGTAATCCCACCCCTGCAAACAAAAAATGATTTGTAATAAAGTGCTTACTCACAAATACCAGATGTTCTGTCTCACCAAGAAGTAAGCACCCTCCACCCTCTCTACTCTTTCTGACAAATGCCAATCAAGGTCCACCAGCCCTGCTATTCATCAGCACTAAGTTACTGATGAGAGTCACACAACCACCACTGAATTCAGTCAGTGTTAGCTGAGAAAGAAAAAATACAATTGAAGAAAAAAGCCTCTAAAATATTCATAAACTGACATTTAATCTCAGGAAGAAAAGTAGTAATTTTTCTACATTATTTTAATGATCTTTTAGCTACACAGTAACCAAGCTGCCCTTTCATTACTAGAAGCTTTATTTCTACAGGTAAGTTGGTCTGTAGCATCAATCAAGCCAGCAACTTTAAGAGCAATAAACTCACATTAAAAGTATGCACGTCACTTTACCACAAGAAGTGCACTAATGGTCCTTTGGATCCTTTGAATTTCCTCCAAATATGGCCAATATGTAATGCTACAAAAGTAAAACTTCAAGTAGAACATTGGGGGATAGTTTTCATACTATTTCTTGACAAATCTGAAAATATTTCCTGAAGTAAAGCACTTTTATCTTGCTCTTCAAAAATTAGTAATGATACATACGTAAGCCAGTTAGCCAGTTCTTCAAAGAACTCTCTCCCTTTCTCCTCCTCAAATACAGTGATAACTACAGAACATGCTATTTATGTTACCATTGTTAAAAACTATTCTTTGACAACTGCAAGCATCTCTTGACAAACTTCCTGTAATTCTGGCTGTCTTTCCACCCTGATCCTTAGATTTTAGCCTCACAGGGTATCTGCTTAAAACTATAGCAGACTTACTTCCCTTACTTTGCAGTTATTTACCTTCCCTCAGAGGGTTTATAGAATGTTACAGACTACGAAGATGAAAGATTTTCTGGAAGATGAAAGGAATGTTGTGAACATTTTTATCCATCAATCTGTACATGTATCTCAAGAGGCATTGTATTAAAGTGGATCAAAGTTGCACCAAGGTCATTACAGGAAACACTACCAGAGCTACTCTCCAAAGCCCTCATGCAAGCACCAGATCACTAGTACAAAAGTGTGACTCAAAGGAGAACACTACCACAATAACTCATGCTCAGAAGTTCCAAGTGTATACACACTTCCATGTAACTGGGGCTGCATACAGATGCCCCATATATTTAGTGGGATAAAGAACTTCACGTGTCTGCAATTAAGCCACCAACTAAACTGTTGTGTTCTGATAATTAATTAGTACTTCACCCATGTGTGGCTGCTGATGGGCAAAGAAATTCCTTTGCATGAATTGAAAGAATTTCTTTCTTTGAAAGTCTTGTCAGCTGTCAAAATGTTGGGTCAGATGTAGCAGCAGTATTGCTCTGTCATCTTTTAAGTCTGAATAGCACATTGAGAAAAGACTCAATCTCTAAGCTCGCTAGATTCTTATATTATTAAGATGTCCAAATATCATTTTTTCTAAGAACTGCTGGTTCGACTGCATAGCTATCCAAGTTCAATCCAAGTATCTGATTTGATTGCATAGCTACGCAAGTTCCCTTCATTCTTGATTAGGTGTCTACAATTGTCCCTTACACTGTTTATGAAGCCCTCAACAGGAAAAGAGGATTTGTCAACAGTAAGCCATAAGGCACAATTTATATCCCTATTGAAGTGTTTGTAATCTCTCCAATCAGTTTCCTAGAGGTTTTATGTGACCCTGTTGTACCTAAGAATATTTGAACTCATTCTTACATTTGAGAATACATTTAAGAAGTATTATTGATTCCAAGTGGTTTATTTTACTTCAATTACATAATAAAGTAAATGTTCTTTTTCTACCTTCATGATGCCACAGCTCTGACTGTTGTGCTTCTTTACACATCTACTCACACTGTTGATTGGACTACAGTTGTATACACATAGGCAACAGAGACACTGATCATTAAGACCTTAACTACACATCCTGATTTTCTTTATCTTCCTTCAGGAAAACTGCAAGGCATTTATAATACAGAAAGCTGTTTTTCTTCTGTTTGCAAATACCTCAGTTGCTACTGCATTTAGCAAAATGTGCCTAGGGAGAATGCTTTCATTTGAAGACTTCAGGAGATAAAGCAGGCCCTGCATTAGTTAGAAAATTAGTGACACTTCATTTTATGAGGGATGCTGGCTTTTAAGTAGATACTTCACCTTCTAAAGGGCTCATTAGATTGTTGGCTATACACTCTACCATTACCCAGATTTTATCTGTCATCAACAACAACAGAAAGCAATAAGGCTGTTCTAAAGCTCTAGAGTTATTTCAGTGCTGATGGCCACTAAGAAGTGAAAATAGGAGAGCAGACTCTCATTCCCGAGTTATTTTTTACTTAGTTATCTCTCTCGGTTCTCTGTGAAATATCCCACCCAGGACTAAAATGAAAATGCACTTGAAAAATATGTGAGAAAAGGAAGACTGATTTTCTATAAACGTCTGTTTTAATAGCAATGATATACTGATGATAGTTTAGACTCTAATATGTATATATTTCCTTAAAGAAACCTCCTATACTTCAGTTTGTGTCCACTTCCCCTCACCCTATCATCACACAATGCTGAGAAGAGTTCAGCCTCATCCCTTCGCCTCCTGCTTCTTAGATATTTAGAGATGTGGATCACATCCCCCTGGGTCCTCTTTTCTCAAGGCTGAATAGACCCAGGTCTCTTAGCCTTTCCTCATAATGGAGTTGTCCACTCCCTCCCAATTATAACTAATAGTGACAGGTACACAACATTCCCCTCCTGAAGAAAAAAAAAATTTTCACATGGAAGTAATGAAAAGAAAAAAGATTCCAGGTCTGCTCTTTGCGTAGCTTCATGTAAGATATTACTTGCTTGTAAGGGTTTACTTCAACAGTGATCTCCACAGGAAGAAGAGAATTACTGATAAAGTTAGGCACTGCAGTCAGATTCTGAATTGCTGGTGTACGGACAAGCCAATTAGTGACTAGCAATAAGTCATCAGGTGCAATTGAAAGGAATATGCAATCTGGCTTTCCCTTTCTCAAGAGGCACTTATCTTCATCTATTGCAGCCATAACTTGAAACTCCTCTGCAGTTGCCATCTGGCATGTAAGTGTGGATCTGAGCTTAAATGAGAAACAATAAAGACAGATGAGAGCCTTGATGCTTTGAGCTGCACAGTACTGATTTTTAGAAGATTCTTTATATTAAATTATACTCAAATAAGATTCTGAGCATTATACTTATACCTCCTATCATTTTCAAGTTTATAGAAAACACTGAATAATCTTCTAGCCTAACTGTTGGGATCCAGATTAGCAAGGGCTAAAACACTCCTCACTGACAAGGTGAAAACAGAAATCAACAAAGAGAATTACACTAAAAATGAGTAAAATGTGATGTTTACATTTAATGTAAATTAATACATCAGGTGTTTTATTTGAGAAACAACGTTATGTATTTTTAAGATGCGTACGACTACAAATTTAATTACATTCTTTAATTAAAACCTTGTTGTGCATCAGTGACTACAGGGAATATGATAAGGATGGCAACATCAGCTACACAGGAAAGGCATCTCAGTGACATTAAAGCATTGCAGCTGAGCAACTCCTGTGTAACACTTTGCTGCTACTACTGAAACCCTATAGCTTCTGACCAGCATAAATACAACCACCGTGCACACACAGAGGATGCCATTGCAAGAACAGCAATAGTGCACTGTTCACTTAAAACACAAAAAGAATCCTGCTTGCCAATGGTGAAAGTTCTCCTTTGCTTAACCACAAAAACTCAGGTGTGCTAACCTTAAGCTCAATAACAGATAGACAAAGGCTTCTGCAATTTCTGCAAATACTAATAGGAGAGGAAAATGAAGCAAAGTCACCTGGGGAAAAAATTATGTACCTACAGCCTACTCTCAGAAAACAACAACAAACTCGATCAGTAAACACACATGGCTTCAGTAGCAGGAACCAAAGTCCAGATTATCTCCATTACTTAGAGCAATGAGCCTTCAAAGCAAGTATGCTCAGATGAGCAATAGAGAAAGCCTTCAAGCTTTATGAAAACATCCTTTTTCTACACTGAAAGACTACAGAGTCTTCTCATTATCACTGAGAAAAGGAACTGTGCAAGTGCAATGCAACACACAGCAATGACAGTATAGTAGCAAAGTCCCAGGCTGCAGCAAGTGAGAATATGCTCAAATACAGCAGCCATAGCCACAAAAACAAAGGAAAGCACCTGCTCACCTTCAGAAAAACTCAGCCACACAGGAATCACCAGCAAGACACCCTCACTTCCACTGCCAACCCCTAAATGAGGGCAGGGAAGGGGTGGTGTTAAGTTCCACCCTTCTGGCCTCTCAGCTACACTGCATGCACCTGAGCTCCCCTGGGTTGGCCCTGCCTGCCCTCCAGGTGCTCCAGCACTGCTTCAGGCCGTGACTGAGCATTTTCACCATTGTAAGTTTTCCAATGTTATGAAAATCTATGCTTTCTAGTAATTCTTTCTGCCCTATTTGTGCAAGTGCTCAGAAAGTACTGTATAGTCAAAGCTTCATCAAAACAAATATGCCATCATGACATACTTCCAGTTTTACTGGAGGTGTTTTAACTAGAAGTAATTTAGTTAAAAAATTTCTAGACATTAAAAGATTGTTTCCTGTGCTTTACACAGAATTTTAATGCTCAAAGCTTCGTTCTTCCTCTCAGGAGCATCAGTATAAAGCTAGAAAGGTTCTGTTCAGGATAATAAAGCAAAGATGCAAGTTGTGCTCACTGATGAGTATATAAATTAATGTTTACTTTGGATTATTTTTGGTAAACAAACCTAAAGCTTGCACTGTACCCCGCTACAACTTTGTTACTACCGGAGCTCCTGTTCCAGTGGGGGATTTGGACCTTGCCTGACTGCAGCTCTCGCAGCAGCTTCCCATCTCCTGTTCCTGGTAGCTGCTACCTCCCAGCACAGGAACATCTGCTGGGCCACATCGATATGCAGAGATGGGCCCAGTACCAACAGCAGACCACTTCACAGTGCGAAGTTCTCTGCTGGTTTGCCTATGTACAACATTGGGTATGTTACAGCACCTTTCCTGTACAGTAACTCTGCTGGGCAAAAACATATTAAAGCAAAAGTGTTTTTTGCCTCAGTCTATTCTGAGTTAACAGATGCACCAGGTAAACAAGAATGTTTTCTTTTTGATAGTAGTATTACTCACACTTTTAGCTCAGCAGAACTTCTAGATACCAGGTTCCAATGATTTAGAGTAAACATTTTCACACATGATGTGGCTTCCAGCACAATATTCAAGAATAACTGTGTTACAGAGGAAGACTACAGTAGCATGCTAACATCCACCAACAGATACTTCAAATCCTGTAAGAATTAAAAGGAAGGTCCCAGATGCCTTTTTAAAATTACACTGAAAAACTGATGCTAATTCTCCGCATAGACGTTGTTACTTCTACATGAGATTCTGCACTTTTTTGGGAGTTACTACACTACCAGACATAACCCACTGCTGAGATTCTATCAGCAAATAATACCACTATTCTGGGAAGATAACTTGTAATGATATCTGAAGCATTAAGCAAACACAATGAGATATTTTAATTTTGCTCATGTTTAAGCTACAAGGAAGCAAAACGGACAAAATCAAAAGACAAAACAAACGGAAGATCTAAAGCCCTACCAAGAAGCAACTGATGTATATTAACAGACTTTTACAAACAGAGGAGGATTAGGGAAGAGAAAGGAATTAAAAAAAAATAAAACCAATTAAAAATACACAACAGATTCCCTAAGAAAAGGAAGAAATGAGCCAAACACAAATTTTCCATCTAGTTCACCTGTAACAAAAAAAGAATGCTTTTATCATTGTGAAGCCTCAAACTTGTGAGAATTTTTTATTTCTCTGACTTTCAGTGTTTTTATCTTTCAGATCAGTCTTTTGTGCAGCCAAGTTTTAGGATTGTTGTTTGAGCCCTTTTAAGTTGTTTTTTTTTTCTTGGCTTTCAAATAAAGCATTGCGTGCTGCCCTGTTCTTTACCTCTGCTCATTTATCTTCTGCAGCTCCAGAGAACTGTAGTACACTGGAGTCTGCTTTGCTTTGTTTCTCTAGTGCATTTCAGCCTTCTGATTTCAACTGTCTGCCTTAGAAATAATGGGTTTGCTAATGTTTGTCTTTAATTCTAATAACAATCAAGTAACAAAATGATTTCCATTTACTGGAAGTAAACATTTTCTTGTCCAACCGATTTGTAGTATTTGTTGTAATCTTCAAACTCGATGTAACTGCAGCATTTAAGTAATACAAAAATAACAGTTTGAGTATTTTTTTCATAGATTAAGCTGAGTGAACGATTGCCTTGTTGTCCAAGCCAAGACTTGAAGCTAATGCTTTCCAATACCATTATGGAGGGTAAAGGTTAATGAACATTTCTCTCATGTTTCTCTTCTCCACCTCTTCCCAACTAATTTTTTCTGCCCTGAAATACACATCAGTAGGGGCTAGATGCCAACAACCAGCAGATTATGCTGACTTGCTGTGTTGCTCTTTTGGTAGATTTTGCAACTACAAGGCCTATTTCTACAGCCTTGATGTGTGCACGACTGATGTAAGGCCCAGGGAAGCTTTCCGTCTCAAGAGCTGCAGCTAATGCCAAATTCTGTTAGAGGAGCTGATTCATAGCATCTGGAGCAATTCTGGCTTGGAATTTCATAATCACAGTTTTACACCTAGATGTGAGCATTCCAGCTTGTGTTTTACTCCATAGTAACGGGATAGTAACAGAATGGTGGGGTTTCTTCAAACTCCCACTGGAATCAGACCAGAACTGAAACCCGTGGAAACACCCCGGTGTAATAAAGAGTGGTATCTATTATCTTTGGGTAATTGTTGGAATATTACACGATTTTGTAGTGGCAACTCTGTCTTAATTTAATTGCTGGAAGACAGGTTTTAATTAGTTCATCTTTCATAACTGACTTGGAACTTGCTGTGGTTGTGGCATCTGAACACTTTTGCTCTCACACATTTTCCTGCCTGATACTCATCTCCTCCCCATACAATCTCTTCTGCATCCAGGCACTTCAGGCACAATTTGCAATTCCTTTGACTTCAAGACAGCTCAACAGAGAACACAATTAGAATTAGACCTACTGGTCTGTGTGCTTACCATTGGCAAATTATTTTAGATACGACTCAGTTCAGAAAGCATTCTATTTATTAAACAGTCACTAACATTAGAAATGGGAAGCTTATGATCAAAAACAACAATGAAGAGATGTTTATTTTAACAGCTATGATAGAGTGCATAAAAAATGGTGAAGACCAGCTCCTCAGCAAACAGTTACCACTGCCATCAGTGCTGCTGCACTAGTTGTGTTAACTTGGGTGTTTGCCCTCAGTTTTCAAGCTTGATGTGCAAGATTTAATCATCAGATTGATTTTCTTTCTTTTTTTTTTTTTTTTGTAAATGAAGCACAATGTTTCCTTTTATAGGAAATCTTATTTATTCCCAAAATATATAACAGTAATTTAAAATATACAAAGAGGAGGTTTTAATTCTAGCTATTCTTGTTTGAATAAGCTTTATATGTTCAGTAAGCCTGCTCAGCAGAAATAAATGATCAATTTTGCTCCAGGATGTCAGCTTTATGAAGTTTTTTAACTGGCTTTTTCTCCCTCAAAGGAAGTTGGGAGAATTAATGTTTCTATAGTGTTGTAGATTTAGCATTAGGAAGAAAGACCTGGAAACATTAGTATTTATATAAGCAACAGACAAAAGACTTTCTATGCTTAACTACATTTTTTAAACTTGTACCTTGCCTGAGAAATCTGATTTATGACTTCAGACTTCCAAAAGTGGTGCCTAGAGTACATACTCAGCTTCCAGTCACAAGTCAAAGTTCCAAATGCTGAAACTATCCCTGGGGCAGCATTAGGCAAGGCCAGACAAAGTCCTGAAGGACAGTTTCTGTCCTCAGTGCAGAAGTGAAGTGTTACCTTTCACGTGTGCATTTCAGACAGTAAGTTTAAAATTCATTCTACAGTCCCATGCATTTTTTTTTATATATGTCAAGTGAGAAAAGTTTCTGTGCTCTGTATTAACACTGTGGTAATTAGAAGGTATGGGGTAGATTACACAACTAACTGGTGACATTCTGACATCTTGAGACATTTAATTTCTCATTGCTAAGAAGCAGAGAGAATAATATGACTTAAAACTCTCTGGATTTCCCTCCTCACGAGGATCTCAAAATACCGGATAGCTGGTGGATTAGGAGGTTACACTATAAAACAATTCACAAAAACAAGAAAGCCAAAGTCTGTGCACCACCTACTCACCAAAAAATAATACAGGACAAGCTGTGCTCACTCCCCACCAAAACAGGGATACCATCCCTTCTTGGTAAGTGCTGCCCCTTCACTTCTAGGTGAACAATATCCAGGATAGTATTAATTTTGCTAGCACTAATATCATTCACCAGCGCTGCTGCAGTTAGTGCATTTATCAACAGCAGTCCCAAATGTGCTATATGTCAGAAGTGCCGAAGGTATGCAGAGAAACGAAGGGGCCACAGGCATCTCAGCTTTGTGTCATCTGTAGGCTTGTTGAAAGCATGCCCTGAGACATCTTCCAGCTGTTGATGTAGTTGCTTCATGGTACAGCCATGGTCTCACCCCATGTGACTATGCCTGCCAAAGACCCTGTCAGCATTTGATCATCTGAACATGTTCAATTAGCTCACAGATCCATGTCCCAGCTTCATCACCCCACCTCAGCTCCCTGCCTCGTGTCACAAGCTCACATCCCACTCCCAAATTCTGGTCTTGTGAATCACTGCATATTAACAGTTTGAGATTTTAATATTTCCATCCCCAGTACACTTAAAGACCCTAGCACCGCTGCAGCTCTCTGTTTTCTTAGAACCACAGAACAGGTCAGGTTGGAAGGGACCTGAAAGACCACCCCATTTCAACCGCTTGCTGTGGGCAGGGTTTCCAGCCACCAGGTCAGACTCAAGACCCCATCCAATGTGACCTTGAGCACCTCTGCAGATGTGATGTGTAAAAAGTCAGTCTCCCTCCTACTTATAAGCTCCCTTTAAGTCCTGAAGGCTCAGCAAAGCCGCTGGAACGCACCAACTTTTTGGCTGTAACCCGACCTGGTCACAAGGCTGGTGCCAGCCGCAGCGCTCCTTACACGCAGGAACAGCTTGCTGCCAACCACTGCACGCGGCACTGCAGGTAAGGGCCGTGGGCACGGAGCAATCCGGGGGCAGCGTTTGGATTTATAAATGATCCCTAGTGCTGCATTATTCAGCAGGCGTCAGGCCATGGCATGGCTGTGCTTGTTTTCCTTAAGCTCTGTGGCAATACAGTGTGCAGTCAGTTCATTTCTGATAATTAGCAGTTGCACTTTAGGACTGATCACATCGCACAGTTCTAGCAGTAAACTTACTTCGTGCCTTTAACCTCAGAAATGCAAGTGGTAGAATTTAGCTTAGGCATGATAAGCTAATTAGCACTCAGAAGGTCCAGAAGCATTCGCGAAAGACTTTGGGGAAGTTCAGAGGTGTCCAAGAGACACTGAGGGCACAAGGTGACAGCCCTGTCAAAGGGGAATTGGAATTATTTGACATTCTGCCTATTAAAGTACTTCAATGAGACGAATCACATTTTCATTGCAGTGATCATTTCTAAGGTCTTATTTTATTAAACGCCTGAGCAACAACTGCAGCATTTGGCAGGGCAGATGGGAGCAGCTGGGGGAAGCTGCCCGCCCCGCAGGCACTGCTGCCCTGAGGCTGCCACATCTCCAGGGCCGACTTCACAGCCTGATTTTTTCCTGCATTGGTTTACTGTAGTCATCACTCTGAAAAATGCTGTAGAAGCCTCTCTATCCATTCTGTATTTTTCTTAAGACTAAGAAAGAACCTCAGAAACTAGCCATTAGGCTTATAAAGTATTATGGTGATCTCAAAACCCGTAAGAAATGCCATAACATGTCAGAGCCATGGGCTGTCCAACCCAGAGGGCTGTCTGTTCCAGAATAACACTTCTCTGGTTTGATAGAAATCTCTGTACAGATGAAATATTCTCAGGAGCAAGCAAAGCATTGCGAATGATATCAATATGCATTTGTCTGTTTTGTTTGAGTTTTTGACTGTAAAATGTGAAGCAAGTTGAAATTCTAAATTGATTAACTAATAGAAATATAAAGACAACAAGCAATGAGAACTCCCAGGAAACATTTGCTTAGACAGCTCCATTGCCATGCAAAGTCCTCAGTGTTAGCTAGGCAAATTTGTCTGTTAGTGTAAAGAACTGTATGTTATGCTTTTCATTCTGATGGCTTTTTGATCGCTGTGATTTGCTGGGGAAGTTACTGCTCACACAAAGCAGAAGGAAAAAATGGTGAGTATCCCATTTTTGGGATTCTTTGTCTTAAGCACAAGAACACTGCACCACTGAAGGCAATATTTGGTGTGCTTTGGGTCCTTTTCACAGATATGTGAAGGGAAAAAAAAAGATGATTTTTGTCAAGTTGATTATGCTGTTGCTCTGGCGAATCCTGCAGCAAGCTTGGAGTGGGTCAGTTTTAGGGCTTTCTTTGAAGCTGATTTAGAAATGGTGATGAGAGTTGCATTTTTTAACTAAAACTCTAAAGTGAAGATTGAAAGGGACATCATCACCTTTCTGATAATGTTGAATATGATAAAAAATCATGTATCCTATTTTTTGTTAATGGTTCTTCAACCAAAGTCAAAGAAATGAAGTACACCCAAGTCACTAGAATTTAACAATAATTTGATCCATCACGTGGCCTGGAAAAAGCCATTTTAGAGGATGAGAGTGTTATATTAAGCTGAGAATAATATTTATAGCGGCCTTGTAAAATTTGTCTTTGCTGGGGTGAGAAACTTTTTGATAAGCAAATAAAATATCACCCTATATTGTATTTTTTTTTCATTTTTTCTCTCACCAAGATATTTATCATATCTTCATTATTAAAGTGGAAAGGGTGGATATACAGGTACATACGTTACTACTATGGAGGACTGATTTCAGTGGAAGAACATCCTGGGAAATTGGAGATTGGACTGACTTCTGTTGTAGCAATGGCTCCCATTAGTCACAGCGTGAGAAAAATCTCAGGGATCTGATCATATTTCTAAGGGTTATTTGTGTAATATGGTCTGCTGTGATTTCAGTTACCTGGTAAAATGTACTTTTTTCTCAGACTCTGAGAATGTCTTACAAGCATAACATCCTTAGCATCACCTAGTGTAACTCAGCTGGGCTCAGTGCAGCTACATACATTTGTACGAGATAACGATGTGACCCCGTGAAAGAAAGGATATGAGCAGCTTTGAACTTGTTCAAATCTAAATTTTATATAAATTAGTCTAGATTTGCCCTCACAGGAGGAGATAATGCTTTCATCCTGTGCTGAAATTCAGTTTCTTTCTGATCTTTACAGAAATCTTACCTTAAGGGTGAGCCTGCCTCACACGTATCACTGTCTTTTCCTCCAGTTTACTAATTTAACAGCTCATGAAACAGACTGCACTGCTCAGCACTCCATTGTGCTTCTGATAATTAATCAGCTATGGCTCTAATTAATGACTTTCAGCAGAATTTAACTGTGGTCATCTGTAATGTCATCTGTAATTGATGTATTGTAGGAATACAAGCAATAGAAAAAGAACTTGCAGGAAATTTCTAGTGAAAATTATAACGTTTTCCATCATATCATCTTTATTGCATTGCAGAGGTGAGGCTTCCTCAGCTGAAGCTGTCTGCCCTTTTATGCATAGCTGCATGGTGTGCCATACTGCTGAAAGTTTTCTAAATTGCAGGCAGTACCATAGCAACTGCCATGTAGTAGGAAGGCATCTGTTTGGCCAGGGCTGCTGGTTCATGTTCCCAGCGCAGAGTGTGAGCAGCCCTGAGTCAGAAGGGCTCACCAGGAGCCAGACACAGTTGTTGCAGGAAATGTGAACCTGTTAATTGTTTTCTTTAAGCCTTATTATTTGCGTCATCTCTTTTGTCATTAAAAGCAAAACCCTTATGCTGTCTGGTCAGAGCTGTGTTATTTCTTGTTTCCATTATATTTTAATTTCAAAGACAGAAGAGATGACAAAAGATGTGTTATGTTTCACTGATCAGAAATACAAAAGGCAGTGTCTGTCATGTCAGGAGGGAAGCTGAGCTGGCAGGAGATGTATTTATAAAATTCATCCATTATATGCAAAAACCAAATGTTTCTTAAAATGAGAATGGACTTCAAAAAAATAATTATTACACTCAAAAAAATAAAATTAGTATACAAGTTTTGCTTGATACATATGATGTTGAGTGACTTGTTCCCTGACATTCTATTAAATGGTTCAGATCTCTTTGAAAATGGAAGATGAGATCTTACCATAGAACTAGCACAGACAATTATAAATGTTTTATCAGTAAAAATTTAAAAAAAAAAAGCTTGTATAGCTCAGTCTTGTACCTGTTTCTTTAACAAACATTTTTCACTCATGCATTATAAACACAGTTCTGAAATACAGGTTTGTGGATGGGTTGCTTTTATATTTTTTTTCTAATGGGATTTCAGGTGCAGACATGGTACTAATGCAGCAAGCACTTCAGTAGCAAAGCAGACTGATAAAACCTTGCTGATTTTAAGCAAAGTGGCAGCAAGCCACTGATCACATGAAGAAAGTTCAAAAGCACAAGATGAATTATAGGAGATTACAAATATAAGTTATCTCCATGACTGTCTGCCACTTTTTCTCAAAGTGAAGACCTGAAGCTGGTTTGTCCAGTACTGAGTACCCAAACACTATAAAAAGTTAGCATGCAAGTTGCTATTTCTGCTTTTGGAGTATGGGACTTTGGCAGTTGCAGCAAATGAAGAATTGTGGGAGGTTTAAGTTTTAAGTCCAAGCATTTAAAAATAAGTAAAATTGGTTAGTACTAGCAAGAGGGAAATTTTAATTTTTTTTTAACAGATTTGATTTAGTAACAATGCTGCTTTGTAAACTCAACAATAGAATGCTGGAAAGAAAGCAATGTGAGACAAAGCACTTGTTCTTGGAAGATTCAGCAGCATTCCTCCTCCAAAGGCTGCGCTTAATCAATGTCTAAACGTACTGGAAAGTACACAGCTCTCGTGGACCAGACAGAAATGTCACAGCCTAAAATTGCAAGTGCATAACAATGCCTTGTTCCCTGTAATGCATAAGGTATGTTTATTTTAAGTAGAAGCAATAGCAGTCCTAGAATTTGTTCAAAGTAAATACTACCTCATCTTTTCTGAGTTTGTTGCCTAGTTGAGGTTTGTGGCAGTTGGTGGCAGTGTATTTTTTTTTCTGCACTCATCTCAGTTTCTGGGTAGGTAGAACAATTTAACCTAATCGGTATTTTTTTTAACAGTCTTGCAACCAAAGTGGAAAAGGTGGATTATCCATGTACTTTCTCAAAAGTATTTCATATTTCAGCTAGGCTTGGGAGCTGCAAAAAGAGCAAACGTTCCTATGTTTTGTGGGGAGCCACTAATGGAAGTTGCATTACATAGAAACAATTGCTAGGGAACAAATTCATCAGTAATTATTTATTTAACAAAGTACATCGTGATGTGACAGCTGAGCTGCTTTTTGCAAACACATATAGCAGCAATAGGTGCGAAGCATTTTTAGCATATTGAAACTGACACTGATTCTTACTGCTACTGCTAAATATTGATTGTGGTCTGTGAGCTGTTTGGCAAGGGAATACAACTTATCAAAGTATTCAGAGGTGAGTTATTTTCTTACCTTTATGAAAACAAATATATTCCTCTGGCACAAAATGCACACTGAAGAAATGCCTGGTAACAGCACAGTCACTTGTTTGTGGTTAGCATTCAGCCAATGAAATTAGTTAAAGGCTGCAGGAGGACTGTTCTGTCGCGGCCTGAACTGATAACTGAGCACGTGATGAAGGGGACGGCTGGCCCAGGAAGTACAGGTGCAAACAGTTTACCTGTGCTTCCCATGTCACCAGAGGTACCATGGATTCCAGCCAGATCCACCCCTTCCCAGAGCTCATTTAAGGGCTAGCCTCTATAGGAAAAGTGTTTGCTCTATGTAGGTCTCTTCTTGTGAGGGAGCGTTCTATAGCCAGAGACTTGTCACTAGTTGGGTGAGTCAACTTTTTTCTTATGCATGATTATTCATATTCCTGACAGTGCTTTGTCTGGTATTGCAACAAGCTTGTCAGCAGTAGCCTTGTTGTTTCCTAGAACTAACTATGGTAATCCATAAAGTACATATGACTTTAACTTGAATATTTAGAGATGTTTGTAATACTGGGAGCATTGAGATGTTCTCACCCTTTGTGTGACTGCTGCTTTATTATAGGAGATAAACTGGTCAGAATTTTGTGATGTTTAGTTTTTTTGTGTTTAATTTTCTTTCTTTCAAGGAGCTTAAATGAAAAATTCATGGGTTGGATTGTTTGTTTTTGTGCTTTTGTGTGCCTATGTTCTCATTCACTTTTTTGGGGGAGGGAGGGTAGGGAGTTGAATTACTCTAAAACCTTAGTGAATTAACACAGTGCTTGTGCTTTATCTAATCCTTATGTATGGCAATAGTGATTTTTCAGTAGATAAATGTTGTGTTGCTGCTGGGTTCTCACTACGGAAGGCTCTGTGAAGTGTTTCCAACGTGGGTTAGTTCTGTTACTGTAAAGTCCAAGTGCTTGTCATTTTTGTGTTGAGAGAGGTCAGCTTGTTTCACCCCTGAATCTGGCCTATTTTCTGAGCAATGGGTGGTTGATTTAGGTTGTTTTCATCTGCTTTTGTATAAGATGTTCTAGGTTCTGTAGTCTGTAGCAAATAGATACCTGCCTGTAGGGAGAAATCTCATCTACCTTTGGCATGAAGCATATATTACTAGCTATAAAAAAGCCAGAAAATATACCTGGTGTTCTATGATAAATAAATAGAGGAAAAGGGGAACAGTATAAATTCTATTCTCCTTCTTAATGATACACTGTATTTATATTTGTTTAGGGAACTGATATCTTAAAATATTCTCAGATATGATCTTCATGATTCAGGAGCTTTCACTCCAGCTGGAGTCCCTTTCCAGTTGTCCTTAATCAAAAAGAAGAGAGGTACCTGTAACACTACCTTGGGCATGCAGTTTTTCACCCTTTCTAGCTTGATACGATCTATACCTGATGGTGTTTTAAGTCTAGGTTTTCCTATTTTGAATTGGCAAACCAGGAAAGAGCAGCTGTACCTGAAAGGTTTCTTAGAAACTTTAAATGCTATACTGTACCTGCTGAGTAAGTTAGGATATACTGCGTAGGGGTACTGGGAGTAAAATATTGTTCTTTTGATTATTATTTATATTTCTATTTCCATATAAATATATTCTGGATTGCCTCTTAGCTTTTTTCTGTTTCTTATTTTCCTTTTTATAAATAGGAGCTGCAGTCCCACAATTGAAGGCATCTTTTTCAGGTGAGAAATAAAGTGCATAGAATAAAAAGTTGCTTTAAAAGTGAATTTAAAAAAAACATGAGATCTTCATTTATAACTTCCAACGTGGCCAAAGAAACCTCTGCAAAGGAGGAATAAGCTACATGTTAGCAGAACAAGGACGAACACTTACATGTTCTAATTTCCAGTTAATCAGATGTCTTTCTTCCTTGAAATGGATTATTAATAAGTCAGTCCTAACAAAATGATGGTAGAGATACTGAATTGGTGGTGCTGAACAAAGGCACTTCTGAGTTTGGTTTTAGTTTCCTTCTGAATAAGGAACCTGTAAAGGCTGCATGCAGCCTTTTTGAGTTTGTTAGTGTCTTGACAGGTCAGTAAACCAAGGAAGAGGGGCACAGAGCTGTGTGATGTGCTTCCTACGGCTACTCAATTGTAGACCATAACATTGCTGTTAACTTCTTATGACACTCCAGCCTCCAAGTCTACTTACCTGCGGTGTATCTTCCTTAGGACATGGAAGAGAATCTCTTAGGAAATATGATAAATAAATACAAAGGGGATGGGGGAGTCTTAAAATGTGTATTCAGTAGTAGACAATGAAATATTAAATGAAATAGTAGTAGACAATGAAATATTAAAAAATGAAGTATTAAAAAATGTTGCTCTGTGCATTGAATGCTACAAGTAGTGTGGTATTAGTCTTCAGAGTTAAACCCTGAAATAAATTCTATAAATCAACTGATAAAATTTGTAATGATAAAACTTCACTGTGGTTTTGTTTTAATATTAAATTTTAAGCTTAAAAAAAGGGGAAAAAATACTTAAGGGGACACAAGAACTTACAATAGTGCTGTTGGGTATGCATGATAATTTCAAGTGCAAAGAAATAAAAACTGATTTAAAATCATAATCACAGATATTTGTGTAGGACATAATTGTTGGAATCATGCCTGATACATTCTAGACCAGTTTGCTTAATTCTTTTACAAGTAATGCAAAGCAGAGTCACTGAAACTGATTTCTACTGCTTTTGTACTGAGATGACTGAAGTTAACTAAAATGCACAGAGGTTATTATCCAGTTTAAGCATTTATCCCCACCCGTTCTCTCTATCCATAGGTTATTTTTTGTCCCCTCTATAATAGCTATAGCTTCTGTTCCTTATCATTGAACCATCAATTGTCTGCCATCCAATGAAGAAACTATACAGGTAACTGCTAATAATGTACAAAGTCTGTGCAGGCTGCCTGCCTGCCTCTGAGGAAGCCAGACCTGTAGGTTTGGGTGCTGCCTGTGGGGTTTTGCCATATGCTGTGTAGGCCCCAACTTATTAGAAAAATAAAAATTAAAAATTTGCTTTTGTCAGGGCTACAGGTTTTGAAGTTATTAATAGGAGGCTGACAGAAGGGCATTGAGTTGTTTCCTGACAAAAACAAGTTAAAAATAAAAAGTCAGAACATGACTGTTCTTCATAATAGTAACTACATGGATTTATAGAAATAGTTTCTAGCTATTTCTGTATATAGAGAAGTTTTTAATTAGTGTTAAAGAACCCATTTCTGAGCTAATTTCTTTGCATGTTGTGATGATACAGCAAACTGATTTTTTTATACTTTACCAATGTATCAAGAATACACGGTATTGCTTCTTTTGTTATGAGGATGGGAGACTGCACTTATTCAAGCTTGTCTTTTACTTTCACGCTGCTTTTTTCTTTAGGGTGGACTTCTGATATTTTCATGTCAATGAAGAGCAGGATACCTGTCATTCTTTTAGCCTGTGGCTCCTTTAACCCCATCACAAATATGCATATGCGTTTATTTGAGCTGGCTAGAGATCACCTGCACCAAACAGGTCAGTAAGGGCTGCTGGGAGCACATGCACGTGGTGTTTTGCTATGGGAAGGAAGACACTTCTAATACTTGGTATAGCTAAGCTGTAACTCTACAGTTAGCTTTATTTTTAACAGTCTTTATTGACGATTCAATGTGAGACTTTGTGGCATATTCAATATAAAATTCTAGCACTAAATTTTAAAAGTACATTGAGTGTTCATGCAACTGAACTGTAAATTTTATCAGCAGTTTTAGAGTCCTATGCATGGAACAGACTGATTTTGTGAAGGACTGTTTAATAGCTTTGAAACTGGAAATAAACAATTTTTAATCTCATCCCTATATGTTACAGTTAGCAGTTTTGACAACTAGTTGAAACTGGAGAGATGATATGCTAATTTTATTAGCCATATTCTTCAAGAGAAACAACTGATTTCTGGTGGGATCATTTCTTTAGGAATGATATTAGAAAAGCTAGATATCTGGTCACTGGGAAGTTTCAGCAACAAAGGAGAAAGGTGGGTAACACTGGGAACTTAAGCAAGAATGAGAAAAGCTATGGAGGAGCACTGTGCTCTATGCTTGGTCACTTCTTTATTCCTGATGCTTTTTTCTTCTTTCTGTCTGCTAAATATAAGTCTGGAATTGATACGAAGGTAATCACAGGCTATTGGAACCTGACAGAGACCTTCCTAGGAAGGTGGTGCAGTAGGAACCTGAAAAGGGCGATAGAAAGGATGACCTGGGGAACTACTGACCTGCTGGCCTCATTTATGTCAGGGAAAATCCAGTAGCAGATCCTTCAGGAAGCTGTACTAAGGCACATGGCAGACAGGAAGGTGATGCAAGACAACCAAAGGCACGTTCTGCCTGCATGGAAGAGCCATCTATCTGGATTTCAGTAGGGATTTTGTTGCAGTCCTCTAAAATGTTTTCTCTGAATTGGAGTGAGATGGATTTGATGAGTGCTCAATGGATGAGGAACTGGTGGTGAGATCATACTCAGAGTAGTAGTTAATGACTCACTGTCTGGATGGAGAGCAGTAATAAGTGGTGTTCCTTGGGTCAGTAGTGAGACCAATACTCCTTAATATCCAGAAGTAAAGTTCTCAGGACAGGAGAGACCTGCTCCTTTTGGGGGGCATCCAGAGGAGGGTCACAAGTAATTCAGAGGATGGAACACATCCCCTGTGAGGAATCACTGAGAGAGCTGGAGCTGTTCAGCCTGGAAAAGAGAAGGCTCTGAGGAGACCTGGGAGTCTCCTTTCAGTTTGTAAAGGAAGGCCAAAAGAAAGAAGGGGACAGGCATCTTAGCAAGGTCTGCTGTGATAGGACGGGGAAAAATGGCTTCAAACTAAAAGCAGGGAGATTAAGACTGGATATAAGGAAAATGTTTTCTCCAGTAAGGGTGATGAGGGCATGGAAACTGGTTGTGGAAAGAGGTGGTGGATATCCCATCCCTGGAAATATTCAAGCCTGGGCTGGATCAGGTTCTGAGTGACCTGATCTAGTTGTAGATGTCCCTGCTAATTGCAGGGCAGTTGGACTAGATGAACTTTAAGGGTCCCTTCCATCTCTAACAATTCTATGATAAAAATGAATTTGGCCTCAAATGTGTGAAGGGGTGGGACACAGGAGAGAATCTGCTAACTCTGGTACAGTTCTGCAGTAAAAGCAGCAACATGTACTCTTCACGAGGAATAATTACATATTTGACTCTAAGAACTTCCTCTGATTCTCTGTTGTCCTGGAAAAATAATTTTGTCTATGAAGGACTAGAAATGAAGGCTTATGGGATTCAAGTTTCCTTTTCCTGCTGTCATTTTATGACCTCCTTCAGGTGCTCAGGTGTGCAAAGAGGCAAAAGCTGAGATGAGACCAACTGGTAATTCTTTGTCATATGTTATAATCCAGTCACTCACTTCTTTACCTTGAAAGGAGGACTGACTTGAGAACAGAATTGATTCTGTCAAAATTGCGATTAATTTCCTAGTCTGCGCCAGGGTCTCTGTAACTGGGCTCTACCCTTTACTCACAGCAGTTTATTTAAGCGAGTTTAGTGAAACCCACATTAGAAAATGGAGTTTTAAAATGCTGAAATGAAAGTTATTTCACTTTGCAACTCAGTAACATCACTCCTTAGTTCTGTGTCGAGTATGATGTGCATTTTGACTTTGTTCAGTGTGAGAGGACTTACTGGTATAAGTATTCCTTACACTGAAGGGAAAATTATTTTCTGGGTTTCCTCACTTCACTTTATTAATGTTTAGTCCACTGTATGTGCAAAGCAAGAATTCTTGATCAGCTTGTGGGAGTTGTACCTGTCTCAAACTAAGGTGGCTTTATTTGAATTAATTAAAAATGCATTTGTGTGTGTGTGCATGCATATATGTATATTATTTTTTTCTGACTGGAGCTCAGGGCAGCTACACAAACAGAAAAGGTTTGCAACTTGCTATAAGAATTATCTAGTCTGGATTCCTGAGTTTTGGTAGAATCATTCCTCCCCAGAACATCCATCGATCCTTCTCTCATTGTTTCCAGTGTTTCTGCTCCTGTAGTGACCGTGGGATGATGAGTAGAAACTGGAGCTTGTTGCAGGCTGGGGGCTGTTGGTGGGGCTGGAAGATGGTGGCTGTATATTTCTAGAGCTATTACTGGTTGAAGTGAGGAAGTGATCTGCCATGTTTGTACTGGTACCATTCAGTCACAGCAATGCACATTGAAGCCAACATACATGTGGAATCCCTAAAAAAGTAGCTGGCTGAGTGTGAGATCAGCTATTGTAAGGGGCTGATGGCCCAGCATCAATTAAATTACCTACTGCTGGTGCTTCTTCAGTACTTTTGCTCAGTTGCTAGTCAAGCAGAACTGATGAGCATGTAATATCTTGGCAGGAATTGAGTTCACAATCAAGTTTTCCTGTTAAGAATGACATGACTACCACAGTGTGAATCCTGACTGACAGTAATTTTGCCTGGCAGCTTTTTGTCTGTCATTTTAGTTTCAAATGCTGTCTAATCTTATTTTTCATACATCACATCCTTACTATAAGTAGGATACTTAATTGAGTTTTTGATACTTTAAGCAACATCTGCAATCTCATTGCTGCATGTCCATTCATTTTTTGTTAATACCATCAACAAATCTTGCAATGCCACCTTCTAAATACAATGTCTAAATGTAACTGCATCTTTAATGTTTTTCTTCATCTGAATTTTGTCCATAGTCATATCAATTTGACTCTTCATACTTTCTCACACTAGTTAGACTTCTGAGATTCAATCCTTTGTTGTACAATTTCCTTGAAATGCATACTGACTGTGCAGGTACCTTTTCAGTCTGTTAGTACCTAATGTAAGATGCATTTTTCTTCAATGTCTCTCATATATGACCTGAAGTACTAAAATCAACCTGTGTAAGATAATTTTAGAATGTTGCTTGTGAAGTATTGCCAGTGGAGGACACTTACGTTACCAAGTTTCCAGATTAGACCAAAAAGGATGCAGGCCAAAGGAGGGAAAGGAAAGGCAAGATGTTTCTGGCTCTAACAACACAAGTGCAAGGGAGAAGTGAAGGAAAATGAGTTACTATCTTATGGAAATGTGAGATGTTAGTTGTCAGGTGTGGTTCTGGAAGTACATCTGAGAAATCAGTGGTCTGATTAGTTACTAATCAGACTTGGGAATTCAGAAGTTTACGCTCTGTTTCACTAAAAAGGACTGATAAGAAGAGGATGAGGTCAGATTGTAACAGCAGCGAGTCAAATAAAGTCCATGCGTTCCTGCTGTTCTCCTGCAACAATTCTGATAACCAGAATTACAAAATGACACAAAAGGCTTTGATCTTACTGTTTGGGTGCTGTGTGTAATAACATGAGATATTACTGGAGTAGGCTCAGATCTGCAGTAATTACTTATTGAACATCTAATAGGTATTAATACACCTTAGTTAGAATTCATTGTGCTTGAATTAAAGGAAACAAATGTTTGATTTGTTTTCATTACAAGGCCTACAGCATTTACTGACTTAAGTAGAGCAGCAGGTACTTGTTTAACTGTGCTAGGCTCTGTCCTGTATGGAGAGATGAGTGGCTTAGCTTTAATTCCTACTATGCGCTAATTTTGCAGTTTGCAAAGGTGCAAATGAAAGCAACTGGAGCATGAATCTGAAGACATTAAGAAATCTGAAGATGTTAAGAAGTGATCTCTAAAGAAGAAACTCTTCTTATATGTAACTCTGTTGATGTGTTTAGCTTCTAATCTTTTCCTGGATTTAAGAAATGCTTTTATGAGTGTCCTGTTACACAAATTTTGGTGTCTCATTCTAAAATGCAGTGGAATAAGAGTTGGGCATCCCCTGCTTGCAGTGATATTTGTTATGCCTTATATTTGGGATTGAAGTCCTAGTATTCTTGAAAAAGAACCATTTATTCCCAGTGATATTACCTGACAAAAGGCAGCATGGATGGAAGAGTTCAGGATAGGGTGTCCTATGCACAGACTTGCAATCCCTCATTCATATGCACTGTACTAGCTTTCTGCTTTCTTTCTGGAGGAAAGTCTTTTGCAAAGCTGTCCAGACAATGCCATTCTTTGTTGTTGTTGTTGTTGTTGTTGTTGTTCCACTGAACTCTAAAAAGTGGTATTTTGAGCTCTTGATATGAAATGTTTATTCTAGATGTGATGTGTGGAGATCATACAGCACTTGTTTGAGGGCTGATCAATGTACGTGCCCAGCAGCGCTCCTCCAGTGGAGCAGTAACTGAAGTTGCAGTGTATGAGTGGCTCACCAACGGTAGAGGTGAAATCTGCACCTTCAGGCCTTGTTGTTTGTGCTGCCATGTGGATATGATAAATGTTTATCTAGGTACTTGTGTGTCATCTGTCACTACAGTCTTTGCAAATCTCATCTGTTTCAGAGAACGCATCTTTAAGCACTTTGAAGTGGTGAAGGTAAAGCCATCCATCCTATGAACAGCTATCACAAAAGATGCTCCATTATTGTTCTGATGCATTTGTTGTTTACTCTGACTTTCAATGCAATGACAGCTAAATTGCTTACCCATTTATTTTCCTCCTGTTGAATTATCCAAGCAAAACTTTATAGAGCATAAAGTAAAAAGTCTTGCCTTTTTTTTTTTTTTTTTTTTTTTTTTTGTGCCTGGCAATTTCTACATATACATGAAGGGAAGGTGAGCACAGGAATATATCCTTTTGATGTTTTATCTGTAAACGGTTGTAAAAAAGTCATATTTGGGGTTTCTTGTACCTGGTTTTTTGATGCTGTCTTTTCACTTTCCTGTGCTTCCTAGCATCAGAACAAAGACGTTAGACATCATCCCTGCCCCCAACCTTAGTTAATTATAATCTATAAATAAAGCTAATATTTTTATTTTAACTTTAATGGGACAATTAGGTGTTTTTTTTTTTTTGTTTCCCTAATGTAAATAGTCTGAGTGTTGTGGGAGGATAACTGCTATCTTGTGATTTCAAGGGAAACCATTCCTATTACTGTGATATAGAACTGTATTATGTGATTTTAATGTATGTGTACTCACAGAAGATGGATAAAAAAATTAAATAACCCAATTAATCATAGTTTGAAATGTAAATGTCTGTTTTTGTTAATGTAAGCTTTAATGTAAGCTATTGTTCTATCTTAGATGGCTTCAATGAGAGACTAATTATTTTCAACACTTCTGATATTGATTTTTTACACAGCTCTGCTGCATTTTGAAATAGCTTCTATTTTTGTCATAAAGCAGGCATTACTTAATCAGTGGTGTGCTTTATTTATTTGAAGCTGTGTAAATACTATGATAAAATTCAGACTGCTTGTCAGGCTCATTTTGCTCTTCCTCAGTGTGACCCGATAAACATGGAATTGGGAAGAATCACCCAGGGTATTCTGCCAGGTGAGGCATGTTTTAGTTGGCTGAAGCTGAACGTGCTTTTTTTTTATTCTGAGCTTGTCTGCTTCGTGCAGCTGCTCAATCTTCCAGGTGTACCTCCATTGATCTGTGACCATGAGCATTGGTTCTTTCACCCACTCAGGTTGAATCCTTCCCTTCACACTGGTGGACCACACCAGTCAGATGTCAGTTTTGTGTTTAGTGCTGTTAAAAAAAACTGGGGCTTGGGGGAAGGAAAGCAAAGCCAAGGAAGTTTGGTTTCACTCATGCTTAGATAAGTAATGAGTCAAAATCTGTCGGATTAAGAATTTTTTTTTTTTAGGCTGAGATCCATATGGTCTTTAGCATCTATGTATGCAGAAAGTGAAAATATGCGTACTTCCAGGCTTTTAGTTGTTTAAACAATGTCACGGAAGCTAAGAACAAGTCTGTTCTTTTCCTATTATAAAGTGTAAACTGAACGATAAGGAGTTTCATTGTAGCCTAGAGATGAGATTAGTAATAGTCTATAATAATTTTATGTAAGCCTACATCAGCAAAACTTGTGAAGTTTTGCAGTTTTAACAGGGATATTAAAATAAATGATTCATCTGCTGTTTTCAGTCATATGAAAGCATAAAATCTTACACGCAATAAAGTTAGCATGAATTACTTGTAACTATTATATGTTGGTACTGCCTGTTCATAGTGATGTGTGGTAAATCTAAAGTCTTTTCTAGAAGACTTTAGTTCGGGCAGTTAATTTGGTGTAACTAATGAGGCTGGCTAAATGGATTGGTCTAATTCTTAGTTGTAGAAATGGAAGAGGCTAAGTTTGTTGCAGGCAGTGTGCAGCGGAGAGTGCAGTTTACAGAAACTGTTTGTGCTGAAACAGTGCTGCATTTAACAGTGTTTTGGAAGAGAAATGAGAACACAGTGCTCAAACACTGTCCTGTTTGCAACCTGCTCTGGAGGTGACAAAGGGAGAGCAGTGATGGGGCCTTTCCTGCTCACTTAGTAAGGTAACACCATGAAGCTGCAGAGCTACCTTGCCTGTCATGAATTTTTGTATGACGTTGAAAGGAAGGTGGGTAGTGACATGGTTTCATAGTCCATCTTTAAAAAATGTTTACCCGTATCCATTTAATAGAGAGACTCTAGCCATGTGAAACTCTTTTTTAAAAGAAAAAATAAAAATTCTAATAGAGTAAAACTGTGTATGGGAATCAATAATAGAAACACAGAGTCCTTTAAAGCTTAGAGGAAAAGCAAGCACAGCATAATCATCTGAAGTCTTCACGTGCTCCTGCTTTATACTGTCAGCAGTCTTGTCCCAACCAATTTATCCAGTTGTAGGCCGAACTTCAGACTGAAATGTTCACAACTCTCAAGAGTATGGTGAAGTTGTACTCCTAGCTAGCATGACCATGAAATTTTAGTTTTTACCTTTAATGTATATTTGAAATACATCAGAACAATTTCTGTCTGTAGAAACTGACTAATGAGGAACTGAAATGTAGAAGATAAAGTCCTTGTATAGAAAAAAAACCCTAATGGAGGTACTGTAATTGCTTTCCTTGGAGTTTATTTTAGCTCTGTATCTTATCAGAAAATAATCATTATTCATATGCCAAGTGGAAAAGTTTTCACTTTCAGGTCAAGAGAATGATTTAATTATATACACATCTTTGCATGTTTCTGGGAAATCTCACCTTACTCTATTGACCATTTTGCCTATACTGAAAAAGTTGTTAAAACAGCATTAGTTAGACTGTCATCTGCATAGGAGACAGGCCTGCAAATCCCATTGAAGTTTAATGTCCTTTTCTTAACTTCAGCTTAATTCTTTCAAAAATTATATCCTTGTTTTAGAAAAAGAAAATGCTAATTTTTAATTCAGAAATATTATGCCCTAATATCAAAAATTGAGTCCAGGGCAATCATTTTGATTGTGGAACACTAGAATGAACTTGCTGCATTGTGAGTTTCTTTGTTGAAACAACAGAAATTAAAAAAATGATACTTCAGTATCATATCTATGGTAGTTCTTTAAAATATGTGTTATTTTATTTCATTTGTTTATTTGAAACAAGCATGAGGAATGCAGCTCCCATCAATATTTTATTGCTCTGATTTATCATAGTAAGAATTGGATTTTTCTAGTTTTGTTTCCTGATAGAAACCCAGAATTGCAAATTGAAATGAAAAGAGCTTGTATGAATGTCTCCATTAGGATGGTGGAAAAATATAGGCATGTTTTCAATTTTAATTAATACTGTGAGACAAAAGGAATGTTTAATGTCAGCTCTACTAATGATTGGACTATAGATTTCCAAGGAATTTCAGATCCTGTTAGCCCACCTTTGTTTTTGAATCATCTTATTTGTCTGACTTGCATTAATTACAGTCACAATATGCTGTAATTCTTGCTTTAGTACAATGGGAAGGCGCACTGATTTTGATAAATAAGAAGCAGAAGGCACTTTAGAACAAAGCATTGGTCAGTTAAGTCATCCATTATTCTGGCTGACTAAAAGCTACACTGATGCAATTATTGGGATATGAAATTTAATTCTACCCTTTAATTTGGATAGTTTGCGATATAAATTATAAATGGCCCTGCTTGCTTGAAAATTGCATGTTTACCTCTCCTTTTTTTTTTTTTTTTTGTCTAATAAGATACCATATTGATAGTATTTGTAAGCGGTTCAGATAAACAGGAAGGCTGTTCTTCAATTCCCTTAAATTGCTGATTTCTTATTATAAATATTACTTAGATCAGGTTGTATATGGCTTCCTCAACTTTGAAGTTAACCATGCTTTTAGGAAGAGGTTAAACTAGATGAGCTCTTGAGAATCCATCTGCCCTAAGCTTTCAAAATCTATGAATGACTATCCTTTTTCCTTCTGAAAGGAAGATACCGAGTGATTGAAGGCATAATGTCTCCTGTCAATGATGACTATAGAAAGAAAGGCTTGGTTTCAGCAAGACATCGGATAGCAATGGCCGAACTAGCACTGGAGACATCTGACTGGATTCGAGTCGATCCATGGGAGACTGAGCAGGAGTCATGGACAGAGACGGTAAAAGTGTTACGGTAATTAAACTGCTTTTTTTTCTTTATGAAATTCCTGACTACCAGAAATGTCCACTGTCACATCAATACACAGAACTTGCTCATGTAAAACATCCAAGTAAAGCAGGATATGTCTGTTTATTGTATTGCCTCAAAGAATTTGATCTGGGGCAGTGAAAAATGCGTATTACTTTCCTTCAGAAAGAGTGTCCTAATCATTATTTCCACATTTTGAGTCTTTCATCTCCCAGTGCAAAGCAGATGGGGTATTGCATTGATCTGAGAAAAGCCTGAGCACTGCTTTTGTGTGTCTAAGTCATTGGATGCTGTGTTGAAAGCCTCTGACAAGAATGGGCCCAGCAAAACTGCCATCATTAAAGAGGTTCAGCATGCAGAGTGTTTGGCTCCCATGTTACTTCTGCAGTTAAATCTGTAACCAGGTAATACAGAGATCTTAATCCAAAATTAAGGAAGTTTACAAACAAATCTATTCTTCAGATAGCTAATTCTAGATTAGCTGTCTTGGCAATATTATGCCTACAGGTTTATCTCCTCACGCTTGATTAAAAAATTCTTATCAACTCTAATGGCATGTTAAACCCAAGCCCATAATTGCACTTCAAAATGACTGAATTTGCTCTTACTGTGCTTGAAGGGAAAATAGAGGAATTGTCTGAAACCTGCCTTGAAAGGTACTTTTTTCTTGTATAAGCTTTTTCTTGACAACAGATGCATTACAGGACAAGGTATAAACACAAACTTCTTGTGTTGACTGCCTGTAAGAAACACATGTACTACAAAAGTCTACAGGTACTGTGGGAAGTGAAAGACTTCAAGGAAGTGTTCAAGAAAGCAAGTGCTGTAAGAAGTATTCTCATTCCTGCTCACATTTTGTAGCTTTTCTAACTGAAAACAGTGAAAACAGTTAAAATTTAATGCTGAACTCTGTCCCTGGAATAGGGAAGCAGTACTTCAATGAAATGGCACAGGTAAGTACACTGGGTCTTACACTGTGACTTGTTGTTATTGAATATTTTGTTAATGTCTCATCAGTATTTTAAATTGTACACTTCAACAGAACTTTGTCCTGAATGGCAGCCATGAATGGCCTTTTCCTCAGTACTCTTCTGTCCTATGCACTCTTCTGAGTGTGTTGAAATTATCACATTCCCTCAGAATATTGGATCATACAGAGGCTAACAAATAGTTTTGACACAAAAGTGTTCTAAGCACAAGAGCAGATATTCCACTTGTGGCAGTGCCTTTAGCTGCCTCTAACTTAGGTGATTATGAAAGCTCTGGAGACTATCCCAAGGCTTGTTTATTCCTTAAAAGAAAAAGTAGCATGATAGAGCTATTTCCTCATTAGCTGCTGTGCCTAAATATTCTTCCTAGGCAAGAAAAAGGTATTTGTAATATCCGAAGAACAGCATTCATTCCTCTTGCAATGTAAACTTAATTGCTGTACAGATAGACTTTTTTTTATTCCAAATTAATTTGTAGTAATTCATAGTATGTCTTGCCCAGAAAGTTCTGAGTTGTGCTTGCAATTTAATTATATGGAAACTTAAAGCTTCATACAGACTTCAGCAAATGCTCGATAAATTGACAGCTTGTCCTTTTTGATATCTCTGTCAAATAACACAATCCTCCCCACCTCAGCATTTGAAATGCCTGCTGAACAGACCTTTTGGCAGTTAAGATTTTGCATTGCTTCTGCTGTTAGTCCTGCAGTGAGTTCTTTGCCAAAAATTCTTGGTTTTGAATCAAGGCCCAAGAATGTCAATCCATGATATGAAGTTAGTGTACTTGACTATACATAGCATCAGCCTGTTTACAAGAAGGCAGGATTAAAAATAGAAATCTAGGAAGGCACAGGCCAAGCTACTGCTGCCTACCTCTCTCCTGCCATATGTCCCACACCCCTTGTCTATGCAGTTCCCTCAGCCAATGGCTGAGCAACAAAAATGACTGCAGATCATTATGCAGCCTGGCTAGCTGCATATTCCTGGCATTCATGCAAATTATTACTGTGGCTCCAAGTATTCATGATTTGAATAGTGTACACCTAAATCACTGAACTATGAGTTCATTCCTTTGGTTGGACATTCAAAAGGTTATCTATGGTTTTGTACACATGCTGAATTTGGACACAGTTGAGGGCAAAGCTGTACCTTATAGCCTTATACTTGCTGTGGTACTGCTGTATAAGACCTCACAGTCACTCTGCATGCATAAGTACTAGGCAGACATGTGCTGATGTGAGTACTTGGCTGTGCCATTTAATACGGGCATTACATAAGCATGGGTTATGAAGGTGCAAGCCAGGCTGTTTTACACAAGCAAAGCTATGCTGACTTGAAGGAAGAGAGTGGAAATGAATGGATGTAAAACTGGTGCTTGTTGCTCCAAGAATCTAAGAAGGGGCCACCACCATGACATGGTAGTACTAGTACACAAAGGGATATAAAGGATTTGGAGCAGCAAAAGAATAAAGTAACTGAAACTTGGAAAAAACTGATTAAAGGATCCTTGCACGTCCTCGTGAGCCTGAATTCAGTGAATTAAGAAGCATAGTAGGTGTGTAAAATCCTATAACTGTGCAGTTTGATTCTTTGAATTGTTGATTAATTAAAAGGAAAAGTATAAGGTGGAAACATAGGAAATGTGTTTTTGTGGAGAAAAGGATGAGAGAGGACAACAGTATTTCCTTCTGAACATTTTTAAAGAGCATGTGTAACAGAAACATCATTGTGTCTGAAGGGTTGCACTTAAGAAATTTAAATCACACTTGAATCACTACACTTGTGTTTTGAAGTAAAAACCTACGTGATGCTTTAAATTCAGCGTTGCTATAAAAATTTCCATATGGGTAGAGTTTCAAAAACAAATTAAAAACCAGAATGTCATTATGTGGATTGCTCATGGATTGTGCAAAATTTAACTACATTTCTACTAATCTCTTGGTACAATGAATATAGGGATTTTTTTTATTTTTATTTTTTTTAGTAAATTGTATTCAAATCCGAAGTGCATAAAAGCAGACTGTGTTCTTGAATCTGAAAGTGCCAGGTAATCGCTTTGTGCATCTCTGAGAGGATTATCTCACACAGAAGCCTTTATTTTAAATGCAGGCACCATTACAATGAGTCAGTCAGACTGCTCCAGTCCAAGAAGGAATTCATGAGAAACAAACAGCCTACAGAGAGATCTGCAGAGAATTCCCTTTCTTCCCAGTGCTCAGGTTGGTTCATAAGCGTAAGCACAACTTTGTTTAGCATTAAAATCAGTGTAACTTTACAAGGCCAGACTGAATGATGAAGTTGAACGCAGTAGCTGCTAAGTTTTGATGGTTGTGGTGTCTGGGGCTACCTTCCAAGAACAAGCCATGCCAAATGCCAGCATGACTGCTGGGGGGGTTACTTTGTAGTGAATTCCACACAATAAGGAGATTTCCACAACTCTTCCACAGTAAGGAGATTTATCTGGGGCTTGTATTATTTTTGGTTTTATAAGCGTCTCTTTAACTGTGTCAGATGTATGCTGTGACCCTGCTATTGTGCAGTATGGAGTATATTAATAAAGAACATAAAAATATAGGGATTATTAATAATTGAAATTGTTATACAGTATGCTAAGTGTATGGCTCCAACACCAGTGATGCTGATGTACTGACTTTTTTTTTTAATTTTGGTTTCTTAACATTTCTAGATAGAAGAGCTTCACTGGTACTAGAATTATGACAGACTCAGCTTTCGTTTTCCTGTGTTATGTGGTTCCTTCACTTCCTGCAGTACTGGCAGATCTCTGTTGTTTTATACTTTTCCATTAGTGTTTTGACACTTGGACATGAATAATCTATTTACATTATTTGTAGTTACACTGAAGTTTCCAAAGCATGAGCTGCTGTAGCATTAGAGATGGAAGAAAGTCTGTGGTATTTAGACAGCAGTTAAATCTTGCCGAATGCAGTTAATGATTGTTGAAAAGCGAGTCGTGTTTTTCTCCATTATCCACACTGAGGAAAAATTAGTGTGAAAGTTGATAAGACTATTTTGATTCTGTTATGTAAGATTCCTGTTCTGGGCATTATTTTCTTTCTTTTCAAGTTTTGTAGCAGATTCTGATTTAAAAAAAAAAAAAAGGCACGAAGTTCAAACTTGTCTTTCTTTCCTGTTAGATTTCTTGGTTTTGAATCAATCAGTCATCAGCATGGGTCTCTTTCTGAAGTCAGAAACAAAAGGTACAGTGAAAGCTGGGTGAAAAAGACTGGCAAGAAATAGATCTTCCTGTCTAGAACACAGTGCCTCGATTTTTTTTCTATTTGTATTCTACCTGACAGCTATTTCCAAAGAACAATCTGTCAGTGTGAACAGAAAGAAGACCAGCAACCTGTTGCTACTTTCCTCTTCTGCCTTCAGCACTTTGTCAGACTGAGCCACAATATGGGCTTGGTTGTATTAAACACACCTACCACCGAGAAGGAATGGAACAGATTTTCTCTACTTCCTCTGGTCCCATGCAATGGGGTGGAGCACAGGGAAAGATGAAGCACTACTGGGAACTCCAAAACTCGGTGTAGTTTCTCCTCTTTCTAAAATCTGTGTGTTGGTTAGCACAGACTTTCTAATGGCAGGCAAGTGCAGCCCAGTTCCGTTCCCTCCCTCTCCCAGATTTCTCTATAAAAGCCATGTGAGGAATCAGTGAAATGTGTTAAATCCAGATTTTCTCTGAAGTTTGGAGGAAGACTCTTCCATGTAAATGAAGCTTTTGCAAAGATCAGGTTGAATGTAATGGTGCAAAATCCCGTAACATGCTATTTTTCTACTAAATGTATTCTTACTGAACTACAAGATTCCACTGTATGGTGCTGACTGATTATTTATTTCCCTACGTAGAAAAATCAAGTAATTTTAGTATATATTGCAAATGAAAAGGTTCATTAAAGTTATGTATGGACAATTTATTGCCTCTTTTTAAATTCAGAGTAATTTATTTATGCTAACCTTTCAGAACAAAGATGAAAAAGAGAAGACTGCTGGAATTCTTTTCATTTTTCAGTATCTGAGCTCCAAGTATCAGAAACAGCTAAAACTAACTGCTTCTTTTGGTTATTCTTATGTGCTGTGAAAGCCTGTAATGCCTACAGTACCCTGGAAAAGTCTCTGGAGAGCTCAGAATTGTTATTCTTTGTTCGGAAAATTCTGTTGATCTGGGAGTGTGGAGAGCTTTACTGCCGAAATTAGGTGTTAGGTGTCCATATCTCCATGCGAGTGTTCAGTGTTTTCTTTTTATTCAGAAGTAGCATACTAACTAGTGTAAACAATGGCTAAGCAATTCAGATGTAACCACTGCATTACAAATTGCTTTGAATGAACTTCCAGATACATATTTAATGCTTTTTTTTCAAATTCTCTTCTAATTCTCCATATGTTGCTTTGGTAGGATTTGCCTTCCCTCCTTGATTTATGCAGAATAGCCTTTCATGCAGTATTTATTTTTCATTCTTAGATGGTTAACTGTCTTCCTTTCATTTAATATTGATTTTCCTGCACCTCAAGTCTTAGTTGCCTTACATGGCCAGCCTTGCTGTCACCTTTCAAATGATTTTCCCTGGTGCAGTCCAACAGCAGCTGTCCTTCATTAGACCTTGCTCACTCTTAAGTCCAGATACTTTGAATTTTTTCCCTGTACAACACTGCCCACCATACTTGACTGAGCTATGCTCATCAAAAACCAGCTAAAATTTCCCTAAGTCAGACATGCCATATCCTTAAAATATGGTTGCAATACTTACCCCCCCAAAAAATAAGAAGAGCAGCTACTCGTTTCCATACCCAGATAGTGGAAGCTGCAAATCATTACTTCAGAAAGTGCCCTTAAGGGGCTGTAGATACTTTCTTGTTAGCACAGATGTGGAAATATGTGGAGATTGATTTGCTCATCTTTTTGTAAAGCCTACAATCTCTTAACTTAGTTTCTAGTTTATGTAGGACTTTTCCTTATGAATTCCCACATTGGATTGAATCCACTGTTGTACAAATCCTGTCAGTTTCTGATCATTCATTAGCTATCAGAAGTATGAGGGACATTATTTTGGTGTTTCATCCTCTTGTTGACTGGTCCTTATGTTAAAATTGTTCTCATCTTTGTGTGCTCCTTATCCTTTTTAAATTGTTTGAGTAGAGGAATCATTTTCCCTTTATGCAGCTTTAAGTGATGGTGAAGTAGGCATAGTAACTAATTGTGACCAGACACACTAAACCTGAGCTAAATTATTCTTGTAACCTTTTGAAAGAAAATTGGAGTAAAAGATAAATATTTGATGAAATTAAAACAATTTCAAGTATAATTTTCCTAATCTTCCTGTAAAATGGAGCAAGTATAGAGATCTCATTTCTTTTTGTTTTTCTAGTCCTACCAGAACTAAAGCTGCTCTGTGGGGCTGATTTTCTACAGACGTTTCAGACTCCAAATCTCTGGAAGAAAGAACACATCCAAGAAATCGTAGAAAAGTTTGGTTTGGTCTGTATAAGCCGTGCTGGCTCTGATCCTGTTCAGTATATCAATGAATCAGAACTTCTAACAAAATTTCAGCACAATATCTTTCTAGTGAAAGAATGGATTCAGAATGAAATCAGTTCAACACAGATACGCTCTGCTTTGTGCAGAGGATTAAGTGTAAAATATCTCATACCGGATTCTGTCATAGCCTACATTGCTTACCACAATATCTACACAGAAGAAAGTGAACAGAAGAATGAAGGTGACTTGCTTCAGCCTCTGAAGTTGTATAATGCAGCAGTACTCCCACTGAATGGCAGATGCCCATAGTGTGTGAAATGGACAGATGTGGGCTTTTCTTCATAAGAAACTCCTGAAAGATGTTCCTCCTTGGTAAGGAGGGAACACACAAGCCCAAAAGTTCTTGGTGTGTTTTTATTTGCATGCAGTAGCGCTTTATAAACTCAGCACAATCAATTGAATACCATAAAAATGGAAGTAAGGTTCTAGCAATAAATAATAATTGCTGGTAATACTTAAAGGTTGAATATAGTACTTTGCTGATTTGAAATTCTTTAACCATATTGTGGGTTTAAGAATGATCATGTCTTATGGTTCCAAAGCAGCAAATTGAAATGAGCAGTAATTTCCCTATTTTTCCTAAAAATATGGACACTTCTAAAGGTTGGCTTCTTAGGCCCCCAAATAATTTTTGCTTGTAAAGAGTGTAAGGTAAACTACAAGAGCATTTTTGGCAGTTTGGAGAAGAAATGGAAATAAAGCATATGCTTATAAAATTGTGCATTGGTCATGTCAGTTTTAAGCCTCCCAGTTTACAAATGAAAGACAGTCATTTTGAAATGAAAGTGGATTTCTTTGCTTATCTGATCCAGAGTCTATAATATATTTTTAACAAGGCTCTGGAATAGATAACATGTACAAGAGGACTGTGGAACATTAACCCTCTTATTAAACAGCAAAAAAATTTACTGATGCTCTTGATCACATCATGAGGTAAATAAAAATGTAGCTGGTATTTTCCATGGATGAATGTAGTATTTTCTTGCTGCTTTTGAAGTCTAGCAATGCAAAATAAGAGAAGGAAAAAAGGAAAAATCTCTGAAAAACAACTAAAGCAAAACACCAAAACCTAAAAATGGCCATTTTTCCTGAATAATATTACAGTGCATCCAGTTTTTCATAGATGTGTCAAGCTCAAACTTGCCATATGAACTGTGTAACTTGTTATCTACTAGTGACTTCACTTTTGAGTGATATGAACAGGTGTGTGTATATATATAAAAGAAAAATGTAAATAAAACAAAAACATTCTTCATTCTGGTTTGAATGTAACTTAAGTTATAATAAGGTATTCTTTTTGAAAACGTTACTTGGTTTAGGTACATCTGATTGAAAAGAAAACCACTGATTCAGCACAATACTCTGTTTTAGTGAACAAGTAGAATGGATGAAATACAGGTCTTGTGACAAAATAGAGTGCTTTAATAATGGCATAGAGCTCAACCTGAACCATTTGAGAAGATGTGATGGCAAATATATGGAATACTGAAGTGACTTTCTTAGTATTTGAATGCAAATGCTAGCCAGACAAATCCATGCTCCTTCACGTAGGTTGCCTAATTTGATTTGATTCTATCACACTTTTCACTGAAGATGCAGAAAGAGGGCAGCTTACTGCAAAGTGAATAGGGATGTTCAGGCTTCCAAACTTTTAATTGTGGGTGTGAGAAGGCATCAGCCTTATTTCTTCTGCACTGAGTTAGAAATAAAAATCACTCAGATTTCCATAACTGAATTTTCATGTTGGTACACAAAGGTAAAGCAGTAATGCTTTTTGAGTCTGCTATAATGCAAGAACTCCCTTGCTTCCCACAAGTTGTGCTAGTTTTGAACCTTCCTACTGCCAAGACAGTCTTCTGTAACATTGTCGGTACCTTCTGATACAATCCCAAACCTGTGATGTTTTAATATCTTTGTAGATCAGAATTTTCTCTCTAGTCGAGCTGTATTTGTTGTTTGTGTACATCTTACATTGTTTGACTCTTTAACTTATGGAAGCACTGGATGCAGCATGTTGCTTAAATTTAGTGAAAGCGCACATTCTGTTGTTGCAGTATTTATTTGTGTATAGAACTAACCACTGCTTCTTCTACCTAACTGCCCGTTTCTGAGTCTTCAACTGACCAATTGGAATTAATGAGCTCACGGAACAAGTCAATGCAGACACAAATTGCTGTATGAGGATCTGTATGATTTCTTTTCCACAAAGAAGGTGGCATAAAATAGATGAACATACTCCAAAGAGGTAGCTTATCCCTCAAAAAAACACACAAGGTATGCACTTGAATAGCCTTGGCTAATAACCAAAGCCATTTAAAGGATCTCATTTCTTAGCAGCTTGAAAAAAGAAGAGTCGTTCTGGTTAAAATGGATTTCCAGATAATCAGTAGCTTTACAGAAGTTACAGGGAAGATGAATGTTTCATTCTGTTTAAATCAAGTCATCCTGCTGTCACTAGAAATCTCAGAGGTTCAGAGTTGTGGAAGGATTTAAAGGCAACCCTTCAACAATAATCGGATTAGAAGGACTTGCATAGCTACATGGTCTAAAAACCAGATAAAAGAAACCAGGGTTCAGACTTGCCACAAAGAAAGGCAGTGAGCTGCAAGGTGCAGAATCTGAGACTGATTTTTAACAATTACCTGAAGTCAGCATGCCTGCAGATTTCAATGGTTACTGGAAAATGATCAGCAATGACAATTTTGAGGAGTATCTCAAGGCACTGGGTAAGGTTCCATTCATGTTTCTTTAGTAAATAATCAATTAATGCAAACTGTTATAATCTTTGCATTAATCTATTTTTACTTCTACAGTCCTAAAGCATTTTTGTGAGAAACAATTTTTTCAGGTAACAAGAATTGCTCCGTGCAAAACTTTTGAGTATTGAGCAGTCTACTTATTACCATCATGGAGTTTCCATTTATACTGTCTAAACTACATAGCTGGCACAGGTAAGTGGCAGATTTCAAATTTAAAACCCAAACATAATCTGTAAACGAGTGGAGGATTTGTGTACCACGGAGGCAATAACATACTTCATACAGTGTTGTGCTTGCATGCAATGAAATATGTAAAATGCTAGTATTTCTATAGAAATACTAGTACTTATATTTGATAGTTAATAAAAGTAGCAAATCAAGGCATGAACTCAGTTAACAGAACCAGGCTATGGACTTTTTCCATTATAAACAAGCTGGCCTAAAAGCTCTGGACACATCTTTGTTCACTGTAGTCCTCCCAAGGGCTACAAGCCTCTTTCTGTGGTAGACGTTTCTGGTTTCAAATAATGTTTTTTTTTTCTTTTTCAGATGTAAATGTTGCTGTAAGAAAAATAGCAAACTTGCTAAAACCTGACAAAGAAATCCTTCAGAATGGGGATCATATGATCATTAAAACTCTAAGCACTTTTAGAAACTACATCATGGAATTTGATGTAGGAAAGGAGTTTGAGGAGGATTTAGCTGGGGTGGATGATCGCAAATGCATGGTAAGAATTAGAACTGTAACAACTGACAAAATAAAAACAAGACTATTAAGGTTTTGCACAGACCACATCTATAAGCAATTTTTTGTGTCTGTTCCTAAAATTATGTTTATACTTCTCAGTTTGTTGAGATGTGTAGTTTTTAGCATGCCTTTACATCAGTGGAATGAAGCTGTGCTCAGAATCATGACAAAGTTCTAGCAAGTAATGGACAGCAACTTCATTTCAATGTTACTCAGCTATTCTGGATTATTTGTTAGTCTGAAAGACATCTGCATTCAGACTTTCAGAATCTTTTCACTGACAAATGCTTTACAGTAAAAGAAATGAACTCATTGCAGGGCCAGGTATCCTTCTCCATCTGTAACAACAGCCAAGTGTTCAGAAGCTGTTGCTTTTATATGCTCGTTCCTTTCTGGGTGCATGTGGTAGAGCAGTTGGGTTAATTAATGTAACTGGACCAAATCTTCACAGTCAGTAAGCAAATGTGCCTCAGCTCCATTTGCTTGCCAAAGAGACAGTATTTTCTAGCTTATGACTGATAAATACCCATTGTGAAAGGCGGGTCATGGGGTTGATAAGAAATACTGGAACACTCCCTGAGTGGTGGTATGAGGAAAGGCACCATAAAAGTGAAGGTTGAATGCTGTTTTTGATGTTTCCTTTCCTTATACATAGCTTACAAAACTGGCGCCAAAAATGGCGTAATCATTAACGCTTAGTAAATCTAATGGGAGAGTTTGAGTCATTTACTGTTATCTGTACTGTGAGCTGAGCAGGTAGCTGAGCTAGTTAACAGTAACAAAAGTATGATGTAACATGGATCAAACAAATTACACATTAAACATTACTCTATAGAGCAGAGCAAACAGGAAGAATGCAGCTGGAATCATCTAACTAGAGTTAACGTCAGTGAAAACATAAGCACAGTGAACAAATTGGATCTTCCTGTGAAAGTTGTTGAAATTTCATTCACTTTTCAGTTGTCTAACACATCTCTGAATCTGTCAGCATGCAGTGTAATTAGAATATTTCAAAATCAATAGTCTGCTATGAGTAAAAGCTAAAAAAATTTGCTGAGTCTAAATCTAGAAAAAAGTATCAATAATCTTATGACAGTATAGGCTGTCCTTGATTTTGCTTAGGATTATTTACCTTCTAATAGTTGGTCACTTGGTCACTGCTGGAAGCTCATCTGAGGTAATTCAGCTGGATAAACCTTAGCAGTTTCAGTTTGTATTTTTTTTAATCTACCTTTAACCATTGCTTTCTTGTCTGCAGTACCATTTTAGATTATTTCCTTTTCATAAAGGATGGTGATGATATCTGTACTTCTGTGTTATTATTTCTCTTAGAAACTGAAGACGTGCTGCTTTAGAACATAACATTTCTCTGTTTTGTAAAACCAAGCATTAGGATAGCTGCTCGCTCAGAAGAGAGCACTAATGATAGGTGAGGTGCTGCCAAAAAGTTGGTTGATGTTCCCTGTATACCAAGAAAGAAATGATTCCTGTCCAGCTTGTATTCAGGAAAAATGCACAGAGTTTCAGTTGTACAGGGTATAATTTGATTTATACTGCTGCAAGGTCAGAATAAAATCCTATTAAAATTACATGGCTCATTAAACTTTTTTAAACTGTTATTTCAGCAGGGTTCTTTTATTCCACAAATAGAATCCATGGCTGTTAACGTAGTTTACAGTGGGTATTGGAATGAATACTTTGCTGTTAGAAAAAGCAAGCACTAGTGACTATTGGAATTTTGGTAGGGAGCTCACATGGAATGAGAAGACTCAAAATGAACTGTCTTTTAAGATCAGCAATGTGTTCTCTACTTGATCCTGTGATTCAACTCTTGTTTATATACCTCTACAAATGTTTTCTTTTTGAAAATTACTTCTATTTTTTGATTTGGGCTTAAGTATTTTTTCATTATATTGTAAAAAGCATTGTTCTAGAATGATAACTGATAGATGTCTTTGTACATGTGTGTATATATGCATGCATCTGCAAAACTCAGGGAGATAGGAATGTAGTGTGCTATCTGAAAGAATCAAATGAAAACCTGAGAACCTGACTTACCAAACTCCTTTTTGAATGATAAACCATTAGTGGTACATGCAATTGTATCTTGCTAAATTTATACAGCGGGCAAATCAGTTATGCACATTAATTTTAACAGTCAATATCTTAGCAGTGATTCTGATCCTTGCACAAAGTGAATTAGATTTGTTGTTTTCTACTCTTTTCTGATGTAGGATATATGCAAGTCATCCTATTTTTTAATAGATTCTTAGAATTTTATTTAAATAAGAAAAAAATTAACCATTCCTAATAATTAAAATACTGTGTACTAACCTTATTCCACTCCTCCTGGAATGTATCTCCCTTTCCCTCATTGCTCCCACAAGCAAGGATTCAAAATAAGCAATTTGAGCATTTAAGTTCTGAACCTGACAGCAGCTTACCCTTTGATCTAAAACTTGTCATTGCAACTCTGCCAGCAATGGAGATGCTCACAATCACCTAAGCAAAGTGTCTTTTTTCTTTTTTTTTTTTTACTACAGTGAACTTCAATAAGCTTATCAGTCAGGTACAGAACGCCCACATTTTAACCAGCTTGTCTTTCAGTAATAATCTGAGCAAGTTTGTAATGGCACAAACACATTTCAGAGTCCTACAGTTACAGATACCCATTATGATATGTCACATGTCCACCCCATGGACAGCTGAGAAATGTTCTGTATTGTGCTACCATCCTTTTCCTATTAGTTAACTGTGGGAGTTTCTCTTGCTGCTTGGCTTAAAGCGGGAATGATTACATGGGAGGTTAGATTTATAGCTGCTTTTACAGGGTTGAACTGAGGTTGGTATGGGAACAAATGACTGATAAAGGCTTTACCATCTTCCTGGCTACAGGATAGCTAAACATATATAGTCTCTCTCCAGAAACAATATATTGCAACAAAACCCAGGAATCCTGCCACTCCTTTTTCTGTTCCAGACTGTTTACTAGATGTTTTTCCATATTAGAGATAAAATAAGCCACATATTTTCTTTTTGAAGATCTGACTCTTTGAGAGATGTCACAGTGAGCCCTTATTTCAGATGGATCTTTGAAATATGATACAATAACTTCATTTCTTAATTTTTAATACTAACAGAATAATTCCTGTTAGATTTTGGGAAGAGTTACTGAAATTCATGGGATGGTCATTAACAGAACATAGTAGCCGTTTATATCTCTCAACTGATAAATGATTCTAGTAATTAAGAGCAGTTTTTTTCAGATGGTCAAGCTTCTTTGTAGCTGTTCATCACCCTAAGCTGCTTTTATATAGACAAGAAAAATAAGTATCTTTATTTAATTAAAGCTTAAGTTAGGAAGAATAATGGGATGTAGGCCATACATATTTCTGATTAAAATGTTAAGGTTATCCAGATTTTCAAAGGATTTTACTTTGGATTCTACTGACCACGTTTATTGAGACTGTCTTATGGATATAGCAGTCTTTCCATTTAAGTTCTTAACTGTAACTGAGACCTCCTCAGAAGTTGCTTACATTTTTCCAGCATGTTGCTACTTTGTTCTGAAATACAGTACATCAGAGCCAGAACACAGTCAAGAATCAGGTTTATGGAGAAAAAAAGCACCCATGTTATTGCTAGAAGATGAACAGGCCTTGTCCTGAAGAGTGGTTCTTGGTGATAGAGCTCCATTGGATCTTCTAGGATTTTCACTCACAGGACATAGTGGTGTGGTTCATGCATTCACAGAATTGTGAGGGCTGGAAGGGATCTCTAGATATTATCTAATCCAACTCCACTACTGAAGCAGGTAGTTTTTTTTTTTTCTCAAATCTATCAGGACTCAACAAAAAAAAAAGTATTTATGGCAAGTATTGCGTAACTACTATGGACCCTTCTATCTTCATGTCAATTCTGGCTGTTGCAGTTTAAACCTACTGAAATTTGCTGCTATTTATCATAGCACGTGTAGAGAGGGAGCAAGGAAATTACTCAACTTGTAGAGAATTGCTTCAGAAGTCCATGATGTAAATGTAGACTTAAACAAAAAAAAAAAATCTACTTTGAAAAAATAATTGTAAGAAAATAGGAGACTGCTTTAAGTACAGTAAGAAAGTAACGAATTTACTTTTTTTGACTCTGAAATCTCTAAACTGTAGAGTAGATTTCTAGTCTAACTTGAGGCTCATTGAAAAATTACCTATAGATTCCATTCCTCGATTTGATTTCTCCATGTTCCCAGTATTCCTGGATCAGACATTTATTGGCAAACTCACTACCTAATTTCAGCTGTGGAATTCAAAGGGCAACAGAAAAAAATTTTTTTTTTTTTTTTGGCTTGAGTGTGCTCTTTTCTCCGTAGCTTATCTATCTGTCAACAATTTGTCACATATAGATTTGGTGAGATCAAAGCAGTTAGTGTCTGGAGGTGACAAACCCTTAATGTGGTTGTTGCCCTCCTGTTAGCAATCTGGAGCATGCCTCCTATGCAGAAGGTCACAGGTAGTGGCTATGACATAACTGAACGTGTATTCAACATTACATTAAATGTGATATCAGCATTATTTTTTTCCATCAGCACTTCAGTTGATATTTTACCTGACAACTGCTTATTAGATGTTTTTATATCACTTTCATAGTTAGTTCAGGTCAAAAATTCTATATTGAGCATCTAATAAATATCTAGTTGTCCTGTTCGACTAAAAGTTCTAGAATATTTTATTTGGTGTTATTTGCAAACGTATAACTCAGCTCTAAGTGGATTTTCCAGTACCATCTATCTGATTTAAACAACTTCTTTCCATGGTTTAATTCCTAAATCATAATTAAAGTTGCAAAATGACTAGTTATAAGCATAGTTATAAGCACAGTACTACTTCACTGAGACGAGGCATGGATTGTATCATGCAGTCTTAGGGCACTGCAGTCATTTGCTGCACCATAACATAGAGACAACGCTGTGAAGGGAAGTAGAAGAAAAATGGAAATTGTACTGCTGTGTTTCTTCCCAAGATAAGAAATCAATATTTTTGATAAAAGATGGTAGCTGCAATTCATATTTGTAAATGTAGTGTGTAAAAAATCTGTATAGCATCAGCAAAAAAAATGTTCATTGGCTACTTAAGGAAAAAAATGTTTTTGTATTTAGTTCACCTGTAAAATATGCTAGATATCTTCAGCTGCACAGCACACAACACAAGTTAGCACATAAGGAACAACCAGCATGGGAATGAGAAACACTGTGCAGTGCCAACATCAAGCGTTTTTGCAATTAGACATAGTGGAAAATGCAGATTTCTGATTGTCAGTTTGTTTGAATATTTCAGTAAATTACAGAACTCAGTGTGTCTGGATGTAGGTCAGTGTGTCTTACTACTGGAAGCTGGAAGTATTATCTACTGTAATTTGACAAGATTTCTCTGCTGTTACTGCTACTAGGGAGAATGCAAGTATGTACTTCATAGGTTTGTTTTGTTTCTACTGTTTCGTTTAGTTAGTCTGCTTTGTCTCAATCTGTAATGAGAGCACTTTAATTTTTGTTTATACTAGATTTTATCTTCAGTAGTACAATGTTGCTATGTGTGTCTATTTATATCTTCATAAGTCACTAATAAATTAAATCATTAACAGGAGTGAGTTGCCAAATTGTATAAGGAAAATAGCTAAGTGCCCAAAGTCGTGTAAGACTACATATACCATATTTAAATTTTTCCTAATTTTTATGATATGTGTTCTCAGTTTTCAAAGACAATCATTTGATTGGTGAATTTGTTATCATACAATCATAGAACAGTTTGGGTTGGAAGAGACCTCAAGGATCATCAGGCTCCAATCCCCCTGCAGGGCTGCCAGCCACGAGGTCAAGTACTAGATCAGATTGCTCAGGACCCCAGCCAGCCAGCCTCAAAAACCTCCAGGGACAGGGAATCCACTGCCTCTCTGGGCAGCCTGTTCCAGCACCTTGTTAATCACACTGTCCACTAATCACATTAATCAACGTTTTCTGTTGATGTTTCCTATAGAATTACATATATTTCACTCAGGATACATCAGTCCTAGGTTTCAGTTTGATCTGTAAGCAATGAGGTAAAGAACATAAGCAAGAAATCCCTGATCAATATTCTCCTTTAATCACTGACTGCATGGTACCAGCTCATTGAAATGATACGATTAATGACACACGACACATTTCTAACACATTCTATCACACTGTCCATCTTTGGGATATGTAAAGAAAGAGCTTAAGTTGGAAGAATGAAGCTTTAAAAGAAAATAAGCAAAACAGAGAACTTGAAGGCATAAAAGAGAATGCAAGCACTGTCCATTTGTAGATCTTAATTGCCTACTGTTATCTCCCCACTATTTTTTCTTCTCTTCGAAACATTTTTCTTTATGTTGCCATTATACTGTTGTTAAATTAACATGGCAATTTAAAGACAGACTGTTGAATGTGAGAAATAGTAGGAAATACAAAAATTGTTTATTTTTTTTTCACTTAACTGCTAACTCTGTTCGTATTTTATGAAACTGAAAGAAAACCTGTTTTTGGAGCTAGAGTGTTTCTCTACTCTTTAGTCACTGAAAAAATATTCCATATACACTAAGAAAGGAGAAAGGGGAGTGTCTATGCCAAAAGGAGAACTCTAAATTAGTTGTTCTTGTATACAACAAAAGGGCCCATATTTACCAGTGTTTTTGGAATGTTATTATGTTCTGATTCAAATATTTGGAAATTCTATAAGGCAAATATTGCTGTATTTGCTGTTGGTAACAGGTAGATTATTAATAGCAACCAGTGCACTTATGACAGCTGTAACAATCCCAACCTCAACTAATACTTTGCTGCCTCAATAGGGAGATTTGGAATTGAAGAACTTACTGTTCTCTTTGATCTGACTTAAAAGAGAAATTTCTGTCTTGTGTTATTTGGGTCTTATATCAGAATTTAGTATACGACCTAAAGAAAGAAAATATAAAAATGCTGCTAATTAATCTTATTGTCATGAAGTGGCTGTTTCTGCTAACAAAGAAAATAACATTATGTTCTTTTGCAATATATTCTGTCCTTTATAACATTCACAGCAAAATAGCCACATACCAAAATCAGAAACTGAGTGGTGTGCTCACATCCCATCAGTAGTTACTTTTGTGAAAAGGAAGAAAAAGGATGACATCTGGGAATTCTGATAAAATAGTATGGCTAATGGTCCGTGGTATTTTACTCTTTGTGGTTGCCACTGAATCGCTAAAACCAAAGACAAATACAACAAAGAGAAAGAAGTGTGTTTTCTGAGATTAAAATGTTTTTTAGAACTCTTAGAGGATGAGTAAGTTTTTTGTGTTGCCATAAACATTTCTCTGTTGTCCACAAGTCCACTAAGCTACTAAACTAATAACTTCTGCAGCAACTGACTTTGCATGTGAGTAGTTCTAATAGAGTTGTATCTGATTTTATGATGGTGTATTGCCTTGGAACTCGCATGTAATGGTACGAAATTTAACTTCACAGCTAATCTAACAATTTGTCTACAATTAAGCTGGTGCTTAATGGATAGAAGTAAGTACTGCTACTAAGAAAATCTGCATATGCAAATGACTTATTCCCCATTATCTCTTGTAGGTCACAGGCAGAAATAAAGTTCACTTTCTGATATATTCATGGCTTAGAATCATCAGATAGTCTTAGAGATATTAACTTAGTGTTGTTATCTTCTACTCTCCAATTAGATATCTGTAGATTCAAAATAGCTATGTAGAAGGATATGAACAATAGCAACTATATGAGCACTCTTAACTACAGCTTTGCCACGATGTGTTGTCCCTTCTTGCATTGGCATTTTATACATGGAAAGGAGATAACATTTAAAAATTGCTATCTGCTACTAGGTTTAAATGCATCACTTTGCAAGATTGAACTGAAAAATCTGCCAATGCATTTTACAGATCAGAGAGATTTTTAGTGAAGACAAGTAAGTCTGGCTTTCTTAAGAAATCCCTTATGGTGCAAACAGATAATATGGGATCTCTCATAATGCCTTGCCTATGATTATCTTTGCTGGCGCTCGTGCAAGCAGTTCATTTTCCATACTTGTTTAGGCTAAAGCTTCCCATGGTTGGAGACTGCTGGCTATACTCAACTATAGATGGTGATTATCATGGTTATCATTCAAGAATTGTTTGTGACATACAAATTAAATAAATTGGTCTCCATAGTCCTTCAGTGTTGAACTTACTTTAGTTCATAGAATGAAAATGTAGGGTGGCTTCTTTTCTTAGAAACCACATAGGACAGATGCATTAAGTTTTCCTTTAATGTTACATCAGAACTTATTTCCCCTCCATAACTGGCTGCTTATACAGGCAGTGGATGGAAGACTTAACACAAGGCAGACAGTAATTCCATAGCTAGTCCTCAGATTCATTTCATTCAAGCTGGTTTTAAAGCACTGTGCTAGTATCTGTGCTAAGCTATCCTAATGAACCACAAATTGCCCCTCCTCCTTCCACTACAAAAATTTTACATGTTGCTCTTTTTTTTATCTTAGGGAGAAGTGAAAAGCATATTGTCAATAAAGACTAGCTAAAGTAACAAGTGGAAGGATGCACTCTCATGAATTTTAGTTTTATGAAGTTCTTCTGAACTACTCAAGCAGTACAGGTATTCACAGAAGTGCTGCGCTGCATCCTGCAACGTTGTGCTGTTATTCTACCAGTCCTGGCTCAGCTTCTTCTCCAGCTAAACAAAGCAGGATGCTGGCAGTGTTCTCAGTTTACTGATACTTCTAAACTTCTCTGAGTGACAGAAAACAGATTAAGATAAAAGGGAAAAAAAAAAAAAAGGCCCAGAATTTAAAAAGCCTTACTTGTATAACTGGAGCTGCCACTAAGTGGGCACTGTGTTCAGGTAGATCAGCTGAGCAGTCCTTGTGGTGGAAAAAAAAATGAATCTCAAGTTTTCAGTTCTTCTTACAAATACAGTATTAGGCTGCACATCCCTTCTGCTGTTATATTTGTCAGAGGGAAAAAGAAGTGCACTCCTACATAATTATTTTTGTTTTTTTTTTTTTTTTCCTTGCAGTTAAACAGCTTTATCTCACCCTTACAGGTTTTGACAAGAAGTTGGGCAGCAATTTGCTCTTTAAGCAAATTTCTTTTGTGATTATCATAAATACTGCGATACTCTACAATTATTCTTCTTATGAGGTTCATTAGTCTATTATTTCAGAGAGTAGTTTTTCTTTAAGGAAACTAATAATATCCTGAAATGCTACAGTAATGCTGAAAATGCCCATTTTCTTAGACCACAGTTTCTTGGGATGGAGATAAGCTACTCTGCATACAGAAAGGAGAAAAAGAAGATCGTGGTTGGACTCAGTGGATTGAAGGAGATGAAATGCACCTGGTAAGATCATATAATAGGCACTAAGTGCCATTCTGTTATTTAGTGAAGCGGGGAGATGTCGTGCAGAAAGCTGAGTGCTGTGTTACCTTGGCATTCTTTGACATAACTAAGTATTGGTGCTGTATTTGACTTGTTTCTAAAGTAATCATTTCATTTGGCACCATTGTTCTTTTAAGTCCCTTACGACGATTGCCTTGTTTCAAAGAAGTGCTCTTTCTAACAACTGTCTGTTCAGACACACCAGTTTGAAATGTTTACAATGAGGAAACGATTAAACAGAATGGCCTTTCTACGCCCTGTGAAATACACAGTATGGGAGCTTGTAAAATTACACATCCAACAGTAAGCTGTAAGGGGAAAGTATGCCATTGTCCTTTTAAAACAGTCACAGCCCAAACTGCATTATAGCCCAGAGAACTAAAACAGCAATTAAGCTTTTGAAATGTCATGTTCTCTCTGATCACCATTTCCATCTTTTCAAGTTAACAGAATCTGAAAGAAGATGCCTATTCTTTTTTTTCTTACGTAGCTCTTCATAGCATCCTTTTTCTCTCATCTTTTTGGATAAAATGTGCTCTTCCTGCTGAAATAATAAAATCCAACTTTAATTTAATTCCTCTGTTTATTACTTTTAGCATTCAATGCTCTAAATGAATGTTCTCTAAATATTCAAAACAGAAACTGTTAGAAATGAAATCTTAGCCAAAGTATCCTAAGCTTCTTATTACTAAATAAGAAATACTGGGATTCCCAGAAACCAGTTTGGAGAAGGAATGTATGTGACAGGCCTTGCCATCTGGATGACGCACTTGATTTAATGCAGGTAGGGAGGGAAGGAAATTTACAGTTGCAGTCATGGCCTCAAAAATAGTAGAGGTGAAGCAATGAAAGCGAGATTGCGGAATTTTCTATGTATATGCATGTTATGGTTTCAAGTGTGATGGGAAGGGAGAAGGAAATAAAAATAATCCAACTAAGATGATAAGAAGAGAGGAAAAAAAATACTACAAATGGTAAAAGAATGTGAGATAATAATAAAAAAGAGAGTTACAATTACTAACTCAAATGGGAGAGAGCAGAAGGCTCCCACCAGTGCCAGAACCCCTGTCACCTGGAATTGGAGATCACGTAGGGAACTGTGGAGATTCTTGGGAATAATAATTTTGTTGGAGAGTGGGAACTTGTGGAAACTGCTAAAGAATACAGGATCAGAAAGCACCCAATGGCCTGCCACGTGATGTCATGATACAGAGCACTGATATAACCAGGACAAAACATTCCCACTGCCTGCACTACACTGCTACACTACAGCAGTTCCATGCTACCTCGCACATTCACGGCACTGGGTGCTATGACCCCAAGCAGTGGCCTTTTCAAAATCTCTGCTAGCAGACAGGTTGCAATTGGCCACACTGTGGCCTTGAAACTCAACTTATTCCTTGTTGCACTTAACCACTGAAGCAACAGCACTAGTTGCTCTCAGATTTCTTTGGCATCCATGTTGGCAAGTCCAGGTTCTTGTAGCTCTGCGATTGTTCTCTTTTCCCATTTAATGCTTTCAACTTTTTTTTTTTTTTTTTTAGTCTAGATTTCTGCTGTTTTTACTCTGACTCATGCACTAGCCATATAACCTGGCCATGGACTTCCAGGCCAGACCATTTTCTATGCTTAAAAATGTCAAAAGTCCTATCTGAGAAGTCATAAATTCACATTCTGGTGCTAGTGCCACTGTTGTCTAGTGTCACTTCAGGTACCTTAACATAACCTGACTGATCTGATGCTTTTGTCTTGAAAAGCTGTGAAGAGAACTTTGCCATACCTGCCAGCATATATGGGTATCCATGCACTAATTGACACTTGTACAATTTACTGTGATCTGTTCATCATGAGCCCAGAAGTCACTACAAAGTTACTTCATGCAAAAGAAGTACCCAATTATTTGAGAAGCCAGACCCCAGTATTTTATCACATTTTATATTTCATGAACTTCAAATGATGTCCTCTTTATTTCTCTGAATCCTCATTAATATGTCTCTCCATTACCTGTGCAGTGAAATAGTTCCATTCAGTATCACTTTTTTGATCAGCCAAGATTACTAGGCCCTGTACTCCTGAGAGTACTTTGATACAATGGGCAGTTACCTCTAAAAAAATGATACTTCGATAGTTTTATGATCCTATTGAACTTTACAAAATGAGCCAAGTGTTAATTTAATTCCTTCCATGGTTCTGTAGAAAGTAGTACTGCATCCTTTAGTAGTTTATCACCTCCTATTTTTACCATTTCATTCTGTGGTCTGTACTTTGTAGCTCTTTTTCCTCCTTGGATTCTGTTTTATGTGAGTGACTTATTTGACCATTCTCCATTTCCTTTTGAGTTTTATTGCCATTTTCTATTGTATTGATTGCTTCTGCTCTGCAGGTTTTTATCTCTGTCAGCAGATCTCTTTGCACTTACTGCACACTCTTTCTTTTGGGTTCCCTATATACGTAGTGAATAAAACAAGTCCCAACTAAAACTGTGGTATTGGACTGCTTGTTTCATCAATTCATCATGAAGCACCTTCTCTTACAACTGACAGGGATCACATGCCAATAAGGTTATTAACCCAGTGTAAGTTCTTCTTAATAAGTCATTTTAACACTTATAAAGAAATACAAGGAAATGCGTGTAACTTCCCAGTTAAATATATCTCCCGTTCCCTCAGAATATTCTGACAACTTATATTTAAGTCTTATCTTGAAATAGAAAGTACAGTCTTTCTGCTATGCCATACACAACCTTTGTCTTCATGTGCCTTAAGAGGTTCTACCAATTTTCTTCTTTCAGGAAAACCAGTCAACAACTCCCCAAATTCCCACAAAGTCTGCGTAATTTTCAGGTATCACCTCAACAGTTTCAGCAATAGAGAAGATTAAACTGCATCTTCAGCGATGTTAGGCAAACAGTAGGTCTCATAAGTCAATGTCCCTTCTTACGAGCAGTCAAATATGACCCAATTGTTAGCAGAGATTTTTTTAAAACCTATTATGGAACACAGAAGACCAGTGGAGTGGACAGCATTAGGCATATAGTAAGGTCAAGATCGGTCAAAACTCACTGCTGTGCTGTGCTCTATAGACTTAGCTCAGCTCTTCTGTAAGCAATAACCTGTCCCATTCTATCCATGACCACTGTGTTGCTAGAATGGGCTGTTGGCTTATTCCAGGGTTTGTTAAGTGTGAACTACTGATCATAAATATACAGATTCAAAATTTTTTATTTAAATCCATCCCAAATAACTTGTTTATATGTCCAAAATATAGAATGCTCATTTCAGAGACCTAAGCAGTTGCACACGCAAATAAACAATAACATACCAGGAACACATTTGGTCTGCCAAAATAACTTCTCTTACTCCACCTTTCTTTAGAATATAAGCCCAAACCAAGTGGTGCCATTAGGAGTAAAAATAGGCTAAAATATATACAAGTGGAATTATTTAATTTGGTAAGAAATTCCATATTGAAATCAAGCTGAACATACCCACGAATATATAATGCACATATCTTATGTAAAAGATGTAATTTTAAAATTATTTTCTCTTCCTAGGAAATAAGAGTGTGTGGAGTCAAGTGTAAGCAGGTCTTCAAGAAGGTACAGTGAGCCTACTGATGATACAGAAGTGAAGAACAGTAGAAGTTACAGACTTGCCAACAAATCTCTAAGCACTAGTAAGGAACATCATCAAGTGATGAGAGTAGTCACTGAGATGAAGATTACATTAGAACTGTATAGACAAAATATTTTTAACAAATTATTTTAAAGAAATAATTGCAAATAAAACCCCATTAAATTACTAAACACTATAAATGAGTGTGTACCATAATTCTTGACTACATCAAAATTAAGACTATTTGGTAAAAACCAAGATACTGGAGTTAAAGGCCTTGTGAGCACATAATTTACTTGCAATGAAAATTGCCTTTCTGTAGCCTTAACAAGGGGCCTTAAAGTAATCATGTTTTCAGGCAATGAATTGTCACAGGGAAGAGCTGTAGTATGTGGCTGATGGGAAATCCTCATCTCACTGAAGCCAGTGAGAATTTTACTATCAGCTCCAATGGAGCAGTACTTCACTGAAAGTACTCCACCGAAATTGAAGATTTGATTTCTTAAATTAAGTGAAGTTATGGATCAATAATCTGGAAAAATAGCACTTACAGAATCATGGCGAAGAGGCAGTTCCTTTTTAAATGCTTTAGCCAATGACTATGTTTTCTTCCTTATTCTGATGAATCTAACAGGAAGGTTGTTGCTAGTACTCAAAGAATATTTCCAAAACTACTTAGCATCCAGGACTTCCACAATGAATTCATATCCAGACTTACTACTCAGGAATCATTCATTTTCTTCCAAAGAATTTCAGCTGTGATTTTATTTTAATATTCATTGTGCTAATCCAAGGTTGTGATTTCTTAGCAAGTTTTAAACATGCTTTATACTAAACATTCTTACACATTTAAGAAGATGTTCACTAATCTCACAGCAGGTCAGGCAGATGGATAAAAATTTAGGAGGCTTCTGAGTCTTATACTTTTTCTTCTCTTCACCTGGTTTTCAAATTAATTTAGCGAAAATCATTCAGTGTGATCTTCATGATTTGTGTGATTATTCACCATCTGATCTACCCTTGCCAATACAGAAGAAAAACAGGAAAAACACTAAGTTGGGTTGTAAGCTCAGAGCATCAAATGATTAAAGAGCAAGACTTGCAAGAGACCAAAGTTTCAGAAGGATTCTAAAAGCATAAAGCAAACGCAGATGCTCAGATAGAGAACTGAAACCCTTCACAGTAACGTGATCAATAGAGAAAATAGGATGCACTCTTAACAGTAGGAGAATATTTTTAAACAAGTTTATTATGTATTATCTAATGGTGTAACCTGTATAGATGAGATTTTCGCTTGGAAATTGCTGGCGGTTTTTTCTGTTTGATATGAACATGTATATATATATTAATTTTAGTGGGTGCAAATATGAGCATACAATAATTATCTCAGTATTTGAAGATTAAATAATTGATGTGAGAAAAAATCTAATCAGACTTATACAAAATACATGTAAGCCTAAGAACAAGCTGTTAATTTTTTGTTTCTTGAATCTAGAAATCAAGGACTTGTTAATAGATAGCAAAATGTTTTACATAATTTACATAAAGACAAATCAAACTGCATTATGTGAAGAGGTAGTGTTAATATTAAATAATAATATGAAATGTATGGTATTAATTGTAAAATGCCTTTTCTTTCTTGCCTGTTTCTGCCATGACACTCAGATTTCTGTATCCCTATCATGGTGAGATAATCACTCAAAAAGAACCAGAGTCACTAGGTTGATTCCAGAGTATAAATGTGAATGTTTTTCTTCCTAGAAGGTGTTTTTTTTAAGCACCAGAAGACTACAGTGCTCCCATTTCAATCCAAACCACTCAAAAACACTCAACTGAAATGCATAGACTAAGAGCATCCCTTCCAATCTAATCCATCCATAGAAACCATAACAGAAATAAGAGCTAAGATTGCAGTCTACATTTATACAACCGTGAAAGATGGGAAATAATTGCTCAGAGTGATCTGTGTAACATTTTTATTTTAAAAGGAGCTGGCTGAATGGCAAATGGCAAATAGCAAATACCATATAACAAGAAGGAGCCTTAGATTTCTAAAGAGTCTCTTATATGAGACAGAGCAGTAGAGAATAACAAACCACTAGCATGGCATGAAAGGTGCATTTCAGTAGATACATCCACTGTCATCAATGCCTATCATTTGATTGACTCCACTATATTAAATTTTCTAAGTGTACAGTAAATCAAAAAAGTTCTCCAGCACAACATTGATAAAACTTTCCTAGCACATATCATATTGTGTTGTTTCTTGGACAGTATCATCTGTAATCATGTAAAAGATTTATGGCCATTCATCTTCCATTAGTAAAACATTTCCTCTTAGAGCAGTACCTATGTGCTACTGCTATTTTTACTAAAATTTTCAACCTCAAAGCAAATGCCTATTTAAGTAATTGACAAAAATGCACAAAACAGTGGAATTCCTTCAGTATCCTGAAGAGATTTATCAACAAAGCACACACTCTTCTCCGTATTAGCAGCCAATACTAAGTATCTGCACTGAACACTTGAGCAGCATAGCTTTTTAATTCCTCCATCCAGTCTGTCTAAAGATTAAGTTTCTACTCCAAAGAAGAAGAATGAAATTCTCTCTTTCAAGAGAATTATTAAAGTAGGTAAAGAAAGAAGAAAGAAAAAAGTCTGTGGTTATTGACTCAACAGTAATTTACATAACAAGAGACCACTTATCTAATTATGCCGATTGGTACAACACTGCTCTAATGCTGAGCCAATTAAAAGGTCAATACTGTGATAAGAACGTTTCAAATTTAAAATACTTTATTTAAATGTTCATTTAATTGACAGTTCAAGATTGTGGCAGGAGCATGAGCTCATTGGAGTAGGTAACATTTAGAACTTGTTCATGCTTCTGCAGAAATAAGTATATCATGATATCAGCAGTAATCTGCAAAGATCTGCTCTTATTAGAAATGTTTTTATCAACATTGTGGGATCATAATAACAGCTTTTATGCAACAGTTTCACTTTGTTTCTTTCCCCTCCCATTCAGGCTGCACAAACCAACATTACAGAAGTGCAGAGACAAAATATAAGAAAAGCAGAGGAGGTAATGCAAAATTGTACTGGATTATAAAATGAAAGGTCCCTCTCTCTCCTGATGTTTCCAGCCATTTTTTCTCAATTGCTGGTCAGTGTCCATGCTACATGAGAAGAGATACTTACAGTGCCATGGAGTCACCATTTTCGATTTTTTTAGGGTTTAGAAGCATTGCATATGGGATGAGCTGAAATTTCACATTCAATCAAGTGCAACAAGACTCACAGCAGTTCATCACTTCCCTTCTCTAATTCTAAATCAGCATGATTCAATTTATCTTTTCTTACCAAGACACTGATGCTTACTATCCATAACCATTACAGCTTTTAACACTTCTCTCCAGCTGGGCATGTTAAAGAAGTTAACACATTTCAGTAGTACTTCTGTGAAATAACTGTGGTCTTTCACTCATCCTGTCAAGAAATATGCTGCCATTCTTGAAGCTGACATTTCCAAGTTTATTTTTGGAGAGGAGAGAGGGAGAACAGCACCTTTTATATATTTTTCAGTAACATACCAAAGCACTTATTCAAACACAGCAGCTCCTCCAGGCACCCATTTTCAGGTACAACAATGTAGCTCACTGTAATGCTGTTAGTCCTCTCCATTGCATCACTGTTACCAGTGTTCATTAGGAAGAGCTAATTACTCAGGACAATCCTTAAAGGCCAGTGTGGTGTTAAAATCCCACTGACTAGAAGGCTAGTCATCACTAGTCCTCTTTTCCAACATGAAAGTTCAGGTAGTTCAGGCATACACACAGAGACATCCTCATTTTCCAAGGTCTGCTCATAGATTACTCTCTGAAAGAATTCAGAAAGATTTACTCATGAGTTTTATACTTTTTATACCTAAGGAAAGCACAAAACACATAACAGATTTTCACAACGTCTCAGCAGTGACACATCATGCTAATTTTGTTTGGTTCATTGAAACCAGTCTCAGACATGGGGGCTGACTTAGGAGCTAGACAAATAAGATCTGCAAGCTAGATTTCACACTACCCTAAATGATGCAGAAATGGATGACTCATTCCCTAATGAGCAAAACAGAAAATAAGTAGAACATCAGAGTTCTTCGGCAAGAAAATCTCCAAGCAGTATGGCTCCAGATCTTTCATCATCATCACACCAAACAAAAATCTTTACCGTTTTTTGGGCAATGAAAAGCAAGGTGTCTCCCCCCCAGAAACCTACAAGCAGCATTATTTCACAGAATGCTTTTCTGTAACATATGTACAATCCTTTATAACATACTTTTCTCATACAACAAAGTCTGTTTTATAAGCATTTGAAGCATCACATGACACAAAGTTCCACTTCTGTTTCCAGTTCCCAACATGATGGTCGGTATTTTTGGCAGTGTTTCCAAAAGTATCTTTGGTGACTAAAGAGACAGGTAGGCATTTAATCTGCTAAATGTTGCTCAAAAGCCCTGCCAGGTGCTTAATGGGTAGCAAGTACCTGATTTGTTTGAACATCAGGTGGATGTTTTAGGGCAGTATTCTTCACTCTTCAGCCACACTAATGCTTTGAAAATGCTTTCCCTCTTTAGGCTGCTGCCATGCACCACCTCCCACTTCAGCTTGTCATTTCAGGAACATGCCTTCTCAGTTATATATTCCCTCCATGTAAGTTAATGTGACATTGCACAAAAACAAACAGTTCAGTTGGGGTTAATCACATTCTCTCATCAGCCATTAAAGACATGAAAGACTGACCAAAATGGAAGCAATTGAAAAGTACGTCCTCAATTAAAACAAATAACATTGTCCTTAAGGCCCCACCTTCAAGATGAACATTTACAAAATCCTCACCACAACAAAATAATCATCTACATTTTACTGTGCTTTAGAAGTGTAACAGAGTAACAGAGCTGACCAAAGGTTCTCTAGAGTTCTCCTCAGGGGAGCAGAAAGGCTGAAGACACTGGGCTACGTGTATGACAAGGAGAGACTACAGCTAAAAAAGGCTGCTATTAACAAGTGGCCTTTAGCAAGATTCTTCACACAGGCTGTCTTATAAGATGTTGCTCCTTGCCTGCTGCACAGAAACCCTCAGCCTTTTCCCTGCGCTGGGGAAGATACATGTAAGGCAATTAATGGCCCACAGATGGAGCACATCCACTGCATTGGAAGACTAACAGGCAAGAGGTTTTGCAGAAGTATAATTTGGGATTATTGCTGCAGTTAGTGGGAGGGCTGAAGAAATCACTAGTGTGATGCTGAGACTAGGCAATTCAGAATCAAGTAAAATGCTTTAAATTGATTTTTTTTTCTCCCGAGAAATCCCAAGAATTCCTGGACAAGACTGCTTGATGTATGTATGTATGTAGATGTACGTATTCCATTAACATGAAAGGCTTATTTACTTTGACCAGTACTGAGAGGAATGGCAAGGACCATGTTGTCTTGAGATCCCAGGAAAACACCAGAATGTTGTTTGTAATGGACAAAAGGATGAAGGTCAAAGCTTCAGTCTGAAGATCACTGCCTGCTGCAGAGTTCCTTGTCGAATACGGGATGGCAGACTTCTTACCTTACCTGACTATTCTTCCTTTTAAAAATATCAGTATAATTCAATATTAAAAATAAAGTTAATAGATATCCAGAGAGAAGGGCTCTTACTGTAGGAGGTGTTTCCCTGTGTTGTAAAGCTCTTCCTGGACTCCGATATTTTGGGGTCTATTATGAGTTGTTGTGCAACATCTATATTACACAGCACATCAGACAACAACCATTTCTGAAACAGCCTGGGCAAAGCAAAAAGATGTCTTCTTCATGTTCTTTTCCTTTCTCATTCAAGTGTTGCCTTTTTTCAGAAAGCTCATCCATGCAATGCTGTAGCCATGGGCCAGTTCAGGGCTTATCTGCTAATAATCTTATCTCTTTGCAAAGAAAGTACTTCCTGAAATAACATTTCTTTCCATTATTTTTTTTTTCCTTGAAAAGACAGCAAAACCGCCTCAAATTGCACTAAGAATTTTAATAGTAGGTATTTGCATGCTCAGTTTAATGCAAATATTTTTACTTACTCAAACTAGATACCTAAGTTCATTGTACTGTCTACCATCACAAATGTGCCTGAATGGAGTTCTGCAAGGTACTGAGCTTTCTACTTTGGTATAAAACACAATGCTACCCACGGACAAAAAGGAGAAGAAGTTACACAGACAGTTACTGCTGTCTAGACAAAAGACAGATTGCTCAGCAGCCTTCTGGTCAGACTAATGAAACGCATCAATGTGGGGAAGAGGAATGATTTGGGGCTGTTTCCATTAAATCTGAACTTTCAATGCATCCCATTACAGACTCAGTCTAACGAGTATTTGTTTAACAAGCTCTATATAAAAGGCTGTTACAATGGTATGGTGTTTCCTTTGAAACTGCAGATCTATCTGACTGCCACGCAGTAATGTAACCTTTACTCACATGATTGAAGGATATGTTGTCGAACAGAGATAGCAAATCAGCCTTCAAAGGCAATGAGTGTATTCCAGTAGAATAGATAGGCATAAAGCAATTTACAGTTGCCCATTAGCAGGCCTCTGCTGCCTTCCAGTCAACTTGTACTTTGCCACTCTCTGCGTTACATCACAGCCCTATTTGAATCTTTAGCATTGCTTGCTGTAGTTGTATAATTAGTAACAAGTAGGAAAAGAGATTTTTATTCCCCTTTCAAACTGAATTTTGCTATAAAAGGCAATACTGGTTTGCTCTTCTACCTTTAAGTGCCTCCCTAGGTTATCAGCAGTCTCTCAATAGCAGAGTTAATTCAGGCAGCACTCTCCAAAATGTTCATCCTTCAGCTGAGAACCGACAGAGTGCAGTACTCTGACAATCAGCACAGCCTTACCCCGATGCAGCTGTCTTCTACTAAAGATAAAATGGTGATCAACATCATTCTAATAGACAAACAATAAAATCTTTTATTTATGCTTTGTAATTTAAAAAACGCTACTCTGATGTACATGTTTAGAAGAAACGCATCAAATTTTAACAAAGGGATCTGTTTATTCATGGTTGTAAGTCCCAGAGACATGGGGACATTTAGTTTGGAAAGACTCTCAAGATCAGTAAGTCCAGACCTAGCAGTGTGGGACACTGATCCCAGTTTGGTGGTAGGACCTAGAAATTCCATGCATTCAGACTTCACATCCTTTCAGTGACCTCCAGCTATGTTTTTTTTAACCAAGTTCAGGTTGCTTGGGAGTTTTTATGGTCTTATCTTTGGCATAGCTCAGGAAACTACAAAAAATATCAGAAAAAATATATTTGCAGCTAACGCATATATAATATGTAGATGCATTGGACACATATATAATAAGTAGATGCACTGATTCATACTTGACACCAGCTTACATACACCACAGCTGTATTAACACTGATTCCTGAGGGACTTCAGAGTGGAAGGGTCTTGTGGGAATATTTCCCATTTCAAGCTCTTTTTTACAGTGTTGTCACCATGGAGGACAAAACTGGCACTGTGCTTCCAGAACTACTTTCATCAATGTTCATGAAAAAAACATACTCATTTCCATAGTGTCATTTCTCTGCCACGATCTCAGATCATCTGGAAATTCCCATAAGGTATACGTTCAGAGTGAAGCTGAACAACTAATAATGAAAACTTCAAATGGGGTCCAAAAGGGTCAAGTGGGTAAAATCTTTGAAAACCAGCATGTATACCTTCATTTTGCTGTTACTCACAAAGTTCTGAGCAGTATCAGGAAGACATGGTTATTCTGCCTTTTTCATTCAGCTTCCTTAAGCTATCTTTCTGGCAGCATTCTAGGTAAGCTGCTATAGCAATTATATAATGGATGACAGATAAAAATAAATTGTTACGTCCATCAGTAAGGATTCTTTCTTCTTTCTTTCTTCCCTTTCCAGGTTAAACTCAGTTAGTATATTAAAAACCTCACTGGTACATTTCTTTCCATTACTAAGAAGCTTTTATAAAGGAAATTTAAAAAAACAACTTTCAAATACTCTCTAAAAATAACTTTCCTAATCAATTTATTAACTTGCTGTTCACATGTAAAATAGAGAAGTATTATCGTTGTGATTGTGACTTCCTGAAGGATCCATTCCTCATTTGTGATAATACTCAGATTTCAATTTTACATTTAATATCACCTAGTTCAATTCCTACCCCCTTTTCCAGTGAAAGACCGGGTCCCATTCAGTAATATAGTTATATGTACATACATATAAATTTCAATATCTCTAATTTTATCTATAGATTTTCTTCTCAAACACATTTTAAGAGATCTTTTCATTTGTACCATCTTCAACATTGGACTTAGTTGGTACGTTTTGCTGAAAATACAAAAATTCCTTATTTACCAATTCCCTGTCTCAGTGCAGACAAATGGCAATGTAACTGAGCTACCTAGACATAAATGAACCCTCCCCCTGCTTCACATGCATATGTATGCATATGCATCCAGTTCCCGGAACCAAGTGGCATCTCTACTATCAAAGCCCTGTCAAATCTCAGCAATGTATCCCGAGGTATATTCTGTGTCATGTCATCAATGCTCTTGAGTTGACTGTATACATGCTTAGAGATCCGTCTTGCAGTTTAAAGTATGTTGCACTTATATCTTATTAGCACAGAGTATACCGACTCAATCTCATAAGACTTTGATTCTGTAAATTACAGCGATTTTTCTTTTTTTTACAACTATAAATTCCTATCTTAAAATCAATTTCTGTCAAATATCTACAACTGAAAGCCAGAAAATCATCACAAGTACAGACATACATGTAAACACCTCTATTGCTAAACTGGATTATTTTAAAATTAATTCCAGAACTCATCGGGGAATTCATTCATCAGGCAATTAAACACTGGCATCATTTCTCAAGCAGGATGTGTTAGAACGAAGCCGGAGTCTTTGCCACAGCAGGAGTGCTGTTGTGGAGCCAGAGACGCACACAGAAAAGAGTGACCATACAGCACTCTGAAAGAAACGTATGAGATTTACAACTCAGAAAATCCCTTAACCAACAGGAAATAAAGACTTACGCCAAAATTCTAAGAGATATGTGACAACACAGGGTAATAACGTTCAGTTCCCTGGAAGAAAGTTTTCCTTCTGGGTTACTGGCACAGATAGATTTTTTTTTTTTCACTAAAGCCTTAAAACTGATTTATGACAAGGATCTTTCAGAAAGCATTCAGGAAGCAGGTACATTCAGCTTTCTAGTAATTTTTTTAGGACTAGGATAAAGGTTCTGTAAATACTATGTGCTGGTAGCAAAAAAAAAAAAAAAAGTAAAAAAAAGCAAACTGGCAGAATGTTATTATGTATTTTTATCCATATATCCTGGCCTAGTTTATCTTTAGTGTCATTATATCCTGATGATTAAGAATGGTTTTAATCTTTTCTTTTCAATGACTAATGTGGATTCAATATTTTGTACTAATTGCAACATCTGACATGGCTTTATCTGTTCATCTGGATTGTAGAACTTTAAGCAAAATGGGATTATATACCACAAATCTTTTCAGCGTGAGATTGCACCGGTTATGAGGTATGTGAAAAGTTGACATTTAAGGTATTTGAAAGTACCTCTGTCAAGCGTTCTCCAGAAGAGGTAACAGAAATATGTCTGTTTCTCAAAATCTATTCTTTAAAATGTTATGCTAATGGTTGAGACCCTGCATTAAAACGAACAAGCTAAAGAAGACATATGTTTTCTCAGCTAAATTATGCTTGTCATAAAAGCATCAAAGAAAAACAAAGCACACTGCTGTCTATAGATTCCTTTAATTCAAAAGCCATCAATCGGTATTCCAGATCAATGTCTGAGCAATGACCTTTGTCTGATGAAGATAAAAAGTGGCAGTTGCAACTACAAAACCTTGCTATAGAATAAATACAATTAAGTAATAGATTCCAGTTAGAGATATTAATGCATGGCTCATGCAAGGAATTCAGATCTTGAAAAACTCTTTCAAGGGAAGATTTAGGCAGCCTTAATGTCAGTGACAAAGCACTTAAACTGGGTGCAGGCTCTCAATCTACATTAAACTTAGGAAGATGCAGGCTTTAATGGATAAAACAAAAGTCTGTGCTCTATAACTTGCTCTACTAGAGGCTTATTTCATGACCTTGATCAAACCACACTGCTCCTCAAGTTTCTCTGATTTTATAACAGCTAATGATTATTACCTGCTTCCTTGAGACCTAACTGCTAAGTAGAATTAAGCAGAAAATAAATTCAGTATTTATCATTTATTTTGAAATCAAGTGAAGCTTTATAGTTGGCTATTTTTCCTCTGTGGCATTCTTTTTTACAATGCATACCATTTTTTTATTGAGCAGGCACCATTCACTGGATGATTTCTTCTTACTATCAAACTGAGTGTCATCACTAGTGACATAATGAAGTCTCTGTGATCAAGATGAAGTCCACAGGAAGAGAGGATGAAGGCATCTAATTAATAAGGAGCAAAACACCCATATTTTAAATTATGGAGCAGAAGGAGTAAGAGACATGAGACTGACTGAAGACACACAGAAGGCAGGCAGTCATGGATCAGAAAAGAAAAACTATCCAAGGGCCTATTATTCTATTTCTAGAAGATTGATTAGAAATGGATTTTTGTACTTCTTTGTTTAAATTTCAGTTTAGGTTGATGCTGACAAGAAGTGCCAAGCTGGCAATACTGAAAGCTGTGTGTATGTCCCCACCCTACCGCAGCATTTGTGTTTGTTCCTCATTGCGTCTTATTTCTCTGCCAAATAGATGTCAGATGTGAATGGTGCTCCTTCTCCCCTCTCTTTGGTGCCAACAATTTTTTTTTTTTACTGCAGATTTCCATTTTGTATTATCTGCTAATAACTGACATTAAATAATTAATAATAATTAGACAACAACCATATCTGCAACTACACAAACTTGCTTTACATCTCTTCAGGATCCAGACCTGAATCAGACAAGAAAACTTGAAAGACAGGAGCCAAGACTCTAACTAACCCAAAGAAGCAGAGGAAGGTTTGGTTACAGTTGGTTGCATTGAACTTGGCAAGAAACCTTTCGAGCTGGTATCATCCAAGGATGTCCAATGCCATCTGATATTGGGTGGCAGTAACCATTAAAATTTAGCCAATCAAATCTGTTCTGCTGAGCCCACTTTGCAGATACTCTTTGATTTGGTCCTCTTCTGCTGTACTTAGCTGTCCTACTGCTTCTGCCTTTTCTTAGGAAATTTTCAGCCCACAGATGATGAGTGTCTTTACCCAGATACATTCTCAGGACCCTCAAGCCATTTTGCATGTTGATAAGAAGGAGATTGCCTCCCTCCAACTTCTTTTAGTTGTCATAATGTGACTGCTCCTGACTGTTCTAAACAGAGCCCCAGGCCCAGTGAGATCGTTTTTGCAGAAGCAGCCATCGCTGAATATATTTCAAGTAATTAATTTTGATAAAAATGAAAATAAACATCATGATTGCAAAAGTGCAAACAAGTTAAAAAGTAATAACAGGTGTCTGTGATGCTGCTTCCTTCAGGGAAATTCAGTTGCTGAGAACAAGCTAAGCAGCTTGCTGTATCCTAATGTGCTGAACAGCAAGCAAATAACTACTGTCAAAAGCCCCAACTGTCAAACATAAGGAGCACAGGGGTGGATCAGCAGAGTACAAGGAGGCATTATTTCTCAGCAATACATATACTTATTAAATAATTAAAAGACAGAGTGGGAAGCATGCTACTATCTCTTCAAAATGCCATGCCCAGAAGAAGTTCAAAGAAAAAAATCTTTTGACTAGTAGCCTCTGTTCCTTATGTAGTTCTCCTAATAGGGCTTTACCACACAAGATTTCCCAAGGACAGAGCACCATAAGCGTTTTCAGATAACAAGGCTGAACTTTGTTCTGACACACATAAGATTTCTCTTCCAGGCAGGCCTCGAGTATCAGGATAGGAACCCAGAGGCCAGTGTTAGCCAATGCTTTCATGACTGCTCACTCATGCCACAGAAACAGGATTTAGGCCTCACGTTTCAATCTTGTCAGCTTAGGCTCTTTTTACAAGAAGTTTTGTTTCAAACTGTCACTTATCAATATAAAGTTGTAGGACAGAGGCAAGAAAAGCCATCTTCATTTCTTCATATTGGGAAAGTTACTCAAGCTTTAACAATGTACAGCCTTTTGTCTTTTCTTGACATTACTTTATTTCTGAGGTCTTACTACTTGGCTCTAAGACTTATCCCTGGGTTGAAAACTGACACAAGCTATGAGCGCAGAGCTTTTGCTTTTAACAGAGATATTGGAAAACCTGCAAAAGGACACTTAATTCCGCCCATTCTCAAGTTTCATTACATGCAGTACACGGTGTGCCAATAGATGTTACTCTTGATTTTGCAAGGAAGAGCTGTGAGAACATGATTATCATGAAGATTAGGAGAAGGTACTTTTTCTTCACTTCCCCAAGCATATAGGCACAGCATGGGAATGGAATGTTCTTTTGCCATTTTGTGAGTTTTTCTCTATGTATATTTTTTCTCTATGTATGTAGATTTTTTCTCTGTGTTAAACAAGAAACAGGAAAAAGAATTGTTTCTAATTTTCTGTGAATAGTAAGTCAAAATTTTACAGCAAATATGTGATAAGAGGTAGGTCAGTGTAACTAGCAAGGCACAATCCCAAAAGAACACTATGGATACAGTGGATGAGTGATCTCCAGGCTTAAAATTATCCACTCTGGGGTTAAAAAAAATCCTTATTAGCCCCATATGATTTTAGCACTCATTTAAATGTAGTAAGGATTTTACAGCCTATCAAGATATTGATTTCTAGACTAGAAGCTATCTTTGTGGATCTTATCACAATGCTCACGAAGCATCTCAGAGCTGTCAATTAAAATACTTTGAGTTCTATTAATTTCCTACTAAGATATTTCCTTGACTGGTTAAATTTGCTGTCTATAAGCTGGTCGCTTCTTTGAAAAGGCTCAAAAGAGCGATTTCAAGGCTGTCAAATTAGCATGTGCTTGAAGAGGTCCTCACAGAGTTTACAAAATACATGCACACACAAAAAAACGACATATATTTGAATAAATAATAAGAGAGGCACATAAACAAAGCACCACTGTGAAAACCTGCACAATTATGCACTTATGCTATTAATTAATTAGGACTTATATGTACAGGATGTTCTCATCTCATGATTTATTCTCTTTTCTCCAAATGTGCCTAGCTTTGCACATCTCCAGCACTAGAACTATTTCTTTCTTTAGTAGCTCATAATAGATGGTAATAGATGGTCATCACATGACACAGTTTCAGTCACTTCTGTGCCTCAACAAAATGACTTGAGGAAGCAAACTAAATCAATATAAAATCTATCACTTTGAGTTTTGGCATATACTTTGATTTTAAAAGGCAAATTAATTCCTTATACATCCACCACTGGGCAACTGGCAACAAAAGGTAAAACACAGAGTGTCTTCTTATAAATTGAACATTATCCCTTTAGTATATTGAAGGAGGGAATAACTTCCAGTTGGGAAAACAGTGTGGTAATGCACTTAAAGATTACCATGCATGTGCACAAGGCAACTGATGTTGCTTACACAGCTGGTTTTGAGTATTTGTGAGTGATTCAGTTGGGAGCAATAACCTTCTCCAGTCCTTGTTTTTAAAATATTTTTTATCATAAACGTAAAATGCATAAATAATGAGAATGCATTTAAATGCACTGATGCAATGTGTGGACTAAGAAAGAAAGTACACAAAGATAGGTAAAGAAAAGCCTGTTACATAGATATGATGTAATGTCCTGGTGGAAGAATGTTTTAAGAACTCAGAATTTCACATGTGACTTTCTGTATAATATAATACATAGTGTATCATTCACACTGGCATTAGGCACTGGAATAGGCTGCCCAGGGAAGCGGTGGAATCACTGTCCCTGAAGGTGTGTAAGGAAAGCACAGATGTAGTACTTAGGAATGTGGTTTAGTGGGCAGTATTTGTTGGTGGATTGCTGGACTAGAGGATCTTAGAGGTCTTTTCCAACCTTAATGATCGCATGACTATGATAAAGTTCTACTGCACATTCAAATTCTCTAAGCAGATACGTTGTGCATATTTGCACAACTTTCATCTCTACTTTTCCCCACGATAATGTAGGTCTGCTGCTGGATGAAAAATACCTTCCTAACACAAACTGCTATGTTTCAAAGTGAATAAAGAAAATTTTTAATAGATGACTGGCACTAATTATGATTTACTTGGATTTATTTTACATTTGCTAAACTTGATGCAGAGTTCCTCATGAATTTTGCTAAACTGAAGTTGGTGTAAGTGCAGCTCCTCTTATAAAAATATTTTCAAAATCGAAGGAAAGCAAGTATATTTTCAACAGAACTGTCCCCTTTTATCTTCTTTCTTGCATTTGTTACCTATTCAAGACTTCCATCAATATAAATGGCAGTTCTGGGTCTGTCAGATCTGTAAGGGTTACGCTTCACATGGAAATATGACACCTAGAAAGGAACTGAAAAGCACAACTCACCTTTGGAAACTTTAGCTGTGTTGTACAAATTGTGACTGTGTTCAATATATTTCAAAGGTACCCCATAATAGCTAGTAGTCCTTTACAAAGGTCACTGTAAAATTGTATCCTGTATTACTATGTATTTCAGAAAGTGATCCTTGTCTGCCAGCAAGGCAGACAAACTGAACTTTGTTAATAAAAGCAAAGTTTTCTAGGGTTATCACTCTGACCCTTAAACTGTATTATCTAAAAAACCATAAGCCTTAAAAAAAATAAGATATGAAAAGGTTTATAAAACATTCTCCTAGCAGGTTCTGTTTCCAGCCTCACTTTTCAACCTTAATTTGGTTTTAAGCTCTCGCCACCATGCCTGCTGATTACAATGGGACGTGGGAAATGGAATCCAATGAGAACTTTGAAGGCTACATGGTTGCATTAGGTAAAGTGAAAAATATTAACTACATTTTCATTATAAGTAAAATCTTTCTAAAAATTTAATAAGACAAATTTTATTTCTGTATTGTGCCTTCTGACCTAAGGGTTTACGTTAATGACGTTAGAAATCAAGTAATTGTAGTGTACTTGCAATTACAATAATTTTAGTGTGTAAGAAAGAGAATATTGTAGCCAAACATACTGCTCTGTGTTTAGATTAAAAAGAAACAAACAGATGCATACAGGAAAGAAATGGCTTTCAGACACAGAATCTTTCTTTTATTCCTTGCATACACTCATTGTAACAGTCATCTACAACCTGGCTTGCTCTGTTAAAGTGAAGCGGGTTATATTCCACATAATTAAAGCAGCAGTTGTGTTTGGTATTTAATTAGTACTTTGAACTAGTGAAAATTGTATGTAGCAGTTGTATGGTAAAAGCTGTAAGGGCTGAAATAGGCAGATACTTTTGGAAGTTTTTATGGGAGTCATGTTTACACAGCAAGGAGACTTATTTCACAGGATCAGTTAAGTGTGATAACAAAACTTAATTCCACTTGGCCACTACCACTGATGGCAACAATTCACTGTACGTGTGTGAAGAACTGTCCTGCTCTTTATTCTACTTTCAATTATTACTTTTTAGCTTCTTTATCATTAGAAATCTGATAGCTACAGTTTGTGTACCCATTGTAGAGGACATTAAGCATACTGTGCAGATGCTGGAATACCAAAATTGACAGCAAGTAATATCCTTGTCAGTTCATATAAAGATTGAGTCTGTGTTGTTTGTAGACTTATTTTTTACACACATATTCAATTTTTGTCATGGCTGTAAGAAAGATTTTTGAGATAAATGTCTTCTTTTGCTTCACCTCTTATTTTCAGTATAAGATATCTTTCAACTACTTCTATTCTCATAAAGATAAAACTTTGTTTTTGCTCCAGGTCATTATGATCATGCAAGTAATATGCAGAAAATTCTTCCTCTACTAAGGTCAGCAGAGAAGCAGATCATTAATTTGCTAAAAAGAAGAAACTATAAAAGAAATAACCGGTTTTGATGAATTTCTTCAGTAGACTCTGGATTGGCATTGAAAGAACAGTTATCCTCTTTCTACTATTGCAGTGACACAGCTGCATTTCAAAAAACTGCAAAAAATATGAGAGTTGTATTTGTACATGCATGAGAAGGGTAATTTTTAAAATCAAAAATTTCTTTTAACAAATCACAGATGGATGGTATGAAAGATGATTGATTTGTTACTACTCATTATGTCAGTATTACTTAGAAAAGTAATTGCTGGAGGTGGCAAATCTAACCTAGACTGTAGGAGACTGACTGGCTAAATTAGTACATGACAAAAGCAAACATATTTTATGTTTCTGTTTACAGTTAATAGCCCTCACTGGCCCAATTGTGCCTACGTTCTTCCCATTCTCAGATTCTGTCTCATTGTTTTCTAACGGTCGTTGATTTATACCTTCTGTTCAGCATTTGCTCTTCCTCTTACTCTGATTTTTACTGTAGCTGACAGCTCTGTAAGAGTTATGCTGATAAGAGGTTTTTTTCAGTTCAAGAACTTTCCATCAGAAAAAGCTTCCTTCTACTTTCTCCAAAAAGCTGTTGAGTCAGTTTACTGGCTATCTAGAGAACTTGCTTGCTCAGACACAAAAGTAGCTACTTGAAAAGGTGTTGATTTTCCAAAATAAAACAGTGGTTCAAAATCTGTACAGACGCCTTCCACGAGTCAACATAACATGTTTCTTAGGAAGAACAGAGTAACACGTCAGGAAATCAGTTAATATTATCTTAAAAAAAATCAAATGCAACAATTCTTGATGCCTCTACTAGTGACTGACCTAAGGTAACTACCAGGTATCCAGTCCAGGAAAGCTGACTTCAAATATGGTAACACGATTAAAAGCACTTGACCCTCTCAGTAGCCTAAGAAAAAGGGGAAAGAATGTGTTAAAATGAGGAATGCAAAATAGTTTTGTTTTTTTTTTCCTGGGAAATCCTTTGATTCACTGCCTACTTTAGGCAAACTCCAATGGAGAGATACTGAACTTTCTGACAAAGTTTTCAAAAGACTTTCACAGCAACAGCAGCAGCCACTGGTTGGGATGGAGCAGCAGCTTCCACTAATTCTCTGAACCTTGCTCTTCATATGAACACGCCATAGTTTCTGTTGTCTATGCACACACATGTGCATTATACATTATACCTGTGACTAACTGACACTAGATTAGTGGGAAAAGATAGAAGAAAAAAAAAGAAGAAAAAAAAAAACAATACAAAGATGCATAAAGCTATAGGCAATTCTCAGAATGAGTCCTACATTAACGTGTGATCAGTGAAAGGAAATGACATGGAAGGAGTGAAAAGACACTTCTGCTCTGACTCTCCCAGTTTTACATGGGGTTGATGCTTAAAGTGCTGAGGTTCAAAGCACACTGAGGCTTTAAAAAAAAAGAACACATTCATCCTTGTAATAAATACATGTGTATTTCTGTACTTTAATTAAACAATAGTTTTGCCCTTTAAGCCAGAAACTTCACTTTTATCATAAACACATTACAAAGTGTTTTAATCTACTATAATATCACAATATATCATCTTTATTGCTTGTATTGTTCAACATGCAGTTATGAAAACCATGTTTTAATAAAATCTCCCAGTTTTTCTGCAGGAGCTACAAGACTAATATATTAGTTAGAAAATGCATTTCCTTAGAAGTCTAGACGGTTTCTTTTTTCCACAGAGGGACCTAAATTTTATGCTACCTGGTTATAAATCAGACCCAGAGATACTTTTAATCCACCGTAGCTGATAAAATATACCCAAGAAGTCCTGAATATAAATACTGAACATTATTCCCCATGTTAAAAAAGTCATATTTTTTCTTAAGCCAAACCTCTCACTCAACTCAATTAGTACATCACAAGTGGTACAATGAATCTACCAAGAGAAAGGACTCAATTAGCATGTGGCATTGCTGAGCTGACAATGATTAACTCACATGCAAAACTACTAAGGGATGGATAACAAGCCAAAACCATTTTTCAGTAACTTTCAGCAACATGCGAGATTATTTCATTTGCATATAGCACTATATTAAGATTCATTGCCAGCTGGTCAGAAATATTTATTGCAGATGGTAATGCAGCTGGCAAGAGGTGGATTGTCTCGGACAAACTGTCATGATCGTAATATATATTCTCCTTTCAGTAACTTTGTGTATTCCATTGCTTACATTAAGAAGTTAGCCCACATCATGAACAAAACAAGGATGTCAAGGAGATCAGGACTGCACTGAATGCTTGCGGAATACTAAAAATGAACTGTCAAATGCTCTAGTTTGATACTTTGTTGACTTTTGACTTTGAATCATTGTTCCTCTAACACCTAACTACCATTCATTTGTCTCTTTGCTGTTTAACTGCAGTGGATAAGTCAGGCATTTGACTGATTTTTTTTATTTATTAGTAACACATTTGCAATTTTTAAAATTAACTTCTTGTATACTCCCACACATTACAGGTTCCACATAAAAATATCACACCAAAATCCAAAATGAGTGTGATCACATGCTCATTCTAATGTTCATTTTCTACTAACATGCTTATTTTCTGAAAAGGCATGATATTTTGAGAACTATCTTTTAGGAGTGGCCAAAATCTGTAACACTGCAGAATCCGTATCAATACCCCAATGTGCCCAAGAGCTACATCATTTATACAGCAGACATAGAAGAGGGAAGGGCTCTCAAGCATAAGAAACTAATGGCACTCCGAGCATCCCAAAGCTTCACGTGTGAGCGAGGCCAAAAAAGGAATATAAATCTTGTTATTTTACACCCAAAAAATCTGGAGATTCAGAAGATGTGAGAAATCAGCATATACTAACTGCTGGTTGTTTGTTGCAGCTTGCTCATCACATTCCCACAGATATTCTCATAATAAGAAAATGTAAAATCAGAAAATCCTCAAGCAGAAATTCCTGAAAACTTAAGCCGTGGGGTTGTTGTTTTTTTTTTTTGAATGATCTTTTTCTCTGCAGACATTGCAGGTAAAGAGGTCACTGTGGAATTAACTGACCATTAAACAAAGTTTTATTTTTACAGTGCATAAATTTAAAAGCTATTTTCTTTTTGGTAACAAAAGTTGGAATATTCTGTGCAATACTCTCTTCTGTTTTTTTGGCAGATATTGATTTTGCCACTCGGAAGGTTGCAAAACACTTGAAACAAACCAAGGAGATTATTCAAGATGGAGATAACTTTAAAACAAAAACACTCAGTACTCTCAGGAACTATGAACTTAACTACACTGTGGGAGTGGAGTTTGAAGAACATACCAAAGGTCTCGATAACCGGGTGGTTAAGGTACATCCTATCTGATTTCTTTTTACATTGCAGTCTGTAGCAGCAGTAACAGTTTCAAAAACCAGCTGAATATGGGTAAAAAAAGGGGGAAAACTTCACCAAAACTTTACAGACACCTGAGGATTTTTACAAAGCAGAAATAGTTTGCATCTTGAGACAGTTTCCTTTCCTGCTACAATCATTAATACAAAATAAAAACCAGGATGGATGCTCACGTAAAAGAGGACAGTCATGAACTGCATGTTTTTACTATTAGGGGATTTTTTCAGCTTTTCAGTGACAAGCATTTACTTAGTTAGAAAATAAGCAAACACATTTATTTTTACCTGTGTAATTTCCTTAAATAAATCATAAATGAATAATACATTTTGATTTTAGGATCTTCTCTGCGTAAACTCTTTAAGCTCTGAATCAGTAGGTTCACATTGCCGTTGTGCTGCTCAGCCTCAAGTGTACAGTTTAAAATTGGAATGCTGTTTAAAGTAAGGCTGCGATCAGCTATTAGACATAAATGAGCTTTGAGAAGAGATAAGAAGAAAATGTGAGCCCAAGTTATTATAGGTACAGGTGCAAATGCAGGCCTACAGTCAGCCACAGGCAAGAAGGCCTTGTAATGCAAGCTTTAATTTCTTAGGGATTAGAGCTCAAAGTTCCCACAGGAAACTCTGGGCATATCTTCAGACATCTTCAGTGAGCTATGTGGACAGAAAATCTTTTGAGGCATTCAAACCAGACCACATCAGAGAAATTAGTGAGGAAATAATATGTATAATCACTGATTAAATTCATTTACCTAATTCAGCTTCATGTTTCTGTATTGATACTGCTTCTGTTTTATTCTCTTTTCCCCCGTAAAATACGTAAGCAATATTTTCAAAGGTAGAAAGTGTGTCAGATCTTTAATTTTTACTGACTGTCCTGTTGAGGGTCTTGAAAATCATGCATCTCTTGCCTGCATTGGTCATCATTCCCCTTCCCCAAATCTAGCTCTGTCAACCCTTCTGTCAGTTACCATAGTTTTATTTTTCCTCTCAGCTTGCATCTCTTCTGCTGTTCTCCAAAAATATGTGGTCCTCTGCCTCATTACCTTCTCAATAAACAAAGTTTCAGACTTTGTTGCCAAACCAAGTAGCTGAGATCAAAGCTTATGCTTTGTAACTTTGCACCCATGTCTCTCAGACCTGTTGAAGGTTTTAAGATCAAAGGAATCAAGTTACATCACTTTTTAAATCCTTACATCTTCACCACTATAAGGAATTTTCTTCTGTGAAAAATCACTTCACTTGCACACTCACTGCTTTCCTCTTTATTATTAATGGGCGGAAGGAAGTACAGCTTGTCCAATTATTCCCCTGCCTGGCTTATTCATTCTTGTATAATACCCTATCCTGAACAAATTATACTATTTGCTTCTAACAAGGCAAAGGGAAAGGAGGAAGCACATCAACCATTTGACTCCAGGTTACTCAAATTTTCTGGTCATTCATTAACAAAAAAATGCCTCAAACATGTGAAGGTAGCAAAACTGCTAGGCAACACTTAAACATAAAAGGGGAGTGGATAATTGAAAAACCATGTCGCCTAAAAATACCGTAAATATGAAAGAATTGAACTGAAATGGAATGAGTTTTGTCTTGCTATTACCAGAAAGCTCCCTCATAAGAGAAATAAATCATCCAACTCTGAACTAAAATATGAATTAGGGTCCCAGTTCTCTTGGAGATTTTTAATAACCCAACTTCCACTGACTGTAACCAGACTCTGATGAGGATTTAGTTATGATAAACAGACAAATGTCTTCCTAATTGATAGTGGTTCAAATCTAGAGCAATTCAAAGAAGTTGCTCTAAATTTATTGTAGCATACACAAGGGCTATTCTGAAAGTAATGCCTCTTATTTTATTACATCAGGTTGAATTCCTTCATGTGGAAAAAATTGCACCCACTGACACTGATCGACACTTGCTGAATGTTTCTGGTGACCAGACAGTAGATTCAGCACAGTGAGATAGAAGCTGGTGCGTTTCAGAAGTGGCAACAGCAACAGCGGGTCACCTATGCAGGAGCAGATTTTTATGAGCATGGCATGCAGGCTCATTGCTACCAAAAATGCATAGATAATGGTAGTGACTATGTTGAAAAACAGTGTTTTGTAGCTGAGAATTTGTTCTATCAAACTGTGTTATTGTGCTCTTCATAGCTGTTGTAGTTTCCAAGGAAATAAATAAGAGGCAATACTTTTGGAGCAACCTCTTAGTTGAGAATTTATCCTGTAAAGAGAACTCACTACAGATATGATCACCCTGCTCCTGGGCAGGATCCATTGAATCCAGTACCCTGTTACCCTGTTTATCAGTGACAGACTGAATCACACAGAAACACGAAATGATTAGGAATGGAAGGGACTTCCAGGGACCACTGACTTCAACCCCTTTGCTAAAGCAGGGTGAGCTCGAGCACACGGTCCACCACTATGGCCAATAAGAGTTCTTCTGTCTCTATAGATGGATATTCCAGAAATTCCCTGTGCAACCCATCTCAGTGTCTTATCATCTTCACGGTTAAAAAGTGTTTTCTTGTGTTCAGATGGAATTTCATGTAGTTTAATTTGGATCAGTTTTCTCTTGTCCCATTATTGGGAACTACCGAGAAGAGCCTGGCTCACACATCTTCATTTCCTCTCATCAGGTATTTATATGCATTGATGAGATTCCCCTTGAGCCTTCTCTTCTCGAGGTTGAATGGCCCCAGCTCACTCAGACTCTCTTCTTAATAAGCTGCTCCAGAAAGATTTCTCCATAAAAGAAATAACCGCCTGGGAGTGATCCAAAAGAGAAATTAACCTCTTGGAATTTCTGGATATCAGAATATTTTCCCAATAGTTGGGATTTGTTCTGATAGACAGTACTAGAATTAATAAGCTCCCTTAGGTCAAATAAACATATATGGGATAGTATACTCGAGGAACATACTGCCAGCCTTTTTGGTGGGGGAAATTCAAGCATGACCTCTATAAGGCAGAGCAAGAAGGTGTGAAAAAAAAACAAACTTCACAGTTGCACTGAATCCTTCAACTTTACAGTGACCACAAAGTTGCAGTTATCTCATCCACCCATATACTTTGACAAATCACATTCTCCAGATTCTAATGGAGACCAGTGGACTCATCTCCAAATCTACTGAACTCATTTTACTCATTCACCACCTCTGATAATTAACAGTTATGTCTTTCTGAACTCATATGCCTATGTTCACCGGGTGACCAGCGCTGTCCCATCCATATGCACAGTCTGGATGGAGGTTAGGTCACACCAGCACTCCTACATCTGCTGCTTATTCCACCTAGAGCAAAGGTCTCAGTGTGAGTTCCAAGTCGAATGCAGCAATGATTCAATACAAATTTCTCTCTAAAAATTCTTTTTTTTTGTTAGGCTTCTGATAATCTCTGCTTTTGTGACAGTGTATGAAAGATGATATAGAATAAATACATGTATTGTACAAGATAATAGAAACTTACAGCTCCTGTTGTTATTTTATGCAGAGCTAGAATAAGCATTAGCACAGCACTATCCGGAATAAGCCCCCGGATCCCCACTCCTGAAACCTTAGGATCTTTTCATTAGTGTATTAAACAGCAAGAAAAGAAAGCCACAATTTTCATGCTATTTTTTGGAACTCAGCAGTTGTGGTATGAGTACTACATTAGTGTATGTGAAGAAATACATGGAAATTGACAACAAAACTCTGTAAAAGGTTCACATCAAATCACTGGTGTCATCTTGAAAGTGTTCAGGGTTTGGGATGAGTGGTTGGCTTGTTTGTTTTTTAGGAGAAAGAGGGGAAGCAATAGTTAGAAACTAACTTTTTTTTCTTGTTGTTTGATTTAGCCTATTTTCATGTATTCATAAATTTCTTGTTAACGTATCTGAAATCATTACTTGATTTCTGCAGACACTGGTGACCTGGGACGGTGACAAACTGGTATGTGTTCAGAAAGGTGAAAAGAAAAACCGTGGCTGGAAGCACTGGATTGAAGGAGACCAATTGCATCTGGTAAGAGCTGCTATGCAGACACACAGCACATAGCAGACTGCAACAAAGTACGCTTCTTCCATTTCAAAGGTTCTCTTACTTATTCTGGTTAGAAAGGTCTTTATTTAGACTGCTCTGATCTCTGAACTTGAAGGAAATCCCTCTCTCCGCTTCATCTCAGGAATGCTCAGTTTCTTTTCACCTGCTCCCAATTAAGACATAGCCCTGCAGTGCTTTTTCTGCTCCAGTTCACAGTCCTCCAGCTATTAACCCTTCTTGTTACATTGCACCTCTAATGTCTTCTCATTCTCTTTTAATCACGGGTAGGAAAAAGAAGAAGAAAAAAAGCAGGGGAAAAAGATTGCCAGAAAAATGATGGTTTTTTTGTTCTTAAAGAAGCACTATGAAATTATAGAAGGAATTGTTTAGTAATCAAGATCAGAAATCACTTTTGGGGTACTCAAGAGGAGTATCTCCAATTATTTTGTGCTAGTACAATAAAGATAGAGAAAAATTGAGCCCAAAATAGAATGCAGTGAGCCTGACAGAGGCCAGAAGTGTTGAGCAGGAAAGGAGCAGTCACTGGAGCATGGAAAGATTTCAAAATAACAGATCACGTAATTAACATTATTCCAAAGTTTCTGGGGAGAACAATCAAGAAATGGGTAAGGTAATGTCAGATGGTACAGTACGTGGGAGTAGAAAGATTATAGAGAAGACCTTATTAATTTCTGTCCCATTATACGTAGTTAGAAACCTATTCCTTGCTAAGGTTACCCTACAGATCTTTGGTATGGTGAGCCACAGTGCCTCAAGTCTGTATGCATGAAAGGTCAAGACAGTGAATTGAAAATAACAGTATATGTCACTGAAAACCAGTTGTCTAGCACACATTTTCAACTCCATTTTAACACACAGTCAAAGCTGACCTAGCAAAGATGCTACATGCTGGATCCAGGATTGAGCCTAAGACTCAGAGAAGCAGGGAGACCAGGCAGATTCTCACAAGAGTTTCCAGGAACGATCTTGCAGGCTAGGGCAACTACTGGTCAAAAACCCTGCTTCAGTTCACCTTCAAGCCTTACCTGGCACAGCAATGCCTGCTCATCAGAAGACAAATATAACGGTGTGCGTTGTGATGTGCAGGTGACCCAGACTTAAAGAGATCAGCTGTGGTGCCATGAAAAAAAAGCTGTTCTGATCTATTCCTAAAAGATGGCTGGGCACTTCTCTAAAGTAAACGTTCCTACTGTTTCCCACTTTTCTTTGTTCTAAATTTCCTTGTTTCAATAATTCTCATGAATTATGAGGTAAAATGAAATATAAACTATTATAGTATGTTGTTTTAACAATGGAGCATGAAAAAGCTTTGCATTAAAGACCATTTTTAATGTATTTTTCATATATATTCATCTTAGAGCTCAATTAATGAGTCAAAATCTAATCACTGCAACATGCAGTGCATGCCTGCTGATTGCTTTTATATAATTCACTATTCTTCCCTTATGTTCTCTTCCTCCTAAGTGTATCTTTGTAATGTAATTGCACAGTTGTAGAAACTTCAGGGAGGGAGCTTCTGGCTATGCAACTTGCACCACTATGTTCTTACTAATTGTTTTAATTCTGTAGGAACTGACGTGTGAAGACCAGGTGTGCCACCAGACATTTAAGAAGAAAAAGTAACCAGAAAACCGCTTAATTCTTCATCACACTATTGTGCTGATATGTTTTATCTCAAAAAAAAAAAAAAAAAAGAAGAAGAAAAAAAAGAAAAAAAACGATTTTGTAATAAGTCTTTGAAACAGCTGTGTGAATGCAATTTTGTGCATGTCTATGAAAAGAAACAGCATCTTTTTTTTTTTCAGTCATGGAGTTAAATAAAAGCGATTGTCTTTCAAAGTATGCTTTCCTATATCGTTATGGTTTAGTCCTTTCTAAAGATTCTTTAGCAACAAGGCTGGAAAAAGCAGTTATCTCAACCACAGTACAGCTCCCCACATTACAAGACCATGTGGAATGCCGTAGCTCCCTGAACCAGTTACAAGAGGCACTCTGCTAACAATCCCAGTGCAGAAGTCAGCTGTTCGAAGCACACTCACCATGCAGGAGTTGCTCCATGAAGTCAAAGCTAAACTATACTTACATCTGTCAGAGGAAAACTGCTGAGTTTACGCAGACTGCATGTACACTGTGCATGCAGTTTGCACAGGCTGCGTGTGCTCATGCACGGGGAGAACCCAGCATAGTGCAGTCTTCACCTACCTAGCTTTTAGAGTTTAAAAAGAATTTTAAAAGACTTTGAGAAGTAATTTCTATACAACTGTCTTCAATTTTATTTAGGCTTTTTCAAAAGACTTCACGCTTTTTGCCATAGGCAAGATTAATTTAACCACGGAAGGTAAGAGCTGCTTCTGTAGATGGAAACTAAAATTATTCTACAAAATCATGCGTATGCATCTTCCACTGAAGAAGGGTTTATACGTACAAAAGCTTGTCTGCTTTTTCCAACTGTATAAATCATCTGCAAAAGTCCAAATCTGACTAATACATCACTAATACTTAGATGGGCAGGTGCACAGATGTGTAAATACCTGTGCAGAGCCATTTCTATGAATTAGACTTTGCTCCTCCTGACAATAATTTGATACTGACCTGATATCAAACTTGTCCACTTCAACTGAGCAATGCTCTAATGATTGTTCATAGTGCAGAAACTGTATTCAGGATTGGTAAATTCCTTCTAGTTTTTGCCTATTCAGCCCTGATCTGGACTTTCCTATTGAAACATACTTAATTCCTACGTCTAAGTCTCTCCTAGACATTAGGTTTAGAAGGACACAGTTCATTAAGCTATCAAAATATTTTCAGAACTAAATCACCACAAAAAAGAATGTTGTAATCAGTGGCATTACGCATTTTGGCTCTTGCCAAGACAAAGCCTGCACAGCACAAGGTTTCATAACACCATACAAATCATCAACCAAAAGAAAAGTTCTTCCATATCCTGAAGAGCAGTAATTAATATACAAATGATGAGGAAATTATGAGGAGATTGAAAAGGAAAAGACTTCATTTCTTGTTAAGTTTACAAGTCATATCTAGTGGACGTGGATGGGGAGTAAATGAAGTAAGCAATGTGGCACTTGAGTAGACTTTGATTAGAGAGAAAACTGCATGTGATCTTACGTTTCTGCAAATACATAAAATGCAAACTCTTGACTTGTTAATAATGGGAGGGAAAATGTTCAAGGTTGTTTCTGTCCCAAAACAGGAGTTTCTTCCTTCACACACTGATATTCAAAACCTTGCAGCCTTCTTTGTAACTGTATACACAGAACTGGAGACAGAGGAGATGCAAATTACACTGCATTATAATCACTTTCAGTTGCGTATTTGTGATGTCAGGTTAGCCTCTAAGCTCTACAAAGCCCCTTATCTCCTTGTCAGCAGATTAAATACTCGCACTGAAGGAACAGACCTTACTGGTCAACCACAGAATGCTTATTCACATTTTTCAGACCTCTGGCACGCTCTACTGTTTCAGCTCTTTCGAAGGATTACCATTTGCATTGACTCTTTTCCTCCTAGATACTATCACTCAAATGCAGCTAACAGGAATGGAATTTACCAGGAGATTTCTGATCTGGAAAGCAAAGAAGCCCATACTGTAACAAAAGCAATTCCTAATGAGTACAGCCAGAGTCAGAACCATTGTCTGCCACTGGACTTTCCCAATGACAGTGACACAAATGTGCATAGGAAACGTTTATGATGGGATTTCTAAAACTGTTCTGCATTGAGCCAGCTTTGCTCTGTGAAAGTCAGCTGGTCAAAAGAAAAAGGCAACACTGCTGTAGAATGATGCTTCAAATGCTCCCACCGGTAATGCTCTGTGGTGACTTTGTAAGACGCTCTTTCCCCTAAGCTCTGAAGGTCCACACAGGCAGTATGTGTACAGAAGGGCTTTCAATTTTCCCATAAATATCCTACTCACTCTGCAGATTTGCTGCATGTGAAGTATGTCTATTTCAGTGCCATCTGGCAAAAAGTCTGAGGTTTCTAAATCAGCATTATTTTCACATCTAACAAAGGCAAATAGAATTTCACCTCCACAACAGTCATCTAATTGCACTTGTTTATGTTCTTTTTAACCAAGGGTACATATTTTGCCCTAGTGGAGGAAGACAGAAAGGATGGAAGCACTAAGATTTACTCTGTATGTTTTTTTTTTCCACTAGAACACATTATTTTCAGGTTTAATTCATGCTTGAATGGAAGGGCAGAGGTTGCATATATTTTAATTTCAGTTTGCTGATTGCACATTCTACAGATGATGAAGATTAAAAAAAATAATCTTGTGTATCTGATCGCTTGTTGTTTTTTTTGTTTGTTTGTTTTTCAAAATGTACTCATTTCTTTCTACATACGTGTAGGGAAAAAGAGCAGTTACAACTGAAGAACACGTTTTTTTCCTAGAGGTATCCTAATGATAAAGATTGCTTAAATTCGCTGAGTGGCCAAATGCAGCAGAAATGCTAAGTCAGGGCCTGGGCAACTGACAGAGCACCTGGTGGGCAGGCACGACCTACCCACAGGGCTTTAGGTGCATGCAGTGTACCTGAGTGACTGGAAGGGATGAAGCCAGGATCCAACCCTTCCCAGGCCTCATTAAGAGTTGGCATTGGACAGGAGGGTATCTCACTGGAGATCCTTTCCTTCTGGAGGCCTTCCAAAGGTAAGCAGTCTTTCTTTTTTTGGTTTCTGCATCTGTAGCTGCTGTGTTTGGGCTTGTTCTCATTTGTTGCAGCCTAGCATTGTGCTACCCTGCTATTATTGCTGTACTTTCCATCCCGTTATAGCATTAGACCATGCTGGAGCACTGCTCTTCTAAGACAGTGCAGTTGTCCTTAAACCCAGCTGAATTCATGTGTATATCTTTTCAACACACTGATTGAACAGCACTTCTACCCTAATTCTAGTGTTCTAGAAAATACATTCTAGCTTGATCAGAGAAGGGCTAATGTATTGCAGTCACAAAAGCAGGTGGAGTCTTTGTATAATTCAGTTATCAAAAGCAAGCCAAGTATGTACTCTCAAAATGTAGAAAATTATTTTATAAGTATACTTATAATGATTTCAGAAGTTGAAATTTGTTAAAGGGCACTGAACTGTAGATTGGAGCACTGTTTTGCAAGTAGTTCTGCATAAGTCAGAGTACTTCAGGAAAGTCAATCATTCCGTTCGGACAGACCAGAGCTTGAAATCCAGTCATACATGCCTTCCCATAATATATATACATAATATGGGCTCAGAAGCTGTGGAATTTAATGCTTTTAGAACTCAAAATGTTAGTGTCAGGAAGTTGCGTATTACTATTTGCTGTTATTGATACCTGCCTCAAAGATTCAATAAATAAAGACTGTGAAACTTCCTGAAGATTTTAGGAAAACGGTGTTAAACATTTTTTCTTTTTACTAAGATATTCAAAGCACACAAGAAAGTATACTAGCATGTGATAAATGGGATTTCTTCTGTTATGTCCAAAAAATAATGCTAGAAGGAACATTTAAGTAGATATGTACCATTCTGAATTTCTTAACAAAATATTACGAGCAGATTAATTGAAACTAGACTCTGTAGCAATGTTTTGAGAAGCCAGTATCAGTAAACCAGTCACAGATAACACCTGGACGATGAGCTCTACTGGTTAGGGGATCAAGGCAGAACTGAATCACTCCCTTTGTGGGGGGGGGAGAAACAAAACAGCCTTGGTTCTCTAAAAACACAGATTGCTGTTGGCTGCTAATGGGTGCCTTGAGTAGCATTACAGCAAATTGCTTTTCTTGATGGCATAAACTGAATATACAGAAAACGTGAACACTTAGTTAAAATGTTAGTACATCAAAAGACACTGAAGGAAAATAAGCATTTTGTGGAGAAGGGCTTTGTATGATCATAATTGAACTATTTCAGTTTTAGTGAACTTGTGCCATTTAAAACGGGATGCAGGACCAGATTTTCTATTGTCACGATGATTGCATAGCCATTCTGCAGCAGTGCAATGTGAATGCTAACTAGGACTAAATCACAGTGGCAGGAATAAATTAACTGTTGGTCACTGGGCTGTAGAACCCAGCATGGTCCTCGAAGAAAGGTCAGACACCTCCAGTCTGTGCCACAATTTGGGCTTCCAGACACAATATCTGCTTATAGCAACAGGTTACACCTCTTCCTATCTGCATCACCTTGCTTAGCCTGTGTTACACTAAAACATCTCAGCCCTATGGAATTCTATGGAGGCAATGCAGAACTACAGGAGAGCAATTGTTAGATCTTATAACTGGCTGAACTTGCTGAATGGAGGAAGTTAACCCAAAGGAACTGTGGAACATGTTTTTGTACAGTAGACCTATAATGCGGGTCTCTTATCTGCTGAAGTTGGATATTATCTCTTCCAGATACAAACACATCTAAGGCTGGATTTTCTCAGCAACACCACTGAGTGTGGAGAGGAAGAAAGCAGTGTCATATCATGCAAAATCTGTTAGAGGAAGATTTTTGTAGAGGATACAGCCCCTTTTCACACAAAGCAATGTATCATGAAGAGAAGAATCATAAAATCATAGAATGGCTTAGCTTGAAAGGGACCTTAAAGATCACCTAAGATCCAACCCAGCCACCAGATCAGGCTGCCCAGAGCCCCAGCCAGGGTGGCCTTCCCCACGTCCAGAGATAGGGCACCCATGTAGTTTCTGTTGGTCAGCTTCATGTCAGAAACTGTTCACCTGTGAATGTCTATACTGAAATGATGCTTAACCAAAGATGAGGAAACCCCATCTTTCACAGAAGGGGAACTTGTGATTTTTTTTTTCCCCTAGATTAATGGTAAATAACTTCCAGGTAGAAACATTCATGCAGTTTACTGTGAAGCAACCAAGCTATGGTAATTTGTTATACGATGGTAACTTTTTTGTGCATCACTGACCTGAATTCTAACAGTGTGGAGTAACAAATAAGGAATTAGAACCACAACGTTTGTCTTGCTGTGCTGACTGATTGGTGATTAAACAGATTTCAGCCTCTTGCTAGCCTGGCCCACAAGGGAATTATCTATGGGTGTAAATATCACTGATATTGACCTATGTTTTTACAAATGTACTCATGTACAAATATGTACTCATACAAAACTGATACGGTTACATTAATATTAAATTGCATAGTAGAAGTATAGTTTATTTCCCCTTTGCTTTCTTGGTAAGGAAAAAGCTGTGCCAAATGAAGCGCACTCATATAAGCAGCTGTTCTTGAATTTATGGGACTGAAATTAAAGGCAGCAGTCAATATTATATTTAAATAATAATATTCAGTAAAATTCCTTCAAGATTATCCTTTAAATGTAATGACCGTATTCTAGAGCGTTCTTCTCCAGGCAGACTTACGGCTTCAGGAGTTCAGCAGCAGACGCGAGCTGGGGATGAGCACGGAATGGAGGTGCCACCTGGCGGCCCCCTGCCCAACGCACAGCCCGGCAGAGCTCACAGCTGCCGCTCCGGGAGCACGAAGCGACGAGCACCGTCAGAACTGTAACCTCACGTCTCCGTAACATTTAGAAGAAAAGCATAGGGAAAAAAAAAATTAATGACATAACTGCTTAGACAATGCTTCTACAGTTTGTCCCTTCTGTTCCTGCTGGGAATGATTTATTTCTTCCCCCTCTTCTCCTTCCACCTTACACTCAAATACTTCTACCCGTTGCGGAGCAGTCTGAGGTGAAAGCAATCAGCATGAAAACCCTTCAACAGCAAAAGAGGCAAAGCCGTGACTGGATATGGGGAGCAGAGTCCCAGGTTCTTGCTCAGTGTGAGAGCATACAAAGTGGTTACAGAAGAAGAGATTAGTACATGGCTAAAAATTGTTATGCATTGACTTCCAAGCACGATGTCCTGCTTGTTTATCATTGTTATTGAGATAGGAAAAGCTGAAAGTGTGAGTTGGTACAGCCTGACTTAAAAAGGAAAGCTACCAGATAGAGTTGGTTGTGACAACTTGCACTCCTCAGACTGGATGGAAAGGGAACGCAGTACACACTGCTAATAATGAGTTAAATATACAGCTGTGTCTCTGCCCATGGAAACATTCCAGTTCTATCAGAAAAAGGAAAACAGAAGAAACAGATTGTACTGGACTTGTGTACATAATTACATTGTTAAAACTGCCTGTGGCATTATTTATTTGAGATTATTATAGAGTAAGGACAAAATCTAATACAGTTTTCATCGTTGCCTGCTGTCATACATAGGCAACTTGTTACTGTGCTGATGGGAAGAAAAAGCTTCAAAGGCAAAGAGACCGTGCTATGTTTCAGTGCTACAGAAATGCCATAAAGGCTGTGACTGCTAATTGTTGGGACTACAAAGCATACTGAGAAAGCATCTAACCATGCAGCTCAAACCTTAAAGATTGAGATGTCTTACCCTTTCCTGAAGAGAATCCATGTTTTACAGCCAATGGGGAAAAAAAAAAGCCAACACCTGTTGACAGAGCTGCTCTTTTTTTGAGAGGTGAACCTTAAGTTCTGGATTACGGTCACATTTTGGGTTTCTAGAAGCTTTTTCTGGATACCCTGTGTAAATGAGTGTGACCTGAAAACAACACCTAGTAGCAGGGTTTGGGTTTGATGCACCTACCACACCACAAGCCTTACCTGCACTGTGACACAGTGATGAAACTACTGCTATGAAATCATAAAACAAGAGATCGTTTGTAGCAGAGCATTGGCTCACGTGGGATGAGTGCTGAAGGACTGTGAGAGTGACAGCTACTGTTTAACCTCAATTTCCTCCCCTTTGTTTGTTAAGAAAATACACAACTGGAAAATTGTTTTCTGCCTTACATCACTGCAGTCCCATAGATCAGTGTTGACAGCATTCTTCTCCCTTTGACACAGATAGTAATGTAGGTGTTTAAGATTAAGTAGAGGCTCATTTTAGCTCACTAGAAGTGTGATCTGAGAGCTTGGTTACCAAAGTCTGGCTACTAACCTTGCACGGTGGCTAAGTGCTTTTCTTAATCTTCCTTTTACTGCTGCTCAACTCTGTGTCAATCTTGACTAGCGTTAACAGAAAGCAGATGTGGCATTTTCCACTTGCCAGAGTGCTAGAGCAACAGATCCTTCTGATGGCTGGTAAAACCATCCAATGGACAACCTTATGAAATATCCTACACTGAAACATTTCCTAGGCGTGTTCCAACCCAGTTATCAGTGATGAGGTAATAATGTATAATAGCAATTAAAATTGAAAACAGAACGGTATTTCTGTTCACAAATCTCATTGCAATTTTAAATTATAGCCTGAAGTAGTCTGAAATCTTAAATTGGCTATGAGGCTGATATTCCCCAGAGGAAAAGAAAAATTGTGTTTTTTTTTTTAGCTCATGTTGTCTCAAGACTATATTCAGGGCAAATCAAACTGCCTGCTGAATCAGATCTTTGAAATAGTTTGACAGACAGGCTTAACGAAAAGCAGAGAGAACTGAGTAAGTTTTTCTGAGGCCTCAAAACTCAAAAACAAGAAGAACATTAATACCAACATTCAGTTATAGTGGAAAGCATGGGAAACTGATTTAAAAAAAAAAAAAAAAAAGACGAAATGATACGCTCTAAACTTGGAACACCTGAGAGGATATATACTGCTGCATTTTACTTCTGCGTTTTCAAGGCCTGCCCTTTTGCCACTGATGTTAATGGAAGTGGAATCATGCCAAAATTGTGACTATGGCCTCCAGAACATAAAATGGGAAGAAGTTAAGCGTTAATAAATCAGAAGTACTAGCGGGTCAATCAAGATCCTTCTTGGTAAATGATTACATAAATGACATAGAGATGGCACTCACCTAATGAATCACATTTACCCAAAGAAGCTGTAGTACAAGAGGGTAAGAACTTGTGTCCCTACATTATGCACAACAGTTCCATTTACTCTCATTAATAACCTGAATTTTGTCAGTGTTCCTCGTTTATAGAAAGCTCCCTTCACATTATTACCCTGTGAGTAAACTACCACCATTAATCCCTTCTATTTTCTGTTTTAAATCAGTCTGCTTAAATTAGATGCTGCTAAAAATATTGATGATTATCCTGCTGCTGATTTAAGGAAGATGACACTTTGTGCTCCTTTGGTACATTATAAACAAGGGCTGACCCTTTCTATTGCAACTTGAAACTACAAGCTGACATAGGTGCCTTGTTCAGGTAAGGACGTACCAAAAAAATCTAAACACACAAATGTCTGAAGTTTGGCAGAACTTTAAGTTGGAAGGCGTCAGGTGACATTATTTTAGTGACTTCAAATACAAAACTCCCAGTCCCCTCTTTATGTGCTGCAGAATCTATTTGCTTGTATGCACTACATAATGATTATATTTGAAGCAACAGCTATTTTTTCAAGCTCCATTTCTGCACCATCAGATGGAATTACTATGGAGAGGATGGGATTATTTTTTCTAATATGAACGCTGCACTCATAACAATTCTGCTGAAAGTTGATTTCTTTACTAGTATTTTAATCCCTTATTGTCTTCACAAGTTTACTAATCTGAGTCGTGTTTGTATCTGAGGGAAGCATGTTTTCAAGATGCTGCATCCCCTGACTTGCAAAAAAAATGAAGCAGTACAGTCCCTAGGATGCTTTAATTCAGATTTACAGTGAGCTTTGTCTCACAGCTCTGTCACCTTCATGTTAATGACACATGTTCTTTAAACCCGCTGCGTTCCATCAGTCTCTACCATCTTCCGAGTTAAGGCTGCAATGAGTTTTACTTCAATTCACTGCACCTCAACTATTAACTCTTGGCAATGAACAAGACTTCTCATTAATTTTTTTATATGAAATAGATACTTTGCAGTACTGTAGAGTTCGCCTAAATATATAAAAGCCTCTCTATATTCAAAAGGAAAGCACCTAGAAAGAATAATATGGTGATTTAAGTTACAAAATAACTCAGAGAATACTTGGAGAATAAGTAAGCAACTCATAATGCTACCTCAAGATAATAAAATCAGTCCAGCTCAGACGTGCTTGCAAACTGCGATCCAACATGAAATGCAGTGATCCTGAATATCCCGTGCTAAATATCCCCATGGAGAAAACAAGCAATGTTTGATGGAGAAACAGAGACGTGTTTACATAGCACTGGCAGCATCCTGGGTAGAACAATGAAGGCACAGAAATGTTGAACCCTCTAGACAGAGCTGCTGACTGCAACAAGCAGCAGCACGCTGCCATTATTCCACCAGGTTTGGATCTCGCTATTACAGCTGTCAGATTTTCACACGAATGCAAATTCCCAAGCACACTGGATGAGCTGCAAGGATGCGGCTCCATTCCACACCTCCAGGCCTTACCTGAGACAAAAGGAATCGGATCGGTGTTTCTTTGTTACCCTTCCCCCTTCCTGTTAAAAAATATTTGGTACACTGAGGCTGAGTAACAGGTGCTCACAACCAGCACTTCAAAATGCTTCCACTTTTTTCTTTGGAATAACAGTGTGCAACTTTGTAGCTTGGAGTGGTCTGTCTTGCTCCCAGAAAACATCTTATTTACATACAAATTCAACAATCGCCAACAGTTTCATAGGCAAAAAGATTCAAGTTGAGATGTCTGTAACGTGAACAGACTGGTCATCCTGATGAACAAGAGCCCCGCAAAGAACTGACCAGTGTGCTGAAGCAATACCAGAGCTGCTTCCTCTGGACAACAGCTTTATCTCGGGTGCAACTCCATTATAGAATCAATGCTTCTACCTAATTCACCTATGGAAAAATCCACTACTACTTTTCCAAAAAAATTTGCTTCATTTTGTTTTAGTTATACAGAATATAACATCTCAGAACACAATTGGTCCAACTTCCAGCACTAGGATGGTTGTATAGAACACTTTTTTTAAATACAAAAAAAAAGAAATCTTTTTAACGCTTTGTGCTATCCCGAGATTTCAGAATAGCTTTGCAAATACAAGACGTGTATTTGCTGCCACGCCATGTTACCAGTTCCTTTATTATCCACTTCATTACACACATACAGCCACCCTTCACAGAACCACTATTTGTGCTCCTAACAAGAAGGCAGCTGTGGGAGGGTGTGTGACACTGCATTGCAATTATTCTGGTACAGCTTTATTCTAGCTTCTTAAGGAAGCAAGGTCTATGACTGACAGGCAGCCATCTCCTCATCTGCCCCATTCCTCTTCCCTGACCGTGAACTTAAAGATAGCAAATAATGGCAGGTGAATAAACTCAAGCTTGCGCACCTCCTCCAAGCTATTGCACAGCCAAGCAGGCAGGAGTATGAGCAGGACAAGAAGGAATGGCCAAACAGGGCAATATTTACAAGCAGCAACATTTCCTCTGTTCTCTGTCTAAGAAAACATCTAGCTATTTTTCCCTAGAAGACTCTCAGTGAACTGGCAATAAAAATAGCCATTGAGTCGCATAAAGAGCTCAAACTAGAGATTACAGTTTTATTTAGTGCCTTCATATTGACTGTCTTAGAGACAGCCCATGGTTTCACCTGCTTTATGTATAACTGAAACAGTGCCCGGCACAAGATACATAGTAAAAAATGTGAAAGGAAAACACATGCATGATAACATTTGCTCTCTATACCCACTCAATTCTCAGCAATTTCTGGATCATTTTTTCTTGATTCAAAACTGGTACCATTATGTCTAGCAACTGTGAGAGATGTTTCTGTTTTCTGGGGTTTTATTTTATTGCTTCTCTCCTTCTGCAAGGTCAGCCTTGGCTTGTAGCCCATGTCTTTTTTCTGCACGTTAGTTTTTCTATTATTACAACTTCCCAGGAGAAACTAACATCAAACTAATGTCATCTTTTCCCCACTATACTCTTGACTAATTCTGTTCCTTCATGTTTCACTTAGCTTTCTTGCTATCTTTGAAACCCTTGTAATACCGTCATCTCTCAGCAAGAGTTTCTTGTTTTTTCAAGGAAAAATGTAGGTATTGTTGATGCCCTCAACCTAAATTCTTCAAATGGAGGTATTTTTCCCCAACATTTCTTTTTTCAGGGTTCCAGCCCATTCCAAACAGCTCATTTCTCTTAAAGCCACGAATTAGACTCCAATATCCTACATTCCCAATCATCTTCTCCGTGCTGCAATTCAAGGGTTTCAAGCACTACTCTGCAATCAGCAGTACAACAAAAATAAAGTGGAATGAAAGCCTTGAGCGAAGGCAAGAAGCCTCAACTCACCCATCACAGCTGGCACTGCCCTTCAGTCACCTGCATCGCTCATTTTCATTGGGCTCCTGTTTTTCTAAGTGTCCGTCTTTCTGCCTTTGCTCTCTTGGAGTGAAAGCAACAAGAGTTCACGTAGCCTCTCAGTTGCCCTTTCGCTTGTGTGTGCCCTTCAAACTGTGAACGCTCCGGAGCAATGTAACCCTCAGTGTTTTGTCAAACGAAGCGCACACGGCTCCTAATCCTACCAAAACACGTGTTTTCTTCAACTGAAGCTCAGCGGATCTATTGTGCGTAATTCCTCTCCTTTCTAGGATGAAACTCAGGCATGTCATTGTTAATTAAAGACGAAATTTAAGTGGCAGCAGCGCTCGGAGGAACTGCCTCAGCGCCTGTTCCCGCCACGCGCGACAGCCGCGGTGACCGCCGCCACGCGCGCGTTTACTACAGCCCCCAGAACGCCCCGCGAGGGCGACCCACGGGGCTCCAGCTCTCGCGATACCCGGAGCGTGACGTTCGGCTCTCACGAGAGCGACGTGTGCGGAAGCTCCACGTCGGAGGCCGCGGGGTCGGTGGCAGCTCGGCCGTGGTGGCTCCCGCGGGTGACGCGGCAGCATGGTGAGTGAGCGGGCTGCGGGCCGGGCTGCCTTACGGCCGCGGCAGCGGGCCGAGCCGCGGGGCCGCGTGGCGGAGCGCTGCGGGCGGCCCCGTCACGGCGCTGCGGCCCCGGGGCCGCGGTACCGCCGGTGCTCTGCGGCAGTGGCGGCGCTTGGCGCCTCTCGGGAGCCCGCTTCGCTGCCGGATAAAGCGTCAAGGCAGCGCCTGAGCTTTTCACCGCCCTCAGCTCCACTCTTATCAACTCTTTCCCTTCGTGATTTGCACCAAGTTTTCCCGAGGAGGCGCCTCATTTCGGCTTTTCTTTCTCCGTCGTGTTTTTACGTCCACTTTATGCCGGAATAACACAGCGCTCTCCGTTTTTCCTCCCTCGCAGCCTCTCCGACTCGATATCAAGCGAAAGCTGACAGCCCGGTCTGACCGGGTGAAGAGCGTGGACCTGCACCCCACTGAGCCATGGATGCTGGCTAGCCTCTACAACGGCAGTGTCTGCGTTTGGAACCATGAAACACAGGTGGTAGCTTTGGCTTTCTATTACTGTCACTTTTTCAAACCAACCAATGTCTAAGTTCTAACTTTGAACACCAAATATCCAGGAAAAAATCTGAAAATACTGCTACTAAGTGACTGTGCTCTCCCCAACTTGTATACAGAAGTCACAGCAATAATAGGCAGCTGTTAATCTCCTCTAATGATGCTTCATTTTCTATGCATTTAGTTTCAAGAATAAGAACAGTCTCCTTTGTGGAGTCCTTGCAGGCTAATGCCTTTCCTGCTGACACATGAGAGCCCTCTGCCTTGTCCTTGTGAGCTGTAATTGTGAAGGCTGTAGGAAGTGTTAGACCTCTACTTCTGTGCTAAGTATAGCTGAAATTGGGCTGCAGATTTAGAAACGATTTGGAGGTGCGAGTGGTGTCTGAAGGGAATGAATGGAAAACAGAAAGGAGAGCACGCAGGCAAATATCTTGGATACAGATGCTGCTTTAAAAAAGTGCAGATGCTGTGTTGTGCCATCCCCTGGGGAGCTGCCAGTGACAATATATTGAGCGATGTTAAGAAAACCTAATTTCAACTGCTATTTTCTCCAGTGCTGTAAACTTATTATTTTTATTTTTAGACTTTGGTGAAGACTTTTGAAGTGTGTGACCTGCCAGTGAGAGCTGCTAAATTTGTGGCAAGGAAGAACTGGGTTGTTACAGGAGCTGTAAGCTGTCTTCTTGTGATTTCCATATGCAGTACTAGTTTCTCTTAACTTGTTTTCATACCATTCTCTTATGCATCACATAAAAATGATTCAGTATTATTATGCAAGAGACAGAAAGCAATACTTCACTGTGCTTCTCCAGGAACTTTTTTCCTTTTGACTTAGAAACTTAAACTTTTCATTTCAGAGGAGAGCAATCTAATACAGTGGCTAAATGTAATAGGTAGGGCTGCGTTCAACTTCTGTTGTCAACTGGAGTGCTTTCAGCATACAGTTTTGACTGAACAGTAGCAGTGCTGCTTTAACTAAGCTGAAACTATTAACTTTTTAAGTTAAGATGACTTAAAAGCTGCTTTCTACTTTTGTTCCTGATTATACTCAATTTTTTTAAGAGTTTTGTTTACCTCTAGAAAAATGCTCTGCTTTTATTCCTTGCCAAACAAACTCATTGAACAGTTTTATTCTGAACTTGGCAACGCATTTTTCTTGAGGGAATGAACATTGGTCAGTTCTTAACCTGATGTCCAAACCATAATACTGTGATGGGAAATTGAAGTAGGAGATGTGTGTCTAAAGATGAACGCCATCTGGATGTAGTGCAGTCTTGCTGAAATAATAATAATAAATACGAAATAGTTTCTTGTCATTTTACTGTCTTGTGCTGCCATGACAAAATTGGTTAAAGTAAGTCAGCACTGTTTTCCCCTGAAGTACAGCACTGCCTCTCCTCTGTCAGCACAGGAGTTCCAAAAGCTGCATGGGGAACTGGATTAGGAACTGATGAAACTTAGTGTGTGCTCTTACCAATTGAATTCTACCTCAGTCCATTTCATTGTGCAGCTGCATTGGTCTTAGCTTTCCCAAGAGAGGCTGCAAGCAGTGGCAAAGAAATGGGAAGGAAAAGGCAAAGCTGCTCTTAGAAACAGGTCCAGGTCTTTCTCAAAATAAATGAAAATGTGATGTTCTTTATTGCTTATTCTTCGTGTTGGGTGTTCGCTGACTGATAACCTGATTTCAGAGCAGTACATGTTCTCTGCCATTCTGAGGATTGTTTTCTGTAGGTTTTTTTCTTTCTTAAGCAGATGTATATGAGAGAGGAAAAGGGTTGAAAAGGAAAATAGTATCTGAAATAAAGATACCTTTCCTTTTGTTCACCTCCTTCCCATCTGAAAGATAATTGAGTTGATAATCATCAGTTTTCCGTTTCTTCTAGTGCAAGAGCCTTGCTTTTCATTTTCAAATTAGGCATTAATCTTCTTCATTTTAAAATTCAATTTCATTTTAAATCGAAAGGTTGTTTTAAATACATCTTTTTTAAAATGTGTTTTGAGTTGAAGTTTATTTTATCAATGCTTTGGAGTAATATTGGGTAATTTATAGACTTCTGAACCAAGTTATAATTTGTCTCATTAGGCGGATGCAGAAAATAATGTTTCTTGAACAGGTAATTGTTAGAGACTTTAATAGTGGACTGTTCTGTCTAGCTGCTCTGCAGTATCTTGTGGTGTATTACAGGGAAAGGGTTGTTTTCATTTTTTATTCTAATCTCTTTCACAGGATGACATGCAAATCAGAGTTTTTAATTACAACACCCTGGAAAGAGTGCACATGTTTGAAGCGCATTCGGATTACATTCGCTGTATTGCTGTGCATCCCACGCAGCCTTTCATACTGACAAGCAGTGGTAAGAGTTGTTTGGTTTATTCTGAGAAGGTTTTCACCAGTCATTTCTGGTGTACTGTCCAGATAGGGATTGCATGTTGTTTCAGGTTTCTGCTGAACAGGAATCCTTGAGCAAGTAGCTAGCCTATCAGTTGTTATTTCTCTGCTAGATATGTTCATATTTTTTAATGGAATATCAGTTCTGTTTACTGTTTAAAACATTATAGCTTATATTCTTGCTGGAGAAGAACTAATGTTGCTTAATAACTGCCTGATGAAAACTCCATGTGTGTGGTAATTAGTTGCCTTTCTAGAAGCTCCATTTTTCTAAAAAATACTTCCCTAATGGCTTGGAGTCTATTTTCAGCTGACCATCTGAGCTGAAGCAGTAGGTAACTCTCACCTGTTTTTCCCAACGTACTGTGGCATTCTGTTAGCTGAGCTGATCTAAGCTGCGTAGGAATGGAAAACCACAGCATTCCCAACAAATCTTGCCCAAGAGTGTATGCATCATTTTCTCAGTCCTTTTTACTCCTGGAAATTATAATAATACTGCCCGAGCACTGCTAGAATATAGTGAACTTTTTGTGTGGAAGCACCGTGGTTATTTCTATAGAAGATAATACAATTGAAATAAAGATATCAGGAAGCCAGCCTGATTGTCTCTGCTTCCTGCTCCTTAATGTATCATCACAGTAGGTGCTGAAGAAGAAAGCACGTATTTAATTCTTTAAAATCTGTCCATTGGTTTAAGATTAATAATTTAATGCCTTAATATCAGTTCTCAATCTCTGTAAGACAGATTTCTTTTCTGAAAAGAAGCAGCATATCTACATGATCTGGGCATGCTCATTTCTTATAGCCATTTTAATGGAAAATCTTTTAGAGAAACTTGTATTCCCTGGGGTCTTCCTGTGAGGAAGGACGAGTAGTCTTACAGAACATGAAAATATTTATCTTGAGTATTAGCAATGCCTCCTTTTAAAGACAGGACATGAAGGAACCTTTAAATTGAAGTAGTTAACAATGATGTTATTTCAGAAGATGTTAAACTAACTGAAGCTTCATTTTTGTGTGTTTTTTTTCCCTCAGATGACATGCTTATCAAACTCTGGGACTGGGATAAAAAATGGTCTTGTTCTCAGGTGTTTGAAGGACATACCCATTATGTCATGCAGATCGTCATAAACCCAAAAGATAATAATCAGTTTGCCAGTGCCTCTTTGGATAGGACAATCAAGGTAGAAAATTCTGTTGTTTTTTTTTTTTAGTTATTAAGTAATTACAGAAAGAATGCACAAACTGGTAATAAGAACAGTGGGTTATCGTTCTTAAAAGCAGGTCAGTAATGGAATTTTTATTGTATGAAGACGTGTGTGTTGGCTGAGTTACTATACACGCACTAGCTGTGCACATAATAGGTAATTCAGTAAATTCACAAGGTTACGTGGCACCTCTGGTCATTGAAATTAAACTTCCAGTGAGTGCTGTGTTCCTCTTGGAAACTGCACAGATATTGGGGTGGGATGATGGTTATACTGTGTGTGAGTAATATATACATACAGCGGGTAAAGCCTTCAACTGCATACGTTTAAAGAAATACAAATAAAGACTTTTTTCTCCTATTATTTGTATGTCATTTGCTATCAGTCTTATAAACTGAATCAAGAGGGGTCTTCAGTCTTCTGAGTTTCATTTGCTGTGAAACTATTAGTGAGTATCAGGGACGATAGGTTTACAACCATCTGGAGAGTAAGAGTTCCTCAGGTTCCCTGTAAATTCCCCGTGTATTGGCTGTAAAAAGTCAGTTTTGATTTCATCTGTCCTCAGATGTTGAGGTTAGATGTGTATAAATATTACTGTGGGAAAATATCGGTGTGTCTCCAGCTTGACTTCTACAAGTGCCTTAGAATATATACTCTTCAGCAAAGTTTGTCTATAACCCATGTGGGGATTTTTTTGTTGTTTGTTTTTCCCTGGGAAGGTGTGGCAGCTTGGCTCCTCTTCACCCAACTTTACCCTGGAGGGCCACGAGAAGGGGGTGAACTGCATTGACTACTACAGCGGGGGAGACAAGCCATACCTCATCTCAGGCGCCGATGACCGCTTGGTTAAGATCTGGGACTACCAGGTGTGTGTTCTGCTTTCTGCACTGCTGTGGAGCCTTGGCCATAGCAAAATCATGGAACTGTGAAAAGGAGAAGGACTTGAAAACACCAGCAGACTTTCCTCCTCCTTCCTTGGGAAAGATGAAAGTGGGAACAGTATTTCACGATACATTTTCCAGATGCTGTTAACTCTTTAGACAGCGTGCCGTGAGTTCTACAGATGAGCTCAGAGGCTGCTTGAACTTGACCTTACAGTGTTGTGAACAGTGTTAACTTTTTTTTCCTTGTCCGTTTGCTTTCTAGACACACAGCTCAGGCACGTGTGTTCATGCATGTGTGCATGCTCACACGTACTTGGCAGTTCACTGGGGTCATCAGATGAGCTGTGTTATTGCCTCATTTGAATGCTGCACAGGAAAGAAACAGCTTGAATCCAGGGACAAGTGCTGGAACCTAGAGCTCATAAATTCTTCCTGTGTACAAAAGCATCAGTGGCCAGAAGGACGAGATGAAATTTGTCAGATAGGAATTTCAGGTTGTTAAAGTGTAGTGTCCTGGATTAAATCCAAGATCAGAAATGAAAGCTAGTAGTATTAATTAAAATATCCACTGCAGCAATGATTGTTACACCACTGAGCTTAAAGTTTTACTACCACATAAAGCTGTGTATATTAATTACATAGTCCTAGTTGCTTCAAGCAGAGTAGGCTTTTCTTTTACAGCTGTGAATGAACATTCATGATGAAGGTATTAGATCTTTCTTCACCTATAATCAAGTTCAGATATGTTTTGCTCTGACTTTTTTATGACTTCTAAGCAGTCCCAGCTGCCTGTCTGTCTGTAGTCTGTTGCACTCTGAGAAAGCCTGTTTTGTGAGCAGAAAACAGAAACAACTGCATTGAGAGAAATAAGTAAATAATTTTCCTTTGGGGAGGAGAAATTAACTCAGTGCAATCATGGTTTGCTGATACATGTTCATGCTGCTGCTTCAGCATCGTGGAAATGTTTCTGGAAGAAATGTAGAAAAAATGTGCTTTCAGATAGACTTCTGGATTTTATTTAGTAAGAAAGGAATGTTCAAGTGTTGCAGCTTGTTTGTTATCTGACCCTGTCCTTTCAACTCTTTCTGCAGAACAAAACCTGTGTACAAACACTGGAAGGACATGCTCAGAACGTGTCATGTGTCAGCTTCCACCCTGAACTGCCCATCATCATCACAGGATCAGAAGATGGTAATGGTTTATTCTCTGGCACACAAAGGATAGGGGGAACGTTCCAGGAGAACGCTGTGTTGTGGTGTGGCTGCACGTCTCACACTGTTACACTGAGGGGAAGGATGAAGTTTGTATTTCTTTTTCCTCCAGGAACTGTGCGCATTTGGCATTCAAGCACGTACCGCCTGGAGAGTACACTCAACTATGGGATGGAGAGAGTGTGGTGTGTGGCCAGCTTAAGAGGGTCCAATAACGTGGCTCTGGGCTACGACGAAGGCAGCATCATCGTTAAGGTACGGTTATCTGAAATGAGAAGTAGTGATTCACTGCTGTCCTGTGTAATGTTCTGATTATAATACACCAAGCACTGATCATTTAGCATTTTAATTGTCGTTTTTTAGACAAAGCCAGGGCATTTCTCTAGATATGGTAAAATTTTGAGTTTCTTTTCAGTTCACTTTCTCCATCTGCTAAGTTCTTTTGCTGTGCTTCGTAGCTTGGTCGTGAAGAACCAGCCATGTCCATGGATGCAAATGGAAAAATTATTTGGGCTAAACATTCCGAAGTCCAGCAGGCCAACTTGAAAGCCATGGGAGATGCTGAAATTAAAGACGGAGAAAGATTGCCACTGGCTGTGAAGGATATGGGGAGCTGTGAAATATATCCTCAGACAATCCAGCACAACCCTAATGGACGGTAATTGATTTCTGGAAAAAACAAACAAACTTTTTTTTCCTTTATACTGGAAAAGTTAATGCACGTGTCCTGGTGGTGATGGAGAGCCCATGGGGAACAGGTGTCTTACTGCTAGGCAGGAGAAAGTCATAGTAGTCTGGGCTTCACCCATCTGCTTACTAGCTCATATTTTAAACAAACAAGTTGCACATTATAAACATGGCAAGAAATGTACAAGCAAAATGTATAATATAGCAGTAGCAAAGCAGATTTTTCTGTCATATCTCTCTTTTTTGTTGACATAATTAGATAACCTAAATTAGAAGGAAGGAAGGATAAAGGGATATATGGTATAAATGCAGCACAGTGGAGAGAAGTGAGAAGGGATAGCAGCTGGCTGCGTGAAGCAGAAACAATCCCTTATGTGATGGGTTTTGGAATACACAGATACTTCAGATAATTTATATGTTTGATCTTGATGTCTGACAGACTGCATCTTTCTCTCGCTCTAGGTTTGTTGTAGTGTGTGGTGACGGTGAATACATCATTTACACAGCTATGGCTTTGAGAAACAAGAGCTTTGGTTCTGCGCAGGAGTTTGTATGGGCACACGATTCGTCAGAGTAAGCGTTGCAGATTTTTCCTTTCTGTTAATTTAAATTTGCTGCTGCTGGATTTCATTCTGTGCAAACACTAAGTTGGACTGAAGACAAAAAAAAACCCCAAAGTTTTGAATGATGAGCTTAAAGCGGAGCTTTTAAGGTTTTCTATTTCTTGTGCTCTGATGATTTTTGAAGATAAATGCAGGCCGTTTTCTTGTAGCTGTTTCAGTAGTTTGCTGATTTGACAGGCAAATAATACTTTTCATAATGCAATCTCTAGGTATGCAATCAGGGAGAGCAACAGTGTTGTAAAGATATTTAAAAACTTCAAAGAGAAGAAGTCATTCAAACCCGATTTTGGAGCAGAAGGTGAGTGTTTATCTCTAGGACACGCGTGTTGGTGTGTGTGCACAATGCAGAATTCTTCAACCTCTGTTTCCTCGCAGGCATCTATGGTGGCTTCCTGCTGGGAGTCAGATCTGTTAATGGTTTGGCATTCTATGATTGGGAAAACACGGAACTGATCCGCAGAATTGAAATTCAGCCCAAACATGTAAGTTTGGAGAGGAAGCTGAAGCATGAATCTATATGTGCATGCCTACGTTTACTCAGTTTTGACTAGACTGTTCTGTTTTTTCTGTAATGGAGCCAAGCTGTCATTCATTAGGAAACAACACCTTAAGTTTATCTCTGCCTTGTAGTGAAAGGGACGAAAATCTTACATATGTGTTGGCTTCTTGGTTCCTGAAGCTGCTATGAGAGTTCATGCAAATTAAAGCTAAAATGTACTTCCTCCCTTAACCTGGGCTTTCTAAACCAGTGCCATTGGTTTTGATGACACAGATTTTCTGGTCTGACTCGGGTGAGCTTGTCTGCATTGCTACAGAAGAGTCATTCTTCATTCTGAAATACCTATCGGAAAAAGTTGCGTCTGCCCAGGAAACACATGAGGGAGTCACTGAAGATGGAATCGAAGATGCATTTGAGGTACCTGTATTTCAAACTGGAATGTGACTAGGATCAGAGATCATTGAAGCGAGTGTGGCAAAGTTGGTCTTTGTTATAGTTAGTCTTAGAACACTGCTGCGTTTTATTTTCCAGAACATTGAGTGTCACAGAGGATACATCTCAGCAGTGAACACTGTTATATTGTTTTATTTGGGATGGTTTCAACTGGCTTTGAGGAAAGTGCCAGTCTGAAACCCCTCGTGACACATCTTAATGCTGAGATTCCTCTTCCTCTTCACTCACTGTTTCCTATTTCCAGTTACAAAGGTTATTTTTAACGTGTGCATTTGGGCAGGTGCCCACGTGCACAGTTCTGCTCTAACTGAAGCTTCTTTTGCAACTTGCCATTGTGTCTGTTGATTCAAACCTAATTTGCAGGTTCTTGGTGAGATTCAGGAGATTGTGAAAACAGGCTTGTGGGTTGGGGACTGCTTTATTTACACCAGCTCTGTGAACAGACTCAACTACTACGTTGGAGGAGAAATTGTCACTATTGCCCACTTAGACAGGTAAGTGCTGCATTATGTTGTAAGAAAGCTATGAAGTTATGGCTAAATCCCCCACTTGCCCTGCTGTATTACTTTTGATTACATCAGTGTGCTGATGTTCTGGGGCAGTGAATGCAATGTTGCATGGAGTAAATAGCATTATATGGAAGCCTGGGTATAGAGTACAAGTTTGTGCAAATATTCTTGCTCCCAATGGGTTTTGTTATGTAGCACCTCACAGTGGACCCATCCAAGATGAACAGTGTTTTCTTTCAGGACCATGTATCTTTTGGGGTATATTCCTAAGGACAACCGACTTTATTTGGGCGATAAAGAGCTAAACATTGTTAGCTACTCTCTGCTGGTCTCAGTGCTCGAATATCAAACCGCTGTGATGAGAAGAGACTTCGGTATGGCCGATAAAGTTCTTCCCACAATTCCAAAAGAACAGAGAACCAGAGTCGCACATTTTCTTGAAAAACAGGTAAGACAATTATTTCTTCATCAGCTGATCACATTTTGATGACTATTTCTAATTGAACTTGATAAAAAAGCCACTCTCTTCCTGTAAATGTAGGTTTTTGTTCATCATCCGTACTTATCTGGAGCACTGTAGTCCTTTCTTCAGAGGGCTTTTGTTAAAACATTTAGGATGCTGTTTGACCTGATGGATCAGAGCTTCACTTCGTTGTTTTTTTTTATTTCAGGGCTTCAAACAGCAAGCTCTTGCAGTATCTACAGATCCCGAGCATCGTTTTGAACTTGCTCTTCAGCTTGGAGAATTAAAAATTGCTTATCAGCTTGCTGTAGAGGCAGAGGTAAGCATACGATTTCTGGTGGTTTGTAGTAATTGTGAGTATGCATCTCAGATGCCCTGTAAGAAATGGCAGCATGAGGATGCAGCACAGCTCTGTGAACACTGTAAATATGCCTTCAGCTTCCTTACTGAAGTTCCTCTGCCTGTAATTCAGAGGAACCTGAGCTGTGGGGTGGGAACAGGAGCATGTTGTCTGCTCAGAGAGATACAGCAACTCCTCCTGGAGAGGAAGTCATTCCAATCAAGAACAAAGCCCTAATCTTCAGTGCTGAACAGAGAGAAAAGAGGCAGAACTGAAGCCTCTGGGCCTTGGTTCCACCCTTGAAAAACCTGCAGCATTTCTGATGTCCTAGGAAGACTGGCAGGCAGTGATTTGTTCCACAGATACCATGGAGACAATCTGTCTCACGGTTCCTTTTGCAAAATAATGATGTGATAAGGAGTAAGTTAATGTTTGTCATCAAACAGGGAGAGGGGAATGTAGGAAGGTGTCACTGTGTAATGACAGTGGTACACACAGATCAAACTGTATTTTAATGGGAACACAAGTACACTGATGGGATACAGAACCTTAACAGGTGAACTTAGAGCTCATATTGAATGCTTTAAAAACGTTTGAAGATATTAAAAAATATGAGGTTTGATTTTATTTTTTCTTTTTCCTCCCTCCCCCTTTGTGCCTTCAGTCAGAACAGAAATGGAAGCAACTTGCTGAACTTGCCATCAGTAAATGCCAGTTTGGCCTCGCCCAGGAGTGCCTCCACCACGCACAGGACTATGGAGGACTCCTTCTACTGGCTACAGCCTCAGGAAACGCTAACATGGTGAATAAGTTAGCTGAGGGAGCAGAAAAAGATGGCAAGAACAATGTTGCATTTATGAGCTACTTCCTGCAGGGGAGGTAAGTATGAGAAACGCAGATTGTTCTGGTTGGGCTTTCTGAAACACAAAGAACTTCCAGGCAGCTCACTACAGCTAACAGTTCCATGGAGAAAGGCAGCAGCATGTATCTTTTCGGAAAAACTAACTCTGTTTTATGATGCTTACTTCTTAAAATCTGGCCCTTTGAATTCAGTTATGTCATGGAATAAACAGCTGTAGTGCAGAAGTCTGACCTGAAAGCTTAATGATAAAAACTGTACTTTAAAATCTGTTAGGCTTGACTCGTGTTTGGAACTCCTGATTAAAACTGGACGTCTCCCAGAGGCCGCTTTCCTTGCACGGACATATCTGCCAAGCCAAGTGTCAAGGTAACACCAAAGCACATGCAGATCCCAGCAGCAGTGTGGAAACCACCTTTGTACAATGGATGTGATTTCTGTCTGCAGGGTTGTTAAACTGTGGCGGGAGTCTCTCTCTAAAGTTAACCAGAAAGCTGCTGAGTCCCTTGCTGATCCTACAGAATACGAAAATCTCTTCCCTGGATTAAAGGAAGCTTTTGTTGTTGAAGAATACGTTAAGCAAAGTCTTGCTGACCTGCGGCCAGCCAGGGAATACCCCCTTGTCACTGTAAGTTAACAAGTGGGAGTTCCTGCTTTCTCTACAAGAGAAAAATGTGAAGTTGTGCAAAAGCAGCTTTAAGCATGTCAGTGAAATCACTTCGGTGTTCCATTGATGTGTCTGCGCTTTTTACTTTTTAGCCAAACGAAGAAAGAAATCTACTTGAAGAAGCAAAAGGCTTTGAACCCTCAGGAGTAGTGGCACCTCAGGTCAGTGTTACTAACTGATGAGTCCCAGAAGCAGCGCTTCTGTTGCACAGAACATCTGCCCTGCAGAACTTACCACCATGCTGGTTGGACTGGTGCTCTTACTGCTGGACTGCAAGCACGGCAGCTGAGTTCTGTGTTCTTTTGCCTCACACTTGTTGACTGAAAAATTAAGAAAAGCCATTAGTAGTTATGTAATCATTTATTTTGTGTGGCTGCTTAAGTAAGTTTCTGTTCTGTTAGGACTTCCCTGAAGTGTGTGTAAGTAATCAGAGTCCTACCACTGCATTCATCCCAAAGAAAAACTGCACATCAAACCCCTTGCTGCCTCAGCTCTTCTTGCGTTCTGAAAGCTCCGTGGCTGGAGCCCGGAATCTCTTATACACCACAGCAATTACAAATGCCTTATAATCATTGCTATGGTGCATGGCTAAGCAGTTAAAGACTAGGAGACCCGTTTGGTTATTTGGAAATACCATAACGTTTTAAGTAATGAGGTAGCTCAGACTGATGTTTTTATCACCCCAGTGAAAGTTCCCACCTTGTGGAAGTTACATACTGCATGTTATTTTAGTTACCTTGCATTAGAAGCTGTTAATGAGGCCTGCCCTATTCTTCGTCTGCACTTCTTCAGTTCTTGAAACTAGCTGACGCTGACTGACGGGTAGACAGCCATCAAGGCCTGGGGGATGCTCAGAGGAACTGTTGTTCACTTGATTTTGTTAAAATTAACCCATCTTTTCATTAGAAAAAGTCAGAAGAAGCAATTCCATCGCCTAAACCAGAAGTGATGAATACAGTACTGCAGAATTCTGATCTGCTTCCACCACGAGATCAAAAGGTACTGGAATATATCTCAGAAAAGGAAGGAGTGTCGTGGGTAAAGACTGAACTAATAATTTGATGAAAGTAGAGCAGATAATGTCACTTTTTATCTTACATGAACCACATTCCCGAGACTTACAGTGTGTGGATCCCTTCCTTCTGTGTGCAGAAACTGTACACAGTGATGTAGAGCAATTCCTCCAGCCTTGTAGGCTTGCAAGGAGACAAAGTAACAGTCTGCAGTGCTGCACTTGTTACTGTGTTCTGTGTTGTGACTTTGTTATTCAAGGAGGCCAGGCGATTTTTCCTGTAGCTGAGCACAGTTCCCATGCAGTACCTGCCTGCCTCAAGGTTGCTGAATGTTTCAGTACCTCCTATAGAACTATACAGTACACATCTGTTATCACAGCAGCTTCCTAACACGTATCCCACTATCTGGACTTCTGTCCTAGACACTTCTGGATTTGGAAGATGACCTGGATAACTTAGACCTGGAGGATATTGATACCACAGATATCAACCTGGATGAAGAGATCTTAGATGACTGAACCCAAGTTCTAGATGACCAACTCTACTGCTTCTTACTCCAAACAAAGGAATGAAGTCCCGTGGACTACATGCTCCAGGATAACCTGATTTTTATACAGAAGATGGACCATATGCACAGAGGGAGAGGGGCAAACCTAACAACTGTAAAAAATTTGTGTACGCTGAAGTTTAAGATATTAGACCTGCTCTAAAGCATCGTGGAAGTGTTTTCATTTAACATGCAGTTCAATAAATCCTTTTAAACATTCCATCCCTCTTCTATCCCATCTTTATTTCAAGAACTACACTGAATTATAGGCAAGTGTTTGTTTAACATACATCACCTTGAAGTGGAAGAGAATGTGGCTAGAGGGAGTTCATGCACAGTACCTTCTGCAACTTAAGCTGTTCCTGCAGCAAGTCCGATTGTGTTCTGGTACCAATTCTTCTAGCATGCACAGTTATCCAAGATGTTTATTGTTGAATCCCATACAAAGAAAGTTTACAAACAGCTCAAAGTAATGATAAACTAGTGTTTATTTCATGAAGTTGTAGAAGTAGCCGTTGCTTCCTGGTATGCCTGGAGGGCCAGCTGTATGTAGCCTTCTTTCTGTGACTCAGTTTTCACAAAGACCTACAACCAAGGCGGGATGGAGATGAATATACAAGTTAAAAGCAGAATTAACACAGGGAGTTTTCATCATTCCAACGGTTCATCAGCCAGCTCTACCCAGTCGTTATAAAAAAGACATACAGCGGTTCTAGTTACTTAAAGGAAGCTGCTGACTGTGCTTCCAGGGATGGAAAGCCGTGTCTGCTGTAGGTAAGTGTGCTTAAATAGAAAAGCGTACCTTGATCAGATCAATTCCGTGAAGCTTCCCTTCTTTGGCTTCTTTTGCCGACTGACATTCCGGATGGAGCATGTGATAGAGCGTTATTAAACTCGTAGCATCATCCAGCCTAAACAAACAAAGGCTCAGTTGTAGCTGTTACTTGTTCTAAGTAATGTGAGTGTGCTTGCACGCCACAGGCTTTCAGGCACCTTCACCACATATCCACTGTCCTTATAACAGAGCTGAAGAGGCAGTCTGTAATTTACTGCAATAGCACCTTGATTTGAGAACAGAGACCAGAAGCACGTGCAGCAAATAACGTTCAGAAACTAACTCATGCTGCAGTTCAGTACAGCAGCCACAAACTCCAAGGAACTGCCCACTAACGAGTGATCATTGGAACAGCAACCAAGGAACCTTCCAACTCTAACTGCAGCAGCTGGCATGTTTAACACAGGTAGTATTAGGAATCTTGCAACACTTAGACTGTGATGGATTTAAGACTTCAATAAGGGTTTTACTTCCATAAACCTAAATAAAGCCAGAAGTGGGTGGGTGAGTAGCAGATAAAGATGCTCTAATATCTAATAATTTATAAGTCCCAACATTTGAATTTCCCATTTGCCATTTTGAGCCCAAAAGCTTCCCTCTGTTTTCTTCACGTCCTCGGGTTTGAAAAGGATCTGGGCAACTATAATTCAAAAGTAAGGAACTAATATCATCGCTGCAATTTCGAGTTCTATCAATTTTCCCCAGCTTTAATGATGTTCTGGACAATTATCTGCTTCACTGAGCTCTGAGTGAGCTTAACAGCTCTTGTGGGAAATCACGTGTTTAAAATCCCAGTGCCTCCACTTCCCACTGTCGATTACAGAAGTTGCAGTGGAGCACAGCTACTCAGGGATTGCCCCAAAATCCAGACTGGGTCTTCAAAGCCAAAACGTCCCAGTAGTTTACAACTGTTAAGAGTTTAAGATCAGTGATGCCCAGAGTTGGAAGTTCACTGACTATTAATTAGAAAGGAAAGAAAATTTAAAAATTCAGCAACTGTAAAAGGTTAATTTCTGCAGACACCTACTTTGGTACCATGCCACTTCAACTGCAATTTAGTCGGTGCTTCCATTCAGAATCTATGTAGCTAGAAATTGCAGCTAGCCTAAAATGGAAACTTCACACACCTTACATCAATACCATTTTCCTTTTCAAACAACAGACCTTTACATTTTCTGTTTGTCCAGATAAAGGTATAGCTGACAAACACCACTTACAAGTCTCTGTTGATCATGTCTATTAGCAAGCCATCTGTTTTCTTTCTGTTTACCAGGTACCACACCATGCCTCCGAAGTGCCTTGTTGAACGGAGCAGATCGTACTTTGCGTGCTTCTCAATGTCGTCATACGTTCGATGATGAACCTAGACACAAGAGAACTCATTTCAATAGCACAGGCAGGGTTTCATGGCTGCTCCTCTTCACCTCTCACGTAGATGTTTTAATCAGTTTTCAGCCCTCTCTAAACTGTGGCAGTAAGCCACAAGCTCGGCCATGCTACCTTTAAAGCTTTACACGTGTTTTAATTTGGGGTAACACTGGGACGGTTCAGTTCTTAGAACTCACACACAGATGTGTGTTAAGAGAAAACTAAATGCTACCTATGTATCAGCAACCTCAGGAGTGAGGGACGTAACCTCTGAACCCTCATCCCACTGCCCTCAAGTTAAAATCTATTTCTTAGTGAAAAAGAAGAGCAAACAGTTGCTCATTGAAGAAAACTGACCAAATGTGCTTAATGGAGGTTTTGCATTCAGTGATTCAGGAAGTTAGTTAATCTTTTTAATGACATATAGATGGATATATTCATCACCACTTAGTTACCAAATAGAAATATTTCAGCTGGAAGTGCACTGCTGTACCTGCTTTTGTCACAAACACTGCTTTATTTTGTGTACGGTGCTCTCAGATGCATCACTTACCTACCTGTTATTTTCTAAGCCTAACACAGTAGCCAAGACAACTCGAGCAGCACAACTTTGGTTGTATCCAGTTACAGCTATTATCAAAAATTCTGGTTTAGTACCAGAAGAGTATTTTCAGTATCTTTAGTTCTTTCTACGTGTGAGGAAGAATATTTAAATGGGTCATTTTTCTGGAAAGAATATGGAAACTCATTGCAAAGATACCAAGCCATCTGGGGGAGCGGAGGGCAAGAACACACCCAAACAACTCTGATCCCCTGACAGTATTTATGCTTATAAAATAAACCTTGAAAGTTCTTCACCAATGTTTTTTTATATTTAAAAAAGTGAACTTACTCTGATGTAGTCAGCTGAATCTGGCTCAAACTGAGCAATGCACATGTTAAGGATGTCCTCATGACGGTCCTGCTGGAACACAGTCTACAACAGTTGAAATTCAGGCACAGGTCACATATCACACAATTGCAACTACCCAAAATTTCAATGGCAGCCAAAACATCTCTCTCTGGGCAACACAGCACACATTACAACTACATCTGTACTTACAGTATGACACAATATTTCCATCTACACAATATTTGTCTGCTTGCAACTTGGAATTTTAACTAACTTAAGCGAGTTACACTGGTAATCAATCATTCAAGAAGCTTAAAACACACAAACCAAATGGCTGATCCAGAGCTACTATTCTGCCAAACAGCATGGCTTCACTGTCGCAGCACAACTGAGAAAATAAAAGAGGTTTGTTTTCAGAACCAGGGTGATCTTACCCCGAGGTGTTCATCCTTAAATAATACCGGGGGAATAACTCTGCGCCCTTCTTTTGGGAAGAATATCTGGATCATTCGGTCTCGCTCTTCCCAGGTTGCCTTACGTAGTACGCCATTTGGCTCTCTAACCACAATGAAACGTTCCTGAAAAGAAAGTAAAAAATGAGCATTAACTCCCACAGCCCTCTCTACATAAGCAGAATCATCATAAAGAAGATCCTTGTTTGACCAAGCGCTCCAGTACCTAAACCACACTAATACTACAGTGTCGTTTTGACAATATAAGCACAGAACAACTTTTCCCTTGTACCTTATGTGCTTACACCTTAATCTCACTACAGTGCAATATGCACTTATGCTAAAAGCTGCAGCTCTGCAAAACTGAATGAATAGCGTAACTAAACCCAAAGAAAGGAGGCAGTGTTGCTGCTCGCCTATCTTTCACAATCAACACGTACTAAATTAACAGCGCAGGTTTTTAAGCACTGGAATATAACTTATCAACAGACAGAAGTCAGCATTTTGAAACACACCTGTGTTGCTTGGTACTAAAGCTGCAGCTCTTCACCCCTCCTGCAGGCTGCTCTGTGTTCTACTGTCAGTGGTTTACGGGCAGGTTCGGCCCAGTTCTGTGGGTCAATGCCCAGGAAAGGGGAAAGGGGGAAAGGGAAAAGGGAGATGGGCCTAGAAACAAAACAGCAGCAGCGATCTGAGGAGGAAAGCTAATTTACTAAATTAGATATTGGGAAGTAAAATAATACAATATAATACAAGATAATTGGAATCAAAGCTAATAAATAAAATCAGAGAGTGTCTGATAAACTGAAGGCCTTATGCTAACGCTGAAGGCGGACGGCAGCGAGCACCCACTGCTGAGCAGATCCCAAAGGAAAGAGAGATGCCCTGTGACCGCAGACGGGTTTTATCTTTCCTTCTAAGCAGAAACACGTAAAAACACAAAGCATCGCACAGTCCTCTGGGGAATGTAGTTCTTCTCTTCTGAGCCAGGTACACCCAGAACTATCAGGGATCCACGCAGCTGGAGCATTAACTCCTGAACTCTTCATGCACCACACGATGTTATGACACGGAATAGCGATACCAAAACACATAAAACCACGACATCCACTAAAACCCACTGCATCCTGGATTAATTACGGAAAGCCCGATAAATAAAGCAATGGGTCGCAACTTACGCGGTGAGGAACGGAGTAAGTTATATCTGTAAACACGTATTTGCCAAGTTCAGCCCCGTCGAGGACTTTGTCGTCTGCCAACACATCATCAATAGGCTCCCGCTCATCCATCACCGGCACCATTCTCAGCCTTTCCTTAGCCTCCTCGACGGCTTTTCTGGTGGCCTTAAAACGAAAGTCGAACGCGTTTGACCATTACAAGAGCCGGGCAGCGCCGCGCCCGCCGCGAGCACGGGCGGGAAGCGGGAGCGCCCTCAGGCGCCGCGGGCGGGCGCACCTCGTGCAGCTGCGCCTCCGTCAGCAGCCGGTACTTGGGCGGTTTCAGCTCCTGCCGAGCCGGCCGGAAAACCTTCTGCAGGTCCAGCCCCGTCATCTTGTACAGCAAATCCTGAACCGCTTCGTCCGTAAAAGCGGGCTTCGCGTCCTTGTGCTCTGCCGGATGATTTTACACGCGATGAACCGCGGGGGCGGCCGGGCGAAAGAACCTCCCGCCCGGCCCGCTTCCCTCCCCCCTCAACGTACCGCCCGCGGAGCCCGCGTCCTGCCCGAGCGCCCGCTGCACGCGCCATGCCCACAGCGCCCGCGCGCGACAGAACCGCGCGGGGAGCAGCGCCGCCATCTTGAGCACGCCCCGCCCCTGAGGCGCGTCACGGCGCCGCTCCCCGCGCTGAGGGTCCGCCTCGGTCCGGAAGCCGCGCGTGGCAGTGACGGGCGGCTCTCCAGAGCGGCCCTCAGGGACGCGGGCAGTGCAGTGCGGTCCGCGAGGCAGCTCCCTGTCAAACTGGGAAACGTTTCATCTCCTGGAGGGAAGGTCTGGAAACACGAGCGTTATGCTTCAGTTCTGTACGTTTCCAGCTGTTGGGAAGTTCAGCACGTTGCCCGGTGCTGGGCTAAATCGGGTTGCAATTGTGCTGCGTTTGAAAATGGGGATTAAAGTCTTAGGGGAAACAGAGGCTGTGTACCGTGTGTTGGTTTTAGTCACAGTAAGGGTAAGCACCAGTATGTATTTGTTTCTGATAATAGATCATAGTAGTGGGCAGTGTTCTTATTTCACATAGCTTTATTCAGTATTCAGACACACACGCTGAGCTGAGTCTTATATTCCATCTGTATCCTTCAATACCATTATCAGCAAGGTTACAGAAGGCGTATCTTCTCATACCGGTACAATCAAGTTGAAATCACTGAGAATTAGAGCGCAAACAAATCCCTAATATCATTTTAATGTGATTTTGTTCTTAATTTATTTCAATAGTGCCAAGAAAATTAAAAAACAATGGTGAGGAAATTGAGAAGATGTTGTTGTTCAGCTCTTGCTTGGAAGATCTCTGGAGTGAGAGCTATACCCTATAAGGGAATTGGGAAGTTATTTGGCGACTTGCCTAAAAGCCACTTCAGACCCATTCGTGAGTTTGGATGGCAAGCCAACGTCCATTTTAATTCACAGAAGTGCTTAGAAAAACAATAGAATTTATTAGACTATGTCCAGGAGAGGTTAAATTCACATTCGTTCTGTACTGGAGCGGTAACAGCTGCTGTGAGGATTAGTTTTTTGGCTGGCAGGATGAAAGGAAATATTAACTAACAGTGCTGGAGATGGAAGTAGAGCAGGTTAATGTGTTTCATGAAATAATATAAATTTACACTGGATTGGGCTGTATTTTATTTACAGTTTGTTGCTGTACAGAAGTGACAACTTTAAGTGGGGTGTTTTTTGTTGGTATACTTGCAAATACAAAACCAGCTTGAAAGATCAGTGGTGTAATAACTGATAATGAAATAAAGAATCTTTCTTACATTAGTTACTATTTTGAATGCATCCCAGGACAATTGCTGTTGGAAAATTACAACCATCTGATGGGGAGTGGATGTCCCCTGTGAAACACATTGGTGGTCTAAGTCTGGATTCTATTGGAAAAGTTTCAATACGAAATCACCTCCACAGTTGGCATTAATTTCCTTTTTGTTGGTAGTTTTAGGAGAGCAAAAGGATCAGATGGCTGCCGATGCTGAACCAGTTTGGTTAAGATCTCAGGGAGAAGGAGCCTAGGAGCTTGTTTGTTGCTTTTCCATTTAATAAATAAAATAAGGGGCTGTGGCCTGCCAGCTTTTCAGAATAGTAATTGTGTCAAATTGTGGTAGCAAGTTGTTAGGAGGGAAGAATTCTTTGTTGGAAAAAACACAATGCAAAAGACAAAATGTGAGGTTTGGGAACTGTGCATCCCGTTGCTGCAAGAAGAAACAGGCTGAGCCCAGTCAGAGTGTCTGCATGTCCACAGCTGATGACACGACCTTTTTAAAATTAATGGCTGGTTCTCTTATTCCTGATAAGAAATCTGGCAATCCTGCGGAACATTTTTCTGAGGGACACAATGGACCAGGTTGGAATCTGTTTTCACCAAATCTACTCTGAAGAAGAGTTATTTTTTCATAGAGAAGGCAGAGAGTGTGGAAGTAACAGAAATGATACAAACCTTATTACGTTGTCCGATAAGTAATTAAAGGAATAACATGTTACGTGTGGTTCATTTTGGTTCCCCATCCCTGGATGGAGTGGTTTCATTTTTTGCTAAAGTTGTTTGGGTGGTTGTAATATTATTGTCTGTTTTCAGGCCTATTATCTGCAAGCATCTCATTTGTGAGTTTCTTTTCTTCACGATCCAGAGTAGTATGAAATTATCCTTTAAGCTCTGTAGCCATGGATTTGTATTACCATCCAAAGCCACTGGTAGCTGTCCCCATCCAACTTCTGCCAGAATCCCTGTATTTTGGTGATGTTGGTGTCAACATTGATGATGGGTGAGCCTTTGCTAATATGGCAGAGTGGCCATTTTCCATCCTAAACACCGTACAGAAATTTGAAGCTGTTTTATTTTCAAATTCTGGTTTGATCTATGGCAGCGGGGACAGAAGGTGTGCCCACTGTGCCACTGGGCAAAGCTTTGCTCCGAGGAAGGAGGAGCTGTAGGCAGTTCTGCAGGACAAAGCGATTCAACAAATCACAGCTGAGGTGCCCCCAGAAGGTGCTGTAACTGAGATCAGCCATAGCCATCATCATCCTACATCAACAGCTGGCTTCTGTCACGTGCTCAGAAGTCCTTAGTGAGAAGGAAAGGGGGAAACTTTATGGATGCAGAAGGTTGCCAAATGTTTTGCTTCAGTATTGTCTGTTTAAAAAGTATGTGTAGCTTGAAGAGCAATTTTGTTTGTGCCTTGACTGTTTGTCATTTTTTATTTTGAATTTGAAGGAAAAGAAATTACAAAACTAACGAGTAGTTTTGACTGTATGAAGTCTTTAATTCCAGTTTAGTTACAGATCGTTTACACTGTGTCTGCATGCTATATTTTCCTGGGCCACATGGGGGCAAGATTGAGATTTCAAAGATTAAGAATGAAAGTGGCTGAGTAATTGTAGTGGGTAATGTAAATGACCTAGATTTGCCTCTGTCTCACATAAAGCTGCTATAATCTCTCTTTAATAATGATAAATTGGATATATACAAATACTGCCTCCAGTAATTGAGATTACATACATTATTTATGGTTGGGTTATAAATCCCACTTTGGTTTATATTGTTTTCTTTGCTGCACTATAATGGCTTGAGCCAAAGCCCATTAAAGCCATTGGAAGTCCTTCCCTGAGTTCAGTGAGCTCAGAATTAAGCCCATATTTTTCAATAAATTTCACTGTTCTGCTCCTGTAATGCTTATCTTTTATATACAAATTGTGGAGGGGGGGGGGGGGGGAACACAGTAACTATTTGGTATTATTGAAGTCAGGTACAATGTGAGTTATTGTTGTTTTCCCCCTTCTCGATCAGTATTCAACCTCTTCCATTTCTGTTTAAGCCCCGTGCCTTTGAATCCAGGCACCCATCAGGGCACTGTGAACTAAACCTGGGCTCCAACACGAACTGTTATGAATCCTCCTGCTCATAGAACAGTTTATACTGTTCTAATATCTCTTCAGTGCTAACTGTATTTTTTCCTTCCATCCTTTTCTATCAGTAACCAACAGAACCACTTCATTCTTCAGTTCTTTCAGTAGTACATGACTACATTTTTCTGCCAATGAGTTGTTACTGTTAAATCAATCAGGTTTTCCCAAGAGTGATTTGATCCCTTTCTACATTTTCTGTTCATTTTTAGTTAGAAGAGCTGTTACCTTCTTGTTACTCAGCGATGCCACTCATGACACTACAAGTGCTCATTTTGCCTCTGAGATTCTTCCACAGGTTTCCTTGTTATTTGTGATGATTTTTCTTTGAATCTCATTATCATTTCCTTATTACCCCTAAACTTTCTCATTTTCAACTTATGATGCTTTTTATTGCTTAGATTTGTTTTGCCACCTTGTTTTCTCTTTAATTCCCCAAATTAATCATTCACAGAAATGATCTTCTGTACTTTGCTACTTAATATCATGCAGCTTTTCATTTTTGTTCTCATTGCTAATGCATGCTTTTGTCTTGCTGTTACATTTAAATACTCTCTGCAATAGGAAATTTTTTTAACCTTTTTTTTTTCTATTTTTTCCCTTTTTTTGGATCGAGAATTTAATAGAAATTAAATTTGCTTAGGTATACCCACTGTGCATTTTAAAAAGTCATTATAAAGACAGGATCCTGGGGGTCTGACAGGAAAGCTAAAACAGCTGTGCTCTCCAGCACAAACAGCACATGAACCTATGGTATCTTCTCTTTGTGATCAAATGAAGAGGCTCAGAAGGCATATGATGTTATATCTCAGAAAAGCAGAGCTAAAAGAACCTAACACCAGTTTAAATCTTGGCCATTTCTGCATTATTCTGTTAAAAGTGAGCATTTTTTCATTTTGTTTTAAAAGTACTTTGATTTGTCAAACAAACAACTCTACCTGCTCCATCTGCAGGTTGCATTTAGGCCCAGATTAAAGGGCTGTTTAGCTGCTTATAGGAGGTGTATCTCACAAGAACACTTTTCAGTTGCATTTATTCTAGTTTCTTTCTGCCAAAACAAATCAATAAATTCCTAGAAACAAAAATAGACATAAAATTTATGTAGTCCAGTAGTTCTTTGACTATTTTGCATTTAATTCCAAGTAAAGCTGTTGACATTTATTAGGTTGCCCAATAAAGTTAACGGGAAGACTCGCATCCATTTTTGGACAGACAGGCAGAATAGAGTGCCAGATTTCACTAGCCGATTTCCAGAGCAGCGTGGGCAAAAATGATTGACTGCTAATGACTGCATTTGTGCTTCCCACAGTGTACAGATGACAAACTGCGAGGACCAAAAGAAAGGATAGAAACCTGTACAGTTTTTCTGGCTGATCTGTTCGTTACTGTTTTGCTACCACAGCTCTTTCCCATGTATTCATAATCCCTGTATGTTTAGCCATGCCATTCCATAACACATGATATGATCATTAACATATGTCAGTGTTTGTACACTTAGACTAGAGTAAGTACTTAGATCTTTATGGAGGCGCACGGTACATATCTAAATAATCTGGTGAGATCTGGTAGTGGCTTTATAAAATGTTTCACAGGGAAAATAAAGTAAAGCAGCAGGCAATCTGTCGTGCCAGGAGAAATATTAGTGAGAGGAACGTAAGAGGCACAGGCCAAATTCTGTCCCATGCCCCCATCTGTCCAATGGGAGAGTGGACAAGACACAAAGTCAAAGCACTGATTCATTTTCCTCATTTGGAAAGGAGGTGAAGAGCAATCTTACAGCAAACAAGTAGACTGAAAATTAGGATGACAGAGTTAAAATGTTCAAGTCCAAATATTTTTTGTCTGGTCAGATCATTTTTTTTTCTCAACTCTACAGTGAAAGACAAATATCATGGTCCTCCCTTTATTTTATTCACCCTATTCTGAGCTGCCTATTCCTATTCGATCCCTTATATCCTCTCTAGCATGCATCATATTTTTTTCATAAACTCCTTCATCTTATAATTCAAGTTGAAACAATGAATAATTTTCTTACAGGTTACTGAGCTGAATGAAGTCACAGAGGGGTCTAATGAATGCCAGAGCCTCGGAGAAGAAAAGAATGGAAGCAGAATCTTCTCATTTCATTAGCAGCAAGTCTCCAGATGGTGTCACGGTGTTTCAGGTAACTGTAGCCTCAAGATGCCATTTTACAGCTGGCTTAAGTTGATCTAAGACCGATCTGCTCCTTTTATTTAAGCCTTCACTTGGGTTGTTTTGCTTGCTTGAAACATTTTGTTCTTCACGATAGCCACTAAACAGACTCTGATTTTCTTCTAAATTTTGAATAAAAGCACACTAGTTCAGACCACACACAAATGTAGGATCTGACTTTGAAAGCTTTCACACTGCTTGTAAAAGCAAACCAGATTCTGTTCCCTTTGTGTTTCTGCATCAGTATGAAGATTTACTAAACCTTGCAGTGTATTTTTGAGGTGCAGCCGGTCCACATCACATTTTACAATAGAATGCTGCAGCACTGGGATCACTTTGTTTTTCTGTGTGTTGCAGTGCCATAGATTTACTTCCGAGTACCATTTCCTTTGTAAGCAGGCAGTACTGATACTTACAAATTAAGTGGGCTATTGCTTGGATGGTTTTGTTTAGACCCAAAATGAGTGCTGAAGCTGCAGAAGATTAGGTCTGATCCTGTGAAGAACAGAGCAACGTGGCATCAGTGTTGTATAGTTTTGGAAATTCTACCCAGAGCTAACTGTGCATTCACTGTGTATGTTTGAACACTGGGGATAAAATATTTTCCATTAGAGCAAGGCATCTTTTAATTAAGTGTTTTTGTTCTGCCTCTCTTCTCGTGCCTCTTATTATGGTACACAGGATTGAACTTCTAAACGCCAGTACAACGTGTGATTCTGTGCAAATGCTGTATGCTGTAGATGTAGTTCTATCTCCCACTTACGATGGCTAAATGGTGCTTACTTTGCAGTCATTCTTTGCTTTCTCTTTAATCATTTCTTAATTGCTACTCAAAAAAAAAAAAAAAAGCCAAACAAACAGAGAGGTTAGTATCTACATTTTCAACAAGTAGATATGATTTTCTTATATTGTAGTACTGTATTTCTGAAAATCAAAGCTGCACGATGTATATTACTGTCGAGTAATTTGGAGTAACCTTTCGAAGTTCTCAACGTTACCCCCCGTGTGGCCTCAGAACAGTAGATGGCAGTGTGGGGCTTTGGGTCAAGCACAGGAATGGCAGTAGCAGAAGTCTCTTCAATGCGTGAAAGAATCTACGTCTTTGAAAAATATTTGTAAAATTTATGTCCTTTTATTATGAAAACAATTAAAAGTGTAAATGTTCAGTGTTTACACTCTGAAAGGATTGCATACTTTCTTTTTCCTGCATTGTGATTGCACGGGGAATATTTCTTAAATTTAGATTGGTAAGTAAAACATTTACCCATTTGCTCATCTGCTGTAAGTCTCTCCAATCGATTAGTCAGCCAGAGAGAGGAATGTTCAGTTCCTGATATCATGAGCCTGCTCCGTAATACAGAACAAGAAGGAATGCCGGATTGCTAGCATGTTGCCCTCCTCTGTCTCCTGGAAAAGCCTTCATCTCCAGCCCTGTGGCACTGATGAAAAAGGACTTTTTTTACTATTCAGTAAAAGCAGAAGGTGCTAAGTAGCAGCAACAACCTTATACCTTTGGTTAGCTAGAGAAACATCTTGTAGAAAACCAATGCAGTAGTTCTGTTTTCAGTATTTAACTGGTTTTGAGTTACTTCAAAAAATTGCTTTTAGAACAACCATAAATAAAATGTTTCTCAAAGGGCCTAATCCTGCTAGTCTTCAAGAGAAAATATCAAATGTGTTGTGCTGATGTAGCTAAATTATCTGTAGTGTGTTACTTCTCTGTGTAATATCCTACTGCTGTCTCACTGCTCTGGGTCTCTCTCCCCCAGTCTGTGTGGGTCATTTCTTAACAAAGCAAATGCAATCCCTAGCTAGGGGGTGAATTCTGTTAGTAACTGCCACAGACATCTTGGTGATTCTGGATCACTTTTCCATTTTGTATTTCCTAATTCCCTTTGATTTATAATGCAGATTGATTATATAGATAGCAAAAAAAAAAAAAAAAGCTATTGTTCATATTCTTACTTTAATTTTAGTTAGAGCTAATGATATATGGTCACTTCATAAATGATAGAAGTTCTTTCTGTGTCATGTCAGGCATGCTTTTGACTATTACTTTGATTTCTAGTAGAATCTGTCCTTAACTGTGTAATGTCTTTCCAATTTTTCCAAATAGCCCTGCTTTTTAAAATGCTTCTTGGTCTAGCACGTGCAGCTCTGTCATGTGTTAAGTAATGTTACTAGTCTCATCGTCCAGAGATGCAAGCAGAAATAATTTTTAGAAGAATGAGATGGTGATAAGACTTTAATGTGTCTCTGAATGACTTTGCACACAGGTTATTGTTGCTGTACAAACAAGGGAGATTTTTAATGGTGAAGACTCATTGAGAGTGTTACAGATAGAAATTGTTCCTAAGACAGCAGAAAGCTTGGAATTCCCTCTGTCCATTGGCGTTTTCTTGGTGGGGCAGGAAGGAGATGTGCTGAGGCTTCTTGGGGCAGGGTCTGTAAGGGCTGTTCAATATTCTTTTTCAGTGAAACTAATTGAAGGACCGTCCATGGCTTGTAGCTCCTGATGGGTCATAGGACTCAGTAGAGTAGGATAAATGTAGTGCTTATTCTTTCTGTTATTGTAGGAAATGCTACTTTCTGTACTGAAAAAGAGAGGTGTAGCAAAGAGCAGGGTTGATTCTTCTACCTGTTCTTTTCCATCCCACTAGAGAACCTAGTACTGTCTTTTGACAAACAGCAATAGCCTTTCCATTTTGGAAATGCATCGATTTAAGGAGGGAGTAAGATGTTTAAGGCCATTATTAATGACCTTTCTCCACCTCCAGTTTCTTTTTTGCAGCTGTGTCTTCTGCTCCATGTTCCCAACCGGTGGTTTGTTTTGTATTATTTTGACGTTTTTGATCCCTCATGCACATCTCTTTCTCCATCCATGTTTCTCTTTCTCTTCCCTTCTCCTTTTCCTGATAGAACAGCATGCCCTTGTGGCAGTTAGTTTTGTTTGATTGGGTCAACACCTGTATCTACAGAAAATATTTTCTTTGGGTACTTATGTCCACTGTGTATAAATATGAACAGTTACCCCTGGAGGCCATCATCCTTTCTTTTTTAAAGGTGGAACACAAACAACAGAAGTCTTTCCTCAGTGGAGATGAAATCTGGGGCTTTTTACAGTTTGCAGACTGATTAGCTGTAAAATTAAAACTGAACATTTTGGAGAGCAGCACTAAGTAAAATAAATATCACCAATCAGTCGTGAAAGAAATTTCCTCAGGTTTGAACATAGTTTGCCTTTCAGTAGTTCAACATAAAGTTAGAATCCGAACAATCCACAGAGCTGCCTCCATCCTCTTACAGAGCAACCAATCACTTAAAAACACCACATACAGATTGTGAGCTGATGCTAACTCCAAATTATGACCCCCTAGTTCAGAAGACGTGTTTTGTTCTTCTCTCTGACAGGGGAGCAGCAGGCATATCCCCTGCTGGGTTAAAGGTGATGAGCTCTCCCTGCTCTGTCCAACCAGGTCAGCACTTCTTTCTGCAGCAGGCCAGGCCATGGGAGAAACTCCAACTCACTGACTCTGCTGGGATTCCACTGATAGGAGCCCCCAGGGCCTGGCCAGACTCTTTTCTTTGGTGCCCAGCAGCAGGAACAAGAGGTACTGGGCACCAACTGAAACGTAGCAAGTTCCCCGAAGAATAACTTCTTCAGTTTGAGGGTGACAGAGCATTGGAGCAAGCTGTCCAGAGAGGTTGTGGTACTTCATTCTCTGGAGATATTCAAAACTGCCTGGACACTGTTTAACTACTGTAGGGAACCTGCTTTAGCAGGGGGTTGGACCAGGTGATCTCTAAACGTCCCTTCCAACCCTTATGACTCTGTGACTAAAATATATCCCTTCCTCCAGTACTATCCTCATCCTCGGCACTGACAGGAAAGAGGATACTGAACTAAAGGTGCATTGTCAGGGGAGGTGTCTATGCCTCAGGAGTCCCAGCACATGGAGAAAAGCCCTTCAAAATATCTTTACAAATCAGATCATTTTAATAGTAGCAAGATTAAGTGCTCTCCATTCTCCTACCTATGCTTTCAATGAGAAAATGGCCAAGAAATATCCAAAGCCCCTCACAGAGACAGGACATCCTGAGCTGTGGCAGGTGGACTTCCTTAAAACATTTGCATGGGAGTTTTCAGCAGTAGCTCTGTGTATGTGTTTGGGGCATCCAGCATGCATGCTGGTGCATGCACATACTGTGAAAATTTACACAATCTTTTATAAATAACAAATAAAACAAGGTGTTCATGTTTTGCTAGAAGAAGTGTGTTTTGCAAAGAAAACAAAAATAATTTTATTCACTCCGTTGTGGCACAAGGCAGGATTAGGCAGAGAGAGAATTTCAGGACGTGAGTGACCTCAGTTGGAGGTTTTACAGTGAGTGTTCAGTAAGAGATCCTTGGAGCATAAAATTAACGTACGTGAAGAATACACTTAACCCATGTGTTAGTGAATGTAAACAAATCTTGAAATCAAATAGGTAAAAAAAAAGCTCTGAGGAAGCCAAGGGGCAATAATTAGAGAGGAATGCTTATGCTTTCTCTCTTCCTAGAAAAGACAGATAAGAAATTCTGTAATGTCCTGAATACAGAGCAAAAATAACTACAGTAAAATACTAGTGAAAGATGGCAAGCTTCTTTTGAAGTTAATGATATAGAATAATTTACTGTGGCTGAAGGCATTTTTGATAATAATTAAATATAAAGAAAATGTTAAATATCTTGTGAAAAATTTATCTACTATCATGTTTTAAAACGTGCAGGAAAGCATATTGAATAAAACAAGAGTTACTGTACTATAACTGGCATAGACAAGAATGCTATAATAGTGTAGATAGGAATAGTGGTAAACAATATAATCTAATTATTGATCAAGTTAATTAAATGACACAGGACTGTCTGTAGCTCATAAGTTTTCACACAAAAATAGTATTATGAAATGCAAGGAGGGAAGATGGCACGTTAACGCAGCTTTTCAAAAGTTGTGTTCTATACCTTGGTTCCAGCTCAGGCATTTTTTACTGCCCGTGTCTGGCCCACTTTGCACTGAAGGCCAGAAAGCCATGTGACTGAGAGGAGTAAACTCCCGGGCCATTCAATCTGCTATTTCAGCAAAGTGTGGCTGCTGAAATACACAGTGCTTCTGAGTATCTGGAAGCCTGTCAGTAGATAGCCAAGCTGATGCTTACCCTACTCTTCAAGATGTATTTTAGTATCTCTCCTCAGCTTTCATTGTTTTTATTCATCAAACAAATGGAACAAATCAGTGAACAATTACAAGTAATAGCAACATGCTGAGAGTGATGCATACCACCTTTTAAATGCAGGGTGAATGCATATAAGAAAATGGACTTCTAGTAATTATCACAGAAAAGCAGAAGAATAGAAAAATTTCTATGAACAAAGGTTGACTCATGATAGGAATCTCTTGATTATTTTATGATAAATGTAATTATTTTATTTTACCTAGAAGTTTCTAAGACTATCTTACAAATCATTTATGTTTCACCTGTTTAGTATGTGGTCTCCCAGGAATTACTTTTGCTTTTGCACATAACCTTGTTAGAGAATCCTCTGTTCAACAGCAGTTAACAGAGAAGAATTCAGAAAAGCAAAGCGTAATTACTGCAACAGGAATTTGGCCAGAGTATATCCCTTATAATCAGACTTCATTTCCTCGTATTAATTAAGATAATTCTCTGACTATAGCCAGCCCAAATCAATATGAAAGATGAGGGAGTGGAGCGTACCAGATGAGACACAGGCATCTTTAAATAGCTGTCCTCAGGATTCCAGGAATCAGATTTACACACAGAACAACAGCACGTGGATTTGGGGATTTTTTTTTTTTTTTTGGTGGTTTTGATTGTTGGTTTTTTTCATCGTTGTTTTTACATTTGCGATTGCTGATTGTTTCTAAGGTGTCAGTTTTCTAGGAGGGATAGCAGATGTCAATTTTCTGGTCAAGAGAACTTAGATTTCAAGGGATGTTGTGCAATAATAAGCTATTCTTATGATGTTTTAACACAATGACATTGTTGTCAAAATCCTTCAACAGCATGGCAAAATATTTATTCAATGCTCCTTGCATTTTATACTTATATGGTAAACAATGTAGCTTTCTTATCCCCTGTGGATGTGTTTAGATTTATGCCCATGCTTTGAATATCCTGATCATAACCGCAATGGCACCTTCATCCTTTCTTATTTTTTAGTTTTAGTGCTGCATTCCCAGAAATCTTTGTCAAAACTGGAAGCCTATTGTGCTTTATGATTTGCAAAAATGCAATTAAAAAGTGAATAAATTTGACTGCTATTGTAATTAAGAGATTCTTGTATTGTTCCTATCATTACAGTGCATAGCAGTCTTCCTGAGATGCCCTAGACAGGATGACTAAAGCTTAGAAAGCACAGCACTGGAAGATGTCATAGAATCATGAAATGGTTTGAGTTGGAAGGGACCTTAGAGTTCCAGTTCCAGCCCTGTGCTGTGGGCAGAGCTGCCTCCCACTAGATTGGGTTCCCCACAGCTCCATCCAGCCTGGCCTTGAACACCTCCAGGAATGTTTGAGTTTTGTGTGATTATTGAAACTACAATAAGATGAATACTTTTTCTTCTCTTTGGTGAATATGTGACAAAGTTTTCCTCATTTTTTATTTGCAAACTGGAACCTGGTTTGGTATTCTGGGAAGATAATGAAATCTGGGGAGGAACCATTTTCAGTCTCCATGTCAGTTTGAATCCCTATGCCCAGAAGTTATCAAACCAGGTAATTTCTAATTATTATAGGTCAATAAAACCAGCACGTGTAGAATGAAGTGCATTTAATACACAGTGAAATGAAGTAATAAGGAGAGGTAACACTAGGGAACATGAGTACGTGCACATGACATTTATGTGAAGTTAAATGGATCTGAATTCATGAAAACAGAAAATAAAAGCATAAAATGCACACAGAATTAATATTTCATGATCTTTTACTTATGAGGAAATTTTTGTAGAGATTTGACTGATTCACATCCTACGCTCTGCAAAACAGATTTCCAAATACCTAGGAAGGTTCATGATGTACTACACTAGAGGAAGAGAATAACTGGAGCAAGAAATGGCAGTCAGGTGTATTTTAGTGAAAGCAGTTCTTCCATGATCCTTGCAAGTCCCTTCCAGCTCACAATATTCTATGATCTACGCTACGTCCAAGAGCACTAGAAGAACTTCAGCTGGAGACATCAGAATTTGGCCAGTTTTGTGCCTCAGGTTGGAAATCAGTTTACTGATTACCTCTTTAGAGTTGATATGGATTTAAGCAAGGAAATCCAGTCCAGAACATCTTTGCCCTAGTGTCCTTAGAGCCCGTATGAAATCTATTAAGGAATCTACAGATACCGTGTGGCCCAGAGACAGTATGCCACACTGACCATCAGTTACTGCTGCTCTCCAATCCCTGTGCTTGTCAGAGAAAGGAATTGGAAAGCACATTGTCATTTATTGTGTTGTGTTTTAGTGCTGTACCTCCTTAGGATCAGTGGGATGCTTAATATTATCTGTTAGAAGATCAGTCATGACTTTTTACTAGGAATGTACCAGCAGGTATGCATGGGAGCTAGTTAAGAGGATGAAGGCTGAATACTGAGTCCAAACAGAAGGTGGTTCTTTGGCACCGTATTAGGATCTGCTTGGTGCCTGGAGGCAGGTTAGCCCTTGGGGTATTCATATGCACGTGCAGCCAAGGAGGAATACAGGACAAATGTGAGCAACAGACCTGTGCCCTGCAGAACAGTGAAGGAAACTGTGGGGATATCTTCTGCTTCCACACTTGGAAAGGCTTATAGTGGACAAACAGAGATGGCTGTTATGTTACAAAGCTTTAATTTTGATGTTGGATTTTTGAGGATTTGAGTACTGAGCCTGAAGCTCAGAATGCAAGCTGTTATCTTGCTTCCAGTTTTTTTCTGGAGTTGTGCTACTTACGGGCCAGAAGAGAACCAGCATTCACTTATTCAAGTTAGGACTTGCAGTGAGACACTTGTGTTCTAGAAATTGCCAGCAGGTCTGATTGAGAGCAGTGCTGGATGAACAGCAACTGAGTAACTCTGAGAAACGAGATGCTTCACTTTCAGTACTTAACTGTGGTTTCACATCTCCTAGAAATTTAAATATGCTTTATACAGACAGTTTGTTAATAAATGTTATGTTTTAGGGACACATGGACAGAGTCATATGCTGTTTAATGCCTTTCATTTGTTTAAGATTCCCAAAGAGATTGGGTTGTAGTATTACATTATGACTGTGGAGCCAGAGTCTGATTGCAGTCTTCTCTGTCCCTGAAAATGAAAGTTTAAGCAAGTCGTTCTTCAGTTTCAGATTTGGTGCACGTACTAAAATAAATCACTGCCTTCTCTGCTGCAGAATTTTGGTGAATTCTTCACATACCAACCTGAACATAACTTTTTTATAGCCTGCATTTTCTGTTGTGCAAGATACTTGTTTTAGTTGCTTATTGGCTATAAATAATTAGAAGTTTAAAATGTATTAAGTATTCAGCATCTGAACATCTCTTAGCAATGCTGAAACAAGTGAAAATAATTACAACAATTTAATCACCATATTGGCTGTCACATAGGAAATGCTATCAAGTAAAGCCTTGTTTGAGATTTACAAGATATAGTGCAGTGATGCTGAGGACGGCGGTGTGCTATCTTGTTGAGGTTGTTCCCCCTGCAGGTATAGCTCTGATCATAATGACTGTAACTGGGTAGTCTGAGAGCAATGTGCAAGTGACTGAAGACAGATGATTGTGGGTTAGTTATTTTAATGTTGTGCTAGCCCTTAGAGAATGGGCGTGTAGCAGAAATGCTCAGTCACAGCCTGAAGCAGTGCTGGAGCACCTGGTGGGCAGGCAGGGCCAACCCAGGGCAGCTCAGGTGCATGCAATGTTCCTGAGTGACCGGAAGGGTGGAGCCAGGATCCATCCCTTCCCAGCCCTCATTTAAGGGTTGGCAGTAGAGGTGAGGGTATCTTACTGAAGATTCCTGTGTACCTGAGTTTCTCTGAAGGTAAGTAGATTCTATGTCCACAGTTGTTGTATTTGAGCAAATCCTCCCTTGCTGTAGCCTAGGATCTTCCTGCTCTTTTGTTATGCTGCAGAGTGGAACCCTTTTGGCAGCCACAAGGACCTAAAAGAGTATGGGCTTTTACTCAAATCTAAGATACTGAGCTGCACTGGCCTGTTTAGTCATAGTAGAATTGTTTCTTTGTGCTAATGTTGTAAAGCATGGTGAGAGAAAAAGCAGTAGGTACCTGTAATTCACACCATTGGAGGCTGGATTTTGTGAGGAGAATGTTCTGAGTGTGAAAACTCTAAAGGAGGTTTTATGAAATGATGTGTTCTGTTTTCCACTTTTTTTTTTTTCTATTTTGTAAGGAAGCAGGAAGCTGGAGTGTTGGCTTGGAGTAGAAATAAATAGTTCTATCCTAATTCCTTCTGTGTAGCAACTGGGCTGGTCAGTGATGGAGTTCATATCCTTCTTTATTCCCTCTCTGTTCTCTTCTGGGAGAGGGTATGTTGCCTGCAATAATACTTGTACTTTCATTGCCTAGCTTCTGCTTTCGATAAAATTGTTTGATCTGTATTAAAGTCTGACTTTGCTCTTGTTTAGGTACAGAAGTTGTACTGGTAATGTCTTTGCTTTTTGTGTTAATTAGTGCAGACTACACGGGTATTATCAAGATACAGGCACAAGCTGTACTGAGAGGAAAGAAAGCCTCAAACAATTGAAGTTAACTCCACGGGACTTTGGCGAAGCCATGTGGGAAATCTGTGACAGATCCCAGATTAAATCCCAGATTTCCTGTCTCCTGCACTTGTGCTGTAACTACAGGGCCCATCATTTCTTAGCTGAGGGAGGTGTTGTCCAATATTGTCTATCTATTTCTGGTGTACTGTTGCTTCAGTTTAATACCCTAGTTGCTACCATATGTTTTATATGCTATGCCAGTTCAGTCCTGTGACATTTCTTTATTGTGTTTTGTGGGGTATGCATGCATACTGTACAGTGAATGGTATTAATGCTGGGCACCAATACTGTTCAGCATTTTATGTGCTCCTATAAAAGTCTGCAAGCAGTTTTGTTGTTTGTTTTTCCGATTGCACTGTTCTGTTTCTCTATTTACTGTAAAGATAGTTAGGCTTTTGCAGAACACAAGTCCTGAGCACCTGGTGGGCAGGCAGGGTCAATCCAGGGCAGCTCAGGTGTATGCAGTGTTCCCTGAATAATTGGAAGGGTGAAGCCAGGATCCACCCCTTCCTAGCCCTCATTTAAGGATTGGTTGTGAAGGCAAGGGTTTCTTGCTGGAGATTCCTGCATATCAGGTGTGTATTTTTCATCCACATAAAGCTCTGATTAATGTGAAAATGGAGTGACTAATCCAGATACTGCACTCAAGTGTGAATTAGAATACTGTTGGGTCGTTATCAAATTATTAAACTGTAGCAAAGCACTAAGAGTTTTCATACGAGAGAAAATGTTAGCTTTAACATGCCTTTAAGAATGGATGCTGTGGTTATAAAGTAGTTTTCCATTTTATGAGAGAGAAGTCTGTGGACATTTTACTGGTCATCTCCTGGTGCTTTGTATCAATCTTAGTGTTTGCTATTTATATCGTATGGAGAGGGCTAATAGTTCACTGCCATCTCTAAATAAGGTGTGAAGTGCCATCCAGTCTTAAAAACATTTTTCCACAGCTGCTTTATGTCTGAGCTGGGGATGCTAGATGGCACAAGCTCCCTGTCTAAATCCTAATGGGCATGGAAATAAGTGTTAGTCTTTCAGTCATTTTTATTGCGTTATATAGGAAGTCAGTCCTGAATGGACGCAGAGTGTGCTAGTGCTCGGAAACTGGTTCTGTGTGCTGAAGAGTTTGAAATGTGTATCTTCATCTATGCAGTTGGGAGAGAGATATGGTAACACGTAAACTGGTAAATGGACAAGAAATAACATGCTTTCCTGACATGGAAGGAAAATTGTGATGCTTTACAAAGCCCAAGTGTTATGAGTAGCATATGATATTATTTTGATCAGCATTTAAACAGGTTCAAGGTCATATAAAACAGCTTATATTAGAGGTGTACATCTTTTGATGAAGTATTCTACATTTAATATGGCTATTTATGGTGGTTCTGTCTGGGTAATTAAAGTGCTTGTAGCAGTGGTGCTACTGAGAACTGTTAGGTCTTTACCTTTTCTGTTCAGTAAGGCTGGTTTCTTTGTAGAGAGCAGCTGTTATGTACTGGGACTATCTGAGTTCAGAAACATAATCTGAAAAACTCATAGATCTGTAGTCAAGAAAGCTGTGTGGTTCTGAGACCCCTTTTTCTGATTATAGAATTAAACTATCCCTATTAACAGCTGGGTGCATCTGGAGAGTTATACAGCCACATTTTCTTTCTTCATCTCATGACAGTAGTTTGTTTTTTGCCTTTTATTTTCTTTCCAAATTGATAGAACTGAGATGAAAATATTTTTTTACATTTCAATTCAGCTTCCCAAATAAACTGGACTAAGATGCTTTTCAGGAGTAGAGACTGAAATATAACAATTGTGGCCACACACAATTTTCAGTGTAAAGGGAAACTCAAATGTAACTTGCTTTGAACAGAGGTATAGTTGTGTATGTGTAGAGTATTAATGATGCTCATCAAATTACGTTTTTACAGCTGTAATTGTTACTAATTAGCAAAGCATAACACAGTCGTGGGAGTTTGCTTTTATGTGTGAATTTAAGTAGCTGGTATAATAGTGAGCACCAGAAATACCACAGTGCTGGTTACCGTGCACTATCACAGCCGTTCTCAATTTATAAGCTAAAATAGGTCTATTTTTATCTTGTACATCTCTGTCCTTTTAGTGCATTCAGCCTCTTGGATGAGTGCTTCAGAAATTAAGGCAGGCTCTTGTTTTAACACCTTCCTGATTTGAGGAGCTGGTACTGCTAGGCAGGATAGAGCTAGATTGGTAATATGTTGCTGAAAGAAACATGAATTCATTCATAAAGTTTTATCAGATAATCTCCTGAGTAGCAGTGTAACCAAACTTGTATCTGCTTTGCAAATATAGCAGGGAGCTGGGGAAATCGTCTCGCCTGTTTGTCAGGACGTACTTTTCAAATGTGAAGGTAAGGGTTCTGTCTTCTGCAGGTGGGTGCAATCACTGGACTGATGAGTATTATGTATCTGGCAGCAAGGAGGGAGGCAGGATTTGAGGCAGTGCAGCTGCAGTGTCTTTCTGAAAAGCCTAATAGTCTACCTACTGCTTGAGCTCTCTTGTCGGTGGGTTTGTTTGTATGGCAGTACATGCAGTTCAGGATTCTTCAAGGCCTTATCAGCATAAACAATATGGAATCACAGTAATGTTCTTTTCCCCAAAGTATACATTGGGTTCCATGATCTCTATATAGCAGTCTTCTGCTGCTGGCAGGTAGGATCTCTTTTCCTCAAATGAATATATCTTGAATAATTATTAACATGTGGTCAGGTCCTGTAGTTGCTGAGTGTTTTCTTTATTTTGCATGGTAGTCATTTTTCAGCCTTAGCACTTTAATAATTTTATAGGGATTTATCATGAAGCCTTGTGTTGGATGATTTTTGTAAGGCTGGTAAACATGAACGTAGGACTTATAGGAAGGAAAAAATCACTCTACTTCTATAATTTGTATTGTGTTTTGTGAAAATAGTTAAATTATTTGCTAAGAAGGTCAGGAAAGATAAACGTAAACTGCAAAAATAATCCAGAACTGCTCATATCCCAAAATAGTTGAGGCAAGCTACAGAAGGCCGCTTAACTTGAAGAACTTTTGGCCTAACTTCTTGATAAATCTTCAGAGATATAGAAATGGAACCCTTTATATTTGTTTGAAATAGGTAAGAAATCAGTATTTCTGTTTGTGGCTTTAAAAAACATGCATGCTTTTGCTTGGCTAGATGTTTTGGAATCAGGAGAGGCATGTTTAGTTTTGCTCTAGTGAGTGTTTTCTTTTGTCAGGGTTTGTTGTTTCTAGCTGATGGAGGCCCTCTTATAGAACTCTTTCTGGAATGTTCTTGATCTAGAATTGGAGTTTAATATTTGCATTAATTTAGAAGTTGGTGTACCCAGAGAGTGCACACAGCCATGGTAGCAGCATGAGTAAAATCCAGAAGGCTCTCCCTTAAACGGAAAGATCAGCCCCAGTCCTTCTTTTTCCACTCTCTATGCTCTATCATTAGTTTATCTTCAGTGTGAGGGAGAAACTAGATGAGAAGACTGAAACAAGGTAACAAAGCTACTAACAGGCTTTTTTGGAAGGCATTTTTTCCTTAGTCCACTGCCTTCCTTTATTTCAGGAGAAACTGTTTTGTGCAGCATCCCCTTTCTTGAAGCTTATTAAATTGATAATTGAAAGAACAGGGCATATCTGCTGAGTCAGCTGCTGCCCTGTTATAAAATGGAATGAGGGGAAAAAAAGTAAAAATACTGTTATGTAGAGAGTTCACTGCAGAGTCAGTTCAATAAAACTTGTGCTTCCCAGTTCTGGCAAAGCTTTTGGACATTTCAAAGGGCTTGATAAAAAGCAATAGCCTTGTCTCCCACACATTAAAGCTTCATCAACGACATTATATGAGAAGAAGAAAAACCTGGCACAACAGTAAAGCAAAGGGTAAGGTGTTCCTTAGATGGGTCAAGGTGCTCTAAGTTCCTCTTGCTTCACTGAAATAACAGCATTTTTTTCTGGCAGCAGAACATCTGTACCCTCTGTCTGTGTCGAAGAAGCACATCTGTTCACAGTTATGGGTCAGTACCCGTGCAGGAAGCATAGTTGTGCTGCGCTTAAAGATGCTGGATCATAGCTCTCAAAAAGCATTTTTTTAAACTCTCCAAATTAGTGAAGGGACAGGAGAATAAAGTGAATGCAAATCAGATCTGTGAGACTTTAAAAATCCAGACAACAGCTTTCAACCTGATGAACTTCTAGACGGGATATATCATCAGCAATAGTAGGGTTTTTGTTCAGTGCTATGTATTTTTAAATCAGTTTAGTTAAAAACCTCAATTCTAAGAAGGAGAAAAAAACAGGAGAAACACAGTTTGTATTGATAAGGGAGTGAAGCACGTGATGAGCCTGGTGGGCGATAGCTGATCGTATGAAGCTCGAGAAACAACTCCAGAAAATGTTTTTGTCCTGTCAACACACAATTGCCAAGATTTCCCCCCTCCTGTCAGTTAGCTCCTTGGGAATACTTTTAACTTGAGAACTAATATTGAAGCATACAGCACAGTTTGCTGTACAATCAGAACCAATTTGCTCCAGTGGGCGTAGTAAAGAAGACATCTTTATTCTGGCTTTCTTAGCTCTGGAGTATTTTCAGATGATTAACCTGTGTTCTCAGTCCTTAGATACGCAGCCCTCTATAGATACAACTGTCTAACTCTAATACCTGCCTATAATGAATATATCCTAACTCATTAAAATGAAATATCAGAATGATAGTTTCATCAAAACCTGGTGTTCTGTGGCAGCAAAGGCATGAAAAATGGAGATTTAAAAAGCTGAAATTTAAAATAACTATTTCCTAACGTTATCTAATGTTCAGATTCAGAAGAATCTGTGGATTAGTTTCAAACACAAAAAAAGGATATAAAGTAGACTGAGTGATATTTTCCGTGAGGTTGGTTCTGGTTCTTCATAACTATGAAGGTGACCTTCTCTGCCTTAGACACATTTAATGTCGTTTTATCGCTTTAAGAATACCAGCTGTTAACACTGAACTTTAAAGATGCCCCACTACTCTGCTCTTAGAAGTACGATGTTTGTCTTCTATTAGGAAATTTTACTTACAATTTGAGAAAACATGGAAAAATGTATTTCAGCATTTAGAAGGATTTTGGGGTGCCTGTTTTTTGTGTACTCCAAGTTCTCTTGTGAACCCTTGCTGCTGCAGAGAACAGTTCCTAACACATCAATTGCTAGAGCAAATGAATCTGGTCACTTCTTCATTCTTCATGGAGAAACATAACTAACACAATGTCACAATGTGTATTTATTAAATATTCATTTGTGTGGGCTGGAAGTGCTGTGAAGCTTTAGGAACTAACATTTAAGATATGTCTAGGGCTTGAAAATGTATGACGTTTACATTAATACACAATCCCAGCAATCTAAGGGCACTAACGTTCTCGCACAGTTAGAAGTAAACCTCTACCTCTGGAGTGTTAGGCAGTGTGCTGTGTCACAGTGAAAGCTTTGTTTCTTTCTGTGTTGTGGGAATTTTATGGGCGTTGTCTATTATGTGGCTGGCCAATGGACATTAGAGTGTCACTACTTGGCATTAGACAAGCACCTGCCCTGATGCAACAGAATCTTGGGGTTCCCTAACTCATTTAAGCAGACACAGCAAAAACACACTGAGGCAGTATACTCAGTCATCAGGACATGATGCTGGTCTTGAAGTCATGGAGAGACTAATGTTTATATTTACTGATCTGTCATTAACAAAACTATATAAACAGGGTTTTTTTTGTTTTTATATATGATTAAATGGTACTGGTGATGCTTTCCCCTCCATCTAGTTCTACAGAAACTTGAACTCTATATTCATAAAGTTTGTAAGGGTAAAAGTTTTACACATTTTTTGCCTGCACAGCTCAGTCCTTATAGGATGTTTGAATATCAGCCTTTTTTCTTTTTCCATGGGTAAAATTTTGGAGACATTCAAAGTGCATAAGCAGTAGAAAACTAACAGTAGTTCTCTGAATGAGACATGATGTAAGACTGACAAATAGGTAGTACTTGTAAAAAGTACTTAACTTTTATTTACAACAATTTGAATAAGTGATAATAGAGCTTTAAATGTAAAACAGAGGGATGGAGAAGGGAGAGCTTTCAGCATGTGTTCTGTGGTTTTTGTATTCTGTTTCTGTAATATCAATTTTAAATCTTCAGAACTTTTAATCACTGAAAACTGGCTTCAAACATTGCTTTACAAAGGCCTCTGTGTGCTAGGCCTGTTAGTCATGTATATGGATTGCTTTCTAGCACTGAAATCCATGTTCCTGCTCCTCTGCTGTTTGATGTCACATGCCGTTGAGCCTCCAGTGTGAGGTGCAGGCATGTTTGAGCATGCTTAGTTTTACATGCACTGCTGAAGTCATCAGCCATTAAAAGTTAAAGCTAACCTTGTGGTTAGGCTTTGGAAAGGAGTGGTTCTTCTTCTAAGTGAAAGGTTGTCAGTGATCGCCATAGGAATAAAGCCTACTATCTGCATTAACAATCTTATCTCAGAACTAGCAAATGTAAAATCCCTGTGGTAAGTGAAGCATGGTTGATTATAATATACTTAATGTCCATTAATCAGGCTAAAGACCTGTGTAAGTAGACGTAAGGCTAATTGTAATAGTGTACAGCTTAAGTTCCTTAATTTTTATTTCAACTCTTATTGAATAAGTTTATCTTGCAGAAGACACCAAAAGATATCAATGTACATTATGATTTGCAGTGGTTACAGCAAACAGTGTTCCAGAGATTTGGAGTAAGACTTCATGCTTGTTATGAACTATGGTGTCAATTGCTCTCAGATATTTAGCAGGGTACTTATTGTTCTACTTGGCAATTAGATAAACTTTATATTAATAATGTGAATTACATTGTAGGAGTATTAGACTTACTCAGAAAATGAGTTCAAAGTTTCACGTGGTGTAGTGTATGCCCACATGACTTGTATGAAGTTGATGCTTCATGTTAAAATGCATTGGGAAACCTGTGGAAGTAGTCTGCAGCAGACATGGTAGAACATGTAAAAGAAGGCTGGCAAAGGTTTTGAGAGCAGTTAAAACACTAGGCTATGACTTGTGTTAATGTTTAAAGTTAGAGGGAAGCTTATGATTGTTGTATTGAAGGATTTTTCCCAGGGAAACTACTGCTTTTGTGGATAAGTATACAGCTGACTGGTTGCTGTTCACTCTAGCAAATTATTTTGTTGATTGATAGCTCAGTTAATTTCAAAAGAAGCCTTCTTACCACTGATGCAGCTGTGAATTCTAATCAACTGAAGCAATTAACTGCTATCTCTGCGGGTGCAGAGGAGCCAACTGCAGATCCAAATGTACTGAAAATGGATTGTTGCAGATAACTGGGAAGAGTGAATTCATGCCTAACTTTAACTCCCTGTAACATTCCATCAGATTCCCTTAAGTTCCAATATTTACATATTAATTGGATTTGTCTTATTAGATCAAACATTCTATTTTCACACTTAGTTGTATTTAATTTAGTAACAGATAAATGGGATTAAGGTAAAAACATGATGTTTGATTTCCCTAAATCAAAACAAGGAGTATTCTCTTCCTGTGAAATTAAAGTACTGCATTCTGAATGGGCTTCTAAAGGTAGTTTGCAACAAGTTTTCTTGAGCTTCGCTGCTGCTGGAGAAAGGAAGAGTAGTAAATAAGTAAATGACAGAGAAGAAAGGAACAGAGAAACACATGTTCTGGTGCTTTTATTTCCTGTGAGGAGGGAAACAGTACCTGACTACATGTGGTCTTGTTATATATCCCCTGGCATTTCTTTTCCTAAAAAAGCATAGGAGTGTTAAAGCTAGTGTCTACTAGTTACATTTAACTTACTGGCATTAACTTCCTTTGTATTTTCAACTGGTTGACTTCTTGTTGTAACTGGGGTGGAGTTTGCTTTTTATTTACTGTCATAGGCCTTTAAAATGCAGGCATACGGCTTTTCTTTTTAATACTTCTACCTTTTCTTGAAACTTCAAGTTCTTTGAGATTTTACTAGCAATATTGATGGCCAGAGGTAGTAGTTGACCATCTCTTTGAGGTCAGTTTTCAAGGCTACACCAGGTTATCTGGTAATGCCTTGTTTCTTCTTTTATTATGTTGTAATACCCAGTAGGTATATACGTAGGTATATCAAGCCATTCTAGAATGAATTTTTTATAATCCTCAATAGGTGGAACTAATCTTGCTTTTGGAGTAGAATTGAGAAGAAATAGTTGTGATTTGATCATTACCTTTTTACATAAAACCCATGCTTAGGTTACTAGGCTATACACCTCAGTTAAAGCAGACCTAAACTAGATTTAAACAGTCTAGGAAATAAAGATAAATCCACTGCTAGTCTCAGCTTTGTAAGAGATGTAATCTGTTGCACTTCTAACTTGGATGGAATGAACTACTTTGATCTAACCAAGAATTTGGCTAGGCAGTTTTGTCATTGATGTCAGTGGGTTCTTGCACATGTTTAGCTTCTGCAAGTTACTCAAGTTCTTGGATCACATTGAAATATTCTTTAATGATATTTTAAGTGGTGGCTAATGCTCAGTTCTGTCCAGTTCATAGTTCCTGTAAGGTCCTAAGGACAATAGTAGATATTAACAGCCCTGACTGTCATCCTTCAGGGCTTCTGACCGCACATGAACATCCCTCACCCACAGGATTGGGAGTCCCATTCCAGCTTAGTAATGCAGGGGGAGGAGAGCAGTATTGGAAAAGACAGGTATTTAAAGTCTGGAGCATATAGTCCTCATTCATCTAATGTTAAAATTAACTGCTCTTGGATCAGCACTATGTTGTTTCTAGAAGTTGTATCTCTGTTTTCTGTGTTTAAAGATAAAGACAGCTTTCCAGGGGAAAACTCAAAATTATGCAGCCAAGTTTATTCTGGGAAGTTCCACTGATGGCAAGGAATTTTCCTTGGTGCCTATTTGCTGTCCTATTATGTATTGTTTACTATCCTGGCATCAAAACTTTAAGACTGAAGAAAGAAAAAGCTGCATTTCAGTTATTATTATTATTTTTAATTCCACCCAGCAAGGAAGAGGACTATTTTAACTTCAGAATATTTGGTTTAGATCTACTGTTCTACTCAAGTAGAATTCTGTTTGCCAAGAAAAAAACTCAGCCCTGTAGAAGAAAATAAAGTTTGGAATGAACAAAAAGTCAGATAGGAGTAGATGCTATCAGAACCACTTTTTTACTTGAAAAGAGCATGGAAAACTTTTTGTAGTGTTTGTACTGAACTCCAGGAGGAGTACTCAGAATAATACTTGATGTAGTATAGGTATGCATTGCCGTTGACTCACAATGGAAGAGTGACTGCTCTCAAATGCCGTTGTGATTTTATGACTTATTGAAAAATGTGGTACCAAGTATGTATGGAGATGAACAGATTTTGGTTTGTAATCTTGAAAATATGTTCACTTTTTCTTCAGGTATTTTTATAAAATGGTCAGTTGTTTGGTTAATAACTATGTCAGTCCTCCTCAGATTACATTGAGGCACTTTCTGATCCTGTGGTAATGATGGAGTTGTGGGGGCTGGAAGGACCCTCTAAGGATCATTGAGTCCAGCCCCCTGCTGAAGCAGCTCCCTAGACCAGGTTGCACAGGTAGGCACCCAGGTGGGTCTTGACCATCTTTGGAGAATTAATTAATGTCTCCAGGAATAAATTACATTTCACAATGTCTCTCCGAAGTAACTTTATTCCAGTTCTAGATGGGTAAACCAAAGCACTGATAATTAAATGGATGATCTGGGACAATTCCAACATGAAGAATCTAGATCTCAATCTTAGTTTCAATTTAATGCCTAAACCACGTAATTGTTCTTTTTTTTTTTTACTAGCACATCATAGCAATTAATAATTTCAGATAAACATATGCAATGAATCCAGGATTTGAGAAAATAAGTTTCAGCATAAAGTTTCTAACACTGCACACAGAAGTGTTGTTGCTTAAAATCGAAACAAAATGGAAGGCTAAGTTATTTTTCTGTTTCTCAACAGACTGTAGATAGATGCCGAGCTTGTCTTCTCTCTTTGCTGAAAGGAGAAGCACTTTTGGAACGGTGCTTCTAATGTTAAGACAGAATAATGCTCAAAATATATTATCAGTCCTTCTTGCAGATACACTGTGTAGCCCCTGTTTGTTCTTTAAGACAGTTCTTGTCAGAGCAAGCCCAATTTGAGTACAGCTCAATCTACCCAAAGCTCTGCTTTGCTTGATTGTTCTTGAAACAATTCATTTTGATGGTGGCATAAAGTGATTTTTTTATTTTTTTTTTCCCTGGGTCTGGCATCTGTTCCAAGCTTCACCTGTCATGAGACAAGGTGTAAGATAATAAATAGGAGGAAACCCACAGAATTCACAAATTCAGGTCTGAGCAGAATAGCTTGAGTCAGAGTGACTAACTCAGAGCTGAAGTTTACTCTGAATCTTAGAAACCACTTTGGAATCTTGTCATGCATTTGTGTTCAATTAGGATTGCATGTATCACAGAACTTCTGAAATAATCAACATGAAGCTGAATTGTCTTGTTCTACAAAAAGGATAGTTTCCTTGTCCTTGCTTGAATTTATTTTATACCACATTTGTTTGAGCCTAAGTTGAGTTTTAAGTCAGAGTTGTCATTGCAAGTTATGACAGATTATTGGGATGAGTATCTTTCATTTTATTACAGGATTATTCAGTAGGACAAACACACTCACATACGGTTACTATTGATTTCTGGTGCTATAGTGCATCACCTTGTAAGAAGTGTTTGACTTTTAATGTTCATTTTTAATAATTCTATTTAGTATTGATTTATTTTCTGTCCTTTCTGATCTTTTTCTCTGCATTTCCCATATATTTATTCTTCCAAAGGACTCCAGGTTTAATAGTATTTGATTAGGTGTGTGTCATGCTTTACATTTGTAAGCCAAGTATAAAATGAGTGTTTCAGTACATGACATTGGTTTTGCCCTATGTAATTTGTATTCCTGTAAAGACAAAGCCTGGATTCAAATGTCTGTCTTATGATAATTGTATCTAAAAATTCAGTTTAGAAAAAGTTGAAAATTTTAATTTTTTTAAGCCTTTCTTCCCCCTCAGGTCAATAATGCAGTTCAGTATCATCCATCACCAACCACTGACTGGACACAATCTTAACAACAACTGACAACAGTAACTATATCAATACAACTTTCTCCTGCCGTTCTAGCCAGTGAATATTGTTTCTTGATTTTTTTTCTGAATATGGCAGGAAAGGAAAACATAGGATCCTACTTCTGACTTGCCATCCTAATTTTTTTCTTTTGGTTAAAATGTGGGGATGCATGTTGGACTTGGTTCAAATTCAAAGTATCTTATACAAAGCCCAGAAAATGTAGTGGTTGGTCCCTCTGAGGCAACTGGAGCCATAATTTCAGTTGTTCCATTGTTAACATTTTTTTCTCTTTTCTAAAGGTAAATCTATTTTTTTCTTCTGAAGAGGGGGAATGGGGGTTTAAGGCTACTTCCACCCCTTTACAACTGATGATTGTTTAAGCAAATGCCTACATTTTAATAAGTATATAATCAGGGATTTAAAAGCCCATAGCAGAGGCCCAGTCGTGCACTCTCTGTACTGCTGATGGGAGGTACTTGTGGTCTCTCAGTTCCCAATTTTGGAAATAGTTCTTGAATCCTCATCTCACTTTCACCCCTCCTTTCTGGATACCTGGGTCCGCAGTGCTACCTTTATTTCCTCCTGTTCCAAAACTGATAGTAGATATATAACAACTCTAACTTCTAATGTTTGGAGTTAGTTTCCCTCTTAATAATAATTAATAATGAAAGGCTTTTACATGTTTTGAATGAATATTGGCATCAGTTTTGACAGTCTTGGTTTAGTGTTTTCTTAGTGATAATCCTTGAGGATGGGGGGGGGGGGGGGGGGGAATCAATTTGAAGTGCTACTCTAAGCTGAATTCTGTGAGGGTAATTACATGCTACCTCCTGCTGCATTGTTCAGTATGATGTTCCTTGGCTGTCCTCTCTAACCAGTACTTCACTCAGCAGAGGCCATTCTTCCTTTCAGAGTTGTCTATGATTCTTCACCGAGTGACAGTCTTTGCATAGTGTTCTGGTAATGAAGTCCTGGCTTTTCAAAACTGCTCAATTATTCTCTGCATTGCTCCTATCAGATTACAATGGATCTGAAGCAAGTCTAGCTCTAGTTTATCACATAGATTTGGTGAGCTTTCACTGGTGAACTCTGCTTTTCTTAGAGGTTAGGAGAAACTGGAGTAAGCTTCTTCAACTCTTACTGAAGTGATCTAACTATTTTATTCATTAGTGTGGCCACTTTGTGTAAGCCGATGACCTTTGAGCCTGCCTTTTTCCTTGCCACTTGCCCAGGAAGCAAGATCAACTGCTAATAACTGAGTGTCATTGAACTGAGACAGGTGTTCGAGTATGACCAGAGAACTGATTTGTTTTTGCTGATTCAAAAGAGTTAGTAGCTCTCACATTCTTGCTTAGGCTGACCAACTCTTGAAATATCACTTCTTACCACGTTAATGATAAACATGTTCTGATAAGTTACATTAATCCTAATTAGCATTTTGTAATAGCATCTACAAAAGTGTTCCCAAAAAAACCACACCTTTTTCTTCCTTGAAGAGTGCAGGAAAAAATGAAGCATCTTTCTTTCAATAACTATGATTTTGCTTCTGTATCAGTAAGAGGTCCTTCAGAAACTGCAATATCCTTGATTCTGTGGCACCTCCTCTTTGTCTCATGGTTGAGATGAGAGCTTTGTAGCTAAATCAGAGTGGGAAAGGCTGCTTTGTTTTCCTTAGCCAAATCAGTAGCCTTGTTTTCAGAACAAAATGTCACTGATGGGAATAACAGTTCTTTTTGGTGAGAACTGAACCGGTTCACAGTGTAATGATTGTGATAAATGTCGCCTCTGTGGTTTCACAGAACCAAAACAACTTGGTATTTCCAAGCAATTAAAATGCAAGCAATGAAGATTACATGGTAAAAAGAAGGAAAAGGGGGAACCAAAAAAAAAAAAAGAGAAAGTCAAATGTAGATAACTGAATTGCAGCTGGGGCTGGTCACATTCACAGCATAAAATGTTGGCTTAAGTCCCATGTGAACCTAGAAGGGATGCACTGGCAACTGATAATGTAGGGGAAAAGGGACATAATCTTCCGATTTGAAGCTTTTGGTCCCACTGATGTGGCATGGGCTTGTCTCTTTGTCTCTTACAGTAAGCTGAAGTGCTTTCATATCTTTGTTTCTCTTGCTACTTACTGAAGGCAAGGGAGAACAAAACAGATTTGAGAATAGCACAGCAAATGATATGGTGGAATGTGGAGGCCTTGCTGTTTGAGTTAGTAATGTTTAATTCCTTTGTAAATAGGCAATGGGTTAAACAGGGAAAAACAGCTTGTCAATGTGTGTTTTACTTCCTGGCATCATACAGGTCTACAAAATCATTTGATGTGGCTCTGCCACAGTAATCTGTATTAGAAGGATCTGCTTCGGCGTTCTGTTTCCACTGTAGTTTTCCCTAGGAAAAGGGATTGCATTGTAAAGGTGGGGATGTTGGTATGAATCGTTTCTATGTTCCAGTGGCTTCTGTGGAGCAGACTGCTTTTTATGTTGGTTGATGGCCTAGTCCACAAAGGTGATAGAAACTGAGGGATGCAAGGGAGTACTCCAAGACTTGCAAGGTCTGAAGAAAGAGGAAAATGGAAAAGATATTAGATGTAGAATGTGTGTTATGAATGATTCAGTAGCTGTGAAGTTGGTGACGTAATGTAATAGCAATAAAGCCCTCAGCAGTTACCTGTATATTTAAACTTGCTGTGTATTGTTATAGTAATCTGATGTGTCATTTCACTGCTTCATTTCTATTGAATTCAAGAAGTTAACAACCCCTAACAGAAGTTAGGCAGAGAATGCAAAGCTAATTTTTTGTTAGCTAATTGTGAGGAGGCCTTTTAAACACAACTAATACACTTTAGCCTCTGCATAAAAATCAAAAGCCCCATTCAGGCTACTCTAGTCATTGCAACACCACAAAAACAATGAGTGGTGCCAGGATATTTTGGATAGGCAATAGATAGCTAGTCAGTTTGAGGAAGCAAATCAGTCTAACAGTAATGACCTCTTATCTCATTAATCCTGGTATTTTACCCTTCTGTTATATATGTGTGTGTGTATAGTGAGGAAATAGTACCCTGAAGAAAATAACAAGCAATTAAACCTAAGAAGAAAATGCATTTTCTGCAGGAGTTGGCAGTAGAAAAATACCTAGAAAGAACTACAAGTAAAAGTTAATTTCCAAATTCTTTTCTGGGTTTTGACTGTTTCTAGGGCTCCATAGCTCCATATAAGCACCTCTTAACTTCTATTGGATATGAGCTCTTTACACAGTGATCATCTGTACAGAACAGTCCCAGAGTAGCCTAGAATTTTAGTTTAGAATTCTAAAGGTGATTTCAGGGAATTCCTACCAATACAAATCATCTACAGTTTCATTTATCATAAGCTTAAGAAAATACTTTGCTTTGGTATCATTCAGAGGTACAGATTCCAGAAAATATCCCTATAACCCTGTGGATGTAAGACTGGACTCCTGGCGTTTCCAAAAACTCTATGAAATTGCAACAACAGTTGGAAATGCTTCTAATGTGATAGCTGGCCAATTTGTTTCCATGGTACTGTCCTAATTCTTCAAACACAAATAGTTCCTTTGGTTGCATGACTTGAGATAAACCCAGTTTTCAGCAAATGCTAAGAGCAGCAAGAGAAGTTGTGCTAATCCTGCAGACCATTTGGAGACCCATCATATCTGGAAAGCTTGCTAATCTGTGTATGGTTTGAGCCATAGCTCCAGAATTGAAAGAAGTCATTGTAATGTCCTGAAAAAAGACCTTAATATTGACAAAATGAGTTTGAGGAATCATGACTTTGTTTGCTTGCTGTTTGTTTTCCTGGCATTTTATTTTTGATCTTTGTGTTTTAATAAAGTATGAAACATGGAGGCAAACTGAAATCTAAAAGTGAGTTTTTGAGACTTCTTGGGTGTCTGATCAGGTAGGACTTGATATCAAAGTGTTCCTATTTAATATCAGCTATTCACAATTTTCAGTATTTTTCCAGGAAGATTTTTTCCTTTACTAATACCTGGTTTTAGACACCATAGTTACTGAAAAGTTGGAGGAGGATCATTCACATTGACACTGAGAACACTGTAAAAGGGAGTGAGATTTCCCACGTCTGCTGTTCCCAGTAACTGTTAATGTTGATCTGGAGAACTCTATACCCAATGTGCCAACCCACTATCATAATCTGCAGGTAGCAATTTTCTGTCGCAATATTAATGTTAGTGAGTAGACCCTGACCAGCAGGGACAGATGGGTAAGCAGAATTTGTAGAAGCTACAAGAGCAACTATTTAGAAATGATGCCAGCTATAAATACAACACACTGAAAGTTAATTTACAATGTTCAGCCTGTCCAGCCCACTTTTCTGTCTAGGACCTCTGTTAACATTATGCACTTAAGACATTATATCATTACTCCTATTTTAGTGCATTTCATGCCTATAGATTTAATATAAACAGAGGTGCTGACAGGAGCTTCAGTTTAAACAGGTTTAAATGTGAATTTGACTTTATGATTTTCATCAGGGAAAAAGACTAAACAGTTTAAGTTGATTAAATTTTCTTAAAGCTGCAGCTAAATATAATGAAAACCATTTGTGCTTTTTTTAAGGGGGTGAATAGGAAGAATGAGTGTCTCAATGTTAGTGACTGACGGCTTCATGCAATGAATTCTTTTCCTGTGAAACAGACTCAAAACTGCTTCAATTTTTCATGAAATTTTGCAACATTCAGTTTTCTGAACTTCAGAGTTAAATGGCATGGCTTTGCTTGCCTTTACTAGAGTTGTGAAATATGGATTATGCTAAATGTTCTTCAAGCTGTGGATTTTTTTTTTCTTATTGAATTTCTCTTTTTTTTTTAATTATTTATGAAATATTCTAAAAATCTAGAGCCTTAATTCAAACTGAGCACCTGTTTAAGCATGGACCTATTGCTGAGCATGCTCTGTTACAGGGAAAAAGCCATTCTGGCTTACTTGGAAATAGTTAGGTCACTCAGGGTCTGACTAAAGTTGTAAAGTGTTTACCAGAGATTACTCTGTCAAGTGAGAAATAAGAGGTTAAGAGCTTTGATTAGAAAGGGAAAAACATGACTCTGATGTGTTGAGATGAATCTGGGAAGAAAGCTTGTCAAACTTTTCAGGTATGTAGGGACAGATTTTATTAAGTGCAATGCTTCAGACATTGCAATGTTCTGCTTATGGCCAGTGCTCACCCTATGTTTTGCCCACAGGAAAATATGAGTAATAAACAGTGGCTTTAAACAGTGGCTTTTATGTGATTTTACGTTATATCATCAATATTGGCAAATCATATTGAAAATCTTAGGTGCCCACTTTTCCTCTCGAGTCTTAAAACAGACTGGGATTTTCTGGTAGGGAAATATGAATCTAGCATCATGGTAGAACATGGCAGTTTAGCTAAACAAATAAGGGGTTCTAGGGAAGAGCTAAATGGAAGATGTTGCAAAGCTGCTTTTGAACTTCTTCCAGAATTCTGCAACACTTTTCCATGGAAGAAAATTATATTGCCATATACAGAATTCCTTTCTGTGAAGATAACATGGGCTGAATTTTGTTCACTTGATTCCATTGCCTGAAGGCTTAGTTTCAGGAAGCCTTCTTATGCAGGGAGTCTTTACCAAATTCAGGCTGCATCACTTCCATCCTTCCTGCTGTTTCTCCCTTAGGGACTAGTGAGTCTTTTGGTATGTAGGCTACTAAGATTATTTTCAGCACTGAAGTAAGGGAGGCAGCAGTACTTTGAGAGCTCTTCCTGGAAGAGGCTGACATTTCAACTTGTTTTTACTTTTAACTGGAAGCTAGAGCTGTATGATTTATCAGATAATGCAACGTCCTGGTTGTTAAATTGGAGAAAACTGGATTTGATGGATGAACGCCTTGCTAGGTAAGAAATTGGCTGGATGGTTGCACTCAGGGTTGCAGATGGTGACTCAGTGTCCAAATGGAGACCAGTAAGGAGTGGCATTCCTCAGGGACTAGTGTTGGGACTGGTGCCATTTAACACCTTTGTAAATGATGTGGACAGTGGGATTGAGTGCATCCTCAGCAAGTTTGCAGATGGTACCAAGCTGAGTGGTGCAGCTGAAACATTAGAGAGAAGGGGTGTCATCCACAGGGGCCTGAACAGGCTCGAGAGGTAGGCCCATGCCAACCTCATGAAGTTCAACAAGGACACGTGCAAGGTTCTGCACGTGGGTTTGGGCAATCCCAAGTACAAATACAGGCTGAGTGAAGAATGGCTTGAGAGCAGCCCTGAGGAGAAGGATTTGAGTGTGTCAGTTGATGGAAGATTCAACATGAGCCAGCCTTGTGTGCTTGCAGCTTAGAAGGCCCACTGTATCCTGGGCTGCATTTAAAAGAAGCATGACCAGTATGTTGAGGGAGGAGATTTGTGCCCCTCTGTTCTGCTCTTGTGAGACCCCACCTGGAGTACTGCATCCAATTCTGGGGCACCCAACACAAGAAGGACATTGAGCTGTTAGAGTAGGTCTGGAAGAGGGCCACGAAGATGATCAGAGGGCTGGAGCACTTCTCCTGTGAGGTCAGGCTGAGAGAGTTGGGGCTCTTCAGCCTGGTAAAGGTTCTGAGAAGGCCTTAGGCCTACCAGCAGCTGAAGGGAACTGGCAAACAGTGGAACAGGCTGCCCAGAGTGCCCGTTTGTGAATGCTCCCTCCTTGAAGGCTTTCAAGGCCAGGCTGGATAGGGCTTTAATCAACCTGGTTTAAAGGGAGGTGTCCCTGCCTATAGCAGAGTTGGAACTAGGTCATCTTAAAGGTCACTTTCAATCCAGACATTCTATGACTCTGTTCTACCATCTGTGGCTTCTCCAGGCCATGTCCTGTTATTCCCTCCCTTTAATGACATTAGTATGATATTTTTGTCCATGTAAATAGGCAATTTCATTTTTAGGTAATGTACTGAGGTTTATTTTCAAGTTTGCTAGGTCATCTTCCACCATTTCTCAATCCCTTGCTTTTAATGACCGTATTTCAAGAGGTTATTTAACCCTTTTCTATTTCTATTTTAAGTTTTTAGAGTAAACTGAAATTTGAGAGGTTCTAGTGAAGTTTCTCTGTGAATTTGATCTATCCTGTTAATATGTTACTATGTGATAATAGCAAAAAAAAAAAAAAATCTATATTTTGCTTTTTATCAATTTAATGAATGGTTGCATAAATAAACTTCACAATGGAATGTGGCTAATACTGAGGCTTTTCTGACTGGTAACGTGCAGCTGATAATCTGTACCACAGGCATCACAAGGAACTGAAATTTGCAAAATAGAGTACTGCCCCTACCAATTTTAATTTGAAAATCAACACTATACACTTGGGGCATATATCTTGCTGAAAACTAAACCTGAAGTTCTGCATAGATTTGCATTAAGGGAGCTTAGGAATATGTTCAGGTATTGAAATGAGAAAATGTCCAATCTGGCAGTGACTGAAGTTGAAGAAAAGCTTTTGCCCAGAAGTAATTTAGCTGCTAGTGTTTAAGTGTAGACATCTTCCAGCAGAATGTCCTATTTCACAATGTTTCCCTTGACTGCAATTTGTGAATGGATCTAGGAACCCTCAGGTTTAAAAAAGCACCCAAGATAAGAACAGATTTATGATATTGCTGATGTCAACACCAGTGAACTGCAAGCGATAATTATTTAAAGTATTATGGCAATATATCAAAAACTAAGGTTCTTGAGTGTCTTCAGCCTCGGATAATCTTTTAGGTCCTTATTTGCCACAAGGTGTTTTAAAGTATAGTCAAGGGGAACACTGTATCCAAATGCAGATACTTCTGTCAGCTTGTCATTGGAGAGGGCGTTTGGGATGCTGGCGGCAAATGCATTTTTACTTTCTGTATTCATAGTTGTACAGTGTTTCCTATTTGTTAATAGTTTCCCCATCACAGTGAGAGGATGGCAGCTTTGATCAGAGGTAATCTGGGGGGCAGAAAATAGAATATGTTTGTTAGCTGTGTACCTATAATGATAAGTGCCAGTGGTGGCAGTCCAATACATTCTAGGCTGTACCTAACACAAGTCTATTTTCTTTTAAAAGGAAATGTAGGAAAACTTGAGCTTTATTTTTATTTAGAAAAGTTGACTCATCTTCCTGCTCTTGCAAGTTACAGAAATACTCTTACTCAAATACTCAAGCCTTCCTGACGCGTTTTCAGGAATTATTTAATATTCTTGGCTCTAGTGTGCTATTCTATAGGATAGAAACTCGGAGACAAAAACTTTGTGTCATTACAAGATTGTTTTCTAAAGCTAACTTAAAAAGTTATCATAAACTGTCAATTTTCAGTGCACTTGCAGCATTTTTCTGCAGGCTTATTTGACATCTTCTACTGGTGTTAGAAATAATACAGTTCTCTGATGCTGACTTTGGGGGGGGGAGGGGGAAGCTTTCCATAATAGACCAGTTTAAATTATGATGATTATTGTTTTGTGGAAGTGTTAACTTTGGTAACTGACGCGTCTCAGTAGTTGGCCATTGGTTCCCTCTGACATAATGAGAAGTGACATAGCTGTATGCATCAGTTTCCATTCATCTTTTCGTTAACTGATTATGCAAATTTTGTGTTTAAAGCAAGTTTAGAAAGTTAGATGAGCAAAATAGATTTGTATTGACTGAGTGTATATAAATATCAGCTGTTAAAGTCAAATTCTTCTAAAGTTAGTTATGGAAGAAATAAGAGACAGCATGCAAGCTACTTTGATGAACAACAGGCTCTCAAACTGTTTTTTAACCCGATAAAAAAGAAACAAGAACTTCTGATTAGTTCTGTCATCTTCTAATATTTTAGGCCATTTTTTCTGGCACCACTTCCTTCACTTTTTGGACATTCTTTGAGCATAAAATAAGACTGTAGCAGCTTCCATACTTGCCAGGCCTACCATAGGAAAGATCCTTGGGGATAACTGTCTTGGAGTGTTTGGAAACATATCCCTCTTGTGTCGCTGGATTGCAAGTTTCCAAGGATATCTTTGGATAGCTCCTCTATTAGATTTATTCAGAAAGTCAGAGAGGTCACTGAGTGCATGGGAAAGAGGATCTGTAGAAACAGCAAAGGCAACCATCTGTAATGATTCATTCCAGCAAGAGATTTCAACCTAATAAAAATTACTCTGGAACCAGTGCTTGGACCATTGCCATGCAGCTCTTTCAGGTATTAAACTATATAACTAACAAAGCTTTTTGTTCTCACTATATATCTAATTCAATATCCACCCTGTTTTACTGAATTTGATAAATTTGATAAAGTAGCTTAGATTTTTCTGGAAGCATCAGTTCCTGAACTGTTTCAGTGTTTGGTTGGGTAGCACATGGACTGCAGGGCTACAAGGAGTAGGCAAAAGTAAACGGTCCTCCCTGCTGCTTCACTTGAGGGAGTTTCCATGAAGCTTACTAATGTGCCCCAGATCACTGCAATAATAACATTCTTTCTTTTAGATACTAAAGATGCTAAATACCTGTATTTAATCAAGGCTTATTGTTTGGTAGTGGGATCGGTTTGTATGTTTGGTTATTACTAGAGACAGTGTGAAGAATCTGGCACAGTAACTTAAGTGGTAAGTGGATTTTCTCTTCCATAAAATGACCATCTCTCTGTAAGCTATCAAAACTGTGAAAGCATGCTTGGAGGCTCACCAAATATAACATTGCTATTAACTTCCTCTTAGCTTAGCCATAATTGCTTCATGATCTGGAATGCACAACTCAGACTGGCTTTACTGAAACAAAAATCTTCTGTTCTTGTAGTGTATAATAAAAATAATGAGCAAATAACAGAAATCTTTCTTATTATAAAGAAGCTTCTCTTTCTCTGAAGATCTTCTAGTGGAAAGGAATAGAAGTGTTTTATAAGGAGTGATCACCAGTACCATTTGACATGACATTAAAAATTTGTTTGAATCCAATCCACTTGCTCATTTGTAAAATATGCAGTTAACTAGATCTTAAACAAAAGGCAATAAACAGATGGACACCTAACAATTAGCAATAAAATTGGCCATAACTACCTTTTTTACCCTTGTATGATAAATCAGTGTTATTGTGTATCTTTTTATGTATATTCCTGTGTTCATAGGAGCATGTTAATGTACTTTGGGCTGTGTCTCCATATCTTCCCTAGTAAATGAAGGCCGCATAAATTGCATTGCAGCCTTCCTTTCTAGATTCTTTTCTTTGAAATTTTATAATAGGTCTTATTTCTAAACCTGTGCTGTATCTCATGTAACCAAGCATAAGATTGGAAGGATGGCAGGGGGCATGGATTGTTTTTGAATTACTTAACTTTCTCACAATCGTGGATTTTTTTGTTGTTGTTGTTTTTATATGTTGGTACATTAAAAACTACTCAACCAGTTTTGAAGTGTCTTAGATGTTTGTGCTGGTGGTTTCCATAAAATACTCTGGCAATTAATGCAGTCTCACTAAAATTCAGTAGAACTAAGTCTGATTGCAAGCCCTTCGGATACAGGGAGCAGTGGTGTATACCTGTGATACTTAGTAAATACTGACATTCAAAGTAAACTTGGGCTTCACCACAATTCAGGTGTCCTGTATCTTCTGCCTAAGCCAGGACAGGTGTGCTATATGTAGCCTAAGACCTTCAGAACCCTGAAGGGCTGGTTTTACTGCAGTGTGTAAATGTACACTGCAGGTTGTTTTCCCCTCGGCCTATACCAATCCTTGAAGTACTTACTGGGCTCCAGGTATGTCTTCCTGCAAAATGAGATATCCCAAACAAAGGTCAAGTTAGTGCTTGTGCATGGTGGGAATTGCCTGGTTTGTGTTGGGACGTAGGAAGTGTGGATATGAATGTCTGAGCCATTCATCTGCGTTCCTGTTCAGTAAATGAGAGGAGCTGTTCATCTGTTTCAGTTGTCTACCTCAGTATGAGAGGAATTATGTCCTTAAAATGTCTGATATACTTGTTTTGCTTTCAAGAATTTTCCTTCTTAGGAGGAAGAATAGGGTATTTGTGGAGGAAGGGGTTTTGTTTTTCTTTCTTGTTGCACCTCATTCATTTTCATATTTAGAATGACAAAAAAAAAACCACCTGAATTTCAGATCAAGAAACATGTCATGCTCTATTGATATAGAGGGCTACCTTATCTAGTGATGTAAACCACACAGGTATGGAAGTGTGATAATAAAGTTATGCTGACCACAATGAAAAACATTATATAGAATGTTATGATCTGCTACGATGTGGCTGTGAGTCCATAACAGTATTTACAGTAATTTGGGAGGGAACAATGAAGATGAATTAATAACATTGTTAATAGCTGTGCCTAAAATGGCATGAGGAGTATATTGTATCATAAACTTCAAGCAAGAAACATAATGAAATCTACAAGCTTGTATATACACGTGCAATGCTAGTAACTGCAGGGTTTTATTTTATAAGCATTCACTTAAACACTGCACAACAAAAATGTAACACTTCACTATTGCTGTTCTCACATTTCATAACAGTGCACAGAGAATTCAATTACAATCTTCTCCAGAACTTATACTATCCCTACACTGAAGGGAATGTATAATGCACTGTACTGCTGGCATTAAGTAAACTGTCACTTTCACGTTTGTTGGACTCTGAAACAACTGTTCTGAAAAGGATCCCACACTAACACTTGAGCTGAGTAGGGGCAGTATCAGGAAATACACTGTTACATCTTGGTTTGAAAAGAAAAAGCAAGAATGTGCATTTCTGGTTCTGATTCTTCCTGCCAGTCTGCTTTGATGCAGGGTTTCTAATATCCTTAATAAGTATTTAAAAAAAATCCTTTGGTAATTCTTTCTTAAATTCTTTCTTATTAACTTAATGAAGTCTACGTATATCTCAGCTCCCCTGCCTTCGTGGGGTTTAGCGGATATTACTTTCTATCAAGCCCTCCTGAAGGTTTGCCTTTTTATAAAGGTTGTTTTTAAATAAGCTCCTTGATAAGCTTTGGTTCATCCAGGTATGGTTATCTGCTCATCAGCCATTAATTCTTACTGAACTATGTTTCTCAGTGCTACTGGGAGACACTGATTTAAGTCTCTTTCCATTCACGGGGGCACCCACAAGTGGTTTTGTTGAATCATTTTTTTATCTTGGTCTTTACTAAGACATTGTTAGCTTATATGTGAAGCTAGGATGAAAATAGTATAAAAAAAATTATCAAAGATTCAGAGAAAAACACTGAAACAGTGGGCAAGACACTGTGGTTCAAGCTGGGATGAACACACTGAACCACAGTGAGCAAAAGACTTCACAAGCTGGAAGTGTAAGTGCAATTGAGTATGTTTAAATACACCTGCTTATTACCCGGAGGTCTTCCCAAATACAATGGGCTTCTTTGTAGGTAAGTCCTTTCTCATGATCAAAGCCTAAATAACTTGAAATGTTCATATTCATTCTCCTAAATAACACGTTAAAATGCTTTCTTACCAGTGTTGATTATAGCCTAACCTTTGATGAACAGCAGAAGGTTGTTCAACACCACTGTTAAAGAGCTTCTAGCATAACAACTTGTGCCTACATAAGCAAACAATTTGTCAAGCAGGAAAGAAGAATTTTGGTTCTGTGCCATCTTCCTGTTTGAAATCTTGTCCCACTTGCAGCACAAAAGGATTAATTTTGCACTTAACAGGGCAGGAGAAATTGTTGCCAAAATTGCTCTCTCAGTTGCCACACTGTTTGTTTTTATTACCATAGTTTTGCAGTGAGGTTTTAGAATTTTACACTCTCCAGGAAAAAAAAAAAAATACAGATATATGTATGCATAAATGCAGGCTGCCACAATAAGAGCGGCCCGAGAAATCTGAGAAGGCCGAGGCAAAGCTTTTCTCACTAGCATATTCTTATTCTGAAAATTTGCATTTCTCTCTGTTAATATAAAATACCAGTTGGGAGCAGTGTGCAGAGAGTTATCAGCGGGGCAATTGGAGGAGAGCATGGAGAGAGATGAAGAGGTGGAGCAAGGCTTTGTTGATGTCAATAAAAAACACAAATTAATACTAATTGTGTGACTTTATCACCATAGCATTCATGGTCCATTCATCAGGACCATTGTGTGTAAAGCAGTGTGTGACTAGAGCAAAAGGTGTTCCTGGTCCTTTGGGAGCTTTCAGTTAAAGTGTAAAAGAAATGGAATGGTTAAAGATGTCTGAGAACAAGAGTGAAATGTTGTCCATCAATATTGTGCACGATTTGCTTAAAACATTTGAATATTCAGCAAACAGGTGTTGTGGCATGGTGTGCTCATCACAAAAAATAATAGTTCCTGCTTAGGGATTAATCAGGGGTGTATTTTCATTTACAGTCATGTGTTGATGGCCTCATGTGTATGTGGTTTGTGCTTGGGGCAGCAACAAGAGTCTGCTAACAGCCAGCTTTCCATGATCTTTTCTGTCCTTTGCCATAAGTAAGGTTCTGTTGTTGCTGTTGTTTTTTAAACTTGTTAGACTTGTTGTTTAGACTTGTTTCTCTGGATCATGTTCATCAGGTGTTCACTCCCTGGAAATGTTTTCCCCCTAAAACTTCTCAATGACCATCTTCCTTTTGTTCCTCTGTTGCTGACTTTTGTGATCTGTTCATGTGTCCCTCCCTTCCTTTCTTCTCATTTCTTTCCAGCAAATGAAAAGTGGGTAATGTTTGAGCCAGACTTTTTAGCAGGAGGTGCACCCCTTCCTTGGCACTCAGCTCACAGGAAAGATTGAGAAGGCTCCACATACTGAGATGTGGGGGGCAGGAGAGAGAACCCTGGACTTCATTATGTAGGATTTTGACTGAAGTCTGATCTAGAGAAATGGAATACTGATTCTCAGGGGCTGAGTGCTGACTGGAGCAAGGACTGGTTTTCTTAGCTTGCCCAGTTGCTGCCCTGGTAGGGGCTGCAACACTCTGCTCTTTTTTGAATAATTCATTAACAGAAACTACAGTAGAAATACTACGGGCACTTCAGAGAAAGTGTGCAGTGCCCTTCAACGCACAGCATCCCATCCATTCCCCGAGCACAGACTCGGCCTTAGAACACTCTCGCAGCCTAAGAGCCTTTCACGGCTGAAGTGTTTGATACTACGTAGTCTTACTGAAGCTCAGCTGCTACCTTAGCAAGGAGGTAGCTCTCCCTTTTTATGCCTGATAAGTAAAACCTGCTTATGTTCTGCTTTTTTAATTGAGAATCACCTGTGAAATGTTTGTCATGTTGCAGAAGAGTGACAGTGCTGCACAATGGTTGATTTGCGAAAGACAAGCCCAAAAAGCAGTTCCCTCTTATTAATGTAATTCTATGAAGGAATGAAATGTATTTAAAACAGCAGGTGATCATACTGTGATCAGTATGGTCAAGTTTTGACTCCATGTTATTTCCTTTAGTCAAGGCAGTGCATACTTCTCGAGTGCTGATAAAGCTGATTTCTTTGTGCCTTTACCATCTTTAGTTTCATCTTTAGAGACCTATTACTTTTTTCCTATGGCATACATATGATTTAGAAAGTCAAAATTGGTGAGAGAACCTCTGAGACAGACAGTGGCTTTAACTTAAACCAGAGAAGAAGGGCTTGTTAAAGTGTTGCAAAGTGCCGGTTTTCTGAAGTCTTGAGTTAGGTCCTCAAAACTTCAGAAGAGGCTTGATGATTAGGGAGCATTAATGAGTAGTATTTTGCATTCCTTTGACTTCTGGTGTTGAATTGTTTGGTGCTTAGAAGTTGTGCTGTTAAGTTTTTTCCCCCACTGTTAAAAGAGTGTAAGCAGTATTATTTTTTTAACCAAAAGAGTACAGGATTTGTCAAGCTGCATGATTTCACAAGCTGAAAAATACCAAATGCTGTTCAACTCAAAGTAAAATACTGGAAAATTACAGTGCTAAAATTATGACCAAACTCTTTAGCTCAGCATTGTCATGGATGGAATCACTGCAATACAAACTTGACTGTGAATGTGGGTATCTCTATTCATGTATGATGTGATTACTATTTGTCGTTCATTGGCTTTCTGGAACAATCTGTGTTTACTCAGCTGTTCTAGTACCCTGGTGATGGTACCTTAGAAGCAGAGATCCCTGTCCCCTGCTCCTTGCAGTGATTCTTACCTGTAAGTTGTAGAAGACTTTATGCCAATAATTGTGCATTTTATACGTGCAGTGACTTATTCTCTTTAAAAGAATTCTGCTGCATTTCTATGGGAGAAGACTGTAAGAGCTTCCGTGGAAGAAGCCTTATGGCTTGAGAAAGGGACTGGGAGGAGAAGGGGACAGGCTGTTTAGCAGAGTCTGCTGTGGTAAGCCCAAGGGGAAATGGTTTCAAACTAAAAATTTAGACTGTGTATGAGAAAGGTGCCTTCCAACTCAAATGATTCTATGTTTCTATTCTGTACCTTCTTAAAGAAATTGCTATGGCTGAGACTCAAAGCCAGCGATTCTCTCATAGGAAGGATTCTGTTAGTTAAGTTAGAAAATTAAATTATTTTTAAATACCGAGCTGAACTTCAACTATCATTCTGGCAGAACTCCATCAATTTAACTGGAAGCAAATCTGTAGCACATACATTAATCATCTTTTCCAGCACCATGTTTATTCATTTACTTTCTGCCACCGCTGGGTAAGAGATTCTGGCAAGAAGGCACCATGTTTGGCAAAAAGCATTCTTCCGTGCAATGTATGCATATTGCATGTAAAATATATGCAATGATCTGCATAATGCTTAAACTGCAGTCAATCAGAAGTGATTTATTGCTTCTGGTAATAAAAAACAATACAGTGAGTTAAATTTTCAAGAGTTCAGCATTCAGTAATTCCCAGTGAAGTGTATGCCCAGCATACGTGTGAGTCTTAGCCCTTATTTGGTGTATGTCAGAGATGAGCTCCCTACTTTAGGCAATGAGCTTCTGCAAATCAAAATCTGTTTTCGAGAGGCATTGTCTCTAGTTGTTTCCTGTCTTTCTCTGAATGAGACTCATACTTGGCTTTGAAAAATGCTGTTAAGTTTCTTAAGTGCTGAAGTGTTTTCTGCTTCTTGCTTCATGATTATTTTTTTGAGTGGAACTGGTTCTTTTTATGTTTCCTTTTGTTTATGGCATGCTGCTATTGTGTTGCTTTTTTCTTAAAGGTGTAACTACTCATTGCTTCTGGCCATTTTCAGAAAGTTATGTGTGGTAGTATTTATCATACTTCATGATGTTTTTTTTTTGTCATTTTTTCTGGGTATTTTTTTTCTCTTTTTGGCCACTGCAAGTTAACAGGAGCATTCAGTGAGGAGGAGGGGAAGCAGGGTGAGTTGCCTAAGGCTCCACCTCTCACCAGAAGCAGAGCTGGTGTCAGCTTTCAGGTCCTGCTAAACCCAGCTCTCCAGGTGCATCTGCTTCATTGTCTGCCAAAATATGGCACTGTGGAGGCTAGGAAGACAATGCTATTTGTCTGCTTTGTGTATTAATACAACAAGGGGGAAAATTCTATTTAAAGATCTAATGAGAAGCTCGTGCTTTATCATCCAGTACTGGACTGAATGATTTGTGCTGTATGCTACAAATGTCGTACAGGTATTGCCTGAACAGTCATTAACCATACCTGTGGTCCCGCTCATGTTGCTCACTGCCATTTTGGCATACTCGATGTAAGTGGAATTTGAAGTGTGAAATGTGTGCCTGAGGTCTTCATCAAGGAGCTCTATCAGGAAGAACTGAGCTCCCGTTCAAGTTCTGGAAAGGAGTGAGGAAGCCTTGCCCTTGTTGCAATCTAGACATCAGCACTGCAGTGAACTGAATATGCCTTTATAAAAGCAAACAAACCAAAGGTCCTGTATCTAGCTGTGAGTCTGCATTTCTCTCCCTTCAATTGCAATTTCAGCTTTCTTCAAGTTAATACTTTGGTTCAGAGTTTTTTGCAGTTTCCTCAGGATTTTCATGTGCTGCAGGACAGCACCAAGGGACCAATGCTGCATGTTTGACTTCAACAAAATACCCATTTGGGGGGAAAAAAATATTTTTTTCAGACTAATATTTTGCAGTATTTCTGCTATTGTTTCTTTTTGACACATGACCCATTAGAAGTACCCTGTGGCCATACTTATGACATGAAGCAGAACAAGTAGGTTTAGTTGTGTGCTTTGTAACTAAAGCTAGACCAATTTCTACCTGGTGGCTTATAGAGTAACATAAAGTTTAATTTGACTAATTTAATTCCAAGCTTTAAAATAAAAAAAAGTGGGGAGAATGCAGTAATATGCAGTAATTGACAAAACATGAACGATTATTTCCCTAAAGCCAAAGTGTCACTGCATAAAAATTAGGTTATTCTTTGATTAGGGATTCTAGGATTAGGTTTCCCTTTTTATTCTCCTGTATTTGTTTCTTGGTAACTTTTTCTCCTTATAAATTTTGAGGAAAATGTCTTTATGAGTACATTCAAATGCAAGCAGAAATTGTTTTTCACCAGAAATAAAATAGGAGACCTCTTCAGGTTTGTGGGGCTTCTTTTTCTTGTAAATTTTATGCAAAACATGAGATTCAGGCAGTTATCTTCTACTGAAGATAAAGCTAAGCAAGAAAACAAAAGAATGTAAATTTTCTTATTTGCAATGGACAGAATGAATAGAAAATAAGTTTTCTTTAGAGAATATTTGTACTTTTTATCCTCTGCTCTATGGCGTATCCAGTGAATCTGTTTTTAAATAATTAACATAGAGTACCAAAGTCTCCCTCTTCAAAATCAAAATACTTCTGTCTAAAGCAAACTTGTATGAATATTTGGTATGAAGCATTTGGTTTTTTAAAGGTAATCAACAAACTAATATTTACCTTCAGGGCTGGAAGAAGAGATACAGAAATGTACCCCAGAGATCTTCAAAACTTTCCAAAAAAAATCTTTACAATTTTCACTTCACTTTTAGGTGGTGATATTTCAAGCTTTTTTTTGCCACTGAAAGCTGACTCCTAGCCCTGTGAGTTTAAAGAAAAGTTATTATGGCTAGTCACTCTGCTGAAGGAAATCATGTTTTCGTTGCTCCTTAGTCTGGAAGATATTTCCTTAGCTCTGTATTAAGGTACAGGTTATCCATTGAGACTATTCTGGAACTTACTTGTTTATCCCCCTGGCCCCGATGCCCGTGAGCTTCCTCTCCGGATTAAACAAACCAAAGTACCCAAGTAAAGGGTCTGAATATGTACACTTTCAGTGTCTCTCTAACTACCATAGAGCATAAGCATGCTACTGACAACTAGAACTGAAATAATCACAGGCAAAACTTTATTTGAAATGCAGTGTTTATGTTAGATCCGTGACAGAAGAGAAAAAGTAATTCTGAAAGACACACGTGCTTGTCAAGTGCCCGCCTTTCTTTTGTAGTCACTGTCCTCTGGTTAAAAGGTTCCATGGTTCATGTCCTTCCTGTGCTACTTTCTCTGCCAGTAGACATTTTTTTACTGATACAGGCATGTGTGTATGGATGTGAAAAGCTCCAATAAGAAATGAATATACGGCAATGCCCCAGGCAAAGGCAGAGGCTGTAAGAGTCAGGCTGTAGTAGAAGATTCTGAATTAACTTTTCAGGTTGGACTGAGTTTCATTTTATCAGACTGCTCTTCTAAATAAATGCTTGCTGTTCTGTCTTTGAAAGGATCGAGTTTCATCCTCTGTTAGTGGGATTTGCATCACATATTTAGATATTCATAGAGATCTATGAAAATAAATTCTATGTGAGCAGCTGAGAAGAGCCTAGGAAAATGGTATGCCTCTCATAGAAGTCCTCCTACAACTGATTGGTCTGATTTATGTTCCTGCCTGCTAAAGGTCTGCTGCCAGAGCACTGCTGTCCATCTCCTCAGGGCTAACAACTCCAGGAGAGAACTCAGTGCTGTTCCCAGGGGCAGCTCAGTAGCAGACCTGCTCAAGGCCTGCTGCATGGAATAGACAGATAATCAAAGAGTAGGAAGGCTGATCTCTGATACTGAGCTGCAGTTTCTGCCTTTCACTTTTGTCGCTAACTTCTTCACTAATTTCAGCAGTCAATATGTGTAGCTCAGTTGCTAGGCACCAAAGTGAAGCTAAAGCACAGAAGCATTGATGAGGAACTTGTTCATGTAGAAGGGATGCTTACGTCAAAACTAATAGAGATAAGTAGTTCTGATAAAATAGATGGTTCCAAAGTTTGGATAGATATATGAATCTTGCATTTTCTGGTATTGATTGTATCAGCTTAGTTGGGTATAACCACATTGCTAGCCATCGCGAGAATCATTTAAAAGAGTTATTATTCACAAATCTATTACAAATTGTGTCAGTAAGTCTGTGCTATTATGCGAGAAGCGAACGTATGTATCAGCTAAAACTAATTATTCTCTTATGAAACTCATCTATTTAAACATATAAATGAAAGCCAAACATACATATAGAGAGTATCAAATTAATATTAGAAATATATATATCGAATACATCCTATCCATGTTACCAGTACTTAATTCAGCCAGCACAGTAACACAGCCATGTATATCTTGTGGCAACCAACAACGGTAATTCTCTGGAAAGAGTAGTTCTACATCAGCTGAATTCTGTAATGAGTTATAATTGAATTCTTGCTCGAGTTCTTGATTTTTTTAGCTGATTTTCATAGTTTGTTGTGTTGGCAACTGAAGTGTTGTGGAGCCTCTTCATGCCAGTTGTGCCTTCTAGTGTTTATTCTTATTCCAGAATTTCTACTAAGGCTGAGGACTTATCTTTTGCATATTTTGCTACACTGAATACCTATAACAGTGGCAGTTAGTTCTGAAAAATATAACAGAAGTCTGTGACGTTGCTCTCTGATGTATTCTTTTTCTGCTACAGACTTACTTGTGATTTGCTGTGTTTACTGGGGACCCATCAACCATCCTATGCACAAAGCTGAAACAGTTCACACTTCCTTCTATCACAGTTTATATTCAATTTATATTTAATTCAGAGGGAATTGAAATTACCCATTACTTGGGCAGGATTTAATGATTTAGTGCTTGATGGCACTAAGGCCGGAAAATGTTTTCTGTTTGGGGGGGGGGGGGGGAGGGAAGAAAAAAGAAATTCCTTATATATTTAATGGATCTATAACTTTAAAATAAAGCAGCATCCCACCAAACAATAGATAAGAGAACTTGAAAACTTTGTACACTGATATAAAATATAGTGATCTGGATCTTGCAGTAAACTGATGTTACTCAAACTTTTTCCAGTCTGACACACTTTCACAGAAACCTATTCTACCAGCATGCTCCCCTGACACAGAGTTAATTTAGACATTGGAGAGTATGATGCAATATCAGCTGCGTTTGCTTAACTCATCACTGTTTTCATTTGAAATCTCTCATTAGGACTCAGATTACTCTTTGGAAACTTACTCTGTTCTTTTCTTTTCAATGAATGGGTTGATTTGGTAAACTCCTAATTATATTCAGTATGCTGGCTGTAAGAAGAGATGCTGAAGATCATACTGGATATAAAATGATAACATTATATATATCAAAATTAACACTGCAAGCTAAGATACTAATTGAAAATTCCAGGTTGCAAAACAGAAGTAAGATTTTTGTACACAAAGAAATGAAAAGTTAATGTAGATGCTGTGTTTTCCTCTGATGCATTTTTATTTATTTTTTTTCCCAGGAAGACTGAATCCCTTAATTTTTTTGGCAGGAGCATAGGAGAAATTCATTTAAATGTCTTTAAATACCACCCGGAATGTGTTTGATTATTAGCAGTTCTGTGTTTTAAAATGTGTATGTTTTACAACATCTGAGAAAAGACCAAAAAAAAATTACTTGCAAAAAAAGCAAAAGCATTTTTAGCAATGAGTTCTTTATTTCATAAAGCCGTTATTCCATATTCCTAGATAGGCTGTCTGCAACTAGTTTTGTAGTTGGATTTTCTTCCATTATTACATTAAATTTTATTCTTGTTAAAGCATAAATCACCCATCCACTTGTTTCCCATTAAAGCTATTGTACTGAAGAAATGTGAAGTAAATTAAATCATCCTTTTATGCTATTCCCCCTTTACTCTATTCAGTAAGGCATTTTAAAGTAATAAAAATCTGAAACTTAACGGACATTGTTCAGATTAGTTTTTATATTCTTAAAATACATTTTATTACCATTCACAGCAGTTGAAATAACTCAGTTACACTTAAAATATTTTTAAAGGGTCCCACAGAATCCCGTATGAAGTATTATTTTGATCTGTTGATGTTATATGTTGACTTCATAAAGTGCCACTAACCAGAACTGAAAACATGGGCATTACATTGCACTTGTTCTGTTTATGTACTGAGAAATTGTTAAGTGACTGTGTGTCCGACAGGGGAAAAAAAAAATTGAACTAAGGCATATGCAATTAAGAATTTCTTTTAGATACCAAAGCTGCTGACTGCTGAAACTGAGTTGATAGAGTTCATATTAATTGAAATTTGGCAGTATATAGGGCAAATGTTAAGCTGAAATAGACAGTATTTTAAATCTGTTTTGCCATTCAGATGCTTATAATCCACTGAGTTCTGACAAATGTGGGCCTTGTAGACCTTACAGATTCAGCCCAGGGTTCGACCAGTCAGGTTAAATTTCCTGACCCACTTCTGCTACTCTGATTGTGACCATTGCTCAGAGGAAAAAAAAAAAAAAAGAGAGAGAATGAAGGAAAAAAACGACCAGTGTGTGCACACATTCAGACCTCAGAAAGAGTGGTTGAGGAAGTGACATTTCTTTGGTAAAAATTCTCATTCATTCTGTTAGAGAACTTGGACCTTGTCTTCAGTGTTTTGGTGTGGGGGCGGTTAATTAAGAAGAGTAATAATAATGATTTTGAGAAAGAAAACCTCATTAATTGCGTAAGAGTACTGAATTTTGCTTGCGTTTCAGTAGGTCCGTTAGTTTTCTTCTTTGGACAAAATCATTGGCTTTTTATTTTAACGTGAAGAAGGAGAGAAAAACTGACAAACTATGCAGTTTGTGGTCAGAGCAGAGAAGTCATAGAAAGGCACATAGGAAAGGGAAATGTGCGTGAGCTTGAACACAGGAGTTGTGAGCAACCCAGGGGAACAGATCCACATCTCTTCGGCAGCTCCCCAAAGAGCCGTGCTTCAGGAGGCTCCCTCCGAATGTCCTGGTTTTTTGCCAGTGAAGTTATGCTGTGGTCCAGAAAACCTTCTACAGGGTATGAAAGGATGAAAAATCCTCTTTTTTTTATCAGTTCTGGGGAAAGATAAAACCAGTTAGGCTCATATGAAACTTCCATATTTCTTCACCTGACTGTCTTTAAATATGTGTAATGTACATATGGGACACCTTTGTTTTGAACATCTGTTGTGAGATTAAAATAAGATCTTAATTTCTGGTATGCAATTGATGTTCAAAAAATGTAGGCTAGAAAGCGTTATTAGCTATCTGCTGGTTGACAAGAGGGCAGGATTAGGTTTCTTTAAGGGAATTACACTTTTGATGACCCCGCTACATATAAAACATGTTAGCTAATGGGGGTGCAGAGGGGGCAGATTTAAGTGTTTGATCAGGAAATCCTGCATGAGCATATTGGATGGAAATTTGATTAGTAACCTTAGTGACAAGGGGATCAGATCCACTCTCTACATACAATCAGATCTGGCAGTACATGCTTTTTTGTCTCTTTGAAGGAAGGGAACATTTGTACGGAATCAAGGCAGCGTATTGGATAATTTAAAAAGCTGTTACATATTGAAACCTGGAAAATCACCTTTTTGATTTTATTTTGGAAATATGCTTGCAGTTATCCCAGTGATTTTTATTTTTTTAAGGAGAAGTAAGGAGTAAGGCTTCAGCATTTACAAGAAAGTGTCTTGAAATGCAGGCTTTTTCTAAAACCATTTTTTTCTTGTCTCACTGTTGTAAAGAATGTTGGAAAAGGAACAGATGATGAAAGTAATAATTTTATCTACATTTACTTTATATTTGTGCTACGGTGTCATTATGCTTTTGTACTGGTTGTAAGCATTACATCTTTTGAGAAAGCTGATTTCATTTTGAAAGCATGTTTATTTTTTTTTAGATCATTAAAGAAGGCTATCACATTTTTAACTAATGTGTTAAAAATAAATATTTCTGTGTTTTGATAGCAAAGCTCTTTTATTTGTACTTGATTTTTGAGGGGAGCTCAAACTGTAGAAATCAAAAGGCCTCCCTTTTCTTTGTCGAGAAGTGTAAATTGAGGATGATAATGTGGCAATGCTGATTCGCACTAGCCAAGCATCTGGACTCAACTGTTTGTTTTATAAAGGGAGAGGGAAAAACAAACTACCTCCTGCTCTCAAATACCTTGTGCGTAAAGACCAATGCTGTGTGTAACTGCACAAAGTGTTCAGTTCAGACATATCCCAACTGTATTTTGCTTATGCTGCTGCCTGTACGTACTGACACTAGAGCAACTCATTGAATCAATTCAGTTTTATTAGCTGGGAAGAGCTGCGTGTCCTCAGCTTTGCGGGGGAGGGAGGAGGGAAGTTTGGCAGAGCACAGGCATTGCAGGCAGGAGGGTCCTGCTGCCATTGTGCCACGTACAAATGCTGGATCTGCTACTGACCTTAAACAAGTCATTCCGTAGGTCCTTGCTCCTTCTTTCCCTGACCTACTCAGTTCTCATTTCCAGTCACTGAGGGGTGGGATGAACATGTCACATGTCAGTACAACATTTAGCATCAGTGGCTCTTGGGCTGTGGTTGAATGTCAGGATTATCAGTAAGATTCAGCTATCATAGAGAATCCTGGCACTTGGCAAGGCAGGATGTTCTATGTTTTAAGTGGGATATAGACTTCAGCTCTCAATTCCTTGGGATTTTTGTGTTTTTAAGGGCAATACTATGCCATTTCAGATCTTAAAATCAGCCTTTGAGCTTAAAAAGGAGAAACATATCAAATGCTTCAGTGTGTTGTGGAAAAAAGTACTCAGAGTAAAGTCTACTGCTAGAAGTAATTAAGTAATAACATCTGATGACACAAGGACTGTCATCTGTTTAAACTCAGAAAACTGGAAAGCTCAAGGAGCCTAGATATCAGATAACAGGAACGCCTGCGTTGTGCAGCTCCTCAGTGACTCCAGTCCCAACGTGGCTGAGAATTAACAATTGAAAATGCCAATTTTTAAAAAGCAATGCGTTCAGGAAGAAATAGGCAAATGGCATTTGGGTGGTTCTCAGTACGCCAGATCTTCAACTAGCTCTGCTTCTCTGAACTTAGTGGAACATCTTTTTCTTTGTATGCATATAAATTACAAGAGAATTGGGCCCTGTTTACAGTTTGTCTTTTGGAAGTGGTTAAATGAATGTTAGCTTTTCCAATCAGTCTGATAAGACTGTTTTGTATTTTGTTTATACAATAGTCACGTGAGAACAGCCAATATGTTGCATTGTAATTAATTCATCTAATAGTTCAAAAATAACACATTCAACGGCTTAAGGTCTCCTGCCCTTAGGATATGGGAAATGTTTGGTGTTGGAATTTTTGGTTTTTTTTTACATTTTACTACTTGATGTCAAAATACTTAGAGTTGTTTGCTTCTATAGCTAGTATTTTTTTTTCTTTTTAATATTATGCTCGTAAGTGCAGGGAGTTATAAAAGAATGACAAAATATAGTGGGGAAAAAAGATTCTGATCAGATTATAAAGGCTAACAACTAACCAGCAAAGTGGAGCTTTTTTTTTTTTTTAACACCATCCAATGATGTCACCAGTTTGAGGTTTCTCTGGGACTTTATTAAAATGTTTGTGACAGAGCCAATGTAAACCATCCTAAATCTAACACAGAGCTGAAAGGACTGATTTTAGGGAATGCGAAGATATGGATCATTGGGTCTGTCGAAGCGGCATCTTGAGCCAATTATTGGTGTCATCTTGAGCCAATTTAATCAATCCAAGGGGGACCCAAAGGGGGCGGGGGTGCAGGGTTGCAAGTGTTGGTCAAACATTCTGGCAAAAGTGCATTTGTTGTAACAGCAACCGATCTCCAGTGTGTTGATTTACTTCCTATATGTCTTCTTTTGAGCGTACTGTAAATAACAGATCGATCATTTGAATTTCTTTTAGGTTTTTGATTGCTGGGTAATTTTTTAGATAATGTGACCTTTAAAAGTATTTAAGGCGCTTCTAAAATCGGGGTAATTTTGTGTAAAAGAACCTGAAATACCATACAGTGTTACTTTCAAAATAGTAAAAGTTCACAAATATGTTTGTGAACAGTAACATCTATTGGTGTTATCTGGACCTGCTTGTACACAAGTAATGCTATGACTTCTAATTCCTATAATACGAGCTACTTACACAGTGTACATGTTACTCAGTTGAGTACAGCTAAGCCACAACACAATTATTAGCAAAACAGAATGTGATGACTCAAGTTTGGTATCGGTGATAACTGTAAGTTTGTCTTATTGTGACAGATCCATAGCAACAATCTTCAATCAGGAAATACACGTGAAAAATCACTTAATTGGGATTCTACTCTGAGTGTCTTTTAAAGGGTTTTGTTTTTCTTTTTGCTTTAGGATAACATAATACTGATGTATGATTAAGACTGCTTTGTATGAGTTAAAACCCTGCAAGTTTTCTCTCATTCACAAACTTCTGGGGGAAAAAAAAAATAGGAAATCCTCTTCATCATTGAGATCTTTCTCCTGGATGAGCATTTGGAAGTCAGGGTACATATTCTTCTGTATTATTTATTTGTGGTTGTGATATGGAATTAATGATATGTATTATTGAAAGCTTAGGTCACAAATATTTCCCAATCAGTCTACAGTTTGTGTCTTGCATTATTTAAAGACAGTATTGTGATTAACTTCTATACTTTAAGAAGTGAGAGAATAAAATATAAATTGATGTAGGTATCAGTGAGGACAGACAGTAGAAACAGCATACAAATCCATTCATATTAGGATTAAAAATACATTTCATACGTGTGATACAGTCTGTGCGTTTTGAGTATGTCATTTATCTATGAATATTCAAACTAAATGAGTGAGAAAGGAGTATTTGTCTTGGATGAGATGTCTTGGAAAAGCAATTTACTTGTTTTGGAACTGTTAACACTGCAGCAAGTTATGTCACACTGCACCAGAGAAATGACAATGCAATGAGATGGAATGTGAGATGAGTCGATAAAATGGAAGCTAAAATTTAAAGAAGTACGCCCTCAACTTTCCTATTGCATCTTTGCTGTTTGAAAATTGGGCTACTTGCTTTCAAGTATCTCAGCAGATGAACAATTAGGTAATTCCCCAAATACAACTCTTTCACCTTATTACATTCACTCACTATGTCTGTTTCATTCCTTCAGATTGTCTTTCTTAGTGCTAAATGTACATGGCAAAAATAACAACAAATACATTGAAGAATTATCTCTACACCTATACCACTTTTTTCACGTACCAAGTGATGCTGGTGCATATTTCTCTAGAATGGAAATCTTCCCATGGGTAGACAGGCAAAAGGCCAGCTACTCCTTGGAGTATTGAGGATGTTTTAGAATAGGTACTCAGATCTCTGCAGCAGGATCTGCTTCCTGCAGTCTAGCAAGAAAAAGGTGTGGCAGCAGTGTTGACAGGGTAACAAACAAGGTGAATCAGAAATGCAGTACTTAAAAACTGGATTTTTCAAATAAACTTCATCAGAAGTGCTGGCTTGTTGAACAGTGAATTAGTTCCATATCTCACCAGCAGAAAAAAACTTTAACTTTTCTATTTGTGATGCAAGGTACGGCAGCATAGAAAGATATCAAATTCATGCTCTTCATTACATTGGCAGGTCAGAAAATATTAATGTTTAATTTGTCAGTAAATGAGCATTTTTATTATATTTGTGTATATTTTTAATCACTCCTATTCAGTATGCATTTTCATCGTAGTCTTAGCAATGTATTTCTGACGGTTCAACTTCAGTTATAATCTCCTGCCCCTAGGTCTGTAATTTATTATTTGCTCTAAAGGATCAGGTCCAGAGTTTAAACATCCCTAGCTGAAAGTTTATACCAGTCAGGACAGAAAATTTTTCTCTATGCCTAGGTTGAAGTACATTACTTCTTTATTGAATTAATTATGATAAGGATCATAACTTTAAACTAGGGGTGAGGTGCTGGCTTTCTACTAGGATTGCTTGAAGCAATTTTCATCTGAACATTTTTGTAGAGTTATTGAGTCTGGCAGGTCTGAACTTTATGAGTGAGTAACTTTCTCCACAACTTAAAAGAGGTTGGACATTGATCCAGGCAAAGGTTTACCATATCCCATGTCTGTAGCCAGAAAAATTTGCACTGCATACTGAACAAATAACTACGGAACCAAATTAAACACATCTTATGAGCTTTTAAAATAAAAGCAATGCTTGTCCTTTCCCTGAGGGATCGATCAGGGAACTGAATTAATATGACAGCTTTACTTCTTTTTTATTTGTTTGAAGTAGAAGTCTAAAATGGTTTTTGGTGAAGAAGGAATTAGTCTACTAAGTGTGTTTATGTGAGCCTGTTTATTCACATATGTTCAAACATAAATTTAATATTATCAAACTTGAGAAAGTTGTACTTCAAAAACAGATAAAGATGCTAATGTTACAACTACTGTTCCCCCGATCGGATCAAAAGGTCTGTGAACAATAGAATTAAATTAGAGATCTTTGAAAAATTAAGTAAGCAGTTATGAAAAAGAAAAAGAATTTATTTAAGAAAATCAGATTCCAAAATCTGTTCTGTTGCCTTGAGTTGGATTCTCAAAATTCATGCAAGACCATGAACAAGAGTTCCTGTGGAAAAACTGTGCTATAAATGACTTAGAAAGCATCGTGCAAGGGTTCATTAGCTCAGACTGGATTAGGAATCCTTTCTTTTGGGTAAAAGGTGGCTTTTTTATCCACTTTGTGTGGCACTACTTATGTTACACCTTTTTTTTTTGTCCAGAGTAAGTGTAGCAAGATTCTCTCACCTAACAAAGTGAGTCAGATAACTGCTCGTAAAAATAGTAGTTCAGTGTAAGATTTTAAAATTTCAGAGCTGTTGCTATTAAAAGGTTGAAACTCTATTACAAAACAACCTCCAAAAAACCCAATAATGCCTTATAACGCCCCTTGTCTTCAATAGGCTTATTGGGTCTTATGCTGTGTTACAAATATAGTAATAATCAATATTATAGTATCAATCTTTTGCTTTTGTTAAGTCAGTAAATATTTTAGCTCTCCTAATTTCCATGTATTCACTTCCTGTTCAAAATAAGGGCAAAACAAATGCAAAACCCATGTTCCAAAAGACAGTGTATCCAGTGAGCTGCAACTGCACGTGAAATATCTTGTCAATAATAAAGGAGCTAAGAGTATTAAACAGTTGCTGTGCAGATGAAAGAAAAGAAAGAAAATGCCATTTGTGACATCCCTATTTGTGAGACTTTCTGGCAATTCTTTAAATTCTTAAATTGAATGTAACACTCCGAAAGCATAAGCTCAGTGCTCAGATAGAATAGAAAAGACAACTGCAGTATCAAGTGAGGAACTGGTGACAAGAAAGAGAGAAAAAAGACAAGATGAACTTTTGAGAAACTTTATCGCTGTGATATGGCCTGTCTTAAACAATGCATATGTTTAGTCATCCAGCTTGAAAATGCACAGTAAAGCCAAAGAGTATGTGGAATGAAGTAACAGTGAAAGTTAATGACATAAAACATATTCCAACAAGGGATACAAACAGTAGAGTTCTGTCCTGAAAGAGAATTTTGATCCAAAGCCATGGAGTATGACTGAGATCTGTATAGCATTTGGAATAGTGTTAAACACATGCCATAAAGAAGGAGAAGTAGATAAGTTTTTTCACTGTTTTTCACAAAACAGAACTTAAAAATTGCCCAGTGATTTTGTCTAGCAATAGACTTAAAACAAAGGAAAATTTTTGTGTGTGTGAAATTCATCCGCAGATTCTAAGCTCATATGTGAGAACTTTTGCAGGCTGACGGCTCTGTCTGCACTCCGTGCTAATCAGAAGCTGTGCTGTAGCATGAAGCTGGACTTGAACAAGACCTGTTGAAAAAGAACCACTCCTTCAGTTCATGCTTCTGTCTTTACAAAATAATTTCACTGGTTTATGAGAGTGATTACAAACAAAGTCAAATAATGATTAAAAAAACCACAAACAGTGGTGTACATTGATAACTTGTTAAGATTTGTTTTCTGTGTAATAGTAGAAGTGTAACGTGACAGTTTGAGAACCTAAGAGCAAATGAGTTGATAAAATGATTGTGTTTGATAATAACAGTAATGATGATCAGTCTTGTGAGACGTTTGCAAATATTTCCTGTGAAAGGGACGTCCAAATCTCCCGTTTCTCCATTCTCAGCTAATGATGCATCTGGCCAGATGAAGAAGGCTCAGTGCTCCACATGCAGTTCTGAGTGGTTTTAAACATCTGGTCTCCATGTTCTCATGACAAATACGGAGTTGCCCTAGTTGCCAATTCTGATCATTACTGAAAATCAGGCCCCTTTAATTCTACTTACTAAAGACAACCAGAGGCTTCCCCCACAGCAAGTTTTCCTCAAGTCATTTTGATGAGGATTTTCCCACTGTTTATGCCATGGCAACTTGTCCAGTGCATATGTGCATATGCTGAAGGGAGAGGAGATCAAATGAGGACACTCTTGCACTCTGCTAACAATGTTTCAGAGGCCAGAAGAAGTAGAAAGTAGAAACAAAGAGGGAGAAAATGAATCATGAATGTTTCCTTAGGACGATTAATGTGAAGTTATAACTGAAGCAGTGAATAAAAGGGAGCTGTTTTTTTTTTCACCTCTGTAGTTAGGAACTTATTTATAATACATGAGATACTGGAACAGGTTGTATGGAGAAGCTTATGGATGCCCCATCCCTGGAATTGTTCAGTTCTAGGTTGGATAGGGTTTTGAGCAACCTGGTTTAATGTAGCATTGAAATAGATGATCTGTTAAGTCCCTTCCAACCCAAACCATTCCATGACTCTCTTATCACAAATCCTTTCTGCTGTACTAGCACATGAGTTTTCTTTGAAGGCAGTTGAAATGCTTTCCTTGCAGAGAGATAAGCAGCTCAGTCATGCTGTGCGAGATGCTTCAAAGCCCCAGAAGTTCAGAATTTTGGAGGAGTCATTACTGCATCCTACGCTTTTCATATGAAACGGACTGGAAGTCTTTTGGAAAGTTTTGTAGCACCTTACACAAATTGTTGTGGCAAAAGTGGTGCATGTGCATCCACTCTGATAATCAGTCTGGTTTTATACAGCATTTAGCCTTTATATTCTAATTTTGATTGTCCTCAGGCAACTTTGCCTAGAAGGATTCTTTCCCTAGCACCACTAAATTTTTTGTGCAGTGTGCAGAATGTTTAGTTCTTTTAACACATTTGTTTGTATTTAGATTTTGCATAATACACTAATATTGTGTTACTGATCTTCCAAGATTTTTTCATGTTTGGAAGTTGTCTTTGCATTTGATTTTCATTTGTTGTGGTTTTTGCTCTGTTCTGTAGCTTAATGCAGTGTTTAAAAGTGATGGCAATCTGCTTTAATGACAATCTTAAGTCTTGGGCTGGTTTAATTGTAACGTAGTCATATTTTTGACATAGTAACAGTTGAAATTGATTGGGCCAACAAGATGGAACTTGATGCTCTTCATGCAGCATCGCTGTTCAGGACTGCATGGAAATGGTTATGGGTACTGAGAACATGAGACAATGAGTGTGTATTCCTCTGAATTCGGATGTGGATGGAAACATCTGCATTATCAAGCACCATTTGAGAGACAATGTCCAAGATTTGCACTCAGAAATGAGCATTATTGTATCAAGCGATGTGAACATAATCTGTACCTTGACAAAAAAACACTGTATGTGTGATGCTGACAGCAACTGTGCACCTTACAGAGTGGGTGTCTGTGTATAGCTCGTGCATACAGTCACTTTTGTAAATTCACAACCTGTGCTGAAAACCTCAAAGTGATCTGAATGGCCGTGGTTTTACATAACTGGTGGAAGAGCGTGTTTTGGAATGAATTAGAGCCAGACTGTGAGTGATGGTGTGCACTAGGCATGAGTCATTTCTAGGCTTCAGCCCTAACTGTATGCAAGCTGTGTGCTCTAACATTCCTAACACTTGGTAGGAAGCCTTCTGTAATGAAGCACCTTCCCATGAGACCTGAATGTGTGGGGAGAAAGCTGGCCTGGATGGTTACATCCAAAGAACTAGCAGTGATCACAACTTTTTTGCAGAAGTTGTTCATTTTTAAGTTTGCCATGCGTGTCCTGTGACCTATGCTTATTATTTTAATGCGCTTCCAGGCTTGCTTACTGATTCTTTACATCATAGTACAGGTAAACATACCAGCTCTGTCTGTACTGTGGGCCGAACCTAAATCCTGTCCCTGCATTTATGTGATGTTTGGTTGGAACCAACAGTTTCTGCCTCTCTGCAGGCCTGAGGAACTTGAGGCACGGCAAAAACCAGCTGTGACAAGCAGTATCTCAGATTTTCACTCCCCAAGAAAACCATTGTGGTGGTATTTAATCAAATCACTCATGGCCAGTTTTCAGTGTGTGTGTGTGTGTATATATATATATATCCATACACATATATGGATTTTCAGAAGTTTTTAGAATCTAATGGGAGAAACACTTTAAGAATCCTTTGTGTATGTTTCTGTCTGTCTAGGAATCTGAAACCTGAAAGCATCTTCAATTGAGCTGTTACATTGCTTATCCCAACTGAATTTCGATAATAACCCAGACTGTGAACTTCAGTTTCTGGTGCTTCAATTGTAACCTGGAAGACAGTCTCCTTTTTTTTGCTCGGAACACAGTGAAGTCAACGAAAGTGTCAGTAAATGTTAATCTTTGAATATTACTGTTTCTTTTTATCCTTTAATAGGTAAAACTAAGATTAAATGTCAGTGACCCAAGTCCAATTTAAACCAGTGTTCATAATCAATAATAGATTTCATTCAAAACAGCAAAGCGTGGTGAGAAAATATTTGTGATTTACCAGCAGTGTAAATCCCTGGAACCCTATCACTGTTAACAGAAGATCCTGTTCGAGGACATTGCAAAATGATCCTACTTGTTTACATTTCTTCTTAAAAACAACTGATAGAGTGAGTTTGAAATTTATCTTGCGTGCTAAGGACAAGTCTCAACAATGTCAGCATGTTCTCACATTTAAACTCTTTGAAAAAAACAGATAGAAAATAATAAATTCTAATACGAAAGGTATTTCAGTTTGCATATTCAGATCAAATTCTTGATGCAGACTGTAAGCCTGTAGTACATATTTGATGGCAGTTAGTATTTTCTTGATATGGGTAGGATTTGTTTACGTGGGAAAAGCCTGTAGCCTGTTCAGTGCTAAGTATATGTTCAGATGCTCTGCTGTGGGCAAATACTGAGCAGAAACCTGAACCGTAAGAGCTCAGTAAATAATGAACTTTTGCATCAAACTGGTTTTTTTCTCATAAATAGAAAGCCTGCTCGATGCTGGTCCTGTTTTCATGTTTAGCTGCTCAAAGAGATACTTCTGTTGCACTTCTGATGGCAAAGGATAGCATTGCTGCTTCCAAACACAGGTTCATGATGTTTTAGTGCTGGATATTGTAAAGAAACAGAAGTTGAAGTGGAAGGTGCAGGCTGAGTTTGTCCTGTGAGAACAGCTGGTCTTACAAAATGTTTTTACTAATAAGGCTCTGAATCTCATGAGAAGAGCACATAGTTAAGTTCTAAGCTAATAATGAAGTTATTATTCTTAAGATATGAGTGAAATCTCTCAAAGCTCAATACTTATAAAAGCCTGAGGAGAACCTTGGTTTTTTTCTGTGGTACTAATTGCAGGGAATGTGTCTGAACTAGCTCTCTTTGAAACTATGGTTCTAGTGAACAATCCAAAGAGTGCATAGGATTTAAAGGTGTCTAAATAGTTTCTGTACTGTTTGCACACTAAAGGCTAAGTCCTCTTAGTGAACAAACAGCTTTACCCAAGTCTCTCTAGGTCTGATTGAAGTTTTTTCTTCAGCAGGAGCATTAGAACTAGGCATTTTTATGCCGGAGTTGAGGACACAAGAAAAAAGCTTGTGAATCAGGTTGAGACAGCATTCCTATTTAAGGTCTCTTTCTTTTAAGTGGAAAAGGTTCTTTTGAGAGATATAAGGGCAGAATAAAAGACCCTTACATTGAAAATCCAAATCTTGCTCTCACCCATGGAAAAAGGAAGCAGTTCCTGTTTGTATTTCAGTATCAGAGTGTGAAACGTTTCAGCAGCTACTGAGGCATAGCCAGTATAACTATGTTAGATACCTGAGAAAAAAAAATAGGCCCAGCTTTTCTGCAGGAGTGCTCCAAGTGAGTGACAGAAACACGTGCCTGTAACCCTAAACTGCATTGTGGAGGTCTTTATCCAGAAGCCAAGTTTACAGATTTTCCAAAGGCATTAAACACACACTGTAACTTTTAACATAAACACAATTAACTAGCGTAAATATTTATGCAATTTTCATTTCACTCAATGCATACACTGCACGTGATTTGGAGTTTCACAGAATCATAGGATGGCTTACGTTGGGAGGGACCTTTATGATTATCGAGTTCCAAACCCCCCCTGCCATGGCCAGGGATACCAGCCTCCAGAAATCTTGCAACGTAAAATTAAGGTCTAAGGGAGAGATGTAGAAATTTATTTCTTAAATCACCGTACAGCATTACTACAATAACAATAAAACTGCATTAATGCAGTCTGTGTTTCTTGATGAGGTCATGCTGTGAGGAACAGCGCAGTTGTACTGATACAGAGCCATGTTAGCATGCATGCTCAAAACACTGTAGGTGACCAATGTAATTGCTACTGTCCCAACAATATGGAGTCGAAGAGAAACGAATTCAGTGAAGACTTCCCAGTCGTGTATCACTTATATGTGTGAGTTAGCAAGGTTGCAGAACTGGACCTTAGCCTTGTAAAATGAAAATTTAACTGGAGGAGATCTCATACAGAAGAAAATACACCTTGCCAACCCAGCTAGATGCCAGTGGGCAGTAGAGGCTGAACCTTCCTGCCATTATTCCATTGTATTTTGTTGCCATGTAACAGTTGGCAGCAGAGGGGCAGTCTGACAAAATAACATGGATGTGTGCGTATGAAACAAAGGTGCGGAATCAAATTCCTCCATGAGGAAAACATTGCATTCAGTTCACTGATGCTTGCTGAGTGTTTCTGGAGACCAAGCAGTGGTGTGAGCACAGTGAGGTGCTGAGTGGTGCCTTTCAGCAGCGGCAACAGAATGTAGGTCACCACCACTGATGCAAATCTTCATGAGCGCAGCATGCAGTCTCTTTTTCATCACTGGTGAGAAGGCATAGCTAATGGTCGTGACAGTGTTGAAAAATAGTATTTGGTAGCTGAGAATTTGCTGTATCAAATAGTGCTGTTGTGCTCTTTGTAGCTGTTGCACTTTCCACAGAAATTAATAGGAGACATTGCTTTCAGAATGACCCACATACGGAATATCTTTTAAGTTTCCAGTATATCACTAGAACTAGAAGATCTCATCGAACTGGATGTATTTTGGATAGATGCAAATCAGGACTTAAAACTTTCTGACATCGCTTTAAGTTTGGAATGTAAAACACAGATGTGGATTTGATCTACCAGTGTTCCTGTGAGCTGCTGTCACACAACGTGCAGCCTATTGAACCCATGAGACAGTGGGCAATACTGAGCTGGTCTACAAACCTTCTCTGAGAAGTACTACTGTATTTACAGTAGTAATCATTTGAAGCTTTCATCAGCTCCTTGGGTAAATATTGTCAAGAAAATTCAAGTTCTCAAACTGATGTATTCATTTCATATAGCTCAAAATATCACCTATATTTTATTTCCAAGCATACTTATGTGTTTTGAAATACATGTACATTAATCTACTTCTGATGTGTTTCCTTGTTCTCTCCCATAGGCCAGATTCATTGTAGAAGGATGAATTTTTCTTATTATGTATTATCATCGTGAGATGGTATGTTTAGAAACACAGAAATGAATGGAAACCAACATAGAGGATGATGATGAGAAATTCTTTGCAATATATAGTCCCTCCAAATGTGAAGAAAACTAGGCTGGAGCACATTTAAATGTGAAAGCTCTGAAGATGTTAGGCAGTTAACAGCTATCATTATGATTACTTCCCATTCTCACATGCCATTTTAGGCATGCAGGAAACAAAATAGTTCTGTGTAGTTTTAGTCTATCCAATATCAGTGGGAAGTTAAAATCTCATCTAGGCCAGCAATGTAAATCTGCCAGACCTCCCAAGAACACAAAAACTTCTTTTTCTTGCTCTGTTCTTTAAAGAGTAGAAGAGATAAGATCACTTCTTTTCTATCTGAGACATCAGTCTTTCTGCTTGTTCGTAAAAAATGGCCCCTCTTTCAACTCCTCCTTCAAAGGACAACTGCCTTTGTGGGCATTTTCAGTTCTTTCTGATTCACCTTTTCATAGCAATACAAAAAATTAAGGTGCACAGACACAGAAATTATGTTAGGTCCTGCCAGTTTCTTTGGTGGGGTCCTGTCATTTTATCTGGAGTCTTTAAAAAAAACTGTTTTCAGCCAGTGACCTTTTAAATTATGTGAGAAAACGAGAATGCCTGGAGGTTTGGTGCTTTGTTTGCTTGTTTTCAGTAAATATGGCGTGCACCTCATATTTTGTGTGGCTTTGCAGAGTTAAGTGAGGAAATATTGGTAAGGGGAAATAAAAGAATGGCAATTAAAAGGTCACATGATAACATGTTCCCAGACACTTGACTAGCCTGTGTCTAACCAAGCTAGCAAGAGTGGGCTGTTTCTCACTCATTTTACTGGGCCTCCAATTACAGAGTTCCTGTCCAGCGTATCAGGCAGGGGCTCCACTGCAGAATGAATGAGTGACATGGTAAAGGCCACAGAAGCTGCTCTCAGAAGATGCACTTGAGAGAAACTGGAGATGAAGCTTACTGTGGTAGATGTGATGATCTTGTCTCTGTCAGATTTCTCTGAAAAATGATAAAGCTTCTCAGTGATACGTATCAAGGCCAGGTTGGATTGGGCTTTGGGCAGGGATTTGGAACTAGATGGTCTGTAAGGTTCATGCTAACCCGTTCCAAAGCACTCTATGAGTTTATGATCTCTTGAAAGACATTTTTCAACTTGCCTATGAACAGCTGGAGAATTGAGGTGTGTGAGGGAACTCTGTGAGGATTATTCTCAACATATTAGGAGGAAAAATATTACCTTGTTCACAAGAACGTACAGTCATGTTTCTCAAGTATATTTTCATACAAAGCATAAACTGGTTCTGAGTATGCAGTGATTTGTTGCTGCCATTTGGAAGAGTGGACTGCATGGGCCTGGGACTTGCCAGTGTAATTGTGTTTAATGCTGTGGTGCTCTGAACCAGTAGGGCAAAGTAATGTCTTCTGTGATAATTCCATTAAAGACTTGTTATTTTGATAAATCACGGGAGGCAAAGGTCACCATCCCTAGGGAACTTTGATTTTTAGCTATTTGGCTTGGGATTTCTGTATTTAACTTTTCTGTTATGTTACCACAGACATTTGCATTGCCTCTGTTTCAAATGGTTTTTTTCCAGCAAGTTTTGAAAACATCTCAGATACTTATTTTAAAGTATTTAACCCAGAAGTCTACCTTCTCCAATAGATTTTCACCTGTTTATCATTTGTTGGGCAGAAAATAGGAACTGGAGTTCTTGTTTTACATAGTGGTAATAGTTAATGTAAAGGCATTTGTTAGAGCGAGAGTGTTGCCTAAATTGATGCCATCAATGAAAACCTGTGGATCGTGTCTTTAAATAACTGTCTGGGAAGTCTGTGCTGGTAATTTATTAATTATTCACAAACTATAAGTAAATATTTCTCTTCTGAAATGGTGCTTGCTGGTGTTCAGATTCAGGCACTGATTATTTGCTAAGAGTTGGAATAATTCAGAAGTAATTTTGGGGAATTAACTCCTCTTACAGAATTAGAGTCCATCCCAGAGAGCTGCTCTGACAGAGCTTGAGTCTGGCTGGGACCTATGCTATTTAAGATGATTTTTTCTTATACTAAGGTACATCTTTATGTGACAGTTCATCTGCTAGCAGGAAACACACTTGATGGCAGAGTGCTAAGATTGCCATGAGGTGAAATTTTATTTGTGTGTGTAATCCCAGGAAAATATCAGTCCTGTACTCAACAACACAATGCTGACAATAAAAGAAAAAATAGTTTGTTTCTACAGACACACAGCATTTCATTCACATAATTAGATAAGTTATGAGCAAAGGGTTTTTAATAACAGCAATCCATGCATTTCTCTTAAGGGTGCAAATGCCTTTTCTTTTCAAGTCATGCTCTTCTGTGTGGGCCAGCATAAGGATATTGGGGTGAGGCATGAAGCTGGCTAGAGCTGCTCCTTTTAACTCTGACTTTAAGGGCAAGGATGTGTGCGTCTAAATCTGAGGAGGATGAGCAGGGGTCCCACTCAGGTAGCACAGCTCTTCGGATGAGGACGTGGAAGCACAGGAGGTCCACATTGCACAATCTGGGATCTGCTTGTAGGAATCAGCTGCAGTTTTAACACTTCCAAGCTACATGAGAATGTATCCAGCCTATTCCCTGGGGACTAGCCAGGACAGTTTTAGCTCTTTGAAGAACAAAGAAAGCAGAGCCCTTTCTGCAAGAGCCCAGTGCCCTTTCGCAAAGTTCCTAGTGCAGCCGTGACTTGTTATTTATTTATTTTGTGTCTTCAGGTCAGCTTTGATGAGAGGTGCCTTAACTCTTCTGTAGGGTCTAAATTTCCTGTCTGAGATAATATTTAAAATGAAGACTGACTCTTTCTCCTGTTTCCTTCCTACAAACCAAAAGGAGGTGCTTTCAAATGCACAGCCTTTAATCTGGAGGAAGTACACGTCCAGTTTGTAGCCCTCATCGCTTCTGCAGTGGCTAATGTTGCTGCTTACAGGTAACAGTGTTTTCAACTCCTTTGAACCTTTTCAGCCCCTTCCTTCACTTGTAATATGACATAGGTATATTACACACTTTTTATCCTTCCTTCTGCTTGTGTTTCATCGAGCCATTGTGGAAATGTAAACATTAGCCAATAAATTAACATTACTTCTGCAATGCCCTTATTTATCCAGCTCTGCTGCAATTATTACAGCATGGTCCTTCTTAAATGGAAGAGTGTTTCAGTGTTACTCTTTAGATATTCAGGATTAAATTCAATCAAATGTGATTTTATTTGTTATTACTGTATTATATTTCTAATATTACTACTACTCACAGTAAGAATAATATTATAATTCATTCAATGTGGATTTTGAAGTATAAATCACGAGATAAGTATAATACTTAAAAAAAAATAATTCCAGTGATTACTGCAACTAGTGGAAAAATAGTTAATACTTGAGAGGATACGGGCTAAGCCTTTAGTGACTTGCTCTTTGTAGTAAGAAGCCGTGAAATAAATTGTTCTCTAGCAGGATGATTTGCTTATGAGAGGCTTTATAGTCTGATGATCACCATCATCTATTGACCAAATAGAAGGATGATAGTCTGAATTTAAAGAAAAACTGAGTATAAAACAGTATTTTAATTTAGACTGACTTCCCTTCCTGCATGCTGAATAACCCATTGTTTACTGAGTCATCTACAATACTGTTTCATCGCTTGTCATTTTTCTTTTCTGATTTGTTTGTTTGTCTTCTAGTTGTGAATGCTGGAAGTTCATTCATATGAATTAGGTTCAATGTAAATTATACCTGTCTATTTTGAAATTACCTGGTGCATGTCTTATAAATAAATTGTGCTCCTTCACCTGTAAACTTAGAAAAATATACGGATGTTTTGGATAAGTGGATTTTACTGTCTCTTCTGCCCTCTTATGGATCTGCTGGTGTACATTAAGAACTTCACCCGGATCCTATTCAGTGGGACATTTGCTACTGATTTCACTGGCATCTGTATCAGGTTCTTCATTTGCAGGAGATAACTGCCTTGTAAGCAGATGTTTTGACAGGTGAATAAGGTAGAATCAGATGAGTAGGAGAAGTGGCTAGCTTTTTTTCATACACCTGAATGAGCAGATCTACAAATAATTAGCTGCTTAACACTGTTCGGGTAATCATTTTGAATTCAGCAGGACTGTTCTAATAAGTGCTAATTGAAGTATGTGCAGAAGTTTTTTGCAAGATCAGCACCTGAGATTTTAAGATTTTTGCATAGAGCCAGGTAATTTTAGAAAAAGGTCAGTAAAACTTGTTATTTGAATATGGGCATACATCTGTTGTGGTTTCCTGTATATCATATCACAATAGTTTTGGTTGACCACAAATCCTTGCAGTAACATCCTTGTTCAATCAAATCCTTGTCCCACCCTAACACAGATGATCCATTAGATGAAGACATGAAATGTATGTTTTCTTTTTTGATTCCTCTATCCATCTCCCTTGTCTGGTGCTTTAAGACCTGAAGATTATTGTAGTGACAGACGTGAAGATTTCTCTAAAAGAAGGGTGTGCTCCATTCTTCGATATTTGAAAAGGCAAGAAAATTATGATTTCTTTAATATATGACATTACATCAAAATGACACCTGACACCAACCATTAATTTCCAGTGCTTACAGTAACAGCATCACGAGGCCAGGTATACTGGTTATCAATTGCAAACCCAAGGGACACTAGTATAAATAGGAACAAGAAAAATGAATCATTTCTCTTTTTTAAATATAATGTTGATCTTTCTAGAACATTCTCAGTTGTTTTCTCTGTGCATGTGATATAGAAAAAGGGAGCATGAAATGAAAACATTCTTTTTGGAAAAGCTGAGGATTCTGTTTGATAAACAGGACTAAAGCATTCATAAGACTTGAACATTTCCTTTTTGGGTCAGTGCCTTGCTATTTTCTTTCCTCCAGCTATAATCTGGGCATGCTGTCTGGCATTCAAATGATGACCTGAACTCACATAAGAAGAATGAGCTTGATTATGTGGTCATTCTAGTTTCTCTGCCTACCTGTCATGTGTCACACTTGTCTTCCACTTCCAACATGTTGTCTTTCTGGCAAAAGAACAACACACATCAGATGTTTTCCCCCTTTTGCTTCTTCTGTGGAAGAGTCCTTCAAAAACTGTTGAGTTTCATGCTAAAACCCTAAATCTTACTTTTAGAATGTTGTGAGAGCAGAAGTGGTCCAACGCAGATTGTATTCATCCCTCCCTCCACTTCTCTACTCTCCCTCTTCTTCATACTCATTCAAAACTTTTGGCAGTCTCCCTATCCAGTTTTGGAGATCCAGAGAAGGAAAGTGGAAAACCATGTCAGTTATTGTACTCATTTTATTTCCTATGGATCTTTGTCTGCAGAACACTGTGAAAAGGAGACAGGTCTTCAAATGAGAGGAGTGGGTCATAGCAAGACATAGTGTTGTCCCCCCTCCTCTAAAAATCATATGGAACAACACTGTACATTTCTGCTCCATTTGTGAAAATGTTAAGCCCTTCACTCTACAGGAGATTCAGCTAAAGAAAGGACCATACCTGCAGTACTGATTTTGTTTCAGAACAAGTCTTAGAGTATTAGCTGAAACTCATGCCTATTATTCTGCTCTTCTCAGGAGAACCTAATTTACAAGCACTTTTTCATGGATCTTGCTCCTTTGGGGGCATTTTGATGCATATGGAGTGGTCAAGAAGCTGCTCAGATAGTCCAGTCTGTGACCTACCAGCCTCAGTGGGAAGAATAGCTTGAGCTCCTGCTTTTATCTTTGCCACTTCCATCTGCAGTGATTAGTAGCTTACAGTGGCAGCAGAACTGTTGTCATCCAGCGGGCAATTTGCAAAGTACCATCTTATTCAGCATGACTAGAAAAGAGTCTCCATATTTGACTTGTAAACAACTGGAAAGTGGATGGAAAAAGAAAGATGAGCAGTCAACTACAAAGAATATAAATGAACAGATTCAAAGTAAAGGTCTTCTTCTCCAGAGGCGTTCTATAGCATAAAAATAGCAGTGAGATCCTAAATGGTGAGCATCAACAACAGGTCTTCAGTTACCAAAAAAGTTACGTGCGCATCAAGGCTGATTTGCGTGATCTGAGTGTAGCTGTGCAGTGAATCCAAGATTTGCAATGTGACATCAGTCAGACGTCTTTATTACAGACATTTTATCTAGGTGAAACTAAATTGGTGTTTACTGAATGTAAACAAGTGCATAATATGAACAGCACATAATTTATATAATTAAAAATAGGTACAGAATAGTGTCAGAATTTTGTGTCAATTTATTGGTGCTCTTACCACAGTGAAATCGAGCTGACAATCTCACAAAATCTCACAGAAACTTAAATTATGCACATTTTATTATAAATAATTCATTTTACCCCTGTGGCCTTTATTTTATTAGCTGCCCTTAGTTACAAACTCTTTTTTGCAGTCATATTATGCAGCAGATTAAGCGTTCATCCTTACTGCCTGCTTTCAAAGCAGTCTGTCAGTTGTGATCAGACATGCTGTAAGCTACAAAGCACAAAACTCGACCTGATGCCTTCTAACCAGGAAAGCAGTCGGCAGGAAGTTCCAGCTGAGGTTCACAGTTCCAAAGTCTGTAACCTTCTAATATTTTCAAGGTTTCATGTGTTTTACTCAGGTCAACACATGGTCTGCCTCTCTCAAAAGTTCACCAGCAGTTTAGCAAAATTGTGAGCTCCAGGGTTTGAAGAAAGTAAAGAATACATTTACGTGAAATAGCTATTGTTATAGTAATTTGTATAGCCTAGACATTTAGGTAAAATCTCACAAGGCATTAGCTTCTTAGTTGTAAGAAATTCATAGAGTTCCATTGGAGTCAATGGAACAGCTAATTTACGTCAGGCGAGGATCTGACCAAAATTTGTTTCAACTCTGATTTACTGGTGCATATGCTGCATTACTCTCACATATGGAATCCCATCACTGCCATATCAAAGATGTAATTAAAAACCTGCCATAACAAATGTGCACTATGCCCTACCAAGTTCTTGTGTTGACAAACTGCCAGAGGGGAAGAGTTTGATCTTTTACTCAATATGGCTTGCCTCTGGTCCTAAAGGTTCTATCAAAGAACTCGAGAGAAGCAAGACACAATGGAGAAGTGGGGACAGGCAGCTTCAAGTAATCGGTTGCCAGGCTATCCAGCCTTCTTAAGTACAACTTGCACACTGTTGTAGCACCAAGCAAAAGATAGGCAGAGCAAAACACTGAGCACAGTTTGTTTTATAGTGATAGCAGCTCCTTTCTACTAAGAATGTGAGTAGCAGAGTTCTGCACCAGCTGGAACTTCTGGGTGGTCTTCAAGGCTAACTTCAAATACTGGCCTGTGCAGTAAAACAGCATGGAAGTGTCAAAGACATAAGTAATTCTGGTAAGGTCCTTATCAGCAGACAGCCCTCCATTTTTTGACCAGTTACACACTGAGCTGGGCCACAGCAAGCCACCATTCCTGCCTAAAAATCTTAGGACAAGGATATATATAAAGAAATGGTGTGCTTGGTGTTCCTTTGAATAAGTGAGCTCAGACTGAACTCCAAAAACTAATGATCAGATGCCAGTAAGTATCTTCATCTACTTTCCAAATTCATTTGTCTTGCAAGCAAACTATCAGAGAAAAGCATGCTGCATTTGAGTGGTGGCCGGGCAGGGGATGGCCACAGACATTGTTAACATATATGAAAAATCTAATTAATTTCTTCAGTTCTTTGTTTGCATTCCCCTAAGTTTTCTGTGCATCTCTTAATGCCACCACTCAAAATAAATTCCTACTTAACCATTATTCACATTATTTAATAAACAAAGCTGAAACCAAACCCAATCAGAATAAGCATAAAAGAATCCTTGATGTTAACACATGGGACAGTGTGATTGTCAAATGGCTATTTAAAGAAAATTCTAAGAAAGTTTTGCCTGAGGGATATATCCAGAACCCCCAGAAATCAATGGGAATATTTTTATGATTCGGTAGGATTTACATCAGACCATAAATGTGCAGCATATTTTACAAATCATTTCAGTTCTTTACAGCAGGCAAGGATCCTTGCTTTCTTTACATGGAACTAATACATTGTTTCTTTGTTTAGAAAATGTGTAAAGCTTTAAATCCATGGAGTAGTTTTCTACCAATTTTACTGATGAGGAACGGAGTAAATTTAAGGGCATTTAGACACAAGAACAAATATTATATTGGTGAGCGATATCTAGTGATATTAAAAATAAAGCACTTATATTCAAAGAAGTTATATAAAATCCACATGTTTTATTATTTATTTTGCTGCCACTGCTTTGTAATCATTCCATTTTAAAAGAAAGTTGTTTAAAATAATATTTAATTAAAAAAGAAAGTTGTTTAAAATAATATTTAATTAATGTAATTAAAATAATGTTATTTTTAATAATTGCATAATTTAGAAGATATAAAAGGTGTCAGCAAGGCCCTGTTCTTTATGACATGCTGTAAGGATAGATCTCGTTTGAAGGTGCTCAAAGTTCAAACCCTCAGAGTCAGAAGCCTCAGTTCTCCATTGGGAAAATAATGTGAGTTCTGTTTATCTGCAAGTTCTAGAAGTCCAGATTTCTTTCTACACTAACGGCTAATACAAAAAAAAAATCACCTGGGAATGTTAAAATTCAAAGACTTAAATGTATCTATGACATATTCCAGCTGTATACAAATGCACTTAATCCTGTACTGAGAACTTGGCTTTCAAACAGCCTTAATAAACAGAACTACATGTTTTCATTTGCTATTAGTGCCCTTTACTTTTGTCTGCTGAGGTAAAGGTTCATTTCAAGACAAAGCTTTTGCTGGGCAGAATAGCTGAGCACACTCTGTCAGTGTTATCAGTATCTTTAAACGGGGAACATAACTTAACTGGATACAGGACTAAAAAGGAAAATAGAAACAGGATTCGTAAACTGAAGAATATTGAGCTCTATTACATCTCATGGGAACAGGGAAGTGGATGAGAGACAGTGGCACCTTCAGCATCCCACATCATGGAGAAAAATATACTTTTGTTAAAATATAGCAGGGTAATGCCTGAATTTACAAAGGAGACAAAGTACAACATCCAGAAACTTTATGCAGCTCAAGATAGCAATACCCAATAAACTTTCTACCAGCACTAATGGCTTGGCAGGAGAAAAAAAAAAATCTTTTCCTTGATAGCTATCTCCAGTTTTCTTCTGAGAGATCTGTAGCATGCTCTGGGTCCTCAGAGGCAGCTGTGCTTACACAGTCCTGCAGCGTCACTATGGTGGTGTCCCAGCTTTCTCTGATATTTGCAGTACTTTCAAATATACAAGTCTGTTCAAAGAGTGAAACTAGCTACAGCTTAGGTCGAACAGTCTCCCAGAAGGCAGCATAAGAGGCAAGGCTTTAACACAGATCCTAAGACAATGTAGACATGAAGACAAATCTAGACTAAGTACAACTATGTTATAGCTCAGAACAATGTTGAAAGCCATAGCCCAAATTTAAAGGGAGTTTTTGTGGCAGTTGGCAGGATGCGGGTACCAGGTAAGGGCTGTGTAGTCATGCTCTGACAGATGCAAGCACCTTACCCAAATAATGAATTCAAGCCATTGGGCTGGTTGGTTAGAAACATGAAGAGTCCTAATAATTGCTAAATTTACCATTAATTTAGTAATGGTCAAAATAAATGTTCTAATTTTTGCAGTTAGTCATGTTCATGTAACAGAGTTTGTTGAACTGAAGAAATTTTAATGCAACGTACTAGTTTCTTTTCGTTATTTTTGTTGTCATAGGGTAGAAAAAGGTATTCAAAGATTCTTTCTGGATATGCAGTTATTTTACAATTATATCTGTGCCTTTCAGTACATTAGCAAGATTCCATATAGCTACAAGAGCTACAAAAAATGTTTCTTGTTTCCTTTTCTGTTACATAATGAGCAAAAGGAAGAACTGTTCACTGTAGGCCCAGCCCAGGGAAAAAAAAAGCATAAAGAATCTAAGAATCGTTTTTAAATAGCAGAGTGACTTCTTTAATTTAGTATGTCATTAAATGTTTTAATTTGTAAGGTCTCAAGAGCTCTATCTTCATGAAATAAGCATATTTTTGTATATGATCTTTGCCTGTTTTATTAGTCACAGAATCATCTGAGTTGGAAGGGGCCTTCAGAGGTCATCTGTTCCAACACCCCTGCAATGAAGAGGGACGTCTATGGCTAGATCAGATTCCCACTTCTAGGGAATGTGCACACTCACAAGACTAAATCTTCTTCAGAGATTTCTTTTCTAACACTGAATTCCTGTTGCTGAAGGTGTCAAAGGGATAAATATGAACGCATACCCCAAAATGGGGGCTGAAAGTTCCTGAGTAGTTTGTGATTTCCCTTAGTAACAGAAAGCAACTTCACTAAATTGTATTTTAAGGTTTGGCAGTCTCCACATTCTAAATGAAGTGTGATTAGAATGAGGGAAGAAAAGTTGTTCAGGTTGTTTGCCCTGCCATTTAGGCCCGTGCTTTGTTCCTTTCACCCCTTTCACTAACAGCTTAGCACAGGCTTCTACCACAGCACCCCAGCATCAAATGCTGGATTCACAGGACGTTTGTGATTTTATTTGTTTGTTTGTTTATTTATTGAGTTTGGAGATGACTGGCACAAATATTAATACAGCAGGAATAAGAAGCTCTTAGTACTAGGAAAAGGAAAATGTTAGCAGATTAATAGCCTTCCCCATGGAAAGCAGATGCTTCAAACAGAGGAAAACTGCGTCTTCAGAAATAAGGAAATTCAGTCCTTCAGTTTGGTTAATTTAGAAAAGTATCATAAAATTGTTCAGAGTGGAGTACATTAGGGTAAATTTTGTTCCTTCTATCTTGAGGATTAACAGTGTACGAGTAGTATTTCAGAAACTTGCGTTTCTGATACCCTGTGGTATGTCTATCTATTTATGTAGGTATGGTCTGGCCTTATAAAATTCCTGCCCAGACCCCAAAAATAATATTTAGATTGGTCCTTTCTCATTGAGAAAATGGGCTTGAGTCTTAAATTCTGTGCAAAATAGCAACTATCACAATTTAAGACTTCTGGATTCTATTTCCCTTTGATTGCTAAAAGGCCAAATAATATCACAGTTTATTATATGTACTGCAAATAGATTTATCATTTTTCTGACTTCTGTTTCATACTTGCTTCTATGCTAATAATAGGAAGACACTTAGTTACACGTTAGGTTCATTTTAAGTGCAAAATATTCTTCCCAAGGCCATACTTCATTTAATTAAATGGAAGGACAGGAGCGTGTTCAGAACTGGAACCTAAATTTCATTAGCTTGGCTGAAATAAAGTATCCACCAGTAATATTTCAGAGCTTTTGAGATAGAGAACAGCATTTAGTATTTCTCTGGAGTGAGGCAGTTCTGCTCTAGATGACAGAACCTGCAAATCATTTAAAACTTGTGTAATTTTGTTGTGTTTCAGTAACACCAGGAACTGTTCCTGTGTTTCTGCCGCCCTTACTGGCATCTCCTGCCCTACTCCTGCTGTCCCCTGCTGGGTGTGTGGTTAAAAAGATCCTTCTTTCTCAGATGCTTTGAAAATTGCTTTCAGCAAAATTAAGCATTTATCAATGTGTGATGTTTACGAGTAGCATTTAAACTTTTTTTTTCGTTTTTTTTCCCCACATAATTAAAGGACATAGCAGCATTTGGTAGAAAGGACAGTTTTGCAGTGTAGGAGATAAGCAAATGAGAAAATGGTTAAAAATTCAAGTGGAGCATTGTAATGTAATCTGTTGGAGGCTTAGCAGTTGTCATGGACAAGATGTTAAAAAACAAACAAACCCACTTCATTGTTGTACGATCATAAAGTGTTCTTGTCACCTGAATGCTCTTGGAGGTACTTGTGAGCAGTCTATTTCTAGCATTACTGAAAGGCTGAGCGAGAAGGCTGGTTTACCTCAGGTGCTGCTTTGCTGCATGAAGGTGGAGCAATTTACAACCTGCGCTGTACTGTTCTGATGCCTGTAAGTGACATAAGTATAGAGTAACAATTAGCAGTGGCTAGAGAAGTGCTGACACCAATTCCTAGAGGAGATGATTTACTCTTAGTGCTGACCTGTCAGTAAACAGTGATAAACTTCACCAAGAAACAACAAGTTTTTAGCGTGTAAGTGCTTTTGTTCCTGAATGCTGCTGAATTTTACTTTCCATCTGGCTCAGGTCCTGAGGGCTTTATGGCTATGCCTATTGATAAAGGCCAGGTGGTCAAGTTTTGGGAGCTGTCTGTCACTTGCTCAGAAATGGGATGTGGCTTTAGTTGAGAGAAACTGGAGAAACAAAAGGCAGTGGCAGCTGGGGTGGGCAGGAAAGCAGAATTCTTCTCATTCCCAGCCCCTTCTCCTGTTCAGGCTCAGTAACACCTGGATGTTCCTCGGGTAATGGCTGCTCTGGGGATTCAGCTGAGGCTGCTCTGAAAAGCAGTAGTCTCTTTTATCAAGCGGTATCTTGGGGGTGTTTGGTGAATACATTACACTGTTACCATTGCTAGGTGAGATGCTTGGGTGATTGAACTGCTCTGCCTAAAAAGGGGGTGTTTGCTGGATTTTGTCTGAGAACCCTGTTCTAAAGTACTGTATTCTCCTTTGCAGTGTCTATAGTTACTGGCTGCACGATCTTGTTAGTCTGGTGCCTGCAATAACTCTGAGATATCTGTCGCGAGGAAATGCATTAGCTCATTTTTCTACAGCATGCATCACCACCTTGTTGTTTCTACTTAACTGAGATGAATTGTGTAGGACAGAAGGCACTTCATGCTCTCTGTCAAGAGCTTGTAAGGAATGGAGAGAACACGGACGATCAAGCTTCTGTTGCCTAAAAACAAGCAACAATTAAAAAAGCAGACATTCTTAAATATGGTGATACAATGTATGAAGGTATTTAACAGAGAACTTCAACAGAGATTTGGGTACAAAATTCATTAGGGTTTGCAGTCAGAATCCATGTCCTAGCAAAGTAAACTGCCGAAGCAAATCAGGTCAAACCAATTTTACTTGAATGAAGACAGTGTAAACATAGCTAAGGCACATTAGTTAGATTTAGTGTTTTCAATATCATTCCAATGAGCAGGTGGCTATTTAGAACAGTGTTTGTGAAAGGGGCACTTAGGATAATATTTACTAAGAAAGCAGTGGAGAGAGGGCAACAAAATGTTTGGTTACTCTGGAATTCATCCCTTGTCAGCACATGAGGGCAGTGGTCTTGGAGAGGGTGGTGTTGGCTACACTTCTTTTGCAAAATTGCCTCCTTTGGCTCCTCCCTGAGAACAAATGATATCTTTTACTCTGATTGCTAATTAGCTCTAGTGGAAAGCAGATGATCATGGCTACCTGACGTTGCCTTACTGAGACTTCACTGAGGGCTGAACTGAGCTTAATTCCATTATGTTCTCTGTTTTTTCTTGAACTGGCTGTGGCTGTCCTATGCATTATATACAACAAAAGTACAACAGCTGCTTGTTTATGCACCTGATCATTTGAAAGATTAGGACTTATTTTATGGCTCACTTAAGTTTATTGCCTTGATATGAAATGTGAAGATTTAATGGATATCTGCTGAGATCTACCAATTACAATTTTGCATGTTATCCATTCTGCTGCATATAACTGTGATCAATTTAAAAATTAATTAAAAAAAAAAAAGGTAATTTGATTAAAACCTGTAGGTTAGGTATGTACCATACAGGCACGTACCCAGAATGGACCTCTGGAATCGATTGAAAGGTTGGATAACGCAAGAGCAGCTCAGGTATGGCTTACTCTCAATTAGATCTTATAGTTGTGTCAGAAAAATACTATAAAATACTCAAAACCTGATGCTTCTGAATCAGTAAATCTACATTCAATCCTAGAGGCTAATTGGAGTAGAAAATATAATAGAAAAAATTGCTTTCGAGCCAAAATTAGTATAAATTAGTTTTCATTAGGCATATTCTGCCTTTACTGTGTTATTTACATAAACTTATCTGCTACTGACTATAGTCTAGTTTTCCTGGGAAGATAAGATGAGGAATAATCACCTCTTAAAATACAAGCTATTTGGTACAACTGAAAAGAGAGGTCTGTCTTACAAAACCTATCTGTAAGCTGTTCTTTACGGTTACTTTTGTTGCAAGTTTGATTTCAGTTTTCTATTTATTGAAAACAAAAATGATCAAAAAGCACAGTGTGGTATGAAGATGCATAGATTGAGCATAGCTTCATATTCCGTTGTACTTAGTGAGAAACATGTTTGTATTTCCAAGATAATGCATAAGTAATCAAGCATAGCATGCAATAATGTGACTAGCATTTTGTAGTTAGTTCAACAGTTTTCAGTACTCAGAAAATGAGCAGATTCATGCATATCGATAGAAAACCAGCATCGGAAACTACCATTGTACATAGCTTAGTTTGATTAGGAGCAAAGTAAAATCAAAAGTAAGCAAAAAGCTTTTTACTACTTTACATGGTAGCTGTTTTTTTCATTTTCATATTTGTAATAGAACTGGTAATAATATAAGTTCCTTGCTGTAGGAACAGGATGCTTCCACGGACCTCAAGAACGATAGCATTTCTGTTATAGTCTGGACAAACCTACAGCTGACATTAGGAGGACAAAGCTTACAAAATGAGGATAAAAATGAGAGACTACTAGCAAATGTGAAACATGCTGTTAGATTTTGAACCTTTCAAAGAAATGTATTTTGAGATAAACGTGCAATAAAGCCTGTGTTTAATCTACGAAGAGGAGCAGTATTCTACTGGTAAAAAGCAGAAGGAAAATAAATTGCATCATCTATAACCTTTGCAGTCATAGGCTCACTGAACAGAACATCAAAACCAAATGTAAGGAAAACAAGCCTCTGTATTCAATTTACCTAGTGATATCCGGCCTTACAAGAAGCTTTGAGTATATTCATTCTTTAAGCTGCAGTGTGAAAAAATCAGTACTGAGCTCAGTCTTCAATGGATGACTATGTCCAGGGGAAAAAGAATTGTTTAGAGCTAGATCCAAGGTCTGTCAAAGTGACTGGAAATAGTCCCATGGACTTCAAGGACTGCGGATCCAGGCTCTTAAACATGTAAATGAAAGTTTGATTGCTTTGGGTGAACAATACTCCTGTTAATCATCCAGCAAAGTATATCTGATTATTTGGAACAGCAAATAGCCATTTGGTTTCTGATAGAATACAATGCATGTTTAAGCATATAAAATGTGTTTGGAGTTAGTGAAGGAAGAATCTCAAGATGTTTGGGTTTGATTTGGATACACATCCAAAATGTGCATGCTTAGCTAAAGCTCTTCAGTCTGCAGCAAGGTTTTCTTGAAAACGAGCGGTCTTACTAGGCTTCTTCACTGCCAGAGCAGCCAGGCTGCTGGCAAAAAGAATGAGGGACAGGGCTTTGGGGAACATGTAAGTGCTTTTAAAAAACATTTCAGTTTTCTGAAGAGCTTGTGAAAATTTCAGCATGCATCTGCCTGCTTGCTTGTAAGAGGTCTGGTGGACGACATTACGCACCTCTAAGATGTTGCCCTGTTTTCCCTAGCAGGCATGGCTCTCTTGTATCCTGTGGGTCTTTGGGCTTTGGTGGCCAATTTCTTTTGGAAAACATGAAAATCTTTCTCCAGTTTCCCCAGTTCCAGATCTGTGTATGTGCATGGAGGCATGGAAGGAAGCGGGAGGGAAGGAAACGTGGAGTTTTCCAGACCTTCCCAATCCTGTTAAGCTTGCTATCTAACTTGGTGGTGGCTTCATAGAGACCAGTTCACTCTCCCTCTTGGGTATTCAAGCTGCTGGTATTCTTCCCCTTTCTACAGTGAAGTAGTTTCCATTGTGCATCCAGGAGAATCAGAGTGGTTGGGATGTAGGGCATGGTGAAACCTAGGAAGTATGACATTGAAATATTGACAGAAGTTTCCCTGCTATGCCTGATTTCTATTGGAAATACATTCATTTGTCCTCTGATGTTCTTTACTACTTTTTTCAAGGAAGTCTGTGATAAGGAGTGTTTCTTTCTACATATTGTAGTGGAATAGTCCAAATTCTGCTTTATTTTGCTGTTGATTCTTTCTCTTCCAAGGAGGTATTATGGCTCATAGGAAATGATACCTCACAAACATTCTGTTGATGAGATGTCTGAACCATCAATGAGATAAAACTGACCAAACAAAGCAACTGACATACCTTAACTCATAAACTGTGGCTGAAATTTTTTCAATTTGTGTGCTCTTTACTAAATTTGTCATTGAAGGAGACGAAATGTGTTTGACATTTAAGGAATTTGTCATGGAGCTCTGTAACAGTAGTTCAAACCTGGCTTATAGAACTTGTGCTCTTCTGAACATTCCTTTCTGTAACAGAAATGCCTACATTAATTTTACTTAACAGCTAAGCACAATGAAAATGTAAGCAGGTAATTACATATCTAACTCGTAGGACCAAGAGTCAACCAGAAAAAATTAAGGGCAGAACTAGATTCTAGTTTCCTTTTTGAAAAGGACCATAAAAAGTATTGTTCTGAAGACAGCTATCTTTTATTGGCCTGGGTGCGTGTGTGTTTTTTTGTTTGTTTTTTGAAGGGAGGAGTAGAAGTCATCCTTGGCAAAGTTTTCTTTTCTAAGAATCTCTGATTATGAATGTTGTGCCTTAGCTATCCTTTGTCTTTGCTTCTGTGCCAGGATTTATCAGGATGGAGGATGTTCTCAGAGGTGATGCTCTTCTTGCCACTAGCAATGATTTTTCCTAATAGGGCAAGTTTGTAAGGCTCATTACCAAGAAGGGAAAAATGGGAAAGGAAGTTTCACTGCAATTTTTGTTTTCCTTTTTGAAAGGAAGGCAGAGGCAAAGGATGGAGTTAATATAAAATCCTGCACTCCAGTTAGCTAAAAGATGACCTGCAGTTTTTGGAATTGCGGTATGTTCAAAGATATGTCACTGAAATAATGTAATGCCACAGACATTAGGCCATAATGACCTAAAAAAGTATGTGTTTAGTAGTTTGCAGCTGGAGTCAAGGAAGGAGCAAAACCGCTTGAAGTGAGCCAGACCCACACATTCTGAAAACCATTATTACATTTAGAGCTCTGACTAGGAAAAGTATTCATAGCTAACAGTTTGTCTTTGGTTTAGATTAAACGTCACATGATTAGCAGCTCGCAACGGTGTGAGAAGGAGTTTTAGAGTGGTTTTTTTTTTTAATTTTTACTTAGCTGTTAACTGTGATCTGAAAGATCATAACTGTGGTCTCAATTCCAACTGTGGTCTGGAATTTTAAGGCATGGAATTCTAGAGTTTTTTAGGTAAAGAGCATGGACTTAGGAGAAATTGGAGTTGATATGGATAACCCAGACCAGATAAAAGATTTTGAATTTCTCAAAAACGTTTCTGATCATCATAAGCTCCAAATAAGGAAGATGTCAGGATTTTGTCCTCAGTAGTTCACTGAGCGACTGACTTTGTTATAGCTTAACTTCCACTAGTGCAATAAAACCTTGCTATTATATGGCTAATCTTGCCTGTGCATTGAGTAGCCTAAAGAGATAAAGCCACTGTTCATACAGACATAAATTTCATACCAATGTAGGGTAAGGCATGGATTTCAGATGTCTCAGTTGCCAGTCCTCTGCTCTAACAGCCAGATAATTTTCCTGAGACAGCGCATATTTTCTTCGGTGTCTAATTCACTGGTGTTTTGTACAATATATATAGGATTTAACAGGATTTGAGCTTCCTCCTCAGGTTACATTTTATCTCCATCTTACCTCAAACCTTCCTTAAAGAACGTTTAATTGTGTGAGTAACTGCTGAAAAAAATCGTATTTTAAACTGCAGCAAATGTTAAAATTACTGCTTAGCTAACAAAGTTACCAACAAAAATAATCCAGAAGACCACGTATTAGTCAGTACCAAATTTGCACGTAAATATGTAGTGGTTGTTTTTCCCATTTAAATGACAAAGGGTAATAGTCATTAATTAATTTTTGTAGAGCATCCCATGGAACAATCTGAGAGGACTCTTGACAAACTAAGCAATCATTTTTACCAGCATGGGGAAAGTTCAGTTTTACAGTTTTTCTTCAAAAGGAGTTTAAGATGCCAATTCTGACATATTAAATGAATTCCGTAGGTAGATTGTCTTCCAATGTATGCAATGTGACAAGTACAGCAAGCAAAACTCTGTACTGCTCCATGTATATGTTCACTGAAATGTAGACACAAAGCTCAAGTGCACCAATGGTGGTAACTCTTCCAGAATTTATTTTACATAAACATCCAGATACAAATTTCACTAGGATGTAAGCAGTTATTAGAAATGAATATGTATTGTTAGCCTAGCTAAACCTGAATCTGTTATCTATTGGATAAAATATAGCCTAAAGTAGCAGCTTGGTCATCCTCATCAAAGGTAACTATGTTATGTATTGATCTGATTTCCCTGTGCAGCAAGGACTATCTCTTTGCTCCTAAGAAAATACTAGAATAGGGAGAGGATTTGGCTCTTTTTGTTTGTTTGTTTTTAAGGTTTCAATTGTGATCCTTGTCATCTTTGAGTCAGTGATTAACGACTTTACCTTACTTTTTGGTAAGATGTTCATCCCAGATGCTTTAGTAAACCTCTATTTTTAATTAAGCTTTAACTTTGCAATCCTAACTAGCTTGTTTTAGGAAACATTCTCAAAGTACTTTTATGCACAAAATGGACAAAGCGTCTGTTTGTTTATTGTTTTCTTTAGTAGTATCTTTTTGTACCTTCTTTTACGTGAAACCAAATAATCTGATTTTCTTTTCATTGGTGTGTTAATCAAGCTAATAAGACAAGGGCAAATTTGGGGTGTTTCAGAGCACCTGCCGTTTCCCAGGTCCGCAAGCAAGTATAAGCATTAGTTAGAAGCTTTTCCTGAAGAAGAAAGTGCATTTTGCAGAACTTAACAGTTTGTTTAAATGATATTAAGAGATCATCTGATCCTTTTACTATATAAAATCAGACTTACTGACATTTATCTTAAAAGTGAAGGAGTTCTGGAGTTTTCTGTAAAGAAAGTAATTTTCGTACAGCTAGAAAATGTCCACTTAAATTCCATTTCTGGCATGTTGGTGCTGTGGTACAGAAAGTGGTTTTTTTTCTGTAGTAATCTGGTCTCCTTGTGTTAAACAATTCCATGGTTAGTTTGCTCCCATACATCTTTGATTAATACAAAATCAAAAGATATGCTTCGTGATAATTGGTAAGTCATTGGCAAGACTCTACTGTATCAGATAAGGCAATTAATGGTTTCACATTTCCTGAAAGGTATGGCAGTGTTGAGCTGAGTTACTACAAGATGTAGTATGAGGAGCTGTTCTGTGACATAGTTTGAATGCAATACAGATTTACATTCAAGTGTTTGCATTTCTTTTCTGTAATGCCTACTTAGATTTTGCAATGAATTTTCTTTATTTTTAATCCTCTACTGGAACCTGAGTGTTATTTTATAGAGAACTGGTATTTTATTCACTCAGGGATTTTGTGTACCAGGAGCTGTCATCTGATAAGCACATGTATGAGAGAAATGGGAGAATTAAGTGAGCTTTTTCACTTACTGTGTAGGTATCAGAAACGTTGGTTGTGACTTGAGAATCATGGAGTGAACATATTCCATTATTAATTGGGAAAGATTGAGTATAATTTCAAGTTTGTTGCTTTATTTTGTTCTTCAAATGTGAAATTGAAAATATTTTGGCTGTTTGCAAACACAATTATTTAACAACTCTTTAATTTTAATTGTTTAGCTCTTTATGTAACAGCTCTTTAATGTTAGTGAGGAGATCTTTGCACTGCTTCAAATACAGGTGTGTCGAGGTGATGAAAATTTGAGAAAAAAAGGAACTACGAGGAAACATTTTTTGATGCAGAGTTGGTGTCTTACAATAGTATTTATAGAAATGGGCACTTTTAATGAGACAATGGACTAAGAGATGCCTTGATTCATTAGTCAGTAGGTGTATTGGTATTGACTTCGTAGGTAAGATGCTGTCACTTTGCTCTTGCCTTACTGAGAGGGTTCCCAACAGTGCTGACCTCCACTGATATAAACTGTGTCGGAAACACAATCTTAGTTCACTACTTCTGAAGTACATAATGAGCAACAGCACCATGGATTATTCTTTATGTATTATTCCAGTTTGCATCTAGAATTTTCAAGCGCTTCTGGTGATTGGACTTGAGCCTCCATCTCCCAGAGGACAGATCAGAACCAGGGATCTCTAGAAGGTCAAGTAATGAGATGAATGCTCTTTGCTGTTTTTTGTCTCTCTAGTACTTCTAAGCTAAGGGCATTAATTTCCTTAATATTTCATCCTGGTTTTGACGGTGGCTTTTTTTTCCATATTGAATAGAACATTATTTGTGAAAGAACTGGCACACAAGTCCTTTCAGTGAATCAAAAGGTTACAGAGGAGTAAACATCCTAGTGCAATGAAAAGATATGACTTCTGATGATACTGCTGTTGAAAAGTAGGTATATTTTTAACCTGTCTCTCTCCATGTTTAAAAGTAAAAGAATGCTTGATCTAGCAAAAATTCCAGTAGTGTTGTGCTATGTGGCACTGAAGGTTTTATCAGTACATCAGAACCCAATTAAAAACATTCACGGGTTGTACAAACCAGAGGACCATCAATGTCTGTTCAAATATTGAATAAATCTTGCCTGAAAATACTATGTATGACTACTCATAGTGTGAAGAGATCCTCTGGATGTGAAATAATGTACCATGCTTAATTACCTAGCCATTTTAAATACGTATCAGAGAAAAAATCTATGCTTAGTTCTGAATCTTAATTCACAGCAGTTACCTACTAGTGACATGTGATGGAAAAGCAAATACTAACAGCACAAAAACCATCTCTGCTCCTGTGAAAACCAAGTATAGACTATGCCCAGGGAATAGAAAAGAATGTGCCTGTAGTAGCATTCAGTGTAAGGAGTTCATTGCAGCGCTTGTGTGAGCTGATAGCATTTCAAACTAGCCTTGAAAGTGCCAGAGGAAGAGTAGCATTAATGTGGCTTTGTGATTTACAGAGGTGGGAACACATCTTCCACCAAGGTAAGCCAATGTCAATGGAGTTCCCATAGTGCAACTCCAGTGAGTTCAGAAGCTATTGTGAAGAACTGTTTAAAGAATATCAGAGCTGGATTCTGCTGATTTATGTCTAGGCATGTGGTAAAGCTCCCTTATGATTTGATAGTTAAGGTACAGCTGTTACATAAATAATGACTTATTTTTATAAAGATCTCACTCCTGAAAGAATCTTTTTAAATTACTTGGAATGCCCTAGAGAAATATACAACTCAAAGATGGCAGAATCTGGCCTACACTTATGAAGTTTGAAATGCAGTTCAAAAGGTAAAACTAATTTTTGATATCACTTTATCTGTAACACATCATGTGGAATGTAATATAATACATTTTCATTCATCTTAAATGATGCATATGAAGTCATTTGCACTATGTTGAGGGCACTAAGCTTCCTAGTGCAGTGGGTGGAAAAGAAGATGGAAAAGAGTGCAGGGAGGAGTGGGATGTTGATGTTACTAAATATGTCTCAAGATCTGTCAGGTCCAGGCAAGTCACTGGGAAATGTGGAGGCAGTGCTTTTTAGCTGGTGATTAGGGTTAATTCAACTGACAGACAAAAGCATAAACAATGATTCTTAACTCTTCGCAGAGTTCGAATGTATTCACTGTACTCACGAGTTAATTGGAGAGAAAATAGTAGGAAAACAGAGCAAAGTACTGTCCTGTTTAAATTAGTGGTTTTGTAACAGCTGCTCTTGGGCAATCCTGATTTAAAATCCTTGTGACAGAGCTTGGCATTATCATTTTCCTATTGCATCAGTACACAGTGTCTTCTAAATGGCTGCAGTACCCAGTGTCATCTAAATGGCTGCTTTGGCTTTCTTTCCCTGGAAATAAGGAAGGTGTTACTTCAGTCACAGCTCTTTCCAGTTCTTTCCCAGGGCTCCTTCTGGAGCAGTGCAGTCATGTACCACCTCTTACACAATGGGGAGCCAGAAATGCTCTATCTCCCACATAACAGAAAAGCTATAGTTTTTAACCTTTATTATCTTTTTCAAGATAAATCTTCCATTTTTTTAATCAGTTATTTTACAAGAATTTTTTTCAGCCTTTGTATGTATAAAAATTGAACATTCTGAAGTGCATCCATTTCTAATTAGCAGTAGAACAATCTCCTTCATGCTTTTTACCTTCACAAACAGAATTCCTGAGATTTCATTTTCACTACTCAGTGCTTTAGGCAGTGATCCTTCACAGTAACTTTGCTTTTTTCTTTACATCTCCCAGACCAATTGATACAGATTTTGTAGGAGTACTGTTGTCAGTATTTAATCCACAGTGTATACCAGCCAGGAAGGTGGCAGGAAAGTTCACAAGCTATCTTCAAAAGATTGTCACTTGCAGAAAAAATCAGCAGTCTTCATAGCAATTAGTGACAATAGAGGCATGCACCTGTGGTGAGGAACTTTGGCTCAAGGAAGCTGATCTAAAAACCTTTAAGCACTACAGATTTCCAGCCTTAGGTTTGAAGAACTGACAGAATTGACCTGTTCACCTCTGAACCGGTGACCTACAGGTGGGAAGAAGTATTGTTAGAGGCATGTAAGCAGAATGTAGGGCTGTGTTGTTTTGATGTTTAAGCTATCCATTTCATCTTGGTGCAAAGAATAACAAAGAGGAGGTCTGGCTGATGAAAGGTAAAACTGCACTTGAGTTAACTCTGCTAGAAAGTTAACTTTTGCAACTATTTTTTCAATCTACATGGTGAAGATGTGTTAATTCATTTGTGCTTAAAAACAAAAGGCAAGGATTTTCAGCCTCTAGGTGCCCTTAACTGCACACACGTTCTGTAGTGCCTCTGAGCTTTTTTGCTTGTTTGTTTGTTTTACCTTATGTAACAGAGTTTTATTTTTAAAATTATTTTACAGAGCTGTTTGCCATTGACTGCAATGGCTGGAATTTTGAGACCTAATATTGTTCAAGAAGGTTAACTTGAAATTTCTTGGTTTTTTTCAAGAGGAGAGGAAGAAATGCTTTGCTAACTGTGGTGGCAGAACACAGTGAGTGGTACCAAGGAGACAACATGTCAGTGAAGTGCACCGCACTGCAAAACAGTTCACATTTGGGACTGTGTTGCTGATCATTACAGAACTAATGACACATAAAAAACAATGTAGTTATAAGCCATCTTTTGACAGGAGCTGGGAATCTTCAGCTGCTGTATATGGTACACTGATGCTGAATGTGACTGCTCATAGTCCTGGATGCACAAAAGGAGAAATATAGCTGTGCAATGATGTCAATGAACACGTAATTGTTTTCCTCAGGTTCTTGAGATTTGCAGAAATCTCTTAAATGGTCCCTGTTGCAAGCTTTTAAATTGGGTAAGAGGAGATGTATGATTAAGGAGAATTTGGTTAGCAAAAATCTTTATGAAACATTAAAAATTTTAGAACAATAAGGTAAATGTGAAGAGTCACTCTGTATAGACTATTTAGCATGTGGCAGTTGCTATTTAAATATTTGTTTACTCCTTAAAAAATTCCGTGAGAGTGCCATCTCAGCTTTTCAGTATTGCATACTTCAGAAAGCAGTGGGGTTATCCTTTTTCTGGTAAAACTATCTCTACCTCCTGCTCCAAGTAGAAGGTACATTTCCATAAGGAATCATTTCTGACATCAAAACAGAAGTCTCCAAAACATGTGCTTCTGTATGTAGGGAGAGAAACATGATGAACATGCAACAACTATACAAAATAGAGCAGTATCTGAGCTAAGGTTTGAAATGTTGGAGTGGTCAATCACTGCTTCACCCCTACTCACACCACACTTCTCAGAGTTAGCAAGTTAAATGTATGAAAGAAGAATATTTCTCTGATACTAAAAATTAGAAATCTTATCTAAAATAAGTATTCAGTATTAAGTATCTTTCAGAACTCTGCTTTCAGTGTCTTGCACAAAATATTCCATACTTTTCAGCGAGAGAGCTGAGACTATTTTTATAGGTGACAAATCACTGGGATAAAAGGCCCACAAATTGGTATGTGTATTAATGAGTAAAAATCTATCTTAATTGTTAACTATCAGTTGCTGCTTAGAAATATAATCTCAAATTGAATTGAAATGGAAAAAATGTGCAGCACCTGTCTTCCCAAAGACTTACCAAGTTTTATAGGATATAAGTAAAAAATAAAGTCACATGAAACTGGAGTAGCTCATTTCAAAATCATTTTAATGACTGATCCATTTGAATTTAAGCAGATAAAGGATAAGCTGAAGCAGGGATAAACTGAAAAGGCCATGTGCGGAGTCCCTTCATTATCTACATGACTAGAAACTGCTGCACTTTATCATCTGCTGTCTCTTTTTGCTATCTCCCTCTTTAATTTTCCTAAATGGCTGGTGCACCGCAGTTGAGATAAGGTATTTAATAAGGAAAAGGATTTAGATGTTCCTACAAGACCAGTCTAGGCTCTTTTTTTTAAATGTCATCTTGATTTGTGCTTTTTTTCTTCTCTAAGTAATAGGCATAGGGATTATGAAATGAATCTGGAAGCTGAATTCCACTAACAAAATCCTTGTACCCACTGGTAACATAAAGAACAATTGGTTCATAGTACAATAATCCTGGTAGCAACCACTATGAGAAGACATAAACTGAACCTTACCATAGGTGGATTACTAAATAAAAATTTCAGAAGCCGTGGGCCTGCACATATTTAATTAAAGTCTGATTTAACTTAAGACTTCTCTTAAAATATGCAAAAGGTTAAAAATCTAAAAAAAAATAAAAGCAAAGAAAGCATGAGTTAACATAGGCCTCTAGCTAGGATTGATTGCAATGAGGTAAAATGCTAAGAATCAGATTTTTCTCAAAGCTTTCTAATTGGAACTTAGTGTTTTAAATATGAGATGTTTACAGGCAGGTCTGCTACCTAGAGCATCTACAAGTGGAGCAGATGTATATAAAGGTGTTTGTTTTTTTTTAAGATGGCATCTGCTATTTATGAAAAAAAATAGTTCCATCGAAAGATATGCAGGAGAGGTGAACCAAACAGACCACGATTGGTGCACACTGTTTTAGTTGATGAGAAGTTATCACAAGTAATGAGCCATCTTCTTAGCTCTAAGACAAGAGTTTCAAGGCAAGTATCAAAAGATAACTGAAGACAAGTACTGATGTAGAGCTCATTTATACTTTCCTTGAAGCTGTAAGATGCAAGTGTTCTAAGGAGAGCAAATGAAGGAAAGCAGACGAAAAGAGTGGAAGGACAAATAGGAGGTTGTTAAGGAAAATTAAGTAGTAATAGGAAATCGACTAACCAGATCTTGTGGTTCCAGTATATTGCAAATCCAAAGCTCTGAGGAAGGAAGAATTGCAATGAAAAAAGGCTCCTTCATTGCAGTTCTGCACCATATGCTGAATATTTGTTTCTGTGGTTGAGAGACATTGCAGTCATCTTACCAATATATTGTAGAGCTTTTTGGATCTCTGCTTTAATCTTCCTGTGATGGTAAAGATAGCATTGGCAGAATACGTATGAGTTCCTCAACACTTTGTCTAAATGTTCCTTAAATGCACAAGGTATGCTCTCAGTCACTATGGAAGTTACAGTTAAAAACATCTTCACCTTCCATTGAATGAATAAACAAAGATGTAAGTATGCTTTCAGTTTTTCTTATTGCTGTTAATTCTAGGACAATGTTATATTGCATATGAATTAATTAGAATATATTTTCAGAGAAAGAACAGAAAGGAAATAGTCCAAAACATTAAAACATTATAAATCAAATTTGCTTTGAAAGTTTATATCATTAAGAAAGAAAACCTAGTGTAGCATCAGAATTCTAAGAGACTTGGTCCGGGTTCTCCATGAACACATGCTGTCTTCATGCCATTGGAATCAATGAAGCCAGGACAATTTGATAGTAGCAGAGCTTCAGATTTTCTTTTGAAGTTTTAAGTATTCTCCTGTAATTACCAAGAAAAGTAAACCATTGGAATGCTGCTGAAGTTGTTATTACATGATAACTTTGGGAATTGCATCCTAAATGAAAGCAACAAGGCAATATGTAACGGGATAGTGTCCGTGCTTTCAATATGGATACTGTATTTGTTTTTTGTGTTAGTGAACTGTAATGCAGAAGTCAGCTACTATTACCCTTTCTAGCTACAGTAATTAATATAAAGACTAAGAAATAAAGAAGGGATGTGAGCAATCTTGATTATTCAGTTAACCAAAAGCTTAACATCATACAGAAAGGGGTAAATGCCAAGGTGGTTAAAACCAGTGGGGTTGAGATCTGGCCTGCAGTTGTTTATTTAAATATGCTTTTGAAAGTCTTCTAATAAGATATGGAGTCCTAAACGCCCTGGTAACTTACCACAGATTTACTAACAGTCTCTTTGTCCAGTCAAGTAACTCAATATACAAATACTGAGCAGAGAGTCAGGAGTAAGATGGAGTCGTTCTGATGCTCTGAGAGCATCAGATTCATTCAATGAAGCTTCAGTTTCATTGGTTACATTACAGGCTGCATCAAATCTGGCACATTTTTCTTTCTTTTCCAGTTTGATGAGTACTCTTTAAAAACATGTTATTAGTCTTTCTCTAACCTATTTATCCACTAAGAATTAGAATAAAATCACCAGGAGGGATTTCTGAGGATAAATTAAGGTTTGTAAACCATCGGTTTCCAATATTTCCATTTTTAGAAAGCTGTTCTCCAGAGGATTTAGCTGCAAAATGCTGCTTGTTCTGAGAGTTTAGTTGGTTCAACACTTTTCTTAATCTTTGTTATCATGTGAGTTTTCAGAGTGCAGCACAAAAGCAGACAAGGGTAATTGTTCCTTAACTATTGCTATTATCTTTCCCATTATAAAATGCCTTTAATTTAGTGTCTGTCAAAGAATCAGACTCAAACCTGATTAGATCTGTCAAGTTTTATCTCCTAGAGTATTTTGTGCCAGATCTGGGTTTGAGAATGAATATTTAGAGTATTAGAAGTTAATATATGGTACAATTGAAAGCTCTGTTGTGTAATTACATTTTTCATTTTGATTTTGTTACCCTACCAAGTACAGTAGGGCATGAATGAAAGGTTCTAATATCAGAAGATTTACTACATGATGTCATGTGCTGCATCCCTCCCAGAAGAATTCATGTTAATTGTCACACAGTCTTGCCAAAATCATGAGCAGTGTGCAGTAATGAAATTCTAATAGCAGACAGCTGGCTTTAAAGGCACATACTCAGTGGCTCTAAAACTTTTGCAAGGAAGAAAGTCTTCTTATACATGATGTAGCTCTCTGGACTTGTGCCTGACCCATGCAAACACCAGAAGAGAAGAGGTGCCCTGGCAGCAACACAGAGACGTGTAGGCTCTGCATATTTTGCATGTGGCAGAAGAATAGCATGCACATCTCTCTCTTGGTTTCTTTCAACTGCTTGGCTGAGCCAGAGCCAAATGTCTGCTTCTGCTGAACTGCGTCATGGATTTCTAATTATCCCTTACCTTCAGCGCCCTCACAGATCTTCTATTTTCCCAGGCTCCAGCCCTGGGAACACCATTCTGTGATGCGTGTTTATTTATTTATTTCTAATTGGGTCATTTCCATGTGGCTTTGACCTCTCCAGTTGACTTCAAACCCATGCTGTACATAGAGGAGTCCATTTCCTACCTCACTGCAGACACATTGATTTCTCTGTATCTTGGAGTGGGGGACTCTAAGAATGTTCTCCAGTCCAGCAAGAGTCTTATGGTTAAAAAACAAATGACTTGTGGATCTTCTTGAAATCCATGAGTGCAGCATCCTCTGCTAGTCAGTTTGTTCAGCTTCACAGCTGATAGTCCTGGACAAGCAGAAGGGAAGGTAGATTTTGGACATTCCAATGAGAGGAAGCCTGAAATCCCTGGGAATCCACTTAGACTTTCTGGTCTCTGGAATGCTGAGATTTTCTAGAATGAGAAAGTCACCAGCTCATACAGATGGTGGAACTAGAATACTGTATCTTATAAAAAGTTCGTCAAAACTAAAAGAATTATTTAAAAAATAAAAACTTCATTTTGGAGAATCAGCATTTCCAACAGCAGAATGACTTTCCAGAAAGGTATGGACCAACTTTAGCTATATATAGCTGCTGGATCAAGTCTTTGGCCTAAGGTGGTCTTTGGAGGACAGCGTTGTTAGGAAGTGAGTCCAGAATAACAGCCACTTACTGCACGTGAGGAAACACTCAGTGGGCCCCATGAAGTAAATGCTACCACAAGATATGCTCTTTGCCTTTGAGAAATAGTAAGTTTTGGGAAAAGTTCACCCACCCTGTGCTCTGGTGTAGTTTTAAGGAAACCAGGGCACAGAAGAGAGTATGTTCTGGAGAGTGTGGAGAAGATAGTAAATACAGACCTCATTTCTGTGCAGGGGAAATCCCAGCTAGATGCTTCTCCAGAAACAAAGCCCTTGAAGAGAAAAGCCTGTTTATTATTGTAGGCAAAATGAGTCTCCTGTCTAAACACTTGCAAATAAAGGGTACAAAGGAAACTTGTAAGTATAATGGTAAGATTCACGTGAGGATTGCAGAAAATGTGCTTTGTCATGAGGAGGGAATACACTGTTGAAATCAGGGCATGGGTGATATTGGGTAGAAGAGGCTCCCAGGGAATAAAAAGATTTCTATAGCTCCATTAAAATACTTGGAGAGAGAGAGAGAGATGTGTTTGGGAATAACCGAGGATCTTTTTTAAATTTCTAAATCGTAGGTGACTATACTGCAATCTTTTTCCCAGAAAGAAAATAAAGCACACACTCCATTACCACAGGCTTTATCAGGGTGTTTAAGCAGAAGTCAACATTAGATCTACCTCTAAAACTCTGCGTGGAAAGAGAAGAGACTGATCATAATTTTTTTCTTTTTATCTTTTTTTCTTTTTTTTTTTTTTTAACAGAGGACCAATGTAGTAATTAAGAGCAGTGGCCCGAAACAATGAGCACATGCATGTGAATAAATGGACTGATTTTCAGGGAAGTGTGTGATAAAAGAACAAAAATGAAGAACAAAGTCAGTGAAGCAGTAGAACTTGTCTGGCAACAGGTGGATAGGGGGTTTAGTAAGCTGGCTACTTAACAGAATTTAACTCTTATATACATACATACATACATACATACATATATATATAAAATATCTACTTAAAGAGGAGATTGCTTAAATTTCATAACTTTTGGTTTTGTAGGGCAGTACTTTTGCCTAGTATAGTACCTAATACTTTTGCCTTTCACCTTCACTTCAGAAAGCACTTCACCCTGTTTCATCTTTTCTGCTTCCATAGCTACTCTTTAGTATCTTTGTACCAGAATGATTAGTGGTATTTTGGTAACTGGGAGGTGGGATATATACTATCCAAATGTACTGTGATTCTTTATCTGATTTCTGTGAGTTTACTTATGAACCAAAGCAAAATCTAGGCAAATAAACCAGGTAATTGCTTGGAGATGGGGAAGAGTCTCAGCAGTTCAGCAGACCTCACAGTGCCGTATCCAGCCAGATCCTTGAGCCATTAGACAGTGGCATGTGCAGGAAGCCAGTGTCATGTGGTAGTGTCCAAACAGCACCCCACCTGAGCTGCTCATGACATTTAAAGTCTATCATTTTTAAGACCTTCAAAAGAACTGACTGGGTGCAAGCTCAAAGAAACTCATTTTTTCTGTACGTTTCCCACCTGGGTCACCATGTTTTCAGTCATAACCTGTGTTTATGCAGAGTAAATTCACGGATTTTCCTGTGATCATATAGAAAGGTTGTTCTCACTGCAGTGTCTAATGTTACAGAACAACCTTGCCACGTGCATTAGTCTGAATCTCTTCTTCAGTGTGGGCTGAGGTACATCCGTTTTCCTTAATAAGCCAAATATCGCCATCTAAAAGGAGTGTTTCTAATCTCCCCACTATGATGAGCTGGTATAGTGACAGGGAACAGAAATGACCTCTGGAGTTCTGTACAGCCTGATGAGCTTTCACGAGGCTTTCAAATGCCATGAGTTCCACACAAATGACTATAAATAATTGCCTAGGTTGGCCTGACCTCGGGTAGTCTGAGAAGATGATCTGATAATGGCACAAGTGACTCTGATTCTGTTCTGAAGCTGAGATCCCATTTAGGATTATACTTATTTGAACTCTCTGTAATTTAAGAAGAAAGCTTTCTGCATGCGCCAGTACTGGAAACACATTCTGAACACAAAGGTCACTGGCGTGGTGGTTGAAATCATCATGAAATAAGTCACTTGGAATATAAGTTTTAAGAAGTAATAATAATAAAAACGAAAGCTTGCCCTCTGTTTGACAGTCTAGTTTTCTTTCCCTGGTCTCTCAGCCCTGCTCAGAGTTGCCACAATCCATACCCAGTCCTCAGTTCTGCCCTCTGTACATCAGGCAGATTCCTGCTGGCAGAGCTGTCAACATGCAACTGAACATTTTGGAGTCTGCATCCATCTGATAGCAGCTTGGAGAAGGGCAAGTCTGCATTACCTCCTTGCCTTCAGGCATCCTTACTTTCCCTATCATGGCCAAGTGCTGAGCATTAGTCTCCAGGAATTATCCCATTTCATGATATGTGGTCCAAGAAAGAAAAGATTCTTAACCAAAGCCATTTTTGTCACAAACTTGCTTAGTCACTCCTTCCTTTTTTTTTTTTTTAAGACAAACTATAGACAAAGCTAACCATATTTTTCCTAAACTACTGTCTTGCAGAATGCATAGTACTGATAGTCCCAAGACTTACTGCCAGTTCACCCCAAAGTGCTCTGAATTCACAGCATTTCTTCAGACCTGATCTTGATCTACAACAGTGAAAGCAAAACTGAATCTTCTTTGACCTGTTAAAATGTTCCTAGTCTGAAACTTTTCTTTTTAACAAAGCTGTCATAATATTTCAGTCAATACATCCTAAAAAAAAAACTGTCTTCAAGGGAGATAGAGAATAGTGTTAAAAGACGAGAACTGGCACAATTTCTCAGAACAGCTATGTTTGTGACTTGGTGTTCTGTTACTGCAATTGTTCAGGTTCCACTAAAATAATGATTTCTAGATTGCTGCAGAACGCAACAGCTTAGATAATGTGATGAGTGTACTAGTAGAAGGAGTGCAAAGCCCTTCAAAATGGGAACTGATGCCGTCAGTGAATATATTGGCTGTTACTGATGGTTGTACATGGGGCAGAAATAGTTTGGGAAGTCATTGGCTTAAAGTAAATATCTCCCTAAAGGTAGATGGTCTGTACAGATTAACTGTAACCTTATTAGGCCAAGCTGTTACTGCATTGTTTTTTTACTGGTACCAACTGAAAATCAACTTCTTAAAAGACCAGAACAAATCTCCGTATTATTTAAATATTTTATATCTTCTCAAGTGGTTGTTAAGAAGTAATTTAATATTACTGTTTTGAGGAATTTAATACGTTCATTAAATCTTTAATTCTTCAACACTACCACATTTTCTGAACAATTGAGTTTGGTATGCCTAGATCAGAGCTCTGGTTATCCTTTCCCTTTTTAGCCCAGAGCAGTCCATTCAGGGACAAAACTATGTGTTTAGGGAAGCTGATTTCATGTTGGCTGTAGTATTAATATGAATCATAAGTACGTCAGTTTGCAAGGAAAACTGTGTGGAGGCAACAAAGTGTTTATAGGCGTGAGAAGGGTGACAGAAAAAGGGCATTCCACAGTCCAAATTTCAGCTCTTCATACAGCATGTTGCTAGCAATAATTTGTAACCTATTAACTGAGATTTTCAAAATACCAATATTATTTAGTCACATCTTCCACTGAAGGTAATAAGTTTAAATACCATGTATTTAATATATACATACATTAAAATATTTTCAGTCATTACTGAAGCGTGCTATAGTATGTTTGAGTGAGGATAAAGAAAAGACAGGTGAGATCTACTTTGTTGGTAGGCAAGCTTCCAAGAGCGTTAACGTTTTATTTTAAGAGATGAATAAAAGCCTCAAAATTGCTTTAGACTTGGCAGGTAAAGGATTGTTATGCTTCATCTTGCCTCTTGGCCACAAAGCTCAGTAAGTGAGAGCTTGCCAGATACGACAGTCTTCCCCACTACCTGAATTTAATTTAAACCATTCTATGCAGCCCTGATTTAAATCCTTTCATTTTGGTTTTGAGTTACTGCATATATGGCACAATGGAAATATTTTTTCAAACTTAAACTAGAAACATATTTTAGGAGACAAAAAAAAAATCTGTCTTCTGTGCAGAACGACACATCTTTAACTGTTGGATGAAGTAGAGCCATTGTAACCATTTACTTGAAATTTTTGATGATCAGTAGAGATCACATTTGTATTTTCTGTAGTGCTTTTTCCTTCTCATCCTCCTTGCACTTTGCTCACATGACAAATCTGGTCTATTCAGAATGGCCAAACTTTGCCATAGCCAACAAAATATGCATTTTTAAAATAACTTGTGATGAAGAGTGATACGTCGAAGGTAAAAATCAACATGGTGTTCTGTTTTGGTGGGTAATTACAAATGTGTGAGAGCTACTCCTCTAGACAAACTGTCCAAGAGGAAATGTAACAGAAACATATTCTACACTCTGTCTAAAGTATTGGTGATTTGCAGTTGTTTTTGTTTTTGCTTTTTAATTCTACTGAGAGATTTTTTGTTCTCCATAAATTATGGCAGCACTGTAACCACCAGGAGTGTGCTTCCACAATGTACTGCCTACTTTTGCTCTAAAGTGAATATAAAATTTGAAATATAAATGTTCCTAAAATATGAACTCAAGTTACAGTTGTGGCAAAAGAATAAATTGCAATTTGCTCTTGAATTTTGCTGCCTGAGCTGGCCTTGTTTCTTCCACAAGGATAAGTAGTAAGTCTTGTAGATAGAGAAGATAGATCTCGAGGTGTTTTCATAAGCAGGCTGGAAAAAAAAAGGATCTTTATGAATCTGCTAGAGCATGTGTGCCTTTAATGGACCACACAGGATCTATTTCTGGAAAAAGTACCCATGCATTATGTCTGTACAGACATAGCATGATGATGTACTGGGACTACTGAAATGTAATATTTCTCAACAGTTTGGTTCTGTAGATGCCAAATTGTGATTGTCTCACCAGCTCTTGTCTGAAATCTCCTTTTTTCAGGAAAAAAAAAAAAAAAGCAATAACTTTTGATAAAGGTTTAGGAAAACCATTGAGTAGTGTTAGTTGATGAATTATGGCTTGAAATTTTCAGTGAAATTGACAATTTATTGAGTGCAAAACTGAATAAATAAAATTGACTTTTAAGGTGATCTTAGTGGTGCTGATCCTGAGAAAGTTTTAATTATGTAAATAAACCCAATAGAAAAATTCCTTATTTCTGTCATGCTTAGGAAATGGTGGAGCAACCAGACTTAAACATAGCTTCCCAGAGCTGGTACATGAAGAATGTCATTCTGTCACCCGATGGTGTCAGCCAGGAGTCAAATCTGATGCAGTTGTGCTTATAGGCCAGGAAGAATGAAAGAGAGGAAGGCACTGACAGGGTATCACCAGTGAGGAAAACTTTTCTACAACATTCTAGCTGCCCTGGTGAAGTGTAAAAAGGCCAATTAACTCTCTGCTTGTCCTTCCTTCCTGTTGTTCCCTGCTCAGATGTGAGCCACTCACAGCTTTTTCTTAAGGCTTTGAGTTGCTTTTTCTAAGGACTGACAGGAAATCATTTAATAATGGGGGTAGGGAGAAGTTTCCTGTCCTAGTTACTCGCTAAATAATTGCTAAGCTAAGAGAGAAGACAGTTCAGACAGTTGAGCAGACCAGACTGCCACCCCGAGTATCCTTATCTGTGGTCCTCGTCAACAGAGGTCTACCTAAGGTAGAGGTCTATCCCTGTGGATTTGGCCTTTGCCCCAGTAAGGACCTCTAAACACTTTAAATGTGCTTTCAAAAAATAGGTTGAGGTTTAAGTAGATGTTAATAAAAAGTTCAGTTTGAACCAGTGACTGAACAGTGCAGCTGTGAGCTGAGCTAAAGGCAGTGAAAGTCTCCATAACCCCTTGCCCATTGCAATCTTCCCTTGCCAGCTTGCAGTTTAGTTTATCCATCCACTCACTGGGGTTGTGGGAAACAAATGCAGACAGCTGAGATTCTGCTCAGAAGGTCTGCCACTGTCAGATGGCTAAAATGCACAAGGCAGTTACCAAAATCCTACTTACATTTCTGATGTGTTTTCTTGTCTTATTCTCCATCATGGTAAATTTGAAATACACTTACGCATTTGCTAAAGAATGTATGTATTTGTTTAAAGTTTTTTAAAAATATTATTGTAATCATTTGAGTGTATGAATGATAGACTTAGAAGTTCTGTAAAAAAGCCCAAAGCAAGTTTGGATATTTCATATTTCAACAATCCTACTAAAGAAATGCACTTAAAGAGTGCCATATTAAATAATAATAGTAACAATAAAAAATGTAAAACTATAACCATTCTGCAATGTGCCAGATTCAGTAAAGGATACTTTCTAGCTAGCTTCTATCTTAAAAGCAGTATTGACTAAATCTGTGCTATTAATGTAAAAAACATAAGCTTTGCCAAGCTTCCAGGTATGTAAGTTAGTATTATTCAACATCTGAAGACAAATTATTTACTGAAAACATGGCATTTGTTTTCTGAAAGGGGTGTGTATTTATTTCTTGAGCAGACATCCTCAGTGCAGCTGAGAAACATCTCAGAAAACACAACATTTTGGAAGGACCCTGAGGAAGGACATGACAACATTCTGCAAGACGTGAAATCTGGTAGACCGCCCACTTCCAGGGACCCAGGGACACTCTCAGGTACAGTGATGAGTTCACTTTATTCAAGGTCTTCAGCAAATTTTGGGTGAAGAGATTCAAATCCTGGATTGGTAGCTTTGTCCCTTCTGAGTTACCTCTTCTGTCTTGTAGTAGACAGCACAGAAAACTGTAGATTTGGCTTCAGTTTGTAATTGTCACTTGACGGTGTTGACTGCAAATTTTTGTTCAGCGTCTGAAAGAGAAGTTTACTATACCAGAAATGTAGTTTGTATCTTCGCACTTTGCTCTCAGTTGTTCAGCTATAAATCTAAAATCATCTGTAAATTCATTGCCATGGTTTTATTCACCCATTTCTCTATTCTTCAGAATTAGCCACCAGTTAAAGAAGTCCCCGTAATCATGGTATTCACCTTAAGTTTATTTCAATGAAATGTATTGTAATTTGTTTTTACTTTTGATTTTTTATCCGCAGTCCCAAGAACAAAACCCCTCACCTTTTAAATGAAATAGAGGGTTTGCAAAGTGGTCTTCCCTGTTTGTAGGAGCTGAGACTTTCTCAGAAGTACTAGAAGTTGCTAAAACAAATTAAAATTGAGTTCAGTAACGATCAGTCTGGCTTTCTTCAGTAAGACTTGGAACTGTTAGGCAGTCTTTGCAGTGCTGTTAAGCTGGCTGTGGGAAAATTTGGTCTGCAGACAGAGTTGAGGGTACAGATGTGTGTGACAGAGCAGGAATGCTAACTGGTCCTTACACTAAAAGCCACTTCCAGTTTCAGTGTTCTGATTGTGCTAGGAGAACTGCAGGAGAGACAAGTGAGAGAGTAGCTTTTTAAAAGTAAATATCAGCAACCTGACATTGAGAATGCAGCTGGTTACAAGTGCTGGACAGTACTGTTTGTTATTATGTTTTGTTTAGAACTGTTTTGAAAGTGAGTTAAAGGAAAGCATTGTTCTTCTGTTTCTGGTATTTTTATCACTGATTATAATTTCTGCACCATTTCATCTTCTTTGTGTAACCCCTGTAGGCTTATAGGCACCTCTCATCTCAACATGAGAGGCTGAAATAACTTTGAAACTAAAATCTGCAAAGTGAAGGGAAAAGAAGCTCAAAAATTAACATCTATCCATTCACGTGAAATCTTTCTGAGCATGTTTCTATTAGCTCACTGTTATGTCCTGCTGTGAATATTCTTTTCAGAAGTCCCTTGTGATTTATCTGAAGTCATCATGGTAAATTTTCTTCCCGTTCTTTTTCATGGCTGAGCTACTTCAGCGTGGAAAGATCGTTCACTTGTTTTAATTTTACTTTGTTCCTTAGAATCTGTGCCTGGAATTTTACATTAAGGAAAACGTACGTACAAGTGTAAACGAAGTTTCAGTTTCAGATAGCAAATGTCTGAGTGGCTCTTTCAAACAGCTGTGACTATTTTAGCAAATACATAACTACTAATAATAATCATTAGATGTATCAATCTACAAATAACTGGACTGGGGTGAAAGCATGCATTCATGCGCACTAATTGAAATATTTGACCTGAGCTTTTATATCCAGAAATAAATTGTCAGTTGTCTCTCATGGCACCGTCAAAATACCTTCACTGTGAATTTGTATAACATGTTTTTTCTCCATACTTTCCTTATTTTTTCCTGAACTATATTCTTGTAGGCTGTTCTGTTCTCGATATAAACCCACTTGGTCTGTCTTCCCCCTTAGCCTCCAAGGATTTAGCCTGTGAGGGGGAAGTGTTTAAAAATAATTCCAGTTATGGTAGAACAGCCTGTATCCTTTCTATAGAGTAGCTGACATCAGACTTCTGAGTTCACAAAATGGTCAACAAAAGATCAGTAAAAACATGTAAGGATTCTGAAGGACAAAGATTTTTTTTTCCTCTTCCCTTTAAAGGGAAAATGTGACTTTTTCAAGCAGTAGACTTTCAGACTGTGGAAGCCTGAGTGATCCACACCTCTTATTGAGATTAGTACAATTACATATCCTGTAGAACTACCCAATTTCTCAAAAGATTTGCCTATAAATATACACGTAGCTCTTCTGTAATACCAAGTTAGACAACAGATGAAATATTAAAGGGTCCTGCATGTGAGTGGAGCTAAGTAGAGAAATCTTTCCTAACTTTTTACTGTCTTCATCTGAGAGAGATGTGTGTACCCATGCTGGCTCTCAGGCGTTGGGTGAGGGGTGTAATTTGCTCACTAGATCACATTTAAGCTGGGGGAGGTGAAGAGAAGCAACTTGAGGCTGCAGATGGAAAACTTCTTGAGAGCAGGCTGTATGTGCCTCCAGGAAAAATCCAGAGACTGGCTGTGGCTACTATACTACTTCTCAGTGTGGAGGAGCTCAAAGCAGGGGCTGGGTTAGGAGATACAAGACAAAAAGTGAAGAACAAAGAAGGTTTAGGCAGGAATACGCTAAAATTGAGAGGAATCTAAGTAACGAGACTGCAACTTGCTCCCTTTCCAGAAGCAACAGTGCACTGTGGCATTACTGCCACCCAGCAAGGAGATAGCAGGAAGATGAGTGCCCTACTCAGTTACCTTGCACAGCTCACACTATTGCAGAAGGGATTTGGAGCAAACATCTGAAGCACAGGGACAAAAAGGGCAAATGGCAAAGCAGAAGATTTCCTTAGACTTTGATTTTGTATCCTCTTTTGTAGTCTCTAAAACTTCAGAGCAGAAGTTTTGCAGGGATCTGGAGAAGAGCATGGGCAGAATACATGTTCAGTGTTTTGTGGCTGGTCATGATGTTCAGCAGTACCTGAGGCAGGAATGACAACAAAGATTTGCAAATGCTTGTACTGTACTGCTGTGGTGCACACCAAGAACTGCAAATGCTGCAGTACAGCAGGTTGTCCTCAACCCAATGTTTCTTCCATTACTTTTAAGAAACTTTGAGAGGAGCTTTGGAGACATTCCAGCACTCATCTGAAAACACCCACTGGATTGTTTATAAAAGTAGTGGTATTTTTAACACATGAATATATAATTGGAAAACCATTTGTTTTGTTTTCTCATTCTCTTCTACCTATCAAAGCCAGAACTACTAATAAAATGGATACCTGTCAGGAACGATATTTTACACTCTCCAAATTTCTTGGCTTACTTCTGAAAGTCTAAATGTTGAAATCATTTCCTCTAAAGAGAATTTTCAATTTCTCTTTTTCCAGGCATATAAGATTGAATGAGGAAAATAATACACTTGTTTGTTTTGCAGTGGCAGTTTGACATAATGCAACTCATGGGCAGCCAGCCAAGATGGTAACATATTCAGTCCTCTTATCACACTGGGTCAATGGCAATACTGATGTTTTCAGAAATAACAGTAGATGTCAAAAAGCACAACGCCAACGTATTTATCAAAAAGTAACCCTTAATTTTAAGCATCTGTTAATGCTGACATTTCAAATGAATTTTTAGTTTCAAAAAAGGAAGTCGAACAAAATGTAAGTAAAACTTGTCTTTTAAACATTCTCCTGACTTCTGCTGTCCCTCAGAATAAAACTCCTGTTTCATGCTATAAACAGAAAGCAACATGAACATAGGCTCGCCTTCCCACCACCTTCTGCTCAAGAGATGTTGACACATAGGAGTGGCAAAGAGGAAGGTGCAAACAGATGAAAATCCCAGCTGAATGAGTGGGTTTTTAATCTTCTTGCACCTGTTTCCAGGAGGGGAGTGTGACAGTGATAGGGTGCAGAAAGGAATGTTACAACCTGGACTGCAGGATGTGGATGGAGGCAGAGGTCCCCAGAGGAGAGTGGGCTGGAGCAGGCTGCATCAGATTGCAAACCTTCGGTCTGGAAGAGCTGAGGTATTAAAGGGTTTTAGAAAAAAAGAAAGTCAGATAATTTTAAGAGCAGTGTTTACTGAGGGGAAGAGAGGTATTTACCTGCACAGGATCTAGCACAATATGGAAGTATCATCTTTTGAAATAATTTCCAAAAGATGTTGTTTTGATGCGATAGCAGTGTCTGCTTGCGTGAATTTTATGCAAAGCAGAATGTGATCCTAGCAGAGATGACTGCTTATGTACAAGGCGGGGTTGTAAATCCTTAGAAGTGTACTACACTGAAAAGAAAAATTGTCCCAAGTAGGATGAGCAGTTAGAGGAGAGAGCACTGCACATGAACAGCCACCACCTCTCAGAGGCGGAGCAGTGTGCATGGCAGGGACTGCTGCAAGGCTCTGCAACCCCATTTTGTTCTCCTCCAGCAGCACAGCACTGAGGTTAGTGGGCCTGAGCCCATGCTTCAGAAAGTCTGATTGGAGTCCAGAAGAACACCCAGGATTTCCAGCTGCTTATTTCCTAACATTCCTTTTCAGTAAAGTGATAGATTTGGCAAAAATACATTGCAGTGTTTCTGGGAGCTTGCAAAACTGCTCCTTTGCAGCATGTAGCTGGATCCTGAGTCAGCTTCCTTATTACTAGCAGTGGAGGCTGAAGGCAGCACAGGTGCTGCCAAGCCCTAGTCTAGCTGCATTTACAGTCCTTCAAAATGACTCAGACCAGAAATGAATTTCAAATGTTGCTATAAATCCCATATCGTAGCTATAAATCCTTGGGCTTTTTCCCCATTCAGTCTCTTCTGGGTGGACTCCTGGAAGGTCTGACAGGAGCACAGGGCATTTCTGATGTATGGCATCAGGTCTCTTAGTTCAGAAACCCCACACAGAAGCTTGTTTTCAGAAAGAGAGAAAATAAGATTAAACAGGACAGGGAATGCTGTTATGAAGGAATGAAAATATTTTCATTACCAGAGTATTTGTATGTCAACAGCTGATAGGGAATGATGTGAGACATTCCCAGAAGGACTCCTGAAGATTTTTCCTTGTGCACTAAACTGATTAGCAGAGCCTAGATTAAACGAGCAATGTCATAATGCTTCTTGCATTAAAAACTGAGATATTCAGGCTTTTATCTGGAAATATTTGCTCTTTTTTTTTTTTTTATCCTTGTGATTTTCATTATACTGCTTTCAACAGCTCTACCTTCTCAAGTAAGAGCTCTTAATTTCTCAAGCAACATAGGGGAAAATATTAGCTTGTCCAACACTTTGGGACATACAGATTTATCTTGTATACTGTGTGTTTTAAAATATTAAGGAGAACCTCTGTACACCTACACAGCATGTCCACTTTAAAGGGAGGGGGAGTTTAAGCTATGCAAACTCAGAAGTACTAATATATCTAGACTGACTTCATGAGTTAATAAAAGAAGAAATGAACAAATTCAGATTCTGCCATCCAGGTCTCCTGATGCAGCCCTTGAACTGGCCCAAAAGAAATTATTTGACATACAGTTGTTTCCCTACATGGTTTGGAAAAATGTTGATATTTTTCTAGGGGAAAAAGAAAAAACCCAAACCTTGAAAAACTGGATCACGATTATCTGGGGAAAAAAAATATATATTAAAATTAATTAATTGGTGTTTTGGTTTTTATTTTAAAAGGAAAGTTTACAGTGTTCCTTTGTTTTCTTAGCAGCTTCTGGATTCCACTGCAGAACTGGATGTGTTCTGGTGACAGGACTGTTTACAGCTTTTCCCTGGCTCAGACTTTATTGATTAGTTTCTTTGTCTTCTTAGTCACTTGATTTCTGTATGTTCATCTGTTGATGTTTTCACCTCACTCTCACTTTGTGTTTTTTCTAATTGCCATTTCTGAATGTAGAGCATGAGAGAGATTTTAGGTTAGAGGAACACTTGACAGATATGAACAGCTAATTCTACTGGTGATATTTATTAATATTAATGCAATAAGCCCCAGAATGGGGTCAGGATCCTGCTGTACATATGCACTGCCACCCTTCCCCTGAAAAGCTGACAATAGCATCTGAGCTGGGGACTTCAAAAGGGGCTAAGTGATGTGGGTGTAGGTTGCCAAGAGAAAGCAGATGGAATTGTTCCCCTCAGTTGTACATGCAACTTTTGATAATTCATTTCTACACCTCTTTTTACAAGTATCAGCTCATTTAAGAACTTACTGTTCCATCAGAGCCATCCAGCTCTGCTGTTTTTAACTTGGATTTACATTTTCTGTCCTCATACAAGCTCTGCTCTGCTGGACCTTCTTTTCCAGACAGCAAAGAGTTGCTTTAGGAGTAAATGTAACTTCTAAAGCTTTCTCAGATTTTCTTCTGGCTTTTGTGGATTTCTTCTTCAGTTTTGCAAATCCTGAGTTTTAAGGAGTTTAGCTGACCCCTTTTCTGGAAGCTGAATTCAGTTTTGCTATCCCATTAGCTGTGAGATAACTGGGGACATCAGGAATCTGCTTTCTGTGAGAATGGTCATAATATGTGCATGTGCAAAGGGAAGACAGAAATGTGTTGGAGGCCATTCCCTGCCTTGTCAGCTCCTGCATACATATCATAGGTTGTTAAGGCCTTTGCTGCTCCTCATGTTAACATGGCAGGGCAGTTTCAGTGTGTCTTGCTGCTTGTTTTGCAGTTGCTCCATTTGTTGTGTGTACATGCATATAAATGCATTCAGGGGAAAGCTTTATTCTTCTACTACTTTTAAAATGTTTTTAATTTGCTACTTGTGAAAAGTACTTCCGTTTGGAGTAAAGCAGAATATAATACAATAATGCAAACAGCTCCCCCTGTCCTCTCCACTCTGTAGATCAAAAACACAAGGGTGCTTTTCTGCACTGAGAGAAATACCCTGAATGTTGCCTCTGGAGAGGGAAGAGGAGCAGACCGGGCAGAAGGTCCTCATTAAAGGTCTGTTCTTCTGCATAAGTAGAGATGAGTGTGAAAATGGAGAAGTTAAATTCGTTTCTAGTAGCCAAGCTTGAGATGGGCTGTTTCCACCCCTACTGTGCTGGGGTCACTTGGAAGAGGAACCGCTGCAGGGACCGCACAGAGGGTGGGGACACACTCACAGGAATGCAGTGAATAACTTGACAAAATTGTGCAGCACTCTACCCATTGCAAAGAAGCCTTCACCTCTTGCTGGAGTTTTCTGGCATCGAGATGAGCTTATCTTCGAGCAGCATGTAGAGTGTAAGGTGAATTGCAAAAGAGGAATGCAGACAGCTTCTCATATCAGCACATTGTTTTGGTTAAGGCTCTACTGGAGTTTTGTAAAATGCATTTGGGGGAGGGGAAGCAAGACAAAGTCAGCATGTCCTCTGGGTTTTCTTGGTTTAAACAGGCTTATTTAGAAAGTAACACTTCTACGGTTAGAAAGTAATTGTCTTGCTAATTTAGTTTTTGTGTGACTTCAAATATTGTGCCAGGATGTCTGAATACAAGCAACCAAATCAAAACAAAGCTGTTGCAGTTCTGGCTGTAAATATGAAGGTGAGGCAATAGGGTCCTGCACCACCATCAGCAATTGTGCAGCAGGTTTAATTTTAGGTCCGTCGTGTTAGGGGTATCTGTGGATCTTTCAGAACTCTGGATGTTGGCAAAAGCAAACTTCTTGGTAATATCACCTTTCTTGTGTGTTATTCTGCTTTGTTTCTGGCTTATCTGATACCTTCCAAAAATATTAACTATTCTTTTATGGCTTGTACAAGAAGGCTGCCTGTACAAGTAAGACTGCCTGCATGCAAGGCTGGGCATCCTGCATGCCTACTGACTACAACAGTGCAATTCTCACAGGAGCCCTGAAGCAAAGAGCTTCGTTTTCCATGTATCAAATTTTCAGGTGCATTTTTATATTTGATTAAAATGTACTGTTGCATTTTCTAGCTCATTTTGACTGAGAACTAGCAACAACAAGAGTATGAATGTGCTTTAAGTGGACTGTTGCACAGATCCAGCACTGAAAATCAGTTAGCTTTGGGGGATGAGCTTTGCACTGCAGATGCTGTCCCTATTATCTGTGTGACAGTGGGGTTCTCTGCCCAGCACAGCCCTGTAGCAGCTGTTGCCTAGTTTTGCCATCATGCTTTCTTGCTGTCTTCTTCCTCTTGCTTTGCTCTCTCTCTCTTTTACAATTTTTCTTAACCAGCTTTTGCCCTACAGGATGCTCAGTGGTTGCATTTCCTCTAAGGTTTTACTTTACACAATTAGAGGCCTTTAAGTCTGTGGTTTTGCATTTATTTTCTGAGTAGCTCTATATATTAGAGCTCTATAATAATAATAATAATAATAATACCTCTATAATTTTCAGGTAACAGAAACATGCACGTAATTTTAAAACATTTTCAAGAAGAGTTAGTCTGAGGTATCGTTTTGATGGTAAATCCCGTGCCACAGGGACTTCAGGGTCACACACAGCAGGAGAGCTCATGACATTGCCTGCTCGTACTCCCACAAAGAAAGCAGTGGGCTGGGGAAAGTATTCTCCATTTCATCTTTTTCTTAAATAATTAAATATTATTTTTCCCATTGTTATTCTTTTCTCTGGAGTTCAGACAGCAGCAGGTTCACACAGACAGGAGTGATTATCCACTGTTGTCCAGCACCTTAATGAAACTAACTGAAGAGTAAGGGACAGTGTGTGGTCACCCCAGACTACATGTTCCTTCCACATCAATCTTAGGGAGGAGGGGGTGGGCAGCGTCTGCAGTGAAACTGGGGAGAAGGTTGGGGCCACAGCAGTGCTGAAAGGACAGGAAGGAAGCCCTGCAAGCCGGCAGCTCCCAGGCTGTATTTGGACAGGTACACTGATGATTATATCTGAGTAATACCAAGGAGCATTGAAGTTGTTAACAAGATGAGATTTGCAAATTCCTTGTCAGCAAATGCCTTTAGGAAGTGTATAGCAGGAAATAAAGCAGTCCCTGTCTTGTAATCTGCAGCCATTTCTGTGGTGCCTGAAGACCTTTCTTTTACCCTGTGCAGCTGAGAGATGTTTTCCGAGTGCAAGTGCTGCTTTTTGATTAATGCACTTGAGTCCTTCTGTAATGGCAAGAAAATAGACCTCACTGTGCCATGCTGGAGGAGTGTACAGGCTGCACCTTCAGCTGTGAAACTCAGGGAGCGGCTAATAAATACATAAATAAAATGTATAAATACTTGGCATATATTTCATATATGCACTGTGTCATGATAAGACAGAAGGGAATGGTCAGTAATTGGGTGAAGGATTTTTCCTGCTAGCTGATTTTAGTGTCATGCCGTGTATACAAATGCTCTCTTCTCTCTCTCCACATGATTTTTTCCTGAGCATAGGTGGTTCATTAGTGACCTCTTTCATTTATTTGAAGTGATGTCAGTCTACAGTTTACCAAGGAGCAATTAAAAACCAATAGCTGAACAGAAGGAGCAGCCAACTGAAAAAACTTCTGATCACTCTCTGGAAAAGAGTACATGTTTCCAGTGCACATATTTGGAATAACTCCTATGAGAATCCCATCTGATCAGTCACATCCCTGTGGAAGAAGGTGATGATGCATTTGGCAGCCTAGCTTTTTTTCTTTTCTTTTTTTTTTTTTTTTTTTTGGAAGTATCTTAACTTCCAAAAAATATATATACTTGTTTTATAGGTGAGCAGTAAGCCTCTACACTGAGTGAACAAGGTTTCACTTCCCATTAGCTCGAGGTGTTGGCAAAAAGGAAGATATGTATCGTTTCACTTTTTAAAATGTCTTTTCAGCTCTGTACTGAACTATCTGATAGCGTCATAACTTACCATAAATACTTCTGATTGAGCTTCAGTTCTTGGAGGGTCCCTGAATAGGGCTCAATGGGTTTTTTTAATGCCCGTAATTAACAATTTGGGGAGGTACCTAGCAATAGATTGGAAAGCTCTGGGAGTGGCAGTCACTTCATTCAAACTTTCTCTACTTTTCCCACATCTCTGAGCCTGATTTTGCCTCTTCTCTCACCTTGATGTTGTGAGGCTATTAATTGGCTAACGGTGTTCTTGATTTTGGTGCTAAATGCATTTTCTCCTTTTAAGAGGTAAATGAGAGTTCAGCACAGGCAAGTGAGAGCGTTCTGGTCCCCCTTTGTTTCTCAGTAATCGCATCTCTGAATGCCCTGGCTGGCAGTATGTCTGCTCCAGGAAGCTGCTATTTCATCAACTGAAATAAACGCATCTTTGCCACCAGTTGGTGCAATGGCAAAAATGAGGCACAACTTCACACCCACCATTTCTCAGTGCAAGTTGCAGTTTTCACTTCCGTACTTTTTCCTCATTCCTTTAACTCTCAGACAGAGCAGTCATGAGTCTTGCAAGCACCACCCATACATCCCTGCTTGCCACCTAGCCCTGACCTCAGCTCCTGGGTATCCAGGCCAGCGTGAGCTCTGCTTGGGTAGATTCCAAGCAAGTCACACTCGGGTGCAAAAGCTGATATGTCAGAGCAGACTTACAGAGGAACAACCTCACAGCACCTGAATTCTGACTGAGCTGCTTCAAAGATGGAGGCATTAATTTGATGTCATGAAAGTCCTGAGGTAGCTTAGAGAAATAATGAACACAGCAAACGTGTCAGTGAAAAAGAGAATTTAGTCATCGCAGTAGCAGCAATTCCTTCTTAATTCAATTGCATTGAGAAGGGAAATATCTGAAGATTTAGCAATGTTACTCTTACCAGGTTAATTCAGCATCCCTCTCACAAACGTCTTTTCCTCCTCATCCTCTGAATAACCTGAATTAGAACAGCTGGATGTGGAACAAGCCCTTCTTACAGATGCTGCAATTCAGATTGTATTTTATTAAGCTGAAATGGCAGACATAGCAGACTCTCCTAGGGAGTTCAGAAGTTTCCACCCTTCTAGTAATTGCATACTGTACAGGAAATGGAGGTTAAAAAAAAAAAAAAAAAAAGCCCAGAAAGTCTTTCAGGGTATCTTCTAATAGGGTCATCACCTTGAAAGAAGTCCTCATCTTAAAAATCCTCTGAAACAAGAGCATCAAGGAAGCCTTCTGGCAGTTCTTGCTATTTGTCAATAAATAAGAGCAGGGGAAGATGGCTGGTTCTGATCTCCTGTGCTGTCCCTCTGAGCCTCCTTCCCCAGTGGACACTTAGGCAATGCACGCCTGTAGTTAAAGCTAAACTCTGTAGGCCGCCGGCTGCTTGAATTCCTTCACAGATGTATTGCTTTCTTCTCTTATCATAACTTTTCCCCCTGTAGATCCATCTTTTGAAAAGCACAATATTCACTATTCCTACAAAGTAGGATTGAAAGAATTTCATATTGTTAATCCTTCATACAAACAGACAAGAACATTATAAATGTGCTGCTTTCATCTCACTAGAGTGATGTAAGATAAAAACTCAGAACTCGCCTGAAACCAGAGATTCGGGTTGCTCTTGGACATACCAAATCTTTCTCGCTCTGGGAGTACAGCTGTGCTCGGTGCCTCAGCTCAGCCACCTGGACCCAGACTGGAACTTAAAGGGAGAGCAGCCTTTTTCCTCTCTCTCCATCTACAGCAATTATTTAAAATTAAAAAAAAATAATTAAATACTCTCAGAAATAAGCAAATATTGTTGGATCTTGAGAGTAAGATTGTTATGCCAGTTGTGACAAACTGATGTAAAAGGCATGCTTTATACACTATTTATGCTTTGGGAAGTAATTTCCCCAAATCCTTTAAGTAATGAAAGTGTTTTATCCACGCTAATGCTCAAATGATTACTTTCCTCTTCTGAGTGGGAAAAGAGAATTATCTGGTAAGCGGAATGGCTTGGTTTTTTCTCCATTGTCAGTGAGTTGTTGTCGCGTGTAAGGCTGTGGATCTGAAGGCCTGGTACCATGTTCTCTTTCCTTCTAAATTCCTGTAATCTTTCTTATATTTGCAATTAGAGTCACATGCATTAAAGAAGGCATCATGCAGCCTCCCAAAAGGAAGGAAATAATTGCTTGCAATTCCTTGATGAGGTATTTTAAACACAGGTTTTGTTTAACCTGTACAGATGCATAGAAAAGAGTCTTTTCAGGATCTGATGGGCAGGTTTTACCCACTAGGTTATACTGAAATTACTTCATGTTTCTGTGAGAAATGGAGCTCTTTATTTAGCAGAAATAACAAGGCTTTTTTTGTCAAGTACTTCACAAACAGTCAGTGACAAAAAGGTGGTTGTGGATGGGAATGTATTGTATTTATTGTATTTGGCCTATTTCACAGAATAACCACAGGATTGATGATATTCCTTTAAAACATCCATATTTGGGTTTAAATTATTACAAATATAAGAATCTTAGGGTGGGGTGGAAAGCTGCAAATTGTGACTTAATTGTACGTCCTTGTGAGGTTCCATGAGAACAATAAATTAGTTGCAGCATAGGTCAGCGTGCTGTATGAAATATTTTCTGCAGTTATCCCTTTTTACTATGCCTGCAGAACCTGTCCATGGTCTTATGAAAACTGATCAACACATAATAGATAAACTAGGCAGTATAGAGAACTGATGGGATTGCACTATACAAAGCTATTGTACAGGAGCTAATTAGCTCCTGCAGGGTGAGTGTCTGCTAGGATGCTTAGGAGCACTTCATTCCTGCCATACTTCTGGTGTCTTAGATGTATAATTAGTAACGTTGATTTCAGATTAATTCTCAGTACTTAACTCTTTTTCTTTCCTTCTGAAAATGTATAGTTACCAGTAGTATCACTGACTTAACGTGGAGGAGAATTTGATCCTATATGGATGCTATTACAAGTAGTCAGCAATCTGTATTCATTAACTTAAATTTTTGTCAGAAATGACATCTGGGGGTCAGTGTCATGACGAAACATGTCAAATGGGAAATACAGCCGATAACAATCTTGCATACACATACCTGTCTAAGCTAGATAAATGGGCAATACAGAAATAAGCAGATTCAGTGCTGATAAAAGCAAATTCGTGCACACTGGAGATGAAAAAGTGTTTGAAAGGTACTGGATTACTTGATTCATACTGTTGAATTTGAAGAGATGGTGAAAGGTTGTAAAATAATAGTTATATGAAAGGTGATACCAAAAAAAATAGCAATTTTGTGCTACAAGAAGGTAATTATTGTGCATTTCTGTATTTACATTGGAAGTAAGATGCATAAGGAAATCTTGTGTATGGCATACATGTGTGCATTATACTTCACTTTTAGTAAACTTGATTTTAATTTGTAGGTAAATATCATAACCATAGCCTGGAATTCTACTGTTTCACTGTTCATTCTTTCCTCACTTCTACTTTAGGTGTAAATATTCAGTGACTATTAAAGAAGCATTACATTTGTGTCATGCCTTTAGTGAAGGCTTTCTGTCAATGACCATAAACTGCCTCATTTCAGCACTTGGAGCTTTTATGCTCCTTTTGACATGTAGCCAATAACCAAATACCACACAACTTCACCCTGGCCCTTCTGTCCTCTTTGAGTGCTGCAAAAGGCTAATATGATATTAAGTTGAAATTAACTCATAGCATACTAGTGAGACAGACCACGGAGTCTCGTATCTGACAAAAATTCAGCAAGGGAGACAGATTTTTTGCATCTATTTAATGAATCACACCTGATAGGGAGAGAAGCAAGGTTCTGAAGGACTGTATTCTGTTTGGTTGTTTCTCTGCTGTCTTCAGTGTACTTAAATACACGTAAGAAGTAAAACCACAAAGCATTGTTTGTGGGCTGGGACCTCCTGATTCTCATGTCATCCAGATGTTTGTTGGCCCTGTCTATTTAGACTGAGCATGTGAGTTTGGCATGTGCGGAGGAGCGGAAATGGTTGACATCAGTGAAAATGCTGCCTGTAGTGGTCTGCTCACTATCTCTTCCATCGCAGGCTGCTCACCCTTTTGGAAAGGCTGATGTGAGCCTATGGGTTGTTCTGAGAAATGGATCTGGAAGAGGCCCAAGCTGTGTGAGGAGGAATCCTTTTCTGCCTCCAAAGCTAGCGGAAGAGTACAGGCTCTGTAGACCATGACCTTTAGATCATGGCCCTTCAGTATTCCCTCGTCCCTCACATTCATGCAGGATGCTCTTGCTGACAGATGATTTACAAGACAGAGGGTGTTGCAAGCAGAGGAAGAGCAGTGAACAAGTTCAGTGCCTCACAGGAAGTCCTCGGCACTGCACAGTGCTTTCAGGATGGCTGAGGTGAACGTCACCAGGTTTCAGAGTGTCTTCACCTGGCAAAGTTCCTGCATCTTCCTGGGAGAAGAGGGATTATGCTGTACACGCTTTTGCTAGAGATGTAGGTACAGCATTAAATCCAGCCTTTTGGAACACTTTCAGTCCTACAGACATCCCTCCCATGGTAGAAGCTTCAGGAGTGGAGGAAAAGGGTCTTTTCTAACTGACAATCTGTGCAGTAAAGTAGTTCAGTAAAAATAAATCCAGAAAGATTGTGAGCTGTGCTTGAAGGTAAGCTGTCCGTTACTGCATGATTCCTGGGAAAAGCAAATATTCAGATGAACAAGGAGATTAGAGAGTACTGAAGAGGAGACTCAGGCTAGTTCTGCAGAGAGAGTAACGCTACCAACACTGGTCTGTTTTGTGATTTCATTTGTGAAAGGTGTCCTATACCTTTTTATCATTCTTTCTACCCTTGTTTGTGCCTGCTGTAGTTCTGAGAAGGGGCTAAGCAACGTGGTGTATTCAATATATGGGTGAACTATGGCTTTTTATAATGATATGATGTTTTCCATTATGCTCCTTGCTGTTTTCCTAAGCATTCATAATATTCTACTTACTATTTTGGCTGTTTCTGGAACCTCAGTTGGAACTGTCGTAGAGGTGTTCAGTCCATTCATATATTAGATACAGGAAAACTTTGAAATGTTGTTACAAAAATAAGGTGAGGTTCAGTGAAGGTCCCAAGAAACTGCCTGAGAAAGTCATATTGGTTAGAAGTGGATTGAATTTTAATTGGGAGAGCAGCACGTATCTTCACAAAAGACTGACCAAATAATCTCATGTGAAATGATGATTCGTTTTCATTTCACACATTTAAAAAAAAATGAGAAGTGTTTTGAGTGTTTTTGTTTTGTTTTGTTTTGTTTTGTTTTTTTTGGGGGGTTGCATAAGTAATTAACAGAAATCCTAACAAATTCGTGAGTGTTTCTTATCAGTGCTGCGTTTGAGGTTTTTCCCTTTTTCTTCCTTTTCCCTTCACCCAAGAGCAACCCATTTCTCACTGAAATTACTTCAGTGTTTTCTTACCTTTTGGCTGAAGTTAGGCAATCTGAATGTCACTACAAACTCTGCCTCATCTGAATGCCAGGTGCCCCCAGAGTGCTGCCATGCAGCCAGCAGCTGTCCTCACATGGGAGGAGGAGGAGGTGGCTGCTGGCTCCCTGGAAGTGTGCTGCCTGAGGGCTGTGCCAGGTCGGGCTCCTGGCTGCGGGTCTGCCTTGGGCTGCTGCACCTCAGCATCATCTGGGAATGGGGATCAAACCACAGGTTATCCACTGCATAACTGAGTGAGTAACTGCTGAGTTAGTGCTGTTAACGTGTGGCTTCAGTACTGCCCATTTGTGGAGGCTTACTTTCCAAAGCCAGTTTCCCTGCTTTAAATTCATTATTCTCTTTGAGTGTATTTGTTTCTATTACTTTTACACTGATGCTGCTTCCTCTGAGCAAAACAAAGATAATTACTGTCTATCACTTGTCCTTGGATTTTTCTCTTCTCGTTTTCATTTCTGGACACTCCATGTCCTCACCGAATTGGTGCTCTGTTCGTTAGAAGACATGGCCCTTCCACTTTTAATGGTATTTGAGAGAGAATGACTGGTCAGCTCTTCTTTATTCTGACTTCCCTTGAATATGGCATGAGATAAATGTGGTTGAGGTAATTTAACACCCCCTGCAAAATGCCTCCTATATAGTGTGGGAAAGTTTCTCAGGAATGACAGACCTCAGTGACAGTCTGTTGTCATGCGAGTGCTGCATCTCACTAAGAAATTAATCAACTGATGGAACTGATCAACAGACATAAAATACACGAACTAGCCTATAGAGTGTGGCCTGACAAAAGCAGCACTGCAGCATCTTTTGGAAGAGCAGAATTTCTTTCTTATCCCTGGTAGCTCCACTTTATAGAACCCTAAATAAAGACCAGTAAAACCACTAGAGAAAAGAAGGATCAATCTACTAAACATTTCCAGAATTATTTTTAACATTATTTCCACAAACAACTGGGAGAATTCAGACCCACACATGAAACTAGCATCAGCAGCAGTGCCTGTCCCGGGCACTGCATGTGTTGGATGGCTGCTTGGTTGAGCCTCTTTCTACCCAAGCTGATCCAAAAGAATGTTTCAAAGGGTTTTTGGGGAATAATCCATTTTCAGATAATTAATACAAAGTGTTTAAAATAATAATAATGCATTTTCTTTGCAAGTACCATCCCTTCCCCCTCCAGAAAGCATTACTCTGACATCTGCTACCGCAGCTACTCTGCCTGTTATTTGTCTTAGAGCTTCTGTCCATTCTTTTGCTTCTACAGCTGCTGCTGGTGTTTCCTCTTGGTGTTTCCTGCCTGCTTGGCCTGAATTCCATCTGACACCCCCCTTGCCCCTCTGGCTTTCTGCCCAGTTGGTTGAGAACTGGCATTCAGTTGACTTGCATTGCTCCTTCTGCAATAGGAACATAAAATAATATTTGAGTTTAATTTGCTTTTTTGAGGAGCTCTTCAAGATCCTTCTGTCATAGCAATACATTATTTCTTTGCACTGACCCATGTTTGATCTTTGATCTGTGAAGCATTTTGTACCCGCATGAGAAAGGTCTATGACTGTCCAGACTGCAAAGAAACTTGCAGCAACTTTCCTGCCTCAAAAACTGGTGAGTTAGGTTTGTTGGGGGAACTGCTAGAGTAGACAGTTTTGTGCTTTCTCTTCAACAGTATCTCAGTCAAGATGACTGTACAATCTTGCTCTGACACTATCGCTGTCATTTCTTTGTTTTATATCCACTTGCAAGTAGAGCAAGAAGAAAGACTGAAGAAAGAATGCAGGCTATGCCTTCTTACTCTTCCACCTTGGTCTGTCTGAAAAAGAGGAGAGGAAGTGGTCCCCAGTGACTTCATCACTAACAGGCCTCTGGGATATGCTTACTAGATGTTGTCTCCACAAAAAGAATTTTAGGGATTTAACAGCTGTCTGAAGTTTCCAGATGATCTTTGTTGTAAAGGTGAAGAGGCAAGCAGCTGAAAATGCAGTGTTCTTCCCCTTTGCCACCCTAAATTTGTTGAATTTAAGATATTTCAAAATACAGTGCTGAGTTTTATCACAGTGTGGATGACAGAGCCAAGATCTTCAGGTTTTTAGACCGGACAAGCGAACATACTGCTGAAAAATGAGAGATATTTATGAGCATTCAGACCTTCTGACAAAAACGTAACTCCATTCTGCTGATCAATAAGAGGTTTTTCTGGTTTATCAGATCCCCGGGGAGCACTTTCCTGTCTTCTGTACTAGTACTGATCTCTGCCAGGCATGCTGAAGGTGGAGAACCTACTGACCTGGATTATTTGGGGAATACAACTTATTTTATTTTTTTTTCTTTTCTTTTTTTTTCCTATCCTGAAGATACCACCAGTATTCCATTCATGGAGAAAATGGACGTGTAATATATAACTTTTCAATGGTAAAATAGCACCTATCCCATTTATTTGTTTTCATTTGAAACTAAAATAAATCCTGGAGGAAGAACTTAGTTAACTACACTTCAAATAGCACAATGTTGGCTAGTGCACAGGAAGCAATGGCCTTCTAAAATAGGAAGAAGCTCTGCACCTATGATCTGATGCTCCCCACCTGTTTATCGTCTAGATGCTGAGTATCTCTTTTCACTGGCTGGTTATGTTATCTAGCAAGGCAGATGAAGCCATGCAGTCTACTACACGTTTCAATATAGATGAAAGTATTTCCTCAACAGTATGCTCCACAAATTTGTGGCCAAGGACATATCTCTCAAACTAAAGATTCAAAACCTATATGGAAATAGGAGTGAATGAAGAGGAAATGAGTTGTTATCTTTTTTCTTCCACCAGAACTACCAAAACTAGTTAGCTGTGTTGGTGGAGCTGAGTGCAAGAAGAGACAGAGATTTGAAATGTGCAAATACCAGGTTCTATAAAGCAGCTATTTCCAGGTGGAGGGATCAGTCTGCTCGGAGGCACAAGGTTTCTTTCTTGCACCTGACCTTGAATGATTATTTCTCAATGTTTTGCTTTTATTCTGCCCAAACCGCAGTTAAACAGTGCTAAAAATATTCTCAGGATTAAGAAACTAATGAATGTGAAAAATAAGTTTGAACTCAAGGGGACAAAAATGTTTGTAGCTTCTAAAACATAATCTCTAGGTAATGTTGTGTCACTGTGGTGTACTGGAGATGAAAAAATAATCATTTGACAAGAAAAGTTAGTCCTTAGGAGGACTAGGGCTACTGAACACTGTTATATCACACAGCACATGTTCCTTAGACTTCTATCAGCATATAAGAAAAAATATTGCAAAGAAAATCTCTTAGCTTTTAGGAGTGATGAATAAAAACCTGAAAACATAAGGTTTGATTGCAGTGCACTGCAGTCCTACAGAAATATGAATTTACACCCAGGTATTTCTTAGTGACTTTTCTGTTCCTCCATTTAAAATGCTCCTCAGCAGCATCACGGGCATCAGAGATAGATGCTACAAAGGACACTACATTGCCTACTCCATGAAGTATGAGCAAGTATGAGGGGTTAATTTGAGCTTTTGGTTCATTCTTAGATGGTGTCTTGGGAGCAGGCTTGACAATCTTAACTTGACACCTGTATATATATTTATTTTTATTGGACCGTAGAACTACAGTGGATTTGAAGTGATTCCGTTTGGTTTGTAAAATGATATTTTGTTTACATTGATTCTTCTGGTTTATTTTCAAAATGTTGTTACAGTGAGTTCTTAAATATTTTAATTAGCAGCACATTAAAAAATACTGTTTTGAAGGAATTAAGTCATTGAGAACTAGTTAATGCCCTTCTGTGTCACTTAAGCCTGAATCCAGGCTGCTAATCCTGTTGAATAACAAAAATAATGAATTTACCTCCCTCATTGTGCACCAGGAAAGATGCTCACCAGTTGAGCGGATCTTGAAAGTCAAAGAAAGAAAATTTAATGTTTGATAAATGTCTAAAATGTAAATTAACTTGAAGTGAAAAATTTGTAGATCAGTAGAATATCAGAAAGTCCTCTGGGACATATTTGTTTTAGATTTCTGGTAATGTCCAGTAACACAGTGTCCCAGGCACGGTACACAAACAAACAAAAACCTTTGTATTTATTAAAACATTCAGGTTTATCAATATTGTTGTGTGCAATTTGACAAGCATTTAAAAAAACTCCAAAGCCTTCAGTTCTTTTCTCATTATTTTTATTTAATGCGTTATGTCAGATTTTTGAGACCACAAGAGCACATCACCTTACAAAAATGCATAATTTACAGCACTGGGTGCAGGTGTGGCCGTTCCACGAGCAAACGCTTCCAGAAAGCTGGGCACAATTTGCACAGAGTTGGGCTTCTGTCTGACCACAACTGACTGCCTTCTGGGTAGGGATCCCCTTCCTGCCGTTCCCTCTTCTTCATGGCTCCCCACTCACTGTCCCTCATTGCTGTGCAGGTTTGCAGTCTCCATCCACGTCTGCTCTGAGCTGTACCCATGCCTGTATGACTGCCAGGCTCACTCCTTTTTTAATTCCACAGATGCTGGATTCTCTGTTTTGGGTTCATCCTTCACAGTGTGATACTGATTGAAATCCCTCTGCTATTCTTAGCTAAGTGAACCTGCCCTGTCAGCATACGGGTTTTAACAGAAGTATCTGAAGGAAGGAGTGATTTGCATGAGCAAATGAAAGTATCTTCCATTCCCGTATTGCTCCCTGGCCTCTTCCCAACCATCGCACTGTGCGCAGAGTGGCACAGTCCCATGCACCTGGAGTGAGCTTCCACTGGGCTACAAGACTGCTCTCTGGCAGAGCCTGGGTGGCCACTATTGAGCTCACATGCCTAAAGCCTGTTGGCCCATTTCAGTGCTCCACTCTGCAGTTCTCTGATGGCTTGTTCCAGGTCTCAGCTCCGTGCTGCTGCTTCCTCTACAGTCCCAGAGGAAATGTGACTTTCCCACCCAGAGCCTCCCAGATCAGGAAGCACAGGCTCAAAGCTCCCAGCTTCAAATAACTCCACTGTTCCCTGCTGCAATTCAAAACTGCCCTTCTTGTTTGCAAGGCCTCTCCCCAGGATTCCTTGGGCTAACTCAGCCCCACTAAATAACCTTCCCTCTTTGCCCTCCCCTGCTCAGCTAACCTGGCCTTCTCTCTGACCCTGCTGCTTCTGCCACCTGGAGCAGCCTTCCTGTGTCTTGCTGCCTTTCTGACTCACCACCTACTTTCCAAATGCCACGTGAAAGCCTATCGTTTCAACCTTGCCTTGTAACAATCTGGAGCAGCTTAAGGAAAGCAACCCCTGGCTGTTACCCAAAGTGGGTTCAATAATTATTTCTCTAACCTTCCTAAAGTAAAAAGGTTGGCCATCAAAAACAAACCAAAGGAGGACCCCACACACATTATTGGCTGTCTTTGTTCTAAGAGGTAAGAATAAAATAAGAACTTCACAAATTACCTTTGCTACGTGGCAAATAGAACGGTACAAAAACAAACTGTATCCGTGCCAATAACGTGATGATTCGCTCATTGATTTTTTTTTCTCTCTAATGTTCCTGAAAATTCCAGTTTTATGATGAGAGTTGAGGAGAGGGGTGTGCTGGGGGTGGGGAAGATAGATGTTCCTTTGGGGGGAAACAAAGGTAAATATCCACGGGCACCAGGAGGGGTGGAAGGACTCAGGTGATGCGTGCTCACCGGCGGGCATTGCTTTACACCTGCCCCACGGCCCCAGAGCTCTCCCTGGGGCACTGACGCGGGACGTGGTGCATTCTGCTGTTTAGTTCTTACCTGAAGGATTTTCCCCGTGGTCCTCTCGGGCTGCAGCTGTAGCAGGGCCAGGGGAACGCTGGGCAGGCTTCCAGGCTTCAGCGCAGATACGGCTGGTTTTACTGAAGGGCGTGCAGCAGGCAGACAGCGTTTGGGAACCGGCTCCTGCGAAGCCCTCAGGGCAGGAGGGAGATGGAGAGAACTGCTTTTCTGAAGGTATCCTGCAGAATACAAAGTCCTCCCCAGTGCTCCTGTCCAGCATCATTTTTACCGACTACTTACTGCTTTCCTTTCTTTCTTGAGGGCTTGTTTTCCCTGTAACTTCATATATTTTTGCAACTGCTGCTTGTTGCTTTTCTCAGGAATGCTCTTTCTAAACCAGCCCCGAGTACCTCTTTGTGTGTGCCTAAGGAAGGCAACTCCCTGCTTCTAATTAGCAAGGCAATCTGGCTGCAGAAGCCTCTTTCTAACTGGAAACACCTCTGATGCTTATTGTTTGCATTTGATGCCTGCTGTCCCCAGCCAAGCTCAAGATATTGCTGTGATCAGAGCTAGATGTGCAGATCTTGTCCTCATTAGGAGAAAGGTGGTTCAGATGTCTCACTGAAATGTGCCAAATGACTTCAGCTTAACACACATCAGTTGCTGTTTTATTAAAGGGGTTTGTTAACTTTGAATAACCGAAGGAGATTAAAGCAGCTGCTGTCTTTTGGTGAGATTGCAGCCCTAGTTAGAATCAGGAATCATTGTGATGTGGCTCAGCCAGAAAGTGCCTGATAGTGACTGCAGGCAACCTGCATCAGCTTGATTCCCGTCATGAGGCCACTAACAATGCACCTTCCACACATGCACACCAAGGTAAGCTTACTTTGTCCAATAAAGGTTGCATAAAGAAAGTAAGTGGGAAAATAGGAGCTGTAGTTTTGAGCAGGTTACTTATTTCTCTAAACCTAATTATTTCACTACTATAGCATGCAAAAGGGGTAGGAAATGCCCTCCTGAACGCTGCCATAGCCCCAGGTTCCCATGGCTAGCTGGCTGCATTGCTCCCCAGGGCCAGGTGCTGCAGCATTGCACCCCTCACTGCAGGCAGGTCGGCACTGCGGCCTGAGAGCAAGCCAGAGTGCAGTGTGACCTCGCTGCTGGTGTTTCCTGATTGATAGTTATTTTACTCGATGTTATTTTATTACTGAGCTTTTCAAGAAAGCAGGTATGTCATCTCATTTCAAAGGGAAACTTTGTCTTGTTAAACTGTGTAAGTGATGAGGGAAAACTGGGCAGCTGTAAAGGGAGAGATCACCAGGTAGATCTGAGTGCTAAAATAACGTGTCCCTATTACCTATAGCAATCAAATCCTTTTTCTGCTGTGGGGTAGCCAGGTTTGTCCAGATAGTTTATTTTGATAACTGTCTTTTAAAATATGGCACTTCTATTATCTTTTATTACTGTGAGCTTTGCTAACGTTGATGTGAGCAGATGTTCCTCTACCACTGTATCCTTTATGTTATTAGCCGTAATCCATGCTAACCTAACTTCCTGATTAGCCTTAACGAGGATTCAAGTCCTTACCATCTCTTTAATGTTTTCCTCAGATACTTCTATTTAATTATTCTCTGAATTAGAATTAGCTCACATACACCACCGTTAATCATCTGCGTCTCCTGGTAAGTGCTAGTTTGGTTGCAATTACTGCACTCTAAGCCTGAGGCTAGAGAGAAGTTATTACTTAAATAATATATGGAATGAAGGAGACCATTTGCCTTGCTATGTTATGGATCCTGGGGCGATCGCATGTGTAAAACCACCAAAGGCACATACACATGGCACCTGTATGAGCTCCAGGGAGAGCACTCCTCTCAGTCCGTGCTAGAAACCCCAGCATGAGAGTCATTAGTGAAGCAGCAGAGCCACAGAAAGCATCCCTCCCAGATCTCCAGCGGGACTCTGCAATAGCTGAAGCAGCTAAGAAGCATCACTCATCGCTGCTCCAAAATTGAAGGGGAGTAGGGAGGTTAAGAGGCTCTTGGAAACTTTTGAAATCATTGTTTTCGTGCTTTAAGGGTTATATTTAACCTTCATTAAATGTTCAAGTAAGTGAATATTTTGGGGTATTTAGTGGGGTTCGGGTTGCAGTACAGACCACCGCTCATTACTGCTTTAATCTTTGCACTTTTGGAAAACATTTAGGAAGTTTAGACACTATTTAATCTCTTTCTTTTAAGTCTGTTATCTTAAAGACAGTAATAAAAAAGGCAAACTTAAAAAGAGATTTCTATTTACATCTGATACAAAACTGCGTTAATATTAGCATTTCAGAATACCTAGAAAATCATAACTTTCTATTTTGACAGATAGGTTGGACACAATGTCTGTGGGCAGGGAGAATTCCCAGGGCATTGCTGGCTGCCTGGCACGGCTGCCATGTGTCAGCACTACCTGCAGTGTGGGCCTGCAGACAGCAGCACTGCTTTTGGAGGGAGCCTGCAGTGGGATTGCTCACAGTGGGATGGGAAGTATGGAAGCTGTCCCAGCTGGGATTTCTGATGGTGCCGGGCAGGGTTTGGTTCCTGGAGGTCCCCAGTGTTTTTCCTGCTGTTAACTCTACATGCTGGAGTAGGACTTGTATTGTGAGCTTTCTATGTAGGAGACTTAGAACAAGTACAGATATTCCTTCTAACTAGCTAGACCAGCTTCTGAATAGCTTGCCTGATGTTTTCGTGCTGCAAGAGATTGAGAGCTGCAGAGCTATATATTTTGCAAGCGAATAAAGACATGATTCTCCCTGAGGCACTGTGCTCCAAGGCCCCAGTCCTGTGACCAGGCTGCTGCTGAGTGCCTCGGGCACTCAAAGAGCTCTGTGCCACAGCTGCGCTCTGAGCACTCTCTCCTGTGTGAGTCTGGGAGCACAGAGCCCTGGGACAGACGTCTCGAGGTATTTGGTTCTAGGTGCAACAAACTGAGAAAGCTACGTGCCACTCCTGGCCAGGCGCTGCTGAAAATCAGCCCTGTGCTCTTGAATCAGAAGTAATGCAACATTTCCTTCCAGCTAGTTAGAGCTGTGATCTGCCCTCTGTGCACACAATGGCTACGGTGGCTTCAGCAGGAGCCAGCATGCTCTGGCAAAAATACCGTGCTGGAAACAGCATTCTGCTCATTCTTGTGAGGATTCGCATTGGTGATATGTTCCAAGGTGAAGACAGCCTGTACTGAGAGAGAGGGAAATATCGGGTGAGGTTATTTTGGCCTGTGGTTTTTAGGAAGTCAGACTCCATGTTATGTGATCACTTTACAGTCTATGAAAATCAAATAAAGTGCTGGGACTCACTCTGTTATGTAGATGTTGGACTGTAACAGTGTGCATATAACCAGTTTGGATACACAGATGCTGCTCCCTGTTGCTCGAGCCTCCCATTTCACCATGCTTCTGACTTTCTGATGTTCCCATGCTCCACAGTAATGATATGCATAGAGCCTGAAGAGCTTCTCTGGAGCAGCCTGGGAGTGCCAAGTTCAGCTCTGCTGTAAGCACTGAGAGCCATTGGCTGGGGGCTGCCTGGATTGCTGCCTTGCACGGGTGTGAGCTGGGTGGTGGGGGCAGCAAGGTGTGAAACAGAGCCCTGCCAGCAAGCCCTTGTTTTAACACACAGCTCTGCTGCAGCTGCAGGGAAGAGGGGCTGGCCATTGACTTCAGACCCTGGGTTGCCCCAGAGACAACTCATCAGAACAAAAATCGCGTGTAACAAACCAAATCATTCCCCATATAACCTCGATGGACTGTCTTACTTCATCTTCAGAACCCTTCTACGAGCAGCATGTTTGTGATCTCTTCTTTAATTACAGGTAGTGTTATAAATTCTTCTTGGGTGATTTATTTCGACTAGCTATTATTATTCACCAAAAGTGCAAGTTCTTAATTACTGAATGAATTCATTAGAATAAGGGGATAGATTTTCAAAAAACATCTCTTGCAATGTTGAAGTTTACATTTCTTATTGGAAAATACTTTTTTTTTTTTAATCCAAAATTATAGAGTGTCAAAAGCTACAAGTTAATCGATGCTTCATTTTTGGTCAGGAATAAAAGAATTTATTTCATACACACAAAACCAGAAATGTGTTTCCATTAGAGATTATTATTATTATCATTACTATTTTGTTTAGAGAGTAAATTTAGTTCTATTCATCACTCTCTGGAGCAAGTGAGGTGATTAATCTTCATCCAGCTTCTGTTCAGATAATAATATTTGCAGAATATTCTATTTCCTTGTAATGCTTTAGCTCCATCTTTGGCTGTGCTGTTTCAGGATTTGTAAGAGTAGAGCAATTAACACTAATACAGTTATTTATTAGCAACTACAAATAATTAACAATTGTAACAAAAGTAACAGGCAAAGTTCCTCATGAACCAAGAATGGAAAGAATGCACCTTTTTTTTTTCATTTCCTTTCATTAATAGTTATGAATAGAATAGAGATTTGAAGAGGAGCTCCAAGGTAAAGTAAGCACAGTTCAGACAAGAGCAGAGCTCCCTGCACTGGAGCTGTGCTGGCTTACAGCACGTGGCCAGCTGTGGGGATTTCCAGGGCTCTGCACTGCCACACAAGGGACATAATCTGCTGTGGCATAGGCTTCAAGTGGAGGAATTGTCTGTAAGAATTGATCATAACAGCCACGTGTTGCACAGAGCCTTGCTAACATCTGTGCAAGCCACGAGCTGCTTATTGCCTGCTAACCATTGGCTCATCTCATATAATTCCTAGTTTTTTCACAAATTGCCAAGTTCACAAAAGTCTCAAAATACCTCTGGTGATGAAGTACCCATTGTACACTGCACGTGAATTCAAGGATCCTCTCTATAACCTTTATTTGACTTTGAAATGTGCATACCATTTCAGGCAGCTTTTGAGTTCAATGCAATCTGTTTCCACTGAAGGCAAGCGATGCTGGCAATATGATTATAATAATTGTATTATGAACGTAGTATTGTCATGATCAAGTGAAGGGCTCCAAAATGTAACTGATAAAGCTGTAACTTTGACCTCTATCTTTAGCTTAAAAAGCTGATACAGTTCAAATATCATTCTGCATTAGCCTTGTTAGTGCAAAACCAGACCCAGTCGTTCAATCCCTGCTCCCATGAGTCACTTCATGGACGATATTCGTGTAAACAAAAGCTTGTGGGAGGGGAGAAACAGGATCCACCTTTTTATGTCAATTTAGAGCATAAAGGACTAAATGATTCACTGTCACCGTTCCATCCATTCCCCAGAGTCAAAGAGAATTTGATTCAAAATCCCTACGTAAACATGCTTGGGCAAATTCATGGTGATGTCAGTTGTTGCAACTTCCTTGGCTTTGTTTGACTCACTGAGAAAACAATAGATGTAAAGCAGTGTACAGTGTGTGAAGATTTATTCCCATCATAATTATTTGTGGAATAGATTAGAAATGCTGCAGTAATTTAAAGAATATTTTAATACAGTGTTCCAAATCTCACAGAACTCGGACTCCTTTCGCTTTATGTTCTTATCCCCCGACTTCATTTGGGTCCTAATTTAAACTTTTTAGCAGGACATGGAAAGAAATGACTAAATTGTACCAGACCTGCCATTAGTTTTGGCTTGCAGAAGTGTCGTTGATATGTAATTCTGCATTTATTTGGGGTGGAAAGTGTCTATTTAAATTGTGAGATCAATCGTCAAATTAGATGTGTGACTGCACACATCGTTCCAGTGTTTATTTTCCTTTCTGGCACACTTGTGGCTCTTTGAGTTTGAAGAATGTAACTCAATTGGAATGAGCCTCAGTGATAAAATGGTCATCACATAAGATGTCTTTGTGTTGTTTTGAAATGTACTATTACAAGGCATTTTAATAAACTTTGTTTTTATTTTCCTTGATTAATAACACATTTGCTTGTGAATTTTCTGGGATGTTTGATTCATAGTCTTTCCTTTCTTTCCCTTAGAACTCCTTGGTGGCAGCAGCCTACAGGAGGCCTTGTGGGACTATCCCATGGCGATCTGACCTGGTTCTGGCTTTGTCCAAGTAATTTTAGTCGCACTAACACTTTTGACCCCTGGTGTCATTGATAAGCTCCAGAGCACCGAGTGCTGGATCGGAAAAGTTTTGAAAGATCTACAGAAAACTAAATGCTTAAAGCCATGTGATTGATATTTATTTATTTTAACTATAAATGTAGAGAATACTCTGTCACTTTCTCTTCTCTCAGTTGAATAGAAGAGTTATTACATTTGTAGGGGATTCATTACATGTATAAAACATCATCCCGAGATATAAAGGCTAGCTCTGCTTTTTCAATCCTCTCTATTCAATAGTTGATTGATTTTTACCATTTCCTCAGCTGCACGAGTTAGAAGGAAAGGCAATAAGCATTGTTTAAGGCATTAAGGAAGAGTAGCTGGCCACGTGCATTAATATGGTTTCACTGAAAAATATTGCTATCTCCTCTTGATTGGCATTTTTCTTTCACAGAATTGCTTGGCTAAAGCACTGCCTCGGGTTTTTTTTTTTTTTATTTTATTTTGTTGTTGCAATTGGCTTGAATCTTTAAAGTGTTTTTATGGAGCAGAAAGCTGCCTCACTTTGAACTCATCCTCTGATGTCACCATAGCTGGGAGCTGGGCACTGACATAAAGTACCATGTGGAAATACAGACTCTGAGCTAGGTACCGATGTGTGCTAAAATACAAGAATGTCTCTGGTGTTTAAGAATATTTTTAACGCACTATTATTAGTGTCAGACTCTTCGGTTTGAGCGCCTTTGATAAGTGAAATTAGCACGCTGTTTTTCCAGTCTATGTATGGTAAATTCTTTTCCCTTTTGGGGTCAAAAAATATAAATATTAAAGGAAACTCCAAGTGTTGCTATTTGCAAGGTTACAGTGTTTGTTTTTAGAACCACAGAATATGCTCAGTCTTTCGGGCAAGACAGTGTGAGGGACTGCGAAGGGACAGGAAACAGCTATATTTGCTGGCAGCGTGCCTGTTTTGAACATATTGCTCACAGTGCCATCCTGATGGCACTGTGGGGAAGGACAGTTCAGCTATGCAGTATGAAAACATGCCATCATATCTGCATTTCATAACATAGCAGGAGTAAGCCAGTCACGAGTTTAAGTTAATTAGATGAGGTTCTTTGCAGGAAGCCAGTTCTGTGGACAGCTAAAAAAACTGAGGATGTTCAGTGGAATTAGGTGCCTAATCTTAATCCCCTCATGGGAGAAGCAGCCAAATGCAGGAAGCACTTTGCACAAGGCTTCCTCCAGGTCCCCCAGATATCCCACAGAGAAGCCTGGTTTTAATGCTGCATTCCTTAGCACAAATAAAGCACAGCTTTACATCGTTACTTGTGCAAGACTTTGAAATGAGATTCCTATTGTACCCTGTGACATAGGTATAGTGAGGCAGTAGTGACAAGTGTTTCCCTTTATATCTTTCTTTTTATTATGTTGGAAACGTGCCACACGTGAAGACAGAGTGGACTTTTGAGCTTAGGTAAAAAACTGCCCCCATGCTGCTGTGATTACTGAAAAGAAGGCTGAATTCAGAAACATTTATTTCCTCTTTTATGCTATAGTACCAGTCCTCTAACGATTGCTTGTATAAACAGTTCTGCTTCCATCAGGCAGTTTCATTGATTGTGTTAATAGGGATTACTCTTCCCACAAGTATATAGAAAGCTTGGAGATGCTTTTAATCTGTTTGTCTTATCCAAAGAAAAATCTCCAACCAAAAAGCTCCCAGCTTCTCGTTTTTTGAATCTAGGCCATAGCTCCTGGAACTAACTAAAACAGGAGAAAAAGAAATCCAATGCATTCGTAAATAATCCCAATTAAGAATAGCAGATTTGGCCAGCTGAGGATGCCTGGCTGCGTATGGAAGCAATTCGCCTGGCTCCATCTGCTCTCGCCCGACGCAGCCAAACACGGGCTGTGAGGGCCGGACCCTGAGGCCCCTGCAGGGCTGTGAGGTGCTTCCCAGGGACCCTCGATGCTGGGTGTCCATCCCGCAGAGCACGATGGATGGCTTTCCTTGTCTCAGGAGCCGCAAGCAGTGAGCAGTGGAGCTGTGTGCTGTGAGTGGCTTCCAGCCTGGGTTGTGTTGTGACACTGAGACGAGCTCACAGCAGGAGTCCCCAATTCTGATCTCGACACAAACCCAAGAGGAGGGTAGTTCGAAGGGCCTTAGTCTGTGGGGTGGGTGCAGAGGTGTGAGGGGAAGAGCATGGGCAGCAGATGGAGTGACCTGGCCAGTGGCTGAGCCCCATTGGAGCACTGTGCGTGCAGTGGAGGCACGAGGCACCCAGACTCTGCCTCCTCTGCAGCAGTCCCAGGGTGGCAGTGGGCAAGATGCCTGCTCAGTTCATCCACATGCACTGCTATGGAAGGGGTGAGCAGTGATATGGAAAGGGTGTGTTGATGTGTGTTAATTAGAAGGAGTCGTTTAAACAGCATGCAAGCACTGTCACTCATTTTAGCAATTGCTTCTAGCCAAAAGCAATTACATTTGATAAAGATTTTTGCTATTTGGAGGCAGGCCTGGATTTAAAACCACAAGATAAAGTGATTATATTCACATAGACTGTTGCTTCTGAAAGAACCTGTGAAGGGAGGGTCTGGTGTGGTATTTTGGTCTTGGTTCATGCCTTACATTGCTGCTTATCCTCGTGGCTCCAGATCTCTGCTGTGTGCAGCAGGAGCACATGGTGCAGGGTTTGCTCACAGGGGTTTCTCACCCACCCTTACATCTACACCCTCCTTCCCATACTACCTCCTACTTCCCCAGCAGTGAATGCAGGACACTCGAAAGAAAATGCCAGGAAAGTTTTGCTCATATCAAACAATGGTGTTCTGTTAAAAGTAATGCATTTATTTTTTTTAGAATTGAAGATGCTGTAAGAAATAGACTAATCCAGACAGGTCCCCTTCTCCTTTTAGAAAGTAAAAAAAGAAAAAAAAAAAAAATCAGCTTGTCATCTTGTTCTTAGAAACTGACCATTTGCCAGTTGGCTCTGGCAGTTAGGTGGCCACAGGCTCTTTTGGGTCTTCTGAGCCTTCCAGCTGTCTCTGTGGAGCATCGTGCTGTTGTGCACCACTGCAGCTTCCAGTGAAGATAAAATCTGTGCAAAGCCAATGTCCGGATTCAGTGAGGGACATGGGAAGGAGAAAAGTCTAAGGGCTGAAATGAGACCTCTGGGCAAGTGTGAGCAGTGGCTGCCCATCAGGAATCCTGCCCTCAGCTGGAGGGGATGGGAGCACTGGGCCTGATCAGCAGTGGCTCTGTGCCGTGAGGACAGCTGTGGGAAGAGGAAAAATCAGTGAAGGCAAGTAAAGAGCATTACTCCGAGCTTGCTTGGCATCAGGGAGAACTGGGGCTGGGCCTTTCCTGTGAGCAAGAGCTTCTGGTGCCCAGAGGCTTTTTCTTCACGAGTTTGAAAAGCTGTGTTGTGTAAAATTGTTTAACACATACTTCTCAATTGATTTAAAATGGATAATCATCACTGAGCTCTAAATACACAGAGACTGTTGTTAGAGCTACAGATTTTCTTTGTTAATGCTAACATTAAATATTTATTCTGGATACGAATAATGTGGTAATATGGGGAAGCACCTGCAATTGAACTGCTGTGATAAGGATCTCTTCTATATGCTTCTTCTGCCAATGTTTCTCAAACCTTGCTGTATTCAGTGGTAAATAATTTTAGTGCATTTTCTGCCTCTCTTGTCTCAAAATTTGAATGCGTTTGATGCGTGAATCTGTCCAGTGGCTCATGAACCCTGATTAGTGTCTTTATGGACCTGCATTACATTGTTTAAGGAGTTGTGTCTGACAGAAGCTCCTTCTTTCCTCCAGCACTAATTGGGTGATGATAATTGGGCTGCTGGAGGAAACACCAGAGCAGGAGAAGGCAGCTGGAGCCTGCGTGAGGAAATCCAACACCGTGCTCAGATTCGCAGTTTTATGAAGCTCCGCTTCCCTTCACTTCAGTATTACCAAGCAGCAATCCCTTTCTGTTTGTTTTGACAGCCTCTTTTGTGTGGCTTTTTAAAAGCTTCATAGAGGATAAACTTTTTACTTAAAAAGAAGAAAACAAAGTGATATGTCTCTCCTTCTGATAATAATATACCAGGGAAACTGACACTGCATACTTTTGTTATATGCATATGAATGTTAGATACTTCATTATCTGGCGTTACAGATTGTATTTTTTAATGGGAAACATTGGAGAACAGTGTTTTTAAATGTCTTACTGGTACGCTTCAAGCGAATTTCATTTCTTTCAACTAGTGTTTGCGCTCCAGATTGGCTTACGTACTTTCAAAAAACCCTCTCCAGAGGGAAGCACTTCTGTGATGGTGATTTTTTTGTTTAATGATGCATCCTTTTCCAAACTGCAGGATTAAATACTCATAAGCACCCAAATAGGTTCTTAATTATGGCAATTCTGTGCTTCAGCGAATTATTCTGAGCTGTAATTTCTGCAGTAATACTTTCTTGTGATTTTAGTTGCTGTTAAGACCTGTGTTGACCTGGAAATGTGATGTTGACCTTGTAAAGTCAATGATAAATTTCCATTTGCTTTAGTGACACTGAGAGTTCTCTTTCCCAGTGGTTTCAGAGTTACCACATGAGGTACATCAGGCTGCAGCAAAACCTTTCTGTGCACTACTGAACATCCATGCAGTGCAGAATCTCTTCTCTACTCACTTTCCAGTTCTGCTATGTAAAAACAGTATTAACTTGCCTGGCTAGAAACTGTGGCCAGTTAAATGGTGTCTTTCTACATATCAAGTCTTCCTTTTTTGTATTAAACTAAACCGTATATTAACCAGTGTTGTAAGAGATGTGCAGGCTCTAGGACAAACATTTTCTACTGTAGTGACTTATTCCCGAGTTTTGGTGTCTGTATGGAGCGCTGCTCTCAAATGAGGAATAGGCAGATGAAATCCAATACAGAGATGTCATCTGATAGTGGGATGGAGGTGGTTCTTCTTCAGTTCACTGAATTACACAGTAAATGAGCTGTAAGTAATTAAGTTGTGTATCCTGTGGAATATAATGGCAACAGAATATCAGATCAGTAACAAATCTGCTATGGTTGTTTCTAAAGGGTATTTAAATCTGGAATGTTATTATTACTGTTAGGACAAAGCACAGCTCTGGAGCTGTGATGTGTGAGGAGAGGGCTGCTCTTGCTATTGGTGATGTTATGGACAGCTCTGCTGGAACAGGAGGCAGTCCCACCACAATGAGGGCAGCGGTGGAGGGGTACTGCACCCCAGTTTTGTTCTCCAAATGGAGAGAGGGAAATATACTGGCTTGGGGGACACCTAGATTGTGTTGTTCTCTAGGTGTCATTCTGCATGCTTCAGATCCAGGTAACAGTTCCACATAAACACACGCACAGTTCAGATCAGCTACTTTTGAGGCTTTAATCTCCAGGGGGCTGTGGGATCAGGTTGCAGAGCAGCTCGCTGCTGGTAGCTTGGTGTTGTTCTGATTGTTAATGCAAGCAGGTATGGTGTACTGAGGGCTGAATAAGTAATTTACCTCCATGCACCTCACTTACACTTTCAGGTTTGTGATATTTCACAGTAAGAGGTGAGGGTTTTCCTGCTTGCTTGACACTTTAGAAAGAACCTAAACTTGACTCCAGCCAACAAGTAGTAGACCCTAATCAATACAAACCACATTTTTTTTAAGGAACAAGTGAGAAAAGAGAAGCAACGAGAGATGTATTTTTATAGAAAATAAAGGATCCAACACAAAAGTAAAAGCTGTGAGTGGTGAATTCAGAACACCTCAGCACCTGCTGAAGGATCCCTACAGATACAGGTTCTCCTGCAGATTAGGGCCCAGACAGATGTCACCAGGTGAAACGTTCCTTTTTGCAACTGCTTTGGGCTGAAAATCAGGAAACCCAGACTGCAGAGTTTGCAGTTTGAGCCCAGCTAGTACAGGGCTTATGGCTCCTACCTGCGGGCTAGCAGCAGGAGCACACGCTCACATAGGACCACACCATGACCCGTTTCAGTCAATGGGACCTTTCCCAGCAGCCCCAGTAAACTTAGGCTGAAGTTTCCTGGGCGTCAGAGTTTGCTTTGGTGGCCCTGATTAACCCCTATCTCTGCTCTGGGCTGAGACTCAGAGTCAGGCCTGGCCAAAAGCATAGACCTGATGCTGAGCTGGGTCTGGGGCAGGCAGCAGGGACCTGGCTGTGTTCCTCATGGGATGACAGAAGGTGTTCTGATGGGGCAAGTTTCTTGCTGCTGATCTCACAGTGTGTGTTCAGAGCTTGCTTGAGGAGCACAGTCCTCATGCAACAGTGAGGTAACAAATGCTGATAGTTGGGATTTTCTTTGCCTACTTTAAATGTCTCCTTATTCCAACTCCTTCCTCTGTGCCTCAGCACCTATTTGCATAGTGCATCTAGGAAAAAAAAATCCAAATGAAGTGAAGATGTGAACTTTAAACAGATTACTTTAATGCCATTAAAATCCTGTGTAGGAATTCTTTTCAGTCTGAGTGCTTTAAACTGGCTTTAACTTGAATGCCCCGCATTTGGGAAAGAGTTGGGGATTGAAGCTGATTAATTAATCCTCATTAAATCCTTACTTGATATAACTTCTGTGTCTGTGTAGGCAGTCCAGAGAACTACAGAGAGATGGAATGTTGTTTTTAGGGCACGCTTTCATTCCCAGTCCGTTCATTGCCATTTGGGCATGGTACAGAACAGCTAAATGTGACTTTTTATTTCGTTATTTATTTGTTTTAAGATAAATTTCTCAGAGTCACGGTAGTACTGAGCACTCATACATTTGCTCCTATCTGCACAGCTCTTCAAAATCTTGCCCAGAGCCTTTTCGTTTCTGCAGTCACTGCTATGCTGAGCAGCTGGGATTAGTGCTGGCTTCTTATATAGTCTCAAGTATCCTCTCCATCAGATTTTCATTAAGCAATTAACTAAGAAAATAAGTTTGTTAAAGATGCTGTCCATGTCAGCTTTCCCAACTATTTATCCTAGTCGATTTTTTATTAATCAAACGCAGTAGAATTTAAAGAAGTATTCTGAGCTTTGCATTAAGTCCTCACAGGAGCGTTCTGAGTGTGTGGCACACACCGACCGTTCCTGGCAGGTGCCTCCCTGGGGCAGTCCGTGCTGGTGCCAGGAGCACACAGACCACAGCTCGGATGCTGAAAGCCTCGTGCCGCACTGCAGTGTTGGTGCACGTGCACTTCTCATCCAGCAGCAACTTACAGCCTTTGAAACTCACCCTTATCTTTTTTCCAATAGAAAATCTCATAGCACCGCTCTTGAGTTTATACCAAGTATTTAATGGCAAAATCACTGGGTTTTTTTTATTCCACTTAGCAGTTTGGCAGTGGAAAGGCCCTACTGTGTTCTTCCTTTGAAGTCCAAAAAAAAAGAAAAGGAATCTGGATTTAGGTTTGCTGCTTCGGGAAAAGAGCTTTGCCTTGTGTAACAATGATTCTGCTACTGCCACGGGATGCTCGGGGGTGCGCCGTGTTTTCCTAACACAAACATTTAGCTCATGGAGACTTGCAGAGTGTGGAGAGAAAATGAAAGTACCTTCTGGTAGGGATTGTCTTGTCATTAGATCGACCGATTTGCCGAAAGATTTTGCTTTGTGTAATGCATTATAATTATATGACAGGAGAACAGTGGAGAATATGGCATAGCATTTCCCATAGGCTTCCTTTCCGAGATAAGAAAGATAAACATTCCGCTTCTCTTCTCCAAGAAGAGGGGAAAAGAAAAGAAAGAAACCTCTGCGGTTTCCTGAGAGGCAGTTGGATGGGCGATGGTTTTCGTGGCCAGGGCTCTGTGCTGGCAGACAATGATCGCTGCCGTGTGGGGAAGCGGGGCGCACAAAGCGAGGAAGCCCCCGCACCGCGCTGTGCGCGCTCGGCTTCCTGCATCAGCTTATCGCCCGCGGCCGCCGCGCACCGCTCGAGCCCGGCAGCGCCGGGGACTGCGGCTGTTTGTTTTTCCAGGGCGCTCCCTGCGCTGGGGGAAACGAGGCAGGCTTTGGCTGGATCTCACTGTGTCCCTGGGTTGCCGCTACTTCGGCTCGGTCAGGAGGAGCGGGACCGAGGTCTGGCTTAGGGTATGCGTAGCTTGACTCTAAATGACCCGCCTCTGTTTGAGCCGTGACACTCAGGCCAGGGAAATATTTTGCTTAGACTGGCTTTCCTAAAGTACGGAGGCAATCTCTGGTTACAGAGCCGGCAGCAGCGGTGCCTGACCGTTTGTTTCGCTCTCTACGGCGCTGTTGCTCTCTGTGTCGTGCAGAAGGGGAAGAAATATCCAGGCATCGCTTTCCCGCAGCAGCTGGGAGATGTGTGCTACCGTGCTCGAAAGCCGGGGTGGGTAAAAGCCTAAGGAAGTTCCAATGGGAGGTGTAAAACTGGCAGTATTTCTCTCAGCTGGTGCCTAGCGGGGCAGTGCCAAACACAGAGGGCTGATCCCCGCAGCAGCTTCAGAGCTTTTCACTTCCCTGCGGTTTTGCTCCCTTGTTTGTCATTTATAACTTCTTTTATTATTCGCAAACCAAGTTTTGTAATGCACTGACATCTGCTGTGTGTTTGACTAATGCAGCCTCTAAAGCACTGGAATAAGCCTCACTGCCTGCACATTACGGGACTCTAGAAATAAAAGTTAGGAAATGGGGGTTGGAGGGTTGGAGAAAAAGCAGCCACCCTGCTCTGTATCTTAAAACTGTCCTGCTGGAAGGAAGGGCACGGAAGTACGTTGATTTCAGTCACACAAACAGCAGTTCTACTGACTGTAGTTGCTGGAGTCCATGAAGAGCTACATTTGCCCATTTTCCCCTCTCTTGATCTAATCAGGAACGTGGTGATGCCCTGACATGATGGACAAATGATCCTGATAAATAGCTTTTCTGCCAGTTTTCAGGAGCACTGAAAGCAAAATTCAAAGGGAAACTGTGAGTGAGTAACCCCACAGCCTGCACGGGAAGCACTGCAGCTGCAGGATGGGATCAGTGCGTTCTGAGACATGCGAGAGCAGGAGCTGCTGCTCTGCTTGGTGACATCGTGGTTCAAGTACTCGACCAAACTGGGTAACGAATCTGACAAGTAAATAGCACCAAAACTTGCTGGTGATCTAAAACCTGTTTTCAGATGATTGATTCCTGGCGGTGGTGCAGGGACACAGAGGGACACCTAAAAGTGAACCAGAGAGGGACTGTGTGTGGCCAGACCCAGGTCCCAGCCCATGCTCCTGGCTGCCATGCATTTCAGCTGGACATTTCAGAGACCCAGGGCAGAACTAATCAGAAATCTTTTATTGAAGCAGTTTGAAATGGGAAACTGACCTTTCTCCGAATGAATAGCTGAACAGTTTTGGTTTTTGGTAGGTCTTTCTGTTTGTTTGTTTGTTTTTCAAAAATTAGTGGTATTTCTACTGAGAATCTGGAGCTAAGCTAGGATTTTTGGCTACGTTGATGCTGAAAATATTTTTTATTAAAAGAAAAAAAGAAAAAAACACTCATTTTTACAACAAATGCATTTTAATAGCTTCAGGAAATAATCTCTTCTACAACAAAGATTTGAAATCTCACAATCTCTCTGGAAAGAGAGGAGCCTCCTAAGAAATGACTTCTCAAAATGCAGGCTGGTACTAGTTCCAGGAATCACAGACCCGTGGGGTATGTGGCTGTCCCTCACACAGGTCCTGTACAGGTAACATGAGGGTGGAAGGGCTCTGATGTGGACAAGACTCTGTGCGTAGACATTCAAGCAAGAATGGATACACGCTTTCTTTTTTTCTTTTTTGTCTTAATTCCAGAACTGATGTAAAAACTGTTTTTGTAAATGGTATAGTTTACTAAAACAAAACAGGTTTCCAGTCTGCCATGAAGTGTAGTTTCACCTTGTGATATTTCCTAGCAAATGTGAGTGATGGCTGTAAGGCCACAACAGTCCTCAGTTAGCACCTCACCAGCAAAAAGAACTGAAACAGAAAAGTACCTTCTCGTTATGAAGAGTCTTAAACAGTAGGGGAAATCCTCCTCCCCTTGAGATCAACAGGGAAATTCCTTTTCAGCTTTGAAAAAACCAAAATATAACTTCCTATTATTCTGAAAGCCCGTTAAAAAACTCTGGCATTTCTGTCACTTCACAATCTTCCCACAGGCAGCGAAAATAGATGCACCCCTTATGTAAAAATGCATCTCTTTAGATCTTTGCAGCGATTGTACAGCGCTCGGTCCTCAGTAGCAGTCCGAAACATTTTGCTGAGGGTACAAAGCATTCGACAATGGCTGACTTTTTTTATTTCACTGTGAACGTTATCTGCCTTGGAGGTCTGTGCCAGCCTGCCCTTCGCTCATGATTTTCAGTGCCTCTTCTGGACAAGCTCTAAATATTTCCAAAGCAGGATGTCTGACATTAGCAATCAATACTTAGCCAAACAAATGCGCAGGTATTGCAGTGTTGTGAATTACCTAATTCTGAGAAACCATGTGTAGAGAAAAGTGAGTTTAAATGACTAGAGGAAGATCTAAGTAAAGCAAGTAAAACTCTGCATCGCGCCTTGCAGGAATGATGAAATTTGTAAAACACTCAAAGTGCCCCCAAAGGTGACATGCTGTTTAAAAGCTATGTGTTATTCCAGTTTGTAGCATCTCCTGCTAGAGACTTAGGCTTTAAGCAGAGTGCAGGATTGTAATCATTGATGAATTAACTTATTGGGTCATGCTGAGCCTATTTTTCCTCATCAGAGTCATGCATAGGGCTGCATTTGCTCCTTGATATGCCCTGCACATTTTCAGGGCTGCTCTCTCAAAGGATGTTAGGATACACAAAGTGCTAGAAGCTAACAAATCATACAAGGAAACAGAAAGGAACAAAAAAAAAAAAAATTAAAAAAAAAAAAAGCAGCCAAACCCCTTCATTTCCTCTGCTATTTATTTAAGTCAGATAAAATCAAGGCTAAAAACATCCAGCCTTTCTCCCTGCCCATTAAACGGGAACCACAGCAGAAGAAAAAGTTCTAATTTTTAGGAACTTGAAAATTATTCCAAATGTCTGCTGAACATTTCAGCACGCATTCAGTGCAGTACATGCTTCTGAAGTAGACGTTGTGAAGCCGTTGAACAGCACAGGCTCAATATTCAGTTATGTGACACATTGGCTAGTAGATTTCTCATGCAAATATTATTTAATGCTTACTATTAATTCCCTGCAGCACCAAAAAGGTGGAGACGGAAGCTATGGAGCCAAGTGGGTACCAAAAAGGATAAGGAAGAAGTTGCATAATGTTTTTAAATAATATAAATGGCATTTATATTCTGAACCCTGTTGCTGGGGCATTGCAGCAGTTCCTATAAACACTGTGGACTCATGCCCTAGAGCACCCATACTGCTGGGCAGGTTTGGCACGAGCTGTTCTGACAAAGCTCTCCAGGAGTGGGTTGAATCTTTGGAACGTGGGGCAATCCTCACCCTTTCCCTTTCCAGCAAGCATCATCTCCACAGCCACCCCTGCATCACAGCATCAAGCAGGGGTTACAGAACTATGTCCTGCTCTGCTCGTGGTTGTGCTGCTGGCTGCCCAGGCTGTCTGCTGCCCTGGACTTCTCACATGAACCCTGGGGACGCAGAGTAGAATTGCTTGTGCTTGGCATGGGCTGGACTCGCCTGTGGGGCTAAGTTGCCTCCAATCACTATTCCTATAATGGCTTTATCTCCTTTATTTGTTGCAAGGGATATCTACAAAATGGATGAAAAAAAGTCAAACAAGTTAAAGTGACATTATGTATGTGAATAAACTGTAATAAAATGAACAGGCTGGGCTTTTGTCTACATATCAAACTGGATTTGAACCAAACCCATTCTGAGAATCTAGGAAAGTTTGGTTATCTTGTTGTTGTTTGGTCTGCTCTGTGTTTCCTTGCTCTCATTGCTACCAAGAGTAGCAATGCTGAAAAGCTGTGAGTAGAAATGCTGGAAAGCTGATACGCTGGTGTTTCTGGACAGATCAAAAGGAGAATGGGCTGGAAAAGCCATGTGCTCCCCAGTCTGGTAGATTTCCAGTTCAGGTTTCCTTATTCAAAAGGTCGGAATAAGATTGAGACAGACAAAAAGACCTCAGGATGATTATCCAGATGAAACTTAACTTCCAGAACTGAGGTGGCTGAGCTTAAACTGAAATACTCCACATCTGCAAGGCTTCTGTTCTTGCTGCGGAAGGAATTTCAATGTTTTGGTACTGGATTGTGCTTCCAAGGTCACCATTTTGGGGGACAGTGAAGGGACTTAACGAGTGTCCAAGGGTCAGATCTACCTACACCATGACCTGCATTTCCAAGTTTGGGGTGAACTGTATGTAACCTCAGGTTGGCTTTAGCCAAAGCTTAGCTCTTTTCCTCCGGAAGGAAGAAAATCACTTCCACCGCATCATTTTTAAATTCATTCTCTAGAGGTTGTGCGTGGTTTGATCCAACAAAGCAGGTTTGTTCTCAGCTCAAACCTAGTTATGTAATTTGAAATTTTACAATCTTTTTAGAAATATCACAGTTACATTTTAAAGGGAACAAAATGGTGCTTCTAATTGCATTAAAGTGTAGTATTCAACAGAAGCTCAGCCCATGTTTTGGGACAGGTAAACCCAGTGCACCAGCTGCAGCTGGGGAGCAGGGAGATGGTGTCACCATCCCAGTTCCCTCAGGTGCCAGCATGGCACTGTGGCAATGCTGCGTATCCCTCCCACATATGGACTACGTGCAGCCATTCTAGTTCTGATGGGAATGTGAATGCATTCTGTGCAGTATCACCTTAACTCTGCCCTCTGGATATGGCAAGATTTTCTCCTGAGTGTTTCAGCCAGAGCTGCTGTTCAGTAAGAACATGTGAGAAGCCTGCACGTATGTGGAGTTGTTCACAAGTTGCTCGTGTAGATAACGTGTACAGAAACTTGGAACGTGGTCAGTTTCATTTTAAAACCAAGGCACCCTGCTCCGGGCTGACCTAGCCCATTCTGCAAACGCTGGCAGAGCCTGGGGCATCTCTACTTGCTCTGAACTGAGCCCAACTGCTGCTAGTGGCTTAGAGATGGAAAAGGAGTGTGGATAGCATGGTCATAATGCAGGCAGCCAAATGGGAGTATACAAGTTAATGTGACCGTTCCTGGACATCTCTGTACCGCTTTGCTCTCAGGGCAGCACCTTGCAGGAGCCCTCAGGGGGTGGGCAGAGCGTGGAGCATGCCCCATACAAAGTCTCAAGAAGCTGCTGAAAAGAAGACTTAGCACGCAGGTATAGTGTCCAAATTCAGTGGCCCTAATGAGTCATTGTGTGCAACTCTCTTATACTAAAATTAGCGTAGCTGCAAGCATGTGAAAGCATGTCCCATCTGGCCAGCTCTGCTGTCGGAGCGGGAAGCCCCCGGCGTGAGATCAGCATGGGGACCGCTGGTGCTGCAGAGCCAAGTGCTCCGGTGCAGTTTCTCTCAGCCTCACAGCTCACGAGCTGCCCACGTGCAAACGGCCTTGCTGCTCAGATTGTCTCTTTAAGAGGGCTTTTGTCAGCAAAGGCTCATCAGGTGAGGAGCTGCTCTGCTCCCCATCGCTAACGTTGCAGTTCTGTTGCTGCAGTACAATGCAGACCTCTGCCTCCTACATTTAGGAGCTTCTTGTAACCTGAATAACCTTTTCAAATACTGTTTCTTCAAAGCAGTGACACCCTGGGCTCCGGATGAAAACAGCCTGAAGTAGTTACGTGATCTCAGAGAGGAGTCCCAGCTTAGGTTTGGGAGCCGCACGCTCAGAGAAAGAGGGGAAGGCACAAATTCTCTTTGATGTTCGTTGGAAGCTCTTTTTCCTCAAGTCTCCTTTTCCAAATAATCCAAAATCTGCACCATTTTCCCTAGTTGGGTCTGTACGAAACACTACAGTTTTTTAGACAGTCTGAACAGGTGTGCAGGTTTCTGACTGCCTAAAAGCAGCACTCTGTTCTAACAGTGTATCTCTGCAGCAGGAGAAGGCTGACTTGGCTCTAATTTTGTTGTACAATACCATTAATTTGCAACTTCAGGGTGATCTGGACATCACTGGACTTGTATCATTCTTTTGCTCTCTTTTTTTCCACCCGAGCTTTGTAGAAAAATAAGCATCAATTTCTAAGTGCTAGAAAGAGCAGCTTGCTTTGGAAGTTGCCAGACTGACACAAACGATCTTTGCTTCGAGCTTCCTAAAGAGACATAATTTCTACTTTGTCTGAGAAGCAGAGGCCGCCTTGTTTGTTTTTATTTGCAGCATTCGGCAGCAGTGCTGTAGGCCACGAGCTGCAGGACGGCGGTAACACAGGATTATCCTGCGGAGCCGTAACTGGCGAACCCATAACAGCCAACCTGAACTCTGCTGCGGGCTGCCATTTAATACCACGAGAAACTGTTTGCATTTCATCATGTAACCGGTTGTGCGAATTCAGGAACCTTCCCCGGATCAGGCTGTGTTTTCAGATGAAAGGAAGAAACTACCGAGCGGTGGAGTGAAATGTATCGTTTGTTTTCCTGTAGGCCTGTCCTCCGAGCATAAACAAATACACCGCAGTGAGAGCCGCAGCTCGGCGGGCAGAAGATGGGCACGAAAGGAGGAACATAACAGGGCCGAGGTTGAGGCTGCCCTTTCTGATGAGGCAGATTTCTTTGGTACCAAAACAGTAGGAAGAGATTCCAAACGGAATGGGACAGAGTACCTCCACGGTGCCTGCTCAAGGGTGAAATCCCCTCTCCTGATCCCCTACCCCTTCCCTCTGAAATCTACATTGGAATCGGTATAGAATTGAGCCCATTTGTGACCGTTCCCTCAGGCCCTGTTAGATCGGCCTTTATTCAGTGTGATTTCAGCCCGGATCATAATGAAGTGATTCTGTTCCTCATGAAGCTCACATTATGGATGTACAGCCATCACGGTCTATGGCCTGCTTAGTTTTTCCTGTAAAAACAAAAATCCTCGTACGGTGGGGAGCTTGTACAAACAAGCCTGAAGCTACCCGAAATTTTTATAAACGAGAACCTAAATTCTTCGCTGCAGAACTTACATGCACCTACATACGGTTGACAATGGGACTCATTCATGCAGAAGAAGACACTCGCCAGGTGAATAACGCGAGCAAAGGGCCCCTGGGTGCTGCGGGGGTCCCGCACCGGGAGCGGTGCTGCGGTGCCTCGGGACGGGCGCGGCGGGAGCCGGGCTCCGAAGAGCAAAGCTTTGCGGGCAGCTCCCGCCGTAAAGGGACGGACCCGCGCTAGGTTTTCTCACGGAAGGGCTCTACCGAAGCCGCGGAGATCGGTTCTGCGGCAGCCGGCGCCGTGCCGCCCCGCACCGAGCCCCGGGGCCGAAAGCGATGCCGCGTTAGGCGGTGCGTGCCGTGCCGTGGGCCGGGGCCGGGCTTCCCGCGGGGCTTCGTGGCGGTTCCCGTGAGCGCCGGGGTGCGAGACGGGCCGGAACGGAGCGCGTCTACGTGCAAGCTTATTTCACGCGTTTGTTACGGGAATAAATAATCCGCGCTTTTAAAGACTGATCGTATCGGGGAGAACAAGAGGGAAACAAAACAAAAGAAAAAAAAAAAAAAGGGGGAAAGGGAAGAAGCTAGCGATCCTTGCTGCGCGGTAACTCCCCTTTCCCGGATGCTCTGCTGGCCGGCCCGAGGACGGGAAGGGCTCCCGCAGCCCCGCAGCCGGTCCGCGTCCCGGGGAAGCCGTGCTGGATGCCTCATTCCGCTCCCCGCGGCCGTGCCCCTCCCGCCGGGCTCCGGCTGCCGCCCGGCTCGGGGCTGCCGGCGGTCAGCGCCTTCGGGACCGCGGCCGAACAGCGGCTCGGGAGCGGAGAGCCCGGCCCGGTGTGTGCAGGACGCGGCTCCGCCGCGCCGGCAGAGAGGGAGCCGCAGCCGGCCGCTGTCCGCCGCACGCTCGTTTGCGTTCCGTGAGGGAAAAAAAAAAAAATGCAAACAAAAATGAAGAAGAAAAGAAAAACAAAAAAAAAAAAAAATCGTTCCTAAAAGAAAGCCTGCCGCATTTTCAAACTAAGCAACCTGGAACCTTCCAGGTAGCAATCGGCTCCGCTGCCTGCACGGGGTGAGTAGAAAAAAAACCCAACATCTCGGGTAGCAGAGGCTGAGCGGTGCGGAGCGCAGGGCAGTGGGCAGCACAGCTGTTTCTGGGGACGCAGCGGAGGATGCCGCGCTCCGATCGGGGAGGGGGGCCCACCCGGCGCCGAACCGCGGAATCGATCACGACGAGGCCCCGGGTTGCAGCCTCTCTCGGGTCCGCTGAGCCCCACTCCGTCCGTCTCCCTCTCCGCCGCGTCCCGCGCTGCAGCCTGTCCTCGCCGCGGCGGGACGGGACCGGGCACCGCCGCCGCCGCCTTCCTCTGTTCTGCCTCCCGCACCCGAGGCTGGTTGCGGGCCCCGTGCGGGCGCGGCTCCGCTCCCTCTCGCCGTGCCCGGCTTCGTCTGCTTCTCTCCCCAGGTACGAACCCGCCGTCCCCGCCCGCTACCCGCCCCGGCCGCTCGCGGTGCTCCCGCGCGACGTTTGCGTGAGAAGCGGTGCGGCCTCAGCTCCGCGCTCAGCCTGAGCCTGAGCCTGAGCCTGAGCCTCGAGCCCGGCGGTGCCGCTGCCCCGGGCGGGGCCGAGGAGCACCGCGGAGCGCCGTCGGGGCCGCCCGAGCCCCACGCGGGGCTGCGCGCTCACCTCGGAGCTGCCCGGCCCCGCCGTCCCTGCGCCGTCCGAAGTGCCCCTGCGCGGGGCTGCAGAAGGGGAGAAGAAAAAAAAAAGGAGAAATTCAAAACAAAACAAAAAAAAACCGAGCAGCTCCCGAGCCCCTTGGATGTCAAATGTCCTCTGCGTGCGAGCGGGCCCCGGAGAGGAGCCGCGCGCTCGGTTTTGGAGTGAAAAAGGAGGAATGAGCCATTTGGAGGAGGTGATGACACACGTAGCAGTGCTGTTCCACCTGCCCCGGCTCTCGCCGCGGAAATGCCTGCGAGGGGAGCGCCGGGAGCTGCATGGGTGGCCGCAGCGAGAGGCTCGCCCGGCCCTGGGGAGCCCCGCGGCCCCGGCCCGGCACGCACAGCTGGGGCCGGCTGCGGGAGCGAGGGGGCCGGGGTCGGGCTGGGCCCGGGGGTGGTGCGGGGCGCCGAGCTCTGTGTGCCGCAAAAACGGCGTCTCGTTGGTGCGACCGCATCTGTGGAGATGGTGCTTTAGAACGTGTGTTTCTCGACGGATGCGAGATAAGTGATCAGCCTGCGCGGCTGTAGGCGAAAGTGCGGAAATGTATTGTAATCGATGAATACAACAGCTCCCGAAGGGCTGTTCAGTTTCTCCCCTGCGGTTCGTTCCAAACGCCTCTCCCGGAGAGCGGAGCAGCATCCCTGCGCACCTCCCCGGGCACACGCACCGGGAGCGGCCGAGCTCCTCCGGGAGCACCGACGGAGAGCTGCCGTCCCTCTGCGCGGCGGTTTGGGCTCGGTTACGACAAGTGCTGTAGCGCGAGAAGTGCGCGGGGTGGGGAACAGCACTTGGCAGCGATTCATGTCGCAGAAAGGTGAACGTGGGGCTGGGGGCCGGGCTGCGCGTGGAACTCAGAGGAGCCGCGCTGCTCGACGGCCGCTTGCCGTGCGGGGAAGCGCAGAGCTGCGCTCGGGTTCGGGCCCGGCCCCTGCCGACAGAAGCCGAGGGAACAGGGCCGGCCCGACCCGTTGCCGGGGTGAGGGCTGCTTCAGAAAACCGTTCGAAGCATCTTCTGTCCTGTCTGCCTGCCTCTGCGCCTTCCTGCGAGTAGAACGGCGCCGTTATAACGATTCTTAGTCACGCGGCACCTTTGCAGTTCAGGCTTCTGTACCGCTGCTCGCGGAGGCTTCACCTGAAGGCAGAACGGCAGAAGGAGAAGGGCGATCCTCGGGGATGCGTGCGAAATAGGTGGGAGCCCTGCGGGGAGGAGCGCCGGGGCACCACGGGCCCTGCCCTGCCCTGCCCCTGCTCCGTTCCTGCCCTGTCCCCGCCGCGGGGCTTCTGGCGGCCCGGCGGCCGTGGCAGGAGGGGGAGAAGGAGCTACCCGGCAGCCCCGCTCCGTGCCACACGGACGGCGGAACCGAGCGGCAGGAGCGCTCCCAACCTCCCTTCGCTCCCCTATCGCGGCCCGGGGCCAAGACATATAAACGCGGCCGCGTGTCGCGGCTGCACCGTGACAGCCACCGGGCAGGGCCAAGCTGCCGTCCGCGGGACAGCTCCGAGCCGCGGGCCCGGGCAGGGCGGGAGGGCGGCGGCGGCGGGGGCGGCTCGCTCGGAGCCCCCCGCCCCCCTCATCCCCCCACCCCCCCCCCGGCGGCGCGGCCGCACCGGGGCGGTTCCACGCCGCGCCGCTCCGCGGGGCCACGTCGGGCCGCGTGCGCGCGGGGCCGAGCGCCGTGACTGCGGGCTGAACCCGGCCGTGCCCAGCGGCTCGGCCGCGATAGGGGAGCGGGCTCCTGACGAAAGCGGAACTCGGCCGGGCCCATACAAATCAGAAAAGAGCCCGGCCGCCGCGGCAGAGGGGAGCGGAGCCCGCTGGGGCAGGGACGCCGCCGCCGCCGCCGCCGCCGCCGCCGCGCTGCACGGACCTGCGGCGCCGCGAGAGGCGCCGAGCGAGCTCCGGTCCCGGGCCCGGCTCCGGCGAGCTCCGTCCCGGGAGGGACGGCCGCCAGCGGCGGGGTCTCCGCGCCCGCACCGCTCCGCACCGGCACAGCTCCGCGCCGGCACCATGATGAGCGGCTACGCGGACGGCGAGGAGGACGCGGTGGCGATGCTGGCCCATGACAGCGGCGGCAGCAAGGAGCCGGAGCGGGGCAAGGAGGAACTGAGCGCCGAGAAGGGCCCCGAGAAACCGGACCCGTCGCAGAAGCCCCCCTACTCCTACGTGGCCCTGATCGCCATGGCCATCCGCGAGAGCGCCGAGAAGAGGCTCACGCTGTCCGGGATCTACCAGTACATCATCAGCAAGTTCCCTTTCTACGAGAAGAACAAGAAGGGCTGGCAGAACAGCATCCGCCACAACCTCAGCCTCAACGAGTGCTTCATCAAGGTGCCCCGCGAGGGCGGCGGCGAGCGCAAGGGCAACTACTGGACGCTGGACCCCGCCTGCGAGGACATGTTCGAGAAGGGCAACTACCGCCGGCGGCGGAGGATGAAGCGGCCCTTCCGGCCGCCCCCGACTCACTTCCAGCCCGGCAAGAGCCTCTTCGGCCCCGACGGCTACGGCTACCTCTCCCCGCCCAAGTACCTGCAGTCCACCTTCATGAACAACTCGTGGCCGCTGCCGCAGCCCCCCGCGCCCGTGCCCTACGCCTCCTGCCAGATGTCCGGCGGCAGCGTCAGCCCCGTCAACGTGAAAGGACTCTCGGGCCCGGCCTCCTACGGCCCCTACTCGCGGGTGCAGAGCATGGCGCTGCCCGGCATGGTGAACTCCTACAACGGCGTGGCCCACCCGCACCACCCGCACGCCCACCACCCGCAGCAGCTGGGCCCGGCCAGCCCCGCTCCTCCCGCCGCCCCGGCCGCGAACGGAGCCGGCCTCCAGTTCGCCTGCGCCCGCCAGCCCGCCGAGCTGTCCGTCATGCACTGTTCCTACTGGGAGCACGACAGCAAACACGGCGCCCTGCACTCCCGCATTGACATCTAGGGAGCGGGTCCCCGCCGCCGCCGCGCAGCGCCCGCTCCGGCCGCGCTCTCCTCCTCCGGCTGCGGCCGTCCCTCGCTCGGTGCCCGCGGGCAGCTCCCGGCTGGCTGTGTCTGTGTGTGTGTCTGTGTCCGGAGAGGCCTCGGGGTGGGCTTTCCGTCGCCGTATTTCCCGGGGCCGCGGGGGACGCGGTGCCCACAGGCCGCTGCCCCTCCGCGCTCCGCTCCTTTGCGACTCGGCCTCCGGGCTCAGCCTGCTAACGGCGCGCTCTCCCCGCCGGGCCCGCTGGCTGCCGGCCGGGCTCGGCCTCTTCCTCCCTCTCCTCTTCCTCCTCGGCCGCACGGCGCGGTGCCTTTACCCCGGGCAGCGCCGGCTGGGGCTGCGCGGTGGGAGCCGGGGGGGCCCGGCTCCTGGAGATGCGTGTTTTTAAGGACACCACGTCCTCTGAGGTCTTACAAGAAATTTTTACGTAGGTCTAAAAAGATATATTTTGATGTTATAAAAAAAAAAGAAAGAAAAGAAAAGAAAACAGAAAAAAAAAAAATGGTTTCCTATGAAATCTGAATCTCTCTCCGTGCGCATAGTATAATTGATAATGAAAGTTTAAACTAGCTCCGTATTTGTGCCCCCGAACCTGGCCCGACATGGATTTCGGTAGGTTGTGCTTTGAGTGCTCGCCCTTTTTTCTTCAAACGTTTGGATCCTTCGATTTCACCTAGATGAATGTGAACAGAAATAGCGTGTGTAACACAGGGGCCAGTTCTTAGCGATCGTGTACGTGTGTCTGTAAGCTGATAGATGCTGTGGCGTAGTACTGTTTTGGGACCAACTTCTCTAGAGTGGCCTAGCACTTTTAATGTACTTTCTAGCCTTGTAAGATCTCCAATAAATTCCTTTCTCTTAATCCTGTATGGTTTTTCTCGGCTCCGGGGCCGCCGTGTGTGTCTCCGCCGCGGGCTCGCAGCCCCGGCCCGTCCCGCCGCTCCTCCCGCCGTGCCCGGCTCCGCTTTCGTTTCTCCCCGCTCTCTCTCGGGGCGATGCGGTGCAGCCCCGCTCCCTCCCGGCCCGGCCGTGCTGCTGCGGGACCGGCACACGCTCCGGGCCTCGGGCCGGTGCCGGCGCCGCTTTCCCCGCGGGGCCGGAGGCCTGAACGACGGCGCTCCGTCGGCCCGGGCCCGGCTCCCAGGCGTCCGCAGCCTCCGTGCCCGGGGATCGCGGCGGCTCGCGGCCTCGGCACGGAAACGGGAGCGGCGTTCGGAGCGCGGCCGGGGAGCTCGATGCGCGCGGCTCCGTTCGGGGCGCGGGGACTGCGGGCCCGGCTCTGCCCGGAGCCGGCGGGGAGGGAGCGGGTCCGGATCGAGAGGGGAAAGGGCGGAGCGGCGCCGAGCGAGCGCCCCGAGGGATGTGCGGCCGCACATCGGCCCAGCTCCGGTTCGTGCCCGGGGCCGGCGCTGCACGGCGCTGACGCGACCGCTCGTGGGTCGTTCAGCGATGCCGGTCCCCGCTCGTTTCCTCTGAGATCCGTCGAGGCCGCTGTGAACTCGGAAGGGTCCCCCACCGCTGCTCCGGGGCTCCGGGGCCGCTGCGCTTCCCTCGGGGCGTGCGGGCGGGGACCCGCAGGGAGCGGCCCCGGCAGCGCCCGCACCCAGCAGGGCGATTCCCGGCCCTCGGTGCCGCGCGGTGCGGGCAGCCGGGCCCTTCCCCGAGTGCCCCTGGACGACAGGCGGCGGGCATAGATGCCTCGGGGCTCTCGGGCTGCCCGTGCCCAATGAGCTCTGCCGGTGCCCCGCGACTACGGGCGAGGGGCGGGGGGGGTACAGCGGCTGCTCGTGTGCGGGGCCGGGCTGTGCCCTCCGAGCCCCGAGCTCCCGGACCCCGCGCTGCCCCGGCTCAGCCGCGCCGCCGTAGTGTCCCTAGGATGTTTTCGCGATCGTTTTCTGTATTTTATAAACATCGGCGGCACCGAACGTAAACTAGCGTCGTTCAGTAACAGCCGCCGTGTGCGGGGCACGGCTGCAGCCCTCGTCTCGCACCGCCCGGGCAATCCGGTGCGGAGCCCTCGGTGGAGCCGGGCTCGTCCTGCCGCTGTCGGGAGCGGCCGAGGCTCAGGTTCAGGCCCCGGTAACCCGGGCAGGGTTCGGCGGTTCCCTCCCGGCTCGCTGCTGCCCGAGACGGAGGGCACTGACCCTGCTTGCAAGTGCTCGGTCCCCCAGCTTGGGCCGCCCGACAGTGCCCCTGTCCCGCGGGATTAGGCTCAGGGCCGAACCGGGTCTCCCGCCCGTTCGTGCCGTCCCCAGCCCCTCTGACGGCACACGGAGCGGCAGACTCACGGCTTTGCGCCCCGTGCGGGACCCGTGCTTGCTTTCTAACGACGGCCAGAGAGGGCACCGCGCATCCCCACTCTGTCCGGGATAGTCGTGGCCGGGGGGGGGAGCCCGGGGCAGGGGGTCTCGAGGCCGCGGTCTCGACCGTCGGAGCGGCCTCGGCTTTATGGGCTTTGTGCGACTCTGGCGACAGATGAAAGCAGAAGGGCGACGACTGCGTCTCCCCGCACGGAACGGGCGTGGAAGGAGCCTCCCCGAGCCGCCGCCGGAGGGGCAGCGCGCTGCGGCGGGCCCCAGGGGAGGGAGGGCCCGGTGTCCCGGGGCCGGGCGGGCGCCCACCACCCCCCGGCTGCCCCACGGCGGTGCCGGGCCCGGAGCGCTCTTCTGCGCCCGCCGGTTTGTCTTCTTCTGCCGCCCTTCGCGCAGCCGTCGGGCCTTGGCAGCGCTCGCCCGAGAGCGCCCGGCCGGCTCGGCGCGTCACAGCTCGGCCCGGCTGCTGTGCCCGGGGCCGGGATGCCGGAGGCTGCGGGTCGAACAAGGAGGGCCACGCAGCCTCTCTCACCTTGCGGCCCCTCCCGCCCGGCCGATCGATGCCGCCGGATTCCTGGTATTCTTGTCCGTGTTTTAAGTGGTGAAAAAGTCATTTCCAGTCCCATGGTCCGCGTTTCACCCTGAACTCATTGAAAAGAGAGTGTGGGGTCAGGACTGTTTATTATACAACCAATTAAAACAGGAAAATATGCAGAGGCTTCATTCAGAGAGATCCGGCTATTGTTAAGTCGAAAACGATATTTTTGTTTCAGAAATAAAAAAAAAATACGTTTGTTATTTAAAAAATCGCCGCTCCTCCTGCGACGGCCGCGGCCCGGCCCGGCTCCGACGCCCCTCTGCCCCCACGGCCGCCGCCCGCTCCCACCCGCCCCGCGGTCCGGCTTCACCCGCTGCCGGTGCAGCCTCGGGGCGGCCCGACCGGAGGGGAGGAGGAGGCAGCGGCGGGCACCGGGGGTTCTCTTCTCGTCCCCACTGCGGAGCCCGGGGCCGCCCGCCCGCAGGAGAAAAAACCCGACGGTACCGCGGGCGATGGTCGGGGCCGAATCCACCCGCAGCCCCGCAGTGCGCTCGGCAGCGGCATGGGAGGCGGTCGTGGAAGCGGCCGCCCGGGCCGGCCTGATGCGGGCGGTTTATTTTAGTCCCTGCGCTGGATTGAAAACATTCGCTGTGTTTCTTGTGGTTGTTTACAGTCTGTTGGTCCCGACAGCGCAGCGCCCTTCTGGAAAAGTCTCGCAGAGCTCAGGGAGAGGGAAACCGGCACAGAAGTGACTCGGGAAGCGTGATGGCAAACGGTTAATCAGATCAGAGACAGGGAGGCGGAGGTAATCAATGAGTTTTCACTTAGAGTTTACTTGGATGGACATCTTTTTCCTTTTTTCCTCTACAAGTTTATAAACCACACGGGGCTCTCTGAGCCAAACCAGCAGCTGCGGGGCTCGCCGGGCTGCTGGCAATCCGTTCCGAATGAACGCCGAGTGGCCCGAAGCAGAATCCGCCTTTCGACGGAGCCTCGCGTTGGTCGCGGCCCCGGCCCTTCGTGGGCCGTGGGGCTCCTCCGGGGGCACCCCGGCACGTGGCACCTTACGGAGCGATGCCAATTCTGCCTGCGTGGCTTGGATGCGGGCAGCCCGCGTACGGCCTCCGTACTGCCCGGGTAGAGCCCAGGCACTGCCCCGCACCGCCCGCTCCCGGCTCTCGCCCCGCAGTGCGGACGGCTCCGGGTACCGGGGCAGAGCCGCGTGAGCGCGGCAGCTCGGCGGGCAGGCGGCCGCGTCGCCGGGCTTCGTTTCATTCACTTCTCCCCCTCTTTAAGGAGATTTTTCGCACTCGGCTCGCGCAGACCGTTAGGCGCGATTGCGGAGTAACGGGGCAGCGCTCCTCATTTCTCCTTTAGGCGATATTCGATGTCATGAGGCGCTAACGCCGTCGGGAGAGCGACGCAGCCCCGCACGCTGCGCTCCTGCCCTCGGGACAGCGCGGGGCAGCGCGGGGCACGGAGCGGAGCGGGACGGTGTGGGCTGCGGGCCCGGAGCGGAGCGGGGCCGGGGAGCCGCTCCCAGACCTCCCCAGGCTGCGGTGGCCGCGCGTTGCGGTCCTTTTCTCGCGTTATCGTTGTGTTCCGCGAAAACCCAAACAAGCGGCGAAAGGACGGGGGAAAGTCGAGCACAGCGCGTGGGATAATGCCCGGAATTATCAAAAGCGGGGATAAACAAAAAGGAGGCACTTCGTTGCTTTTTTTTTTTTTTTTTTTCCCCCAGGTGTTGCTTTTAACAACACGCTCGGAAAACAACGAAGCGGGAGGAGGCAGGCGATGAGCTGGGATTCCTCCGCTCCCCGCCGAGGGAGGGGCCCCGCGGGCGCTTATCGGTGCCCTCGGGTACGAACAGTGCCGATGGGAACAGAACACCTCAGCCTCGACGGAGAGGAGCGGAGGACGCGGGGGGGCCGTCAGGCCCCGGCTGTCCGCGTAACAGAACCCGCCGCCACCGGTCCGAGGCTGGGGGGCCTTCGGGGACAGCCAGCTTTCAGCAGTTCCAGGGTTTGGCAGCCCGAGCTCTGCCCCGATCCGTCCCCAGCCGGGGGCTGCGGTGCTACGGGGCCGGGGTCGCCGGAGAAAGGGCAGCGGGCCGCTGCCGCCCCGTCGGGGTGCCGGCTGCAGGGCCGCTCCCAACACCCCGCTGCTCCTCCGGGACACGGGGAGCGGCTCTGAACGTAGTGGGACGATTGGTAGCATCCCCTTAGCTGCACTTCCCTGACCCCAGCGCCCGTACAGGAGCCCCGGCCGCACCCCGCGGCGCAGCCCCGCTCCTCTCGCGGCGGTGCGCTCGGACGGCCCTTCCCGGCACGGCAGCGCGAGCCCTCGGTACGGCGTCCGAGGTCTGCACAGCTCTGCGAGCCATCGCGGGACGGACTTTTCCCTCCCCGGAGTGGGAGGATTATTAGGAAGGGGATTACAGGCAGGAATGTCTGCTCACAGCGCTGCGGGCACTGTCACATCGCGGTTGGCTTTTTTTTCTTTTTTTTTTTTTTTTTCCTATCAGTTTTTCCATTCCTCGAGGAAATTTTTTTTTTTTTCAGTATCCGAATCAAAGTGCACGATTCCAACTCCTTTTCTTTGTTTTGTTTTATCTCAGCCCCTTTTTCATGTTTCCATTTAAAAAGTGACAGATTCGGCGGAGCCCTCAACTGTTTCCCATTAGAGGCGGAGAGTTCAACCGAGTGTCTTTCTGATGTTCCCCATTACCCGGTTGGGACTTTAAAGCCGCACGCGGCCTAACGAGCCGCAGCCTCGGGGCCGCCGGGCACCGCGCGCTGCGGGCGGCGGAGCGGAGCGGGGCCGGGAGAGGGCCCGGGGCCCGGGTGGGGCCGGGAGGGGCCGGGAGGGGATGGAGGTCTCCTCGGGCGGACCCCCGACCCGACCCGACCCGGCGCTGCCCCCTGGCGGAGCCCCTGTCCCGCGCGGTGCGTTGGGCTCGAGCGAACGAGAGGGCTGCGGCTGCAGAGCGTGAGAAGAGAAAGAAAGGGGCACGGCTCTGGGAAGCGGCTCTCCCCGTGCGCTGCTCGCGGGCCGGCAGCGAAGAGAGCCGAGTGCATGCGCTCCGCTAGCTCCTGCACGAACGCGCGGACTCGTGGTTAGATCAGCCGCTGTCACTCCTTTGGAAAGGAGCTGAGGATCCGTAAAGCGTTTAAAGAAGTGGCTCGCCGCAGCGAATCCCCGAGAAAGCCCGTGCGAGGGCAGAGCGGCTTCGGCTGCGCTGCGGTGCTCCTCGTGAGGCGGGCCCGGCTCTGCGCTGGGGCTGCGGGGGTCCCGGCAGCGCCGTAGGACAGGGCCGCACACCCGTCCCGTGCTGCCCCGGGAGCACCGCGGCTCTCCCCGCAGGAACGGCCTCGGCCACGGAAGCTGCCGTGGTGAGCAGCCGCGTGTGCGCAGGTGTTCCGGGGCTGCTCTTCATTTCTCTCTTCCACTCTGTGAGTGGCAAAGACACGAGCAGGGCCCAGATCTGGAGAAGCGTGGCTTGAGCTGTGGAGGGCTGCGGGCTGGGGCTGTGAGGAGGCTGTCACGGTGCTCTGGGAGTTCCAGGGGTCCTCCATCGGGTGGGGGAATTCTGCTGTGGTTATCTTTATCATTATATTTGTTTGCTTCTTGCATGAGACCGGGGCATTGCTGCAATAACACTTAGCAGCCACAGCCCCTGGGTTACCCCGGATAAATCTTTCCATACGTTCATGGTGTTGCCCACCTCGAATGACAGCTAACCTCACCATGGCCAACTTGGGCTGCAGGCACCACAGCTTCGCTGGCACAAATCAGAATGGAAATAACAAAGTCATTGCATTAGGTATGGATCCCTGCTTCTGCAGACATATTTGCTGAATAGTACTGCTTTGTTACACTACGCTTCATGTCACCATAGTGCAGAACTGCCCTGATCCAACTCTCAGGATCCCAGAGCCGGATGAAGCAGGTCCTTTCTGGCGGCCACTCGCTGTTTGCTGGCTGGGAACGAGGATGCAGGTTGCTCTGTGTGAAAGGCAGTGGGGAGGAGTGGGGTGCAGAGGTGGAGCCTACGTGTGGCTGTGTCCTCGGCACACTTGGAGGGCACCGAGCGGTGGATCTGCCGCAGTGTGACACGGGTTTCTGTATCACTTACGCTGCAGCTGAAATGTGAAATGAGCTCCATGTGGCAGCGGCCAAAGAAAAGAAAAAGGGAGAGGGGAAAAAAAAAAAAAAAAGGAAGCACCCTCCAAAAGTTTCAGTTATCCCTTGAAGCTATATTACAACATATACTGCCCTAATTGAATCAGTGTGAGAACTTTTCCACTCCATTTAGTGCTTGTCTCTGTCCTCCTCTCGCTGGGGATGCACGCATTTGATACAAAGATGTGCAGGGGACACCCACACCTAGGGTGGGGCTTTAATATTTGGGTTGTCCTTTAACTGCTGAAAAGGAGATGTCGGCTCTTCCATGCCTTTGACAGAATCAATGACAACGTTCACCCTCTTCTCCTCCCCTCTTTAAAGCCTTTCTGCCAGAGTGTGATGCAGAAAACATTTGAGTAAAGACTATCAGCTCTGAGCTGAGAAGACGACAGAGCTATCGATCAGTTGTAGTGAATTTATTGGGGTGAATCCGTACACCTCTCAAAGACTGGCAGTGGCTGTGAGGAGCTGTGGGCAGAGCTGGTGGTGATGGGGAGGGAGCGCGGTGCTGGTGCTGCTCCGGCCCCAGTCGTCCTCGTGCAGAGCTGTCCCTGAGTTCTTTCCCACCTGCAGGACGGCAGGCAGTGCTCACCGAGCACAGTACATCTGCAGGACGTTCTTAGATGCACGGTTAAAATCTCTGCACATTTCAGAGCATCGGTGCCATTACAGAGCGCAGAATTCATTCACAGCTCAGAAAGCGTGAGCAACTGATACCCAAACACTCGTCTGTTCCGTAAGTATTCACATGTGCGAAACAATACGTGATCCACGAAAACATATGGCTCTTGTATCAAGTACACGGAATCAAGTTGAATTAGGAGGACTTTGAAAAGGTCTCTGAAATGTCCAGCTCCGTTTAGTGCAACAATTAAAAACAGATAGATTGTCAGTATGCATAGAGCAGGGTTAGAGCTAATGCAGAATGAAAGAAATGAGGGAGAGGAGCAGCAGGAAGGGACCGGGAATGAGCGTGGAGATGAAATGCTGTGGGGGTAGGGAGAGACCGAAAGAGAAGGGAGCAATGGGAAGAACTGAAAAGAAAAAAAAGAGAGAGAGAGACAAAGAACAAGGAAGGAAATGTATAGTAGGAAATAGAGAGTGGCGAGAAGAATAATGGCATTTTGTTGTGTAATCTGGCAACTTTCACTTCTGGATTATGGAGGGCTGGAGCAAACCTGGAGGCTACCACTTACCCATTAAAAACAGGCGGGAGGGCTTTCCTTTGATGGTTACATATTTATACACATGCAGCTTTATAAATGAAAGTGCACGTTCATGGCGGTCTCTCTGCAGATCCCGCACTGTCCCGGGGAAGCAGCTCTCCCCAAGCAGCATGCCCAGCAGCACTGATTCCCTAATTCCCTTCCTGCACGTCGCTGGGAGCCGGAGCTCTCAGCTTCACTTTGCTGTTGGTCTCTGGGCCGCTCGCTCACGGTAGGAACTGCTCAGCGCTTCCCTGCGGCTCCTGGTGAGCTGACAGCCCGGCACCACCTCAGGGCTGGCTGCTGAGATGCGATTGCTGTTTCTCAGTGCTGATATCCACTGCAACATTTTCGTTACGCACTGGCTAATCCTAATCACATCAACTGCTTTATTGTTGAACCGACTGTTGGTGGTTTTTTTTAATTGTTTTGCTTTGTCCCTTTTTCCACATGCAATCTGCTGTTAACATTGGCATCAGTTTTTAAAGCTTTTTGGTTTGTTTTTGATAAAAAGTCACCAGGCAATATTTTAATCTAAGGCACTGCAATCTGTTTAGCAGTGCTAACTGTCGACCTGAACCTCCCCATGCCTCCGCTGGAATGGTCCCTTTGTTCCGTTAACATCCCCTTGGGGACTACTGACACCATCGGTTCCACACTTCTGGCTTCGACTGCTTCTACTTGTGCACAGCAAGCTGTGGGCTGTTGTTGCATGCAGAAGTGGATGTGAACATGGTCTCACCACCATGGTGAACAAGAGATGGGGATTCTGGAGTGGGCAGATTGGTGTGAAATGTGTTTCTCCGGAGCACTGAGCATTCCAAGGAGCTCCTGCTGCAGCAGGCGAGCTGCCCACGCCGAACAGGATCTTCTCTTGCTTCACGTCAAACTATCACACCCACTGATCTCAATGTCATTAACATTCGCTTGTGTTTCTGGTGAGCTGCCTCACTGCAGTAGCAGCCTGAGGAAACAGCATCTCCCAGGTACACGCACAGACAGGAGCTGTGGTTTTTAAGGCTATTTGCCAGAATGCTGCTAACACAAATAACAGAAAAATATTTGGCATCAGTCATCTCTCCACAGCCATTGTGGATAGTGGAAAATTTCCTCATCTTGCATTTTCAGTGATTTTTTGCTGGATTGGCCGAGCGTTCCCATCCAGCTGGCTGCAGGGCTTGCACTGGTTTCCACTTTGAGCCATTCCAGCTCCATTTGGTCTTGCTTTAGAGGTCCTCCCCAGGGTGTGAGGGGGTCAGACTCCTTCGGTTCTCTTCCATACATTCTGGAGAGCTTCCACTTCTCCACAGTTGTCTTCAGAGCCTTCTCTGATTGCACAGGTCCCTTGCCCCTGCAGGGCTGCCCTCCAGGCGTGTTTCTAGTCTGGTGATGAATGGTTTCCCAGTGCTGTCAGAAATGGCATCTCTGCATTTTGTTAGTGAGCTGCATGCTTAGTTCACGTGCCCCGTTACAGCTGACGTTGTCCAAATCACGTGTACTAAGGTAAAAAGTTTTCAAGTACAAATGTGGCTCACATGTTCATTAAAGATTATACAGTTAATTTGTTTGTTTTTTTTTTTTTGTCTGGGGAAAGAAGGGAAAAAAAAGCTTCCAACCATTTATGCGCTCTTTCTTAATGTCTTTTCTTCAGTTCTGGATAAAAATCTGAGTGAAATTTCACCATTTCCCCTCATCCTTGGGTTCATTTCTCGTAATTCTAAAAGTTCTGTTATTCTGTAAGACAAGAAACAGAAACCTGGGTGTTTAACATTTAACAATGTCTTATTGTCTCATTGCTCCTGGAAAAGGGAATGGAAGAGGAAAAACCTCCCATGCAGCTATAAACAAAGCAGAAGGAAGTGAGTTCACTGTCCACGGGAAAGCAGAGCTCTCCCATGAAGGAGAGCTTTATTTCAGTCGATGGAGAATGAACCACTGCTCCATTTTGAGTAGTTCTTCCCATCAGGCTGCAATGCTGAAAGTCTTAATGGGAAACCCCAAGTCCTCCCTCCACATTCTTCGTGTACCTTAGTATTTCGGATGAAGGTAGTTCTGACAATGAGTTACAATCTACCAAGATTGAAGTCGATGGTGAAGTTTGTATTGAATTCAGCGATGCACATTTGGGCTTGCTAGTGACAAAGAAATACCAAATTCTTCTCTTGCAGAGGCTCCACTTTTAGTGTCTTCCCAGGTTTGTGAGTTCCCCCCAGCTGTTTCTTGGCCTCTTCAGAGCCCCCTCCCCTCCCTCATCCATTCCTTGGTGTCCCTGCACTGACCTGCCTCTGGGTAGCATGACAACACCCACTTGGTCATAGGCATCATCAAGCTGCTGCAGATCAGGGTTGCTGTCACTAAATATAGTAACAAAATGTAAGTTGAAGCTTCTGAGGAAATTAAAAGGATGGCATAAAAAGATTGCAAGTGTTCTAATAAAAGGAGGGATGAATAGAGACAGAACAAGACAGGGCAAGCAGAAAAAGGTGCTTCAGGAATCAGAGGCTGAACCAAAACCCCCTTGGAGAGTGGAGGCTGAAATGGTCAAAAAAAAGAAGTCTGCAAGGTTAGAGATGTTTTTGAGAATAGCAAATAAACAGCAACCAGCTAAATAAAGTACGGAGTTATGGTCACTGCTGCATAATGCAGAAGTGAGTCACATCCTCAGTGTTAGAGCCTTGAATGAGCGAGAGGAGTATGTGCAACACCAGCACCACAGCTTTCTCAGGGGTACCTGCAGTCTCCCTCAGCATGCCTAGAGAAGGGGCTGTGATAGTCTGTTTAATGCCCCTTGTTTGTTCCCTCCCTCTTAGCTGGACCTACTGTAGATGGAGAGAAACGCTTGAGGGCTGTTCGTGCTGTACTCAATGTTCAGATCTAACACTCCAGATGGAGGAGCTGACCCCAAGGCCAGCAAGTGGTTCTCCAGAACACTCAGTGCAGCCTGGCAGCCTGAGGTGCTCACACCAGGCAGCACGAGGGGCTGCTCTGCTCCACTGGCACCTGGGTCCCACCATAGGGACATCTCCCTATGCAGGGGGGATACTCTTAGTGACACTGCCACAGAGACCAGAGCCAGAACCAGAGGCACAAGAAGTTTAGAATTTGCACTCAGAATATGAGATGCCCAAGCTGCAGCACTTATTGGTGTCTGTGGTACCAGAGACTTTATACTGAATCCCCCACAGAGAAGGCTCGCTCCTCCAGCACCAAAGAGGACCACTCCCACGAGTGCGGGTTGTATTGTGGCTAGAGCAGAGTGGGGAACTTGGATTTACAGAGGAACCTTGGCTGGAAAAAAAAATATATATATATATAACAAATAATAGAAACATCAGATTAAGTACAGATTTGGCAACAAGAATTTCTTTTCCAGCTCAGCAAGGAGCTCTAGAAAAAGGAAAAAAATATTACTAATAAAATCAGAAAAGACATGAAATAGTCTTTTCTTTCTCATGTACTCGGTTTGCTTTGTTCCTGTATTCAGCTGCTCTGACAGTTTAGAGTTTCAACATTAGGAAAATGTGAGAGTATTTGAGTAAAGTGATATGCTGAAGTCAAGAGGCTTCCTGCCAGCAGAGAGGAGGAACTGAGGACTGCTTGTTTAAGGGATGCTCCTGAGGTGGTTCAGCTTAACCTGGTGCTTATCCCACAGCGAAGTTCAAATCTGATTCCAAACAAATTTGTCCTTGCACTTTTCTTAGCCTGAGGATTTTTACAGCTGCTGTGGCTGACCAGTTGGTGGTTAGAGCAGATCTGTGCCACGTCCTTGGAGGGGAAGGGAGCAATGTGCTCATCTGGGGGACTGTACAGACACCCCTGCAAAGCTGATGTGTCAGCAACCTGTGACAACAGCCCAACTACACATAGCAGCTATCCCCCTCCTTAAATCTCTAAGAAGAGCTAGGCAGCACCGTCCACGGGCAGAACGCTCCAGCTGTCTTCACAGATACCTTGCATTTGGGGGTAGTGTGAGGACAAGTGAGCTCCCAAGAGCTTCTTTCACACTATGCTTTGGGTTTGGAGAAGGTGCTGCCGTCAGGACACAGACTTTCTCCTTTGGGCAGAGTTCAGCTTATCAGCCCCAAATCTTAAGGCCCACAGTAAGGCAGTGGTTACATCTTCTCTTATGAGAAAATGTACGCATTGCAGCTGACTTCTTTTAGGTTGTTCCCTTATTATTTGAGCTGACCGGGAAGCTTGAACAAAGAGATACCCTGGCCTTCACTTCACAAGAGCATGCAAATTTATCAGGAGAAAAGTTTGATTTCTTTTCTCATGTTGAAGATTTCTGGTCTCACGAACCACTCTATTTCTCATCCAGGAGGAGAGAAAGTGTTGGTATCACAAGAATTCAAGTTGAGTTGTGTTCTGTGGATAATAGAAATGTGCAGAAGGAATATGGCCAACCAGCAGTTTCTAGTAACACGAGAAACGATCCCAACCACAGGGAATGGCCCTGCACTGCTTTAATTTGAGTGACTCAGCACTGCTAATTGTCAAGAACCGACTCTGGGCAGGTTGTGGAGCCCTGCAACCGCTGCTGCGTTCACTCGGTCACAGCAGCTGCGTCACCGATGGCTTCCCTGGCTGTGGGGCAGAGGAAGCAGGCAGACAATGGCTGCAAGGTAGGAAGCTTCCCAGCCTCACCCCGGCTTCCTCCCCGCAGAGGGGTATTACCTGCTGCTCTCTGCTGGGTTCGCCTTCTGCCTGCGGTAAGGAAGCTGTGGTCACAGCCCCGCAGAAGTGAGACTGTTCACGAGTTATGCTTTTACCAGTGCACTGCTGCAAGCTCTGTAGAAACCAGTGCAGCGTTAATAGCTCTACTGCTGCCACATGAAAGGAGGAGAGTATTTGGCTGTAATAAATCAGCTGAAGTTAGAGCAGTTTCTGCCTTCTCCATTACATTTCACATCAACAAGAATGTGGTAAAGTGCTCTTCTGTACTGCTTAGCATCTGACATTTCAGCACGTCTCGTAACCGCACATGGGGAGAGCGCGGTGCTGCTATATTTGTACTCACACACTTGGAATGAGAATAAAATCTGGAGAGATGCGATGTGCACAGCGAATGTTTTCCAGAGGGGCTGGAGCTGAGGAAATCCAAAACAATGAAGCTTGAGCTGTCTTGAAAGTAAGGATTGCTAGCACACGGAGGCAGGGGGCATATCCATTTTTTAAATGGAGCTACAACTACTGAAACTGGTATTTGCTTCTCCAAACCCTGCTTTAAACTGCAGGATCACAGATACTGTGGTAAAAAAAACTGAAACAACATGTTGTATTGTTGTAGGGTTTGGGTTTTTTTTGGTCTGTTTGTTTGTTGTTTACCCCCAGTTACTTTCAGAATGCATTGTTCCTCAGTTGTGTCTCCTAGGCTGTCAGTAAGGGAGTTGGGATCTCTCTTTGGTCATTTCAGGAGGGAGCCCTGTCATCACAAGTGCCACTTTCAGGGAAGCCAAGCTTTAATTGCTGAGATGCAGCATGTGTTTGCCACAGCCACATTACTTCATATTAGCACTGTCTCTCCTAATGCTCTGATCTCAACTCTTTTCTGTTGGACCCCTTCTTAGCTAGCAGCGAGGGCTCTGGAAGAATCACAAGCCTACAGTCAGCTTGTTGTGTCAGGACCCTGAGGCAATTAATAGACTCCAATTAGCTGGATCAACTTCACTTGGATTCTCCACCCCACACTTCTGCTTATGTGCCTAGGACCCCGGTTCAGGTTCTCCTGTGTTCTTCCATCCTGGCCTGAGCCACGTGCAGCTCAGTCCCATCCGTGTCTGTCCACTGATCCTGTAGGTCCCAGTGCGTCCTCAGGCCTGTCTTGTCACTCTGCATCTGCCCTGGAGCCTCCAAGGGGACAGTTGAGTGAGGAGCCACCTGTCTTTTGATAAGCCCTAACATCTAACCTCCCTCATCAGAAGGGAGTGAGTGAGGTCTGGAGGCAAAGAAATGCCCCTGCGTGTGGTGCAGAAACCTGTCACCGTTGGCTTTGCAGAGGAGGTCGGTGTGCCCTGGAAGATGCAGATGAACTGCACAGAAAAGTGGGATAACTCTCCTGTCTGTCACCCCTTCCAGGTCCCCATCTTCGCTCCTGGTTTCCACTTTGTGTTTGTTTGTTAGGAGCTGCTTCAACTTCCAGGCCTCCTTTGCTCCTCCAGCCTCCGGCGCTTTGCTGTAGTGCTCTGTTTCCAGCAGGGGATGCTGCAGCCGCTCTTACAGCTCGCAGCGCTTGGAGGCGACGCGAGTACGCCGCTTTCTCTCCTTGCAAACCGCGCTTGCACCGTTCCCTTTGACGAGCGAGGCAGACCCGAACGCGCTGTACAAGCCCACAGCTCTCAAAGGCTTTCCATTGAAGCGCACGGCCACTTTCCCACGTGTCCCCTCCTGGGGCCCACCCCAATCCCCAGCGCCTCAGCGCCGTGCCAGGCGACCTTCGGAAGGCAGCGGCCCGCCCTGAGCGGAGCCCCTCACGCTTCCCGCCTCAGCTGCGCGCCTCTGTCCGCCGGGCGGCGCCATGGCGCGGTGCCCCGGGCAGCGCCGCGCGGCGTTGCTCGGCGATACGGGCAGCGTGTGTGTGTCGGACACTGCAGTGTGCGTTGCTGCAAGGATTAGGAGCGTTTGTCACGGTATATAGCTTCAAACCAGCTGCCATCCGGAGTGGGTCAGCTATATTTGAGGTTATCTCAGCAGGCCAGTTCAGACTGCACTGAAGTTCGCTTAAGGTGACGACTGGACAGTCTGTGGAGATGGTGGCAGCGCCCCGTGATTCTTGGAAGGATAATGTGTCTTCCTGAAGTCCTTCTAACTTGAACAGCAGTGCCATATCATGGAGGAAATGGAAGGTGATGGACTTGTCTGCCCAGCCATGGCTCTGCAGAGAACATGCCTCTGAAGTTTTGTTTACTGGGAATCTGAATGATGGACTTCAAATCAGCAGTGGTTTTGCCACGGTCAGAGCCTGAGGACTTGGGCCTCCTGTGTAGGAAACCAGGCTCAGCGGGGAGGGCCGTGCCTGCTGTGCCCTGTGCCAGGCCCTGCTGGAGCAGGACGGCAGCGGTGTGACGTGCTGCCTTCACTGCCTGGAGCTGGAAGCAGTGACTGAACACTAAGTTCAGTGTTGGTTTCAAAATACATTGAGTATTAACAGGACCTGGGTTACTATCCACCCATATTAAATGGCCAGGCTCTGTCTAGACTCATGTTAGATTCCTGCATGAAAACGCATTTCCTTTCCTCAGAATTGAGTTTTCCACCCTCTTCATTCCTGTGAATAGCCTCATATTCAAGCACAGAGACAGGGAAGAGCTGAGTTCCTATCTACTACACTGTTTATTCTGGGGCACATTGGCATTGAGCCTCCTCCTATTTGCATCTTTTTCAGGACCTCATAAGTCCTGGCCTTTCAATCTTTCTTTGAACATTCCAAGCCCCATATCAGCAGTATCCTTGCAGAGATGGCAAAGACGAAGGAGCCAACAGCTTGAGGGCTGCTGTTCAGCACTGAGGCAGGCAGGTCTGTCACCTTCCTTCCTTCCTAGTTCCTCTTAGCATGGCTTATGTTGTTTTTTTTTTCGCAAGCCATAAGGGTACCCGTACAACTTCGTGTAATCTCGGCTGTGCAGTGTTCATGTATCTCAAGTTCCTGCACAGATAGGTTTGAAAAAAATAACTCAAACATCCAGACATCTTGTTGACAGCTTGCCATGAAGGCTTTCCTAAGCTGTTTGCAGTCATATCCAGGTAGATTTTGCATTAGCACCGTTAACTGTGAGCAGCAGTGTCTGAAAATGACCATATCTTATTACTTTATTGAATTGCCTCTTAAAAAGCCTAGACTGAACTAGCCTTTATTTTATCCCCTGTAATTGAAATTTGGCTTGAAGTGTTTCTAACTACAGCCAGTAAATGGAGACAAAACCCGATCCTTCAGCAATAACTTATTCACCCATTGTCTAGCAGTGTCTCAAATGATTTATTTGATGACTGTTACTTGGCCACATACAACATGGGGTGAACAGTGGAAACAACACTCATTAGGACAAGATAGGAGAGCTGAAGAAAAAGCAGATGCAACTGTTGCTGAACAACTTGGAGAATATATAAAGGACAACTATATAGTGGAGATTGGAATTGTATGTTTCTTTAAGGATTAGGAGAGTATGTAATAATATGTAGCTTCAAACCAGCTGGCATCCAGATTTTGTTACCCTTATTTAAGGTTATCCCAACAGGCCAATTCAGACTCCAATGAAGTTTGCTTAGGTAATGACCGGGGAATTTTTTTCTCTGTCTATGGATTTTGTCCAGAGAAAGAAGGGAGCAGCCATCAGTGGGCTCCCAGTATTGCCCTGAGCAGAATGTTCGGCCGGCACATATGAAAATAAGATAGCATTACTCCTTAAAAGAAGTGGCAAAATCTGGCCTGTAGATATCACCACTATTTTTCCACTTATCCAGAGCAGGTTGGTTATAAGCCAGCAGAAAAAAGCTGCCAACCAAAACGTTTTCTTAAAAGGGAACACTGTTAGAAGCCTGGCAATAAACGTTTTTCTTCCCCTGAACTACGTGCTGAACACAAGTAAAGAAGACTCAGAAGAACAATCCAATGAGGTTTAGCATCTTGTAATCATACGGATGGATTTGTTAAGGTTTTTAACACTTTGTTCTAACAATAGATTAGCAGTTTAATACTGTTCAGTTTGGCAATAATTAAACACTGAAACAACAGATAACGCAGTTGGATGAAAACATTAAAAAAAAAAAAAAAAAGCGGTAGCATGACATGAAAATGCAAACACAGTGAAACCTTTGTTGGTTTAAAATTACTTTGCTGTTCTGCCGCTTTCTTTGTTTCTTTACGGGAGTGGGTTTTGCTCGCAAACGAAAACATCGGGTGACCGCCAGCCATGAATGCGAGAGGAGCTGTCTCCCAGGATGTAGCTGCAGCCTCTAACCCCGGCCCTATGGCAGCAGTCAGATCCACGTGGCCGATTGTTCCGCAGACATAATAGCGCTGTATTTATGTATCTCCAAACTTGTTTTTCAGGACCAGCGGCTGCCTGTGTATCATGGAGCTTGCTGCTTAACAACAGAAAGAAAGCACTTGTCAGACAGAAGCGATGCATCAGTGCAGAGTGGAACTCTCAGGACTGAAGTTTATGTGAGGCAACAACAAAATCCACTGTGCCATTCTCTTAGGCAACAAAGGTAATTTGTTATGCAACATAATGAGGACTTGTGTGTGACAGACGGCAGCGGCTCTGGGTTACAGGGCATTGGCATCAACAAGCACATGCGGTGCACAGATAGAAGAGAATGGCTGTACGTAGCAGAGAATTCTAAAGCTTTGATTGTTATTAGTTTGCTTTTTCCTACCTAAAAAAAAAAAAAAAAGCCAGAATAAACAAATAACTGGGACTGGTTCTGCAGTCCTCTGTGGTCTGCGCAGGGTCTTCGTTGCTTCCTGGGTTGGTCTGTGTGTTACACTTGTCTATCACCCTCTGGGCCACAAGGTCAGGGCTCACAAATGTCGTGTGCTGTATGTGGCTCTGACCCATTTTGCAGCTCTTCTGCCTGCAGAACAAGAGAAAACAGGACAGAGGGAGAAGTGTAATGCTGTTTACCAGGGCCCAGAAGTCCGTGGTGTCTAGTCCCACACGCTCCACTGCTTCTGCTGGTGTCTGTACTCTTAAAAGCCAGTTATCCTTCCCACAGGGAGGCCAAGGTCATTCACCTGTTCTGTAGATAACCTGCTACCAAGTGGGCTGCATGCAGAACAGAGAATATAACCATGGTTTTTAGTGCAGGGAGGTTAATCATCTGCTCAAAACAAATCTGCATGCTGGTGTGGCTGGGTCTCTTGTTTGTGATGACTTAGGCTGCTCACTGCCTCCAAAGCTGGGGTTAGACCCAAAGATCCTGTTTGCTGACATTCCAGTGCTGTCTCAGCAAATGCTTGTGTAACTCACAGCCAGGTATGTGTTCTCCTGGCCCACACTGAATGTTTCCCTTGTTGTTCAGCTGGAAGAGAGTGTCTGTGAGAAACCTCCTCCTGACAGTGGTGAGGGAGAATTCGGACTCATGGTTTGCTGATTAATTTACGGAGGAGAAATGAGAAATGAGGACTGTCTCATGCTGCATGAATAGTGGGAAACTGAGCTGAAGCTGTTGGTAGCCCTCGTCCTGGCAGTCTGAGGCTGGTTCTGTCTTCCCAGTATACCTATCGCATTGTATTTTATATGTACAGTGTTCTGGAATAGTCATAACCATGCCAATGGTTTAATTCCATGACTGCTGTGTTCATCTGGAGGTGACATTTGTTTTTTCAGTCAAGCCACAGTCAAACTTGGTGGGCCAGACCACGTCAGGGGAAGTTGCTCCCATAGAAAAGTTGAAGACTTTCATTTCTTTTTGTACAGTGCCTTAAGCGTTGCTGTCTGTGACAGGATGTTTTAGTTCTCCTGACTGTGCCATTGACTCAGCAAGGGCCTGATCTCTGTTTACCTGTGCTGAGTCTAATGGCTGCTTAGCACAGTTACGACAGCAGAACAGTTAAAAGCAAACCACAGAGTTAGCTGAGACCTTGGCTAAGCCACCTCACTTCTCAGGGACTTGGTTACGTGGAGCACTGTCATGATGAGTTTACTTTCCAGTGCTTTGGGATTTAACCAAACAGGCTGGCATTGGTGAAGAACCTTCTTAAAAACAAAACAAAACAACAGAAAAAAAAAACCACAAAGAAAAACTTAAGCAAGGTGAATTTAATTACCACCCTAACTAATTAACTAAAGCCTAGCCAAATGAATATTACATCATAAGAAGCAATCAAATTCCAAACTGTGAGGATAAGAAGTGAACAAGCTAACCCTGCCTTTTACGTGGAAGATGTTATCTGACAATTACATAGATACTGTGTACGTAATTAAAGCTATCCTTAACATGCAGTGCTGCTATTACAGCCCTTGCTATTCTGTAGCAGTTGGTAGACCTTATAATGAACAAGTAGAAAAATATTTTGGAGATTACAGAAGGCTTTACAATGACTTTACAGGCAGTGACTGTGTTAAAGTGAACCCTGCAGCTGTCCTCCCTCTTTTGTAGGAGGAGGAAAACACCTTGTGTCAGGATGAGTGCCATTTTACATCAAGAAACTGCTGACGATGAAGCAGCCTGGGCAGCTGCAGCACAGGGGAAGCTCACAGGTGAGTAAGCTGGCTGGCTCTTTGGTAGTGTGAATGCAGTGTTTTCAAGTTCACGGTGCTGCTTGGCTGAGCTGTGGGGTCACGAAGAGGTGAGTGGCTGTGCTCAGTGGCCCCATGTGAGCTGCCCTCCCAGAGGTACTGTGCTTGGCTGTGCAGCACAGCACAATTGTGCAGCAGTAGGCAATCCTGAGTCGGACGTGCCAGAGGGTTGTCTTTCTGCTTGAATGCAGCCACTTGAAAATGTTCTGCAGCTTAGTTCCTCTGCAACCTTGCTGTCAGGACTACTTCAAGGTCAACACTGTTAATGGATGGGGCTGTGAGTGCAAGGCTTCCTCTCAGCCTGCAAGGTCCATAGTACAGGGATGGTTATTTATGACCTGCTTATGCAGTACCTAGTGCTATGAAACGTTACTTGCCTCAGCACTTACAACCTGCACAGGAGACAAAGAATTCACCTGCCTCTCGTGCATCTGTCAGCCCTGCTGCCTGACTCCCAAGGCCCCCGAGTGAGCAGCTGGGCTACCCTGGCCTTGGGGCTCTCACCCCAGATTCTGCTCCAAAAGAGCAGCTGGAGTGACTGGTAGTGGGGATCGAGGCCAGCTCCTAGGGCTTCCTTAAGCCAGCCCCTCCCTTGCACACAGGCAGCAAGAAAGCACCCACCCTCCAGCAGTGTCAGCACCAGAAGTGCTTCTGTCAAACTTGCCCATGCCCAGGGGCTCCCTGTCAGCACCTTTCTCTTTGATTTGTTATTCCTCCCTATCCTGTATCTGTAACAGAGGATGCCCCCCCACTTTCTCAGCTACCCGTGCCCTGTTCTCTGTGCTTGTATATTCCCTTTCCAGTGCTGCTTGAGTCAGAAATAGCCAGATGAAGAAACACCTCTTTAAAGTTCAGCTATATAAAGCATCACATGTAGAGCTGCACCAAACTTGGCACCATTTCCATCATCATCTTGCCAGGATATGAATGTGTATAATTGCTCAAAACCCAAGTTAAGAGCACTTCTCACATGTGAGGACTGAGATTTGGTACGGCTACAGAGGGACTTGTGGAGTCTTGTGGTTTAGGCCTTGGCTTTGCAGCCTTTGAGGTGCCTTGTCTGGTATCTCAGGGCCTCGTCTGGGTCAGGATGGTGGAAGTGGCCCGTTGGCAGGAGGCTTGCCATCTGTTTGATCTTTCTGTGCAAGGAAATAAATCAGGACACACCCATAGCATTTGATTTGAATGGCTTAAACTTCTGTATTTGTAGATCCTCCCTTAACTTGCTTGCAGCAAGAGCTGAGGTGTCCGCAGCAGATGAATGCTGCAGAAAGCAGCAGTGGGACTGGCCGGGACTGAGAGCTGACTTTGAGTCAACTTTGGTTGACCACATTTGCAGTTCTAACATTGTAATCTAAACCAATCTACAAAGCAGCTTCTATCTTTACTAAGCTCTTACTGAGAGCTCCATAAATGCTGTTAGTAAGATGAAACCTTGAGTCTAGGAAACTGAAAATTAGTAGAAGTCCCCCTAAAGCCATTTTTCTCCTTTCTCCTGTCCTCTCCTTTCCTCTCCTTGTACTAGGAATTGACAGTGCCTCCTCCATGGCTGGATTTAGGGCCGCAGTACTGCCTTCTGCTCCATCCTATTACAATATGGTAACGGCGTACTTAATGTTACACAATTACAGTTGGGCAAGAATAAACAAGCACCAAATGCGGAACGCAACCAAGGCAATATCTTGCGGGCTTCACAGGAGCATCGGGACGTTCTCACTTCTTAACAGAAAGCATGTGAATGGCTCCTGGCCCCTTTGCTTGCCCAGATAATGAAGCAAGACCTGTTTCAGTGAGCCTTGTTGCAGGGTGATTGCTCTCCTCGAGGTGTCTGATGAGAGTAAAAAAAAAAAGAAAGAAAGGAAGCCGGGTCCTGTGCTCAGGGAACACCTCTGCTAGGAGGGCATCTTCTGGAGGGTGTGAGCAGAAAAGTCCTGTTCGTGTCCTGGGGGTGGGAATAGGAACTGTCATAAGGACGCTGCTCTGAGAGTTGGAGCAGCACCTTCAGGGCTGGTCGTTCTCTGGCTGTGATGTGGCACACGAGCTCCCTTGGTGCGGGTTAATTGTTTTGCTTCATACCGGTGCCGGGAGTAGTGACCTTATAAAGCTTGACTTAACCTATAAACACCATAAAAACTGCTAGAGCAAAAAGAAGGCCGTCAGGAAGAGCTGCCTCTCTCAAAGTCCATCAGTTTGATGCGGATATAAATGCAAAGGGACTGGACGTCTCCGGGACTGACTGGTTCAGGGTACATCATCCAATCTGGAACAAAGCTGTTCCCCCTCAGCTGCTGTTGTGTTTCACGGCAGCTGCCCTGGAGTTGCATAGCTGTTGGGTGCATGCCTCTGCCGAGGTACTGAACCACTGCTGCCACGCTCAGAAGCGATCCTTGTCTCTTCAGCGCTGAAAGAAATCGGCAGGATACGTTCTTTTTCCCTGCTCAGCCCCTCTGTGGCCAGCACAGCTGTGTGACGGGCTGCATTGCGTTGCAAGCTGGCTGGGGAGGAGGAAAGGGAGGAGGAAGGGGAGGAGGAGGAGGCACGGCCGGGCCGCCCCGGGCGGGGCGTGCTGGGCGCCGGGCAGCCCGCGCCGCGGACGCGCTGTCGGAGCGGGACCGCGGGGACCGGCGGCGGGGTAGGAGAGCTGCGATCGTTTCTTTCTTTCTTTCTTTCTCTTGGCCCTTACCCGCGTGGGTTGAGAGCCGGCCCGGCCGTGCTCGGGGGAGACGGGACGAGGTGGGCGTGGGTCGGCGGCGCTCACGGCTGCGGGGCCGCCCCCTGGGAAGTCGGGCTCCTGAGAACGCCGGCTTTCCCCGGAGCCGTGGCGGTGGAGCACGCGGGTTACTTTCCCCCGCGTTTCCTACGAAGGCCGGCGGTGCCCACCCTGCGGCTGCCGGCCGTGCTGCGCGGGGCTTCTCCCTCCCCTCCCGCCCCGGCGGGGCCGCATCGCCCCTCGGGAAGCGCTCGGAGTCGGAAGCGCCGTGGGGATGCCCGTGCGGAGCAGCGTTCCTTGCCCGGGGAGCGGCGGCAGGGCTCCGGCAGGCAGCTCCCTGCTGCGGGCGAGGCTCGCATCTCCGCGGAGCTGGTGGGAGTTCAACAGGCAAACAACCTCGCAGCTCTTTTTTTTCCTTCAGTACTTTCCACGTGTTCTGTCTTGAGCTGTAACTTTGCTGTTGTCTGGTTGGTTTTTCAATAGTACGGAGCGTGAGTGTTATCTTCTGTAGCAAGGTGTTTAATTAACCGCCGTGTTCCCCCTCCCACTGAGCTGCTCCGCGGAGCGCAGAGATGGGCGGCTCACGGTATGAGCTGCCCTCAGAGTGTCAGAGGGACGGACTGCTGGCCGGGTCCGTGCTGGACCTGAGGTAATTTCAGTTTCACACCATTGTGTTTTACTGGCAAGCGCGGTGTGCTGGAGGCTATGGGAGGCAGTGACCTGCTGGAGGCATGAGCGGGCTGGGAGGGGCCAGATAAGAGCGGAGCCATGCCTGTGTGTGCATACGTGGCCTTGTTTACTTCTTGCAGACACTGACCTGCGAGAGTGCTCAGAAAGCTGCTGAGATGCTCTGGGCTATACGGTGCCCTCGGGTCAGAATCGGCGCTGAGTGTTTGTATGCGATGTTCCTGTAACAGTTTTCATATGTGTAGTGTAAAGACCTTTTATGTCAAGGCCGTGTGGGATGTTTCCTGGTGAGCTCAGTGACTTTTGGCAGTAAGGGTGGATGGGTACCAGAGCTGAGATGTAAGAGAGGTGAAGAAATGGAGAAGGAGCAGCTGCATGTGTGCGGTTCCTAAGCGTGGAAGGAGTCGGGCAGCCTTGGGGTCTGGCTCCTGTTGTTCTGGTCTTCGGTGTCCTGAGGTCATGGGTTTCTTTCTTGGCACTGAGAATCTCAAGGGACCCCAGAAATGGTGAGGAATAGACCTGATCACCACAGTACTTTACAGAAAACTATCACTTTTTGCAACACCTGTAGTGTGTATATCTATCCTCGAGTGGTTGTGGTTGGCAGCTTTGGTTCAGTGTCAGTCTGGCCTCCCTGGGCTGTCTCTCCTGGCTGTCACAACCACCCTGCTGACCTCTCAGCACACAGGAGAGGCTCCAGTGGTGGGTCCAAGGATGCCAAGCCCCAGCTGCAGTGCAGCAAGTACTGTATTACCACCACCATTTTCAGGAGAAAAACATCCTGACTTTTTTTTTTGAGCAGCCTCAAGCAGCAGACTTAGTAAGTTCCAAAGTAAACGAGGAGATGAACTGCACTTGTTTCTCATCCCCTTGCTCACTCCTTGCTCACTCCTTGCCTCAGCAGCATCCGTGACTGCCACGTCGCCCTAGTGCGGCGTTTCCTTCCCCATGCACAGGGGCCTGCACAGATCCTGGTGCTTTGCTCCAGAAGCCCACATGGTGTGTGTGGTAATACTGCTGCCATCGTGCCCAGCTCGTTCTCATACTGTTAGTGCATCAGATGCCCAGTTTCAAGGTGAACAGGGCAGTGAGTGCCCAGGTTTGTTTTCCGTGCTGTTGAGGAAGGTGGTAGTGTTTTTAGGACCTGGGAGCTGTGCTGGCACGCTGTGCTGTTCTCAGTGTCATTTTCAAAGGAAAATTTCCTGATCTGGTTCTAAACTTTATGACCTTGTCTGGCAGGCTTCAAATAGATCTTATTTTCTGCCTTGGGTAATTTTTCTTTCGTTTGGTAGTGAATTTTAGCAAAACCTTTTGGGCCTGTCCTATGGCAATCCCATTTAAGACAGTCAAGCAGGGTGGCTGAGAGCCTTCCTCTGCAACACCTGGGTGTGAGCAGTGCTGGAAACAGGATGCTCGGCAAGAATGAATCTTGGCTCTGAACCATTGTGGTTTTTCTAATGAAATCTGTTTGCCACCTGCATCTCTCTAGGGTGTGACTCTATTTTAGAGATGTTGTAAATGCATAAACAACCTTCTGACCTTCCTCACTTCCATCTTTTGCTTTATTGCAATTTCCTTCTCTTCCTCTTCATCCTCTCTCACAATCCTGCATCCTTGCAGACATTCCTTATTGCTGGCTTGAGACATTACCAATTGACCATTGTTTTGCATCTAATTCAGACAGGAGGAGGAAGGAGCTTGCCCAGGGAGACGGATGGCCTTCAGGATTTAATGAATAACCCCTAAATACCACGTCAGCTAAGCTGTTATTTTTTATTTTTAATTTCTGAAGACATTGCACGGGCTTGGTTCTCACCTTTCAAACCCTGAGCATTTGTGAAGCTTCAGCAGAGCTCAGTGCTGGAACCTCTGTGTGCATGCACTGAATCTGCTTCTCAATTTCGTAAACAGAACGGACTTTAATTAAGAAATACAAATGTTGAGACTGAAATTCCCCAGTGCCACCGTCATCCAGGAGCTCCACTGTTCTTGACAGGTTAATGCTGTGAGAGAGGTTAATTATTGTTTTTTCGTGGAAGTTTCGCAGATAGAAGGAAGCTGTATTTAAATCCTGAATATTTGGGATTGAATTTTTAATTTATTCTAATAACTGAAAACAGCATTGGCACTGAAACTTCTGTGGGAAGGTTGTTGGTGAACTATTAATTATTTTCAGTCTACTTGGCGTAATATGAAAGATTATTAACATAACCAGTCTTGCAGGTGATGGTGAATTCAACAAGCATTACTTCTGCTTGTGGAAGATGGTTTTCATTACTATTAATCTTTCATGTAGAAACTGACAAAAATTCTTTTCAGAACCCACCCCAACCTTCTACTTTGTCACGAGTTCAGGATGGCTTTTTATCTAAAATAAAATTTCTGCCTCCTTTTTACCAGAGCAACGAAAAGCAGGGCTTTAATTTCATGTTGTAGAAACAACATTATGACACCATAGAATTACTCCAAACAAATTCTGTCGTACCAGTCTGTCTTAAGAGTTAGAATGCGTCTGTTAACTCACAGAGTAGTTTTTGTCTTTTGCTTCAGTTAAATACCTTCCCTCACCGATATGGCCAGGAGGAAAGTTGTTTTCCACTGTTCCTATGTATTTGTTGTCAATGTTGAGGTAGCAGCCTGAATCACAGAGGCTAGACTGAGAATGTGATTAATTCTGGTGAAAAGGATATGTATTTTTCAGACCAACCTGCACTTCTGATCTACCTACGGCTTCCTTTGTCAGGTTAGTCACAGCTCTGACATAGTATTGTCAACATGTATGTGAGCATTAAATTGCTTTTGTGGCTTTGAAGGGCTCTTTTCTTGTTGCTGAGACCATGTATTAGTTTTGTGCTTGTTGAAATGCAAGGCTATGTAGGCTTGTTTGTTTTACCGTCTCAGTTACGTTTCCAAGCAGGTGTTTGCTGTGTAGCAACACTGACTACTGAAGTGGCCTGTGGGCTTAGCAGCTTATGAAAATGAGCAATAAAACACAAATTCATGAGAAAGCAGCGTAATAATGCAAATACTGAAACTACTGACTGAAAGGTTCGTGTGAGAAGGGTCAGCCTTCTAATAGTCCAACAGGGAATTACTTATGTATCTGTAGGAAAGGGAGGAAAAAAAGTGTCTTTTCTCCCCAAGGCTCCCAGCTCTGTGGGACTGATGTTCTACAGCTGCTTAAAAACTCTTCCTCTCTTCCACTTTGCTCTCCTCTAGCAACCTTACCAGTAGCCAGTGTTGTCTGCATTAACAGTAAGCACCTTTTCCCTCAATGGCTGGGTGTGATGACTGTGTAGCTGTAGCTAAAGGAAATCAGTCCTTAGTTGAGTTACTAGAGTGTAGGCAAGAGGTGTGATAGCTTTGCTTTATACAGTTTGAAACGCTCAGGTTGTTTAGTAGTGGGAGCACTGCTCTTCTCATGAAAACATACCTTTTGGTGTTGGATTCTTAACAGCTCTCATCGCTGCCTTACTGAACTTTTCCTGGTCTAAACAAAGCTGTGCTCCTATCGGTTGCGTTCTCTTTGCAGACTTTTTTTTTTCAATTCCCTGAAATCAGCCGTCTCCCATTCTTTCAATGCAGATGGGTTTATGGAGCTTGAAATAAACTGTCATGAGAAATAGTGTTTCTCCTGAGCTGAACTTACAGCTCAGAGTGGAGCGTGGAGCATACCCGATGAGCAGCGATGCGATACGTCATCTCCGTGTGTCCCTTGGTCTTTTTGCTTCCATTTAGAAACACAGAAATGGGAAGCCATGTAAATAGCTGCATATGTCCCTTTCTTTACCACATGCAGCTGCAATCAAAATGCTGCAGATGAGTGAAGAGTAGAAAGGAATTTCTATTTCTTGTCTTCTAATCCAAGTAACATTTTGATGGCAGAGTAGTGAGCCTTCTTATGAATGACCTAAGTGTCTTCTGTAGTCCTTCTTTCAGGTTCTTCACGTACCTAATTTTGTTTCATTCTGCAGTTGCACGTGTTACCTACGCTGCTTGCACTTTGTCTTCGGTGAGGGAGACGGGAGCACGGAAATCCTATTCTTCATGCTCCCCAGCTGCACAGGCAGTGTTACAGTCCCACCTGTGCTGGCAGGGTTTTCCTGTTTTAGAAGATTAATTCTGTTGAGTAACTCCAAGTTCCTCTAAAAGAAACAATTTTCCTTTCCTGTATGGTGAGATTGCAATCTTCTGAAGCTATAAGCTTGTTTATGTCTAACAGTAAAGCCTTCAGAGGTACCTAACTGTCTGGTGGAGATGCAGTTCCTTTGCATGGATGTTAATGCCAGTGGCTGCTGTGACTTCTGTCACCTCTTCTAGGGGCTGTTGTCACCGAATGGAGCACTGGTTAGAAGGACAAGTTTGCTTCTTGTTCCTGTTTCTTTCCAAGTCACAAAACCCGTTCTCTGCTTTATTGAACAGCTGCTCTGGGTGACTTCAAAATTTGCATTCTGAAAGTGAGCAAATGTGGTTTCTAACGCAGCTGCCCTGTTCTGATGGCCCCCAGCACTCATGCAGCTTTTACTCATTTTCTCCCACAGCCCCATTCAGCTCATTGAGCAGCCAGCACTTCTCCCTCACATGGTTAGCTTTCTCTTGTCTCGTTCCAAATACCAGAGGAAATCGCCTTCTTCCTAGTGAATTTTGCCTCTGACAAATCTTTTCATTTGTGTCTTGTGTTAAGTGGCATTTACTACCTGGCTGTGGAGAACGTTTGAGTGTGGCTTGCTCAGGGAGCTATTGCCTGCACTTGTGCTCTTTTTGTTGGGCTCCTGTTGTGTTACTTGCCTCTTCCATGTGGTTACTCTAGGGTTGAATGTTGGTGTTTGGGGCTATGTGTGCCACCTGTGCCCAAGAGCTGGAGCAGGCAGCCTGACTGCTGTGCTGGGGCCCTCTGCAGAGGGGTGGGGACATACCCCACAATGAGGGTTGAAGCTTTTGGCCCCAAAACAGGCAGCCACCCACAACTGAGGTGAGAAGGGTGGGGGATGGAGATGTGTATGATAAATCTATTCTCTGAAGCGCATCACTGTGAGCTGTGGACTAGAAAGGAGACTTCCCCTGTGGTGCATGCCCAAGCTCCACAGCCAAGCTTGTTCTCCTAGGCCACGGTCTACCCTGCTGTAGCACGTGGTGTACTTGGGGTAGTCATATTTTCATCACCTCTAAAATACAAGTAAGTATAGGTGCCATGAGTGAATGTACTGCTGCTTCCTCTGTTCTGGGGCATCTTGCTACTTATGGGGATGCAGGAAAGGGAAGGCCTTTTCCTAGCTGGAAATAGCCAGGTTCCCCAAACGCCAGAACCTGTCACAATCTCATTTCTGAATCCGTGTGTGCTGGTAGCCGAATGTGGAGCCTAGAAGCCTTGGAACAGGCAGAGTACAGAGAGGTAAGAGGCTAAAGGGGAAAAAAATACAGTGTATCATTTAAAAATGAATAGGATTAAAGGGACACAATGTGTCATCTAAAATGAATAGGAGAATGCCAGAGAAGGGAGTCTGTGAGGCACACTGGGATTTTTAAACTTGTTTCTAGCTTAAGCACAGGGTATGAAAATATGTGTTCGTATACCTCTCATATGACTTGTTTGGAAGGCTAGTAAGGTTTTCCATGAATAAAAGTCTTTGTTCCTTTCTCTGTCCTGTCATACTCCATCTTTTAAGGGTTTAGCAGTGACAATAAGAAGGCATTTGAGCTGGTCTCCCGATTGCACCCTCGCACCCAGAACCAAAACATGAATTGGTGATTAATAAAAGCTGCAGAACATGAACGGCTTGCTCTGCTTGTGCCGAGGCCGCAGGAGGTGTCAGGGCAGCAGGATGAGATGGTGTCCCTTTGTGCTTTTAGCAGTTTACATCAAGCCCAGACAGAACGTTATTGCTCTGAATCTACCCTCTGATCATGAAAGAAAGTCAATCCTAATAAAGTTTGGGGCAATGCTGCTGAAGAGATCTGATTTTTGTCTGCTTTTTTTCACTATATCTATGTGGAATTTTGGCCACAAGCCAGACTTCTGTGTGACTTTTTTTTTCCTGCCATGTACTTTGTTAGGCTAAAGGATGTCAGCTCGGCTAGAGATTTTTGTTACATCTAATAAAAAATACTCATTTGATACCAGGTTTTAAAAGCAACACTGTTCAAAATTGGAAAAATTGCTTCACAATTGAGAGGCTTCTGCCAAATACCTTAGAAAAGTTCACATTCTGCCAGCTGCTTTGGACTAACACTACAGAAAGAAATTGAGTTTAGCTAGTTCTTTAATAAAAGTCCCCTTGATATCATTACAATGTGCATCAGATAGGAAAATCTGAAAGGAAAAGGGCAAATCTGAAACTTTGGAAAAGCATAGTCAGCTAGAAGGAAAAGATATAAGCAGATGGGATGAATTGGAATGGATGAAATGTGCAGAACCTGGCACGTGCTGAGCACGTATTGGTTTGGAAAGATGGCTCAACTCTGCAGGATCGCTTACATCCGTAAGGTTGTGTGTGTGAGGATGTGGAGCTGATCAATACAGACCCAGAACGGGAAGTGGATTGTTTTTCCTGTCTGTTGTAAAGGCAGATTGATAATTAGGATTCCCAGTGTCTCCGTATCTGTCAAAGAACCTAAATTAAGCAACCACAGTAATGCAGAACTGGCAATAATGTGTTATGCAAGCATTCATTCCTAGTGCCTGACTTCAGTAGGCCTAATTCTGATCCTAATGTATTTGTTTGCTATCAGTTGCTAAGTGCGCTTTGCTAACATCCAAATTACTTGTTTGCTACTGAGTGAACCAGTCGTGTATCAACAACCAGTTGTTGTGTCACAATGTGCAGGTGGATGAGAATTTGCTTTTAGTGTAAAGAGTGAGAGAGAAGCACTTATAATAGCTGAGCTTTCTGCTGGTAATGTCACAGGTGCACCTGCACAAACTGTCTGGATACGTGAGAGTTGCCTTGTTGGGGCTGTGATGTACTCAGTCTGCCCAGAAGGACTTATTTTGTTTCAGGCAAGGTGTGCAGAGCGGGGCATCAGCTTGTCCTTTTAAACTGTGCTCCAAACATGTGCTTCACGTGTATTTTAGCAGGATATGGAAAAGCTGTATCACACTATTGCAATATTCTGTATGCTTCTAGTGCGGGAGGGGGGGGGGGGGGGGGCAGGCCCCTGGTGCAGTTATCACTGCCTCTGAGGCGAAACACAAAGCATCGTTTGTTGTGTCTCCCTCTGTTATTATTCTAAGTCAGTGTTTACGCAGTGGAGCAGCCCCACTTCATTGTTAGATACTAATTAAGAGTCTCTTCATTTCTTTTTTCATTTTCTTTTGAGGGAGGTTATCACCTGATCTGTAACAACTTGAAATAATCAGTTTTTTAATAGAGTTCATATGGCCAACCTGCTGCAGAGCTGCATGCCAATTCCCTGAGCTGTCCTCGTGGGAGAAGGAGAGAAAACAACAAAAGAAAGCCAAGCTCAGCTTTGTGGGAAAAGCGTATGGCAAACGGCAGTTTAGCTGAGCATCAGCAATTCCTAGGAGTGTGTAAGATGATTAAACCACGGAACTGTAATGTGTGCTTTTTAACAGAGAACTTAGCATCCACAAACACGGCCTTGTTTTTCAAAAACACGTGTATTTCTTTTTAAGTTCACACATCCCAGTGAAAGATGGTAGTTCTAGATAGGACTAGGTTAGAGGAGGTGGGAGTACAAGTCTCTTTAATACTTCACTGAGATCTGTTCCTCAAAGGAGCATTTTGCATTGCAGTTAAGTTTTACTGGGTAATATATGCTATTGAAGTTAAATTGTTGGAGGAAAGCACTAACACTGAAGAGTTTTAAGAAGCTTTGAGTATGTTTTATATAGAAATTGCTACAGAATGGACTTTGCTACATTTTTTTAATTTCAGTGTGGAGTAAATATATTTTTCTATATTGTAGAATGATAGAATCTAGAATCTATGATTCTGTTTTTCTCTATTGGAGATGTAGGCACTGGATCCATTCATTGCTAATGGTGTGGGGAGCAAAGTTGCCATTTCTAAGGTGCATGTTAGTTGATACCTGACACTTTTTGCCATTGTGGAACACCCCTCTAGTCCACACTGTTACCGATTTGCCTTAACTGGAAGTCATCCTTATCAAAAGAATCAGTAAATATAGTTTAATGACGGGACAAGGATGCGTTCACAGCTTCAGCTCAAGTCGTTCTGTGTTTATACAAATAAAGTGCCATCAGATACTGCTGGGTATGCATGAAGTGGTTAAAGGCACCGTGCTCCCTTCCAAGTGCAGAGCATCGCTGCTCCTGCAGGTTGATGAGATGGAACTCTCTGACAAAGCTCTGTACTCAAGGCTGGGAGACAGCATGCAGCAGTAAGGACACAGACACACGGGTAGGCTGGTCTCTATGCATTTCTGTATGTCAGATGGGTACGGGCTGCTGTTACACTCAGTCCCATATTATTTGTGCTGTGCCAGATGAGCAGCATGCTGCCAGCTCCCAGTGGGATGGGTGCATCCTCCCCGTGCTGTGGTCCTGCTGGGCACTGCTTGCAGCATGAGGTGGGCATTAGGCTGGCATCTCCTTCTTTGTGCCAACTGACACGAGGCTGCATTCCTGATGGGTGGCTGCAGGGGAAAAGTGAGCGTGAACACATTTCTTCTGCTGTCAGTGTGCTTCTCCCTGTGTGCGGAGCTTAAGCGGTGCCTTCAGTACCTTGACTGAAAAACGAATGCCTTTCAGTTGAATGTAATTTCTTGAAAAGCTATTGGTCTTCCAGAGAGTCTGCTTAGCGCAGACAAGTAATGGTCTTGGAAGCCTAGAAGTCAGCAGCTCTATCGTTCTTTCCCCAAAGATGTTATTTCACAGTAAGAAGAAGAATTATGAGTGCAGCGAGTTGCTGATTCTTAGGAAAGTGGCAGTGGTGAGCCAGAGCTTTCTCCAGAGGTGTTTGCAGCTGCTTTGTCCCTTCCAGTGGTTCCCCTTCTGTGGGGGAGCTAAAAGCAGGGAGGAAGTAATGTGCACAAATCTCTCTGCAAAACATTTCTTAACGAGCACAGCACATTCCTGTGATATCTATGATAGCAATCATTAACTTGTGTTTCCAGCAGCTCGTGTTGCTGGGAACAACTTTCTGGGCAGGACAGACTCCTTCTGGCGTGAGTTTGGCTCTGTGCCTGTGCTAATCAGCTTGCATGGAAAGATAGCCCATACCAGGTACAGAGATGTGCATAATAGTTTTTGTGTGTATGCAATCTGATTTTGCCCTGGTGGCCGCACGTTCTGTTTCGCTGTGCTTTTGTCTTTTGTGAGTCACTGCTATCCATGCAGCAGTTGTGTGGAGGTGGCAAGTCTGCTGAGAGCAGCTGGCCTTGGGGTCTGGAGCTGTGACACTCAGTGTGCAGGCCCGTTGCAGGGCACGGAGATTGGGCTAAATGGACTGCTGCTGTAAACATGGGGGAAGGCAGGGTCTGGAGGAGGCTGTGTGCTGGTATTTCTGCTTTCAGAGAGTATAGGAGTACTCTTTGTGCAGTTTGTCTCTGGGATCAGTTTTGTTGCTAGAGTGAAGGCTAGAGGAGCTCACTGTGTTTTAAGACAGTCTTCCAACAAGTTCAATCGGAGACAAATGATCAGTGAACATCAAACCAAGTTATTTATATCCTGTCTTTAGATGCTTCTGTGACTTGCTACACCATAAGACTGCATATGTACTGTTGAAAGCCCATCAAAACTCATTGAAAAGCAGTAAGAGTTTGCTTTGTAAGATTTGGCGGAGACCCTTTGCTCTAGGTAACGTTCAGGACTGCTGGTGTTGTGGCTTCAGCTGGGCCATGATGTTGACTGCCAGTGAAATGATTCATTAATGCTGAGGAAAACAAACCAGCTCACCTGCACCCGCTCTCAGCCTTGTGCAGCTATAAGACATTAAAATAAATAATTTGAACCTAGAAAATGTTATAGGAAATGCATGATTTTCAACAGAGTTGTTGGGCATGAAGGTGAAGTTTGTACTCAAGCACTTTTCAGAATGGAATTTAGTATTGTTTACTGGGAGTTCCTAGGATACTTGGCCCTAGAGCAGATTCTCCTACAGAAAACCCTTTGGGAAAGCACAAATTCCAATGGAAATTCCCAGACATTTCCTTGGGCAGTTTGTTACTGGGGCTAATGGTTTTCAGTCTCCATGAGGTGATTCAGAAGCCTATCTTCATCCCAGTGATGTCCGAGCTTCTGTGTGTTCTGCATTTGGAAGCACATCCCCTTTGGGCTAGTTTGTGCAGCACAATATTTGCCACTGTTGGGGAGTGTCAAGGATAGTGAAGGGGGAGGAATTACTGGTTTGCACTGTGCATACAGCATGCATGCCTGAAGCAGTACTAAATTCCAAGGGGATTTCCTCCACCAGTCTGAAAAGGGCTGTGGCTTCCCAGCACTGTGCTCTCAGTACTTGGGAAAAAGATAATAACAATAATAGAAGTGTAAATATGTAGGCTTGAAACTAGGGGGAGCAGGGGGAATAAAGAGCTGCCAGTTTGTGATGGAAATCCAGAGGTTCACATCAAACATCTTCAGCAGTATGGGAACAATCCAGCATACTTGTGACTGGAAATTTTATTTTGTTCTTAAACCTATTGCTGGAACTACAGGATACTGGGACACCAAGTTACTCCACTGCCTAGGCTGTGAGGCCTTGGCTTTTTCTGAGTAAGGCTTCATTTGATAAGGCTTCTAAAATATACTGGGAGACAGGGAAGGAGGATGCTAGCAGTCAGTGATTGGTAAGAAATGCTTCATTAATGTTAAATTTTAGGTGCAGAAGAACAGAGGAAGTTGCTTTTTCCACTGTCATAGAGGGAAGCAATACCAGTTAAGCCAAGGCCTGCAGCAGGAACACTTACTGGAAATGTTTACATGTTACTTAATGCCTTGACATGCATTATTCAGCTTGTGTAATGTCAGCCAGGGTGGAGCAGGGAGGAATGGCTTTCCAGAAGAATGTTTGTTCCCCATGGAATATTTTCCCGAGCAGAGCTACCTTTTTTTTTTTTTTTTTTTGGCAAAGAGAAGCATTCCAGGAGTAAAAACAAAAAACTCTTCTGACACATTTTTGTGAACTACTGGAGTCTGTTCTCTTGCAAAGGTGACCTAACCTTATCCAGAAAGCTATAACCCATCTCTGGGCAGTGATATCCTATCAGTATGGCCTCATTGTAAAGCAGAATTTCCAGAAGCCCTCCGTGATCCCCTTCCAAGCAGAAGAGCATCACAGTAAATGGTGGAGCTACTTAAATGGATGTGGTTTCCTTCTTGGAAATGGAACTCCACTTTCTCAATCAAAGGTTTATGCAGCAAGTGCCCTCCTGAGAAAGCCGCTTCAGTGCCTGCTTCCGTCTCCTGATGCGCCTAAAGGACTTCCTGAGCTGCAGCCAAATGGGCCGTGCTGACAGGAAGGTGGGGATGGTTCTCTGCTCATGTTAGCAACCTCACCGTGGTACAGGAGTAGGAAGCAGGAAAGAGAAATAGATTGGGGAGCATTGAAGTTAGGCCAGCACCTCTCTGCTTGCCTCTGTGTTTACTTGACATCCAAACAGACAGTAGTTTCATGATTCACCTGCTGTCTGATTTGTTTCACTGACAAAGCTATGATAAATAGAGAACTGGCATCATTTGCATAGTTATTTAATCTGTCAGGGTATGATTCATAGAAGTGAAGCTTTCAGACTTGTTGTGATAGATTGCCAGACAGAGTGGGTGAAAGGGGTGCATGCTTTGATTTGGTTCACCAGAACCTGGAAATGTTATTGTAAGGAGATGTAACACCAGGCATCCAGCCTTGGAAATGAGGCAGGCTTAATTTGTCAGTTTAGGAAGTTACAATAATATACTTACGCTGCAACAATTTTTCTTTCTTTTTTTTGTCATCTGGCCAGATTTAGTAACATTGTCTGTTTAGGGCTGGATGCCTCTGTAGCTCAAAGAAACTGTCTGAAATGTCATTCCAAGAAATAACATGAGTTTTCCTGACTCAGGCTGCCTGGACTGTCCAGCAACTGAACCTTGCATGGAGTGTTGTTGCAAGCTACGTACTGGAACTGAGTATTCCCAGAATCTCTTAGGCACTGTTTGCGCAGTGCACGTTAATCACACTTTGTGGGCAACGTTCTGAAATGCATCAGATGTGGTTTTTACCGAGGGGTAGGGCTCATGGCTTGTGATTGTGAGAAGCTATATTAACAGAACCAGGAGATGAAAGTGTTGGTTTGTTCCAGCAGTGCTGCACATGCTTGGTTCTCACTGATTCCAGGATGCCTTTGTAGCTCTTTGCACTGATCTTGCTGCTAATGAACAGTTTTGTAACAAAAGAAACATTGATATGAATAGATGCTTGTGAATTTGTGTTAGAGAGCTTTATGGACTTCTGAGACATCGTTAATAACAAATCCATCAATGCTGTTTGAATGCCTAGCTGTAGTTAGATGTATTTTGATTGCACCACGCTTACGTCTCTAATGATAACGTATTCACAAGTGGGAAGAAGCACACATATGAGATTTTAAACAAGGCTATTTATAGCTAGGAACAGATATTTTTAGAGGAATTGTGTTGCATGTAGTACTTGTCCTACAGCTGTATTAGCTTTCTAGTAGAGTGCAATCATCAGTTGGGTGGAAGTGATCCTGTTTGTCTATGGGTTATCAAACTGTTAATGCAGTACCTGTGCTCTCTGGGAGCAGTAATGTAACACATACGCGCTCACTTCTTTCTTTGATTTATGCATAACATATAACTCGTGGGAGATAAAGGAAGATTTGTTTCTAAGCAAGTTTTTCATGATTTGTGAACGGCACATGACCAAACTCAGAAATGATGTCCATTGTGTGCTGCAGGTCAGTAAATGGGTTTGACTCAAAGGGCAACCACGTTGGTGTCATGTCAGGGCTAAAGACTGTTCTCTTTTATGACAGCTGTACACAAAATGAAGTTTTGTTAACCCTGACTTGCAGCATTGACGTAAGTAGCTGGACAATGAACATCAAGCAAGCTTGATGGAACATCAGTTCAAAGACTTCTGCAAGGCTAAATGGAGAAATAGGTCCAACTTTATGCATTCCATAGCCATCCAAAGTCATTAAAAGGTGTGAAACACTCACTGATCACTATTACTCTATTTCTGTTCACAGTTGTAACATCTGCTGTGTTATCAGAACAGCCTTAACAAAATGGCCAGCCAGAAAATAAATAAGCGAAGGGAGGAGGAAGATAAGTTTCTTTAAACCATTTTTGTTCCAGTTCTCGTAATTAATTTCTTCCCTAGTTTTTGCCTCTGGCTGGGGACAGTAATGTACCATTAACCCAAGAGATGTGAAACGTGCTGTGCAGTGCTTGGAAGGCTGTCAGAAGCTCTTCCTATAAGGATAAGAAGCTATTTTATTGCCTTTTCAATTGTTGGGCAGTCTAATTCTAGTAAACACTTCAGCAAAATGGAACTACTGTGGTAATTGTGAAATGTAATGGTTGATTTTTGTAATTAGCATATTGCAAAGATGAACGTAACTGGTGATATAACTGTATCAGGACAGGTGTGGCAGCTATTGCACTTAAAGTGCTATCTAACACATTAAAACATGCTGGACATCGAAGCCTATTTTTAGTAAGAGAATAAATAAGCTTGCTGTGCCCTACTTTTTGTCAGAGTGAGCCATGGGATCTTTATATTTGATTAGAAAAGTCAGTAGAAATAACACAAGGGAACTCAATGTCTAAAAAGTGGCAATTCTAGCAATTCAGTGCTCTTTTTCATGACAGGAAAAAAAAAAAGCTAATATTGGGTATGAGGTCAAACCCATTCTGTGGGCAGGTGAGAAGCAGCCTGGGGGAGACTTGTCTGTGCAATGAGTGAGGTTACGTGGAGACGCAAGTCTTGGCTCTATTAGGCATCATTTATTCAAGATGCCCTAATGAAAAATGTTGTGTTGTATGAGGGAGTAGAACTCCTTTTGCAAAATTTGTGTTAGGAGACCGGTAGATCTTAAAAAGTATGTGGAAATATTTATATATAGAAAAAGAACATAGCAGCGAAGTCAGACTGCTGTGTCAGGACGCTGTTGTTCTTTGTGAAGGCCTTGCTCTTGCTTACTCTGACTGATGGGTTTTGATCTCTGCTGTCTGTTACAACACAGACATCCACGTGCCTGATGAACAAGCTGTCTTCTACAGTGTGGCCGTACCCAGAAACCCCTGTTTGCCATGAGCAAGTGCAGAAAATAAGCAACTGCGCACAAATGTTGTAGCACACAATTAGTGACAGCTATGCACTTGCAACCAGTTTCTGTACAGATAAGTCATACAAAAAATGTTGCTTTATTACAACAAGGTTAGCATAGAATTGGCATAAATTGATCCAAAATGCCACCCTTTTAAGAGTGTCTACCCAAGAACATCTAATCGTGGCATTTGTGATCTGAAGCAATACGGTGATGTGCTGTGGATGTATTGGACAAAGTAAGGGGGTTTGGCACTCAGCAGTGTGTTCACAACCTCAGTCAGAGGAACTCTGGTCCCCCAGGCCACAGTCCAGACCTGGGAGCCTGAGGGGCAGCAGTGCCCATGGAGCACAGGCTGCACTGGAAGGCCAGCAGTGGTTGCTTGGGCTGCTCTCTGGTTGCAACCACTCCTGCATGACAGCTCACTCTGACCTCAGCAGAGGGGAAAAGGGAAGGAGCTCAGCCCACTCAGTGACAGCAGGACTCTGTCTCCCTTAAGGGTACATCATCTGACTGCCTGTACTGCTGATGTGTTACAGAGGTCAGGAGAGGTCAGGGAGGACAAGGAAGAGGCCCTCTATTTCTAGTGGCTTTGGGTCATTTAAGTTAGGCTCACAGATTTAAAATGAAAGGCCTCAAGCACTGCATTCAGGGAAGGCACAGAACAGGGAAGTGCAAGGATGAGTGTCTGGGTACCGGTGCCGCTGGCTGTGTGAAGCCCTGCTTCAGATAACACCTTGCCTCTCCAGCTCCTGTACGCCTGCTGTAGGTTCTCAGAGAACTTCCTACTGAAGTTTATATGCATTAAATAACTGTTTAGCAAAACACTCCTAAAAGCTGCTTGGTGTTACCGCAGGCTGTAGCTTCATCAGTTAAATGCAGCATCGGTTTTGTCTGACATCTGCATTTGCAGTCTGGTACTGAATGTCACTCAGTCCATTCTTTGCTGTTGCCTCCCTCTTCACCAGAGACAGCACGAGATACAAAAAGCAGCTTATTGTAGAAGTATATGTGGGTAAAATCCTGAAAAAGAGACCAAGGCACTGCCCAGAACACCTTCTGAGGCAATATTCTGCTTACTGAACTCAGTGAGGCCAAGTTCTTCACCACAGCCGTTATCATACCATATCAGAATCACGGAGTAGCTTGGGTTGGAAGGGACCTTAAAGCTCTTTCACTTCCAACCCCTGCCAGGACAGGGATGTGATACCACTCACCTCATCAGGCTCTCAGGGCCACATCCAACCCAGCCTTGGACACCTCTGCAGATGGGCATCCACAGCTTCTCTGGGCAGCATGTGCCAAGACCTCACTGCACCCACAGTGAAGAATTTACTCCTAACACCTGACCTAAATCTGTTCTCTGCAAGACGTTGTGTGTGTTAACTGGCCGAGGCTGATAGGTTTGTGGATGTTGTGTTGTATCACAGGGCGGGGGGGGGTGGCATCAGCAAGTTGCTGCTGGTACCAGCAATAAAATTGTAGTAAACACTTTCTAAGCATCTCCTGGCCAGTACTCAGCTGTGTTTTGGATCACTGTCATTTAGATTTACGCAGCTGACTTTTTTTTTCTGGGAGTTTTTTCTGCTTTAGACCAAACATCTTTTGCACGGCGTTTCCACTCACATTGTTGTTTCCTCTGCCAGGGTCTGCTGCTGCTGCTAGGAGTTGTGTGCAGATGCACAGACAATGTATGCACTGGTTCCTTTTTCTGAACATGGCAGTCACGCAGGGCTAAAATAACGTGTACCAGAATGCTGAAAATGACACATTTTCAAATGACCAAGAATGTGCCCTAGGTGTACAGCTGTTTTGCATGCAAAGACATGACTCAGATACTGCCTTTTGAAACAGAAACCTTTTGTTATACTGAGAACATGTGTAACAATAGCCTGGGGGGGCAGAATAATGGAGCACTTGTTGTTTTGCAAAGGGGGGGTGGGGGGTGGAAAGAGAATCTAAAAATAAGGAAATTGAAAATTTAAATTATATTCGAAACTTCTGTTTCTTTCACCGCCATGTAGGGTATAAAGATGTTCACTTAAGGTGCTACAAGTGAGTTCTTTATCCACCCTGCATGCACTGCCCGTAACAGAGTGTCACAAACACAAGCAGAGGGCTAGCTGGTGGACTGCAATCTGAAATATGCTGGTAACTGCTGATTGAGATCTCCTCACTCCCACCACTAAGTGCTGAGGCACTGAAGCACACAACGAAAAAGAAATGATGTAGTGTCTGGAGTACAAATCTACAGAAATCTCCCTGTGAGTGGAGCTCACTGAATTCTATTTGTAATACAGCAGCAGATGTATACAAGGCAACGTCTAAGCGCTTGTAGCTTTATACTCCATGGGCAATTCCAGGCACCATTATTAAACTGAAAAAATAGCAGTTCAGTGAATATTATGAAGTTTCTGGATTGTAGCCCTCTGCTGCTTCTGTGAAGTCACTCTCATCAAAATTTGATTTATACTTAGGAGGATCTGGTTCAGTCTTTGTAGAACAACACTGTAATATTGCAAAATCTTGCGTAAATTTTTCTTAAAAGAAAAAAGAAAAGTCCTAATCTTTCCAAGAATAGTCAGATGTGAAACCATTTGTCATCAGCGGAGCCAACCAGTGAGCCAAGGGTTGGGCATCCAGGCCAAGGCTGTTGGAATGCTCGGAGTCAAACCCACAAGTATTAGGCTGGTTTGAGAAGTGGTACGTCTGGGGCTTCTTGCACTCCTGGATTTCATTTGTGCCTTATTTTTCAGAACCCTGTTTCAGTATCGATATAAGCTTTACACAAAAGGGATACGCAGCTCAGTGAGCTGAACTCAGCTCAGGTGTACAGGACGTGATCCATAGAGATGGGATTGTCTCTGCGCAGGCGGTGCGCTTACCTGGTAAAACAGTCACTTTCATTTGAAACCTGTTGGCTTATTTATTATTATTATTTTTCCAGGAAGAAAGGAAGCCTGACGGAGCCAGCACAGTGCTGCGGTGCGGAGCAGCAGCATGGCACCGCAACACGGGCAGCCGTGAGAGAGCCGGGCAGAGGCATGAAGGGGAACCATTAACCGGCAGAGACCCGGCACGCGGTAGGAAATGCTCCTCAGTAACTTCTGCCTTCCGTTGAGGTTTGCCATTGCGTGCAACGTCCCATCAAATTACTTTCCCCAAGTTAACGGGGAGACTCCACCTGCAGCGGTCGGTCTGTTTGCTTGAAACCGGCGACCCAGCCTCCCGTGGCCGCCGGTTATTGGCACGTTGCGGTGCCGCGCCGTGCCGTGCCGTGCCGTGCCACCGACGCGGCGTCATCTCTTCCCCCGCTGCCTCCACACGGCCGCGCCGGGAGCGGTCCGTGACGGGGCGGCTCCGGCCGTCACGGGAGCGCGGGCCGGGCGGGATTGGCCGCCGCCCGCGGGTCGATATTGAAAGCCGCGCTCCGGTTGGCGGCCCGCGCCGGGGGCGGGGCGGGGACCGGGGCTGTGTGGGGCGAAGCTATCGCCTTGGTAACCCGGAGCCCGCGGAGGGAGCCGGCCGGGACCGGGAATGAGGCCGCGCCGGCTGCCGCTCGGCCAGGTGGGTGCCGGGGAGCGCGGCGGGGCTTCCCCTCGGCCGTTGCGGGCCGTCCCCGCCCCGCAGGCTCTGCCGTCGCGGCGCTGCGTGGGGCGGGAGCCGCAACAAGGCGGTCCGCGGGCGTGTGGGGCTGCGCGCTTCGGTGGGGACGGAGCGCTGTCCGGGGGGTTGGCTTGGGAGCGTGCTTAGCTGGGACTTCTGCGTGCGGTTATAGGTCTTCTTAAAGTTAGTAGAAGACAGCCGCCCCCACGTGCGGTCCTAAAATACTCCTGTTAGCGCCCGTTTGAGCTGCTGGTTTTCTGTAAGAAAAATCGCTTCTGTTAAGTCAAGTTTCACTTCCCCGGAATATCTGATGTCATAGGTTTGCTGGTTCCCCAACTGTCTGTGTGCAGCTTTGGCAGAGCTCCACGCTCTGGCGCAGGAATCGCTCCTGGATAAAAAAAAAAAGAATAAAGCTAATCTTTGATTCCTGTGGTGTAGCAAGGGTGGGAGGTATCGTGCTCTGATTGTAGCACCTTTTGCTTTCTGAGAAGCTGTGCTGACAGCTGGTGTGTGAAGCGTTGCACTTTCCATACTGCTGCCTGTGTCTGCAGTGTGCTCCGTTTGGCAAACAGGACGATTTTCAGAAACGAACCCCCATCAAAAGACAAGCTGTTGGGATGCTCCGTGTGCTGGGCAGGTGCCTCCTGTCACCAGCTGGCTCAGCTGGCCGAGACTTCACATTTTATGTAGAGTCCATGTTGCTGTTCAGGCTTCAGGTGTGTTCTCTGACCTGCTGTGCCTGGTGGCAGCAGGGTGGAAGTTATTCAGTTAACTTCTTCACAGCTGGCAGGTTTTGTGAAAGCAGTGCCAGGAGAGAGAGCCTGACTTGAGAGCCGTTTGTCCAGGTACACAGAAAAGCTTGCTTGTTAATGAGCGTTTGTGTTGATGTGCCCAGAGCAGTAATACCCCTGGTGTCAGTTATTGGCCTCAAACGTAAGGGCCTGGAAACCGGAGGGATGAGACACATCAGTGTTAGTCCCAGGAGCATTAAGCTTTGTTTCATGGTGCTGACAGCCCTCAACTCTGCCTGGTGACACAAGGTCTGTGCCTGCAGTCCGTGGTGGGGCTGTCACCGGTCGCAGACTGCAGATTCTGCAGTTACTGGGGCTGTAGCTCTGTGTTTGTGCAGTGCCTGAGGTGTCCGCTGCTTTGTGCTCACCACTGACTCAACAGGTTCGCAGTCTGCCAATTTTACAGGAGTTAATCTTTGTATCTGAAGATTCCGTGGAAGTGCGTTCAGGAACGGGCTCCCATTTACACGCGCTGCAGTTGCAGGGTGAGGCCAAAGTAAACATGTGCCGAGAGCAGAATAATCTGATTTACCTGCTGGCTTCAGAGATAAAAGAAACAATAACGAAACTGACATTGTCAGAAAAGCTTCCACTGACAAGGAGCGAGGTAGGAGTAATCGCACCACCACCCATTGATTTGTTTGCTCTGTTTATTGGTTTGGGTTTGGCAGCTCTAGCTAGCCAAAGTTTCATTGCCTGAGTGCTGCAGGATGTGGCCTCTGGGGGATGCACGCACAGGGCCCGGGCTGTCCTCCGTAAGGTGTCTGCTACCTCTGCTTTGTGGTTTGGCTGCTGCCACGGAGGGGAAATGCCCCAAATGTTTTTCAGTTGCTTTATTTATTTATTTATTTCAAGGCTTTGGGGCAGATGGGATCACTTCGTGGGTTTTTCTTCTTTTTCCGTTTAATTAAACAAAATCACTGTTTTGACTTTGAGGCAAAGTCCGCATGTATGGAAGTATTTTTTTTTTCTATCTACTTTAAAAGGAGCATGAAAATGAGCACTGTAATTACTTGATGCAAAACTTTGTGAACGCTTCAGCGCTTTGTTTCTGTTGGAAGCATTAAGTGCGTGCTTTCGATAAGCAGCATTGCTTTAAATATTCTGTGTGATACTGAACTACAGAAAGCTTTCTTCTGCCTCCATGTATCTCGACATGATTTGCAGTAATTACTCTGATTTTTGGGAAAGCGTTGTGAATTCTGCATCAGGCGATCTTGAGAGAAATTCCAGCGCAGATACCAGCATCCAGTTTTATGCTTTGTGCAGTGTATGCGTTGCTGTAACACTGTGCTGTTTTACTTCTGAAGTTAAGTTGCTAAACTATGCCAGATTTTTTACTTCTTCACACTTACTTAATGTTTTCTATTGTTGTCAGAAACTTCTGGGCAAGTGAGGTATAGTGCCTTAGGGCAGGGGTGGAGCGAGCTGACCTGCTGAAATAGATCTGCCTCCAAAAGCAAATGCTTCCCGAGAGCTCATGGAGAACTGTGAATATTGTTCATAAAATAGCTGTATAAATACACTTGTCTGCAGAAACTGTGACTGAATGGTAAAGATATGTTCTGTAATGGACAAAGAATTTGTGTTGTGGATTTAATTTTCGTGTCTGTATGTGACTGTATATTGTATGAGTTTGCTTGTAAGAGGAGGAGGTGAGGAGTCCGTGATTTCTGACGTCTTTTTGCATGCTTTATGAGTAATAAGTGCGCTTATGGTACTGTCTTTTGGAGAAAGATTTTTGGGATATAGCAAAGTTTTAGAGTGAATATTCTAAACTTTTTTTCCCAGTGTTCTGCTGAGGCTTTTGTTCCCTTTCGCACCCAATGTAGTAATCAGAGATTTTTGTCCATGTCTTAAAAATTTCCATCAATTCCAAATTAATTTATGAGGAGTCCATTGGGACCTCGGTGTGTTTGCCCTTCTTTGGGTCATTGCTGTGCTCCCTTGCTCCGTGTGTTGTCTGGAGTTAAAAGTGTGTGGGGATGCTAAGATGGGTTCAGTGATGCAGGTCGTGAGGTTGGATCAGATGGCAGCAAATGCATGGGAGCTGAGCTGGGTGATAGAGGCGGAGAAACACATTTATGGAAGGCACGGGTGTCTGCTTTTAGGAATGTTGTCAATTAATAGGAATTAATTAAGAATAGTAGCATCACTCTGGTTTTATTATGCAGTATTGTTATGAAGCACTTGGCATTTTTCAGTGATTCTGGAGGTCCTTCATTGGTCTGTTTGAATACACAGAAAGCATATGTAAACAGAGAAATGGTGTGTTTCAAAATGAGCATAGGAATTGTCAGCTGCTCAGCAGAGCTTTTGTGATGACAGTGCAATAGCTGCTTTCTGTAGGATGACATTTTCAGATGCTCACAGCACTGCTCTCAGATGGTTTTCTGACATTTAATTTACCTGCCCAGCTTGGGTCAGTTTCTCAACAGAATGCTCTGGAATATATGTAGGCAGGATTGGATGAGTCATAAGCAGGGGTCCTTGGGCAGAGAAGTACTTAGTGTAATAGACAGATGGGGAATGGACAGGAATGTAACTTACTGAAAGATAAGTAATAATAATAAGCCGAAAACATACCCACCGAAACGAGCAGCAACAACCAACAGCAGTAATGAGTCCAAACCCAGCAGGAAATGAGAATAAAAATATATCTTACACCAGGTTTGAATATGGAAGCATCAAGAATCTCATGTGCAGCCTCCTGATATTTGGACCAAACCATGACGTAAGGAGGTGAAGCATCTGCTGAGCTGCTGCTCTAAGTTGTTTACTCTTAGCAGTGATTTCAGTGAGAAAGGGCTCGTGTCTGTGTGTGGAGGAGAGCTGTCTGGGACGTGGGGAGTCTGTTTGGGAATTGTTGTGATGAGAAGTGCTGACTGGAAGGTGCTGAGTAGTAACTATGAACCCACTTGAGCGAGGAAAAGCATCCTTAGTTTGGCAGATTGTCAGCAGCAAGTGATACATTAATCTTTGGCACACAGCTCTTGCTAGCAAAAGAAAAAAAAAAAAGAAAAAAAAAGAAACTTTCCTTTCTGGTTTATAACAATAAAAGTGAGAAGAGATAATCAGTCCTTTGCAGGCTGATATTGTTCAGCTTCTTTGAAATATCCCTGTCAGTGGCACAGAGTGCCTTTGACAGAAGTCCTTTTGCATTTTATTCCAAATAGCAACTAACCCCCCACAATTTTTCAGTATATTGGTCGTCTGCCTCTGCCTACGTAGCCAATATTTCTTCACATAATTACATTTTCAAACAAATCTTCGGAACATTGCAAAATTTCAAATGATATTTAAATATAAGGGGGTACCACTTCTAAACAGGTTTTAAAAATTGTGCAGAATGCGGTTAGCATTCATCCCAGACCAGTTTTGCTTCCCTGTACTTCAGAAGTACTGATTATGCCTACTTAATCATAATCCAAAATCTTTTTTTTTTAATTAAAAATGGTTTTTATGTTTGAATTGGATGATACAGATATGTTGAAAATTCTGCGAAGTGTAAGATAATGATCTATGTGCTTTCTCTGAGTAATAATAGAATGTTATATATATATAAATACATATATTTGCTGACTTGTTGCCTTAAGTATTGGATGCCATTTTAAAATACTGACTGTGATTCTGCATAGCTTGTTAGGGTTCAGCTGGTCCAAGTACATAAAAATCCACTATTAGCAGAATTCTACCTCCCCTAAAATTTCTAATCTAGTACACTGCTTTTCCCACACCGTTATCTTGACTTCCTTTTCAGCATCCTTTTTCTGTTTTGGTAGTAGCTTCTACTTTGGGTGCTGTAAATATGGCTCGTCTATGAAGAGGTAAAGCGTTGAGAATGGCAGAAAGATACTATACAAAAGAAGGTCATTTTAAGCACTGGAATAGGCTCCCCAGGGAGGTTGTTGAATCACCATCCCTGAATGTGTTTAAAATCTGTTTGGATGTGGTGCTCAGAGACATGATTTAGCAGTGGCTTGTTAGGGTAGTATGGTTAGGTTGAGGCTGGGCTTGAGGATCTTGAAGGTCTTTTCCAACCTGAGCAATTCTGTGATTCTGGAGCATCTCCCATATGACAAAAGGCTGACTGACCTGGATCTGTTCAGCCTGGGGAAAAGACTGAGGTGGGATCTGATTAATGTTTATGAATATCTAAAGGTGGGAGGCAAATGGATGAGCCCAGGCTCTTGGCAGCGTGCAGTGATATGATAAGGAGTAACGCCCTAAAACTTCAGCTTTGGAAGTTCCATACTGACGTGTGGAAGAACTTCTTTATGGTAAGGGTGGTGGAGCACTGGCATGGGCTGCCCAGAGAGGTTGTGGAGTCTCCTCTGGAGATATTCAACCCAGCTGAATGCTGAGCTTTGTGGCCTGCTTTAGCCTGCCTGTAGGGTACCTGCTTTATCAGGGGGGTTGGACTCAGTGATCCCTTCCACCCCCTGCAATTCCATCATTTGACAGGAAAATCATATCTTAATGAAACCAACATTTACAGGAACGTGAAGACAAAACTTAAAAAGCTAGACTTATTAAAACCACAATCAAGTTTATCCTGTGTCATTTGTCCTCTGAATTTTTAATAATTTTATCCAGATCTGCATCAGCTGCATAGCTTTTGAAACTGAATCCACGTATTGGGTGCTTTTATATTTTCTGTAAAAACACTGGATTCCAAGTCATACCCACCATAAAATGACGAAGGTGCTCTTTGCCATAAAATGACAGGAGTCTTTATCTGCTTCTACTTTTTAAATAAAGAACTTCAGTCTCTGTAATTTTTCCTTTACTCCATTTTGTTTAATGTTGAAGCTTCCATGTTCATTCTCCTGGGTGAGAAATGCTGTGGGTAGAGCGCTGGCTGGGGACCTGCCGTAATTAGGTTCTGTTTCTAAGTGTGTCACACGGCTGCTGCTGGAGCTTGGAGAAGCTCAGTTATCGCTGAGTGTTCTCATTGGGGTGCTGGGGGTGAGGCTGTTTCTTCCCTTTCTTTGCTTAATAAAATTTTATTGCACTTATGTCCTTGAAGGTAGGTATTATCTGCAGTCACGGACCTTGAAGCACTTGAGATGCTACTATAAGATGGATGCAAACAGCTAATTGAAAATTACTTTGCTGCTGCTAAGGCAGTTGAAATGTATAGCAGAGAAACCTTAAGTGCTTTAAATTACAATGGAAAAGCTGTAGATGTATTTTTATGCAGCCTCAGTTAATAAAAAAAACAACCACACGTACATCACCCCATAGGATGATCTGTGTGCAGCCTGACTTTGCCTGCTCTGTGAAAATGCGTTTGGTGAGAGAAAATCTCCTTCCTTCTATGAAAAAATATATTCTTTAAAAGAGGAATTATCTGTAAAAAGCAGGCATAAGCAGACTGCTGTACAGCAGCTGGAGTCTTTTTTAAAGCATGATATTAAAAGGTAGAATATTGAGTATATTGTTGTAATGGGAAAAGAAATGCAACTGATGAACTGCCCTCTATTTATATCCATTTCCTCTATTATTCCTTTTCCAGTGAACTTCTAGGTAGAGGTGTGTGAATGCAGACTTGTGGCCTTTGTTTCTCACTGCAGTACATCATTGTATTTTTTTTTTCTCTAGGGCCAATACTCTGGAGACTGGTAAAAATGAAATAAAAGAGCCAGACCTAATATAAACCAATTATTATGATGCTGCTTCATTAATTTAATGGGCATAGTTGGCCTGGAAACTTGCTTGTACTTTTGCTATGTTTTAATTCTGTCTGTGGAGTAATAAAGAGATTTACATATATAATTACACTTGTCTTGAAAATTGGGTGGTCCTCAGAAATAAGAGCATTCCTGACACTTTGAGCCCAAGGCTCTGTGTTTTAGCGATGAATGAGTTTGGTTTACCTCAAGAAAGATTTCTTGGGATGCAGCAGGAAATGAAGTGGTATAAGTGTTGTCTGATTTTTGTTTTCCTGTGATGCGCTTTGCTTTCTGCAATGTACTTGTGAGAAGTGACGCGGGATTACGAGGGGACTTCCATGTTTGCTTTCTGATTTGTCATGGGAGAGAACTTGAAACGAATTAAGGGAAACGTTATTCAGGTCTTTTCTTAAGACTTGTACCCCTCGCTAGAACAAGGTTTGGTTACCAAATGTGGTGGTGTGATTTTTATTATAGTTGAACCGTTATACGCCTCCACACCTTGCCTGTGGAAGCAGATCTGAGTGTGTGCTTTCAGTCCAGCCCTCCTTGGGCTCCGCTTCAGCCTTGTGGTTTTGGAGCCATTACACAGAAATTTAAGAACGCTGTCTTTTATTCTTTCCATCTTGCTCTTTGTGGTTCATCTCAGCATCAGGAATTACTTTGCAATGGGGTTGTATTGAATATAGAATTGTTCTTGATCCGGTTAGAGCAGTTTATCCAACAGTGTCTGCAGTTGTAATTCTCCTGTGGTGAGCTCTGCCAAGCAGGTCGCTCGCTTTGCAAAGGATGCGTATTCCCCGAGTGCTTCTGCTCTGTGCCAGCGTTTCCATCTCACAGGGTCAGAGCTACTCAGCTCTTCGTGCAGATGCACAGGCAGTGCACTGAGGCCATGCTTTTACTTTGGTGAGAGATAGGTCTGTAGGAAAAGGTCGTTATTTGACCTACTGGAACTTCATTAATGAAGGAATCTGAAAAATGCCGTGTAGTGAAAGTTACTATGCCAAGCCTTGCAGTTGATGAAAATGAAGGGGTTTTGTTTTCTTTTTTATCAAATATTCTGTAGTTCTAGGTAACATAGCTGCAAACAGTGGAAAATATTATCACCGTTTTCAAAACCAACTTTATCAACCCAGCGTAGGTTTGAACTGTTGACATGTTTTGGCCTTCACTTGCATCCAGACTTCCCGCATCTGGGGCTCTCTGGCAATATCATGGTGTAACCTCATGCTCAATTTGATAGATTTTTTTTTCTGAAATAAAGTAGGAAACAAACAGAAAACCTCCTGCAAGCAGAGCCAGGTATCAGCATACACAAGTGTGGTTTTCTTCCTGTGTTTGGTACTTAATACCTTTCAGAAACAAACCTGATTCATTAATGTTAGGGGAGGGCAGAGTTATTGCTTTGTTATTTTTTTTAACTGAGTCGGTGATGGTATTTGTCAGTTCTAAGACAATGGGGTCTTTGGTAGTCACATGCTTTTAGTGTTAGATGTGGATGCAGCAGTTGACTGAGACGAGATCTTTTATGGAAATAGGTTTTGGGAGGCAGTCTGCAAATGCATAGAACAAAACATAGAAAGGGATAAAAAAACATAGAAAGGGATAAAAGAGTGCTGTAAACAAAGATATCAATGCAGAGGTTTGTATTAGTGCTTGTAGGTGTGATTGTCTTAATCTATCTTAGAAAATTGGATCCCAGGGTCACTCACAGATTCATTTCATATTGTAAAAGTTTCACTGAGTGCCAGTGTATGGCCCGTCTTCAATTCATTCATAAGGAAGAGAAGGAAAAGGGGATTAGAAAGCTGCCGTTATCTCCAAGTTTCAGAGAAAATGGAAGAATTAAGCCAGAAGCTGAAACTTGCATTGTGGCATGCCGTAGGTTTTGTTCAGTTCTGCCTGTTCCCCCTCTCGTTAAGTGCCTGTGGGTTTTTATGGTGAGCAGCGATGAGGGAACATGGCTGTCCTTGCTGTTTTCAGCCCCTGCTCATCCTGCTCCCTGGTTCCCCTTTCAGTTCTCTAGCACAGCTGAGGTTCTGGAAGGGTTTCCATACACACACTAAGAATCAAGTTTGGGTATTTTGGCACGTAATGTGCAACTTTGGTGCTTTGAGTTTTCAGCACCAACATATGAGGCAGTAAAGTCTCTGGAGGAGGAGTGAGTGGGGAGCAAGAGCGAATGGAAACACACAGCATTTCATTCACCACTGGGGCTGTGTAGATTTGCTTTTGAGCACTGGATGTAGCTGAAGGTAAACTGCATTTGTTACATGATGGAATATTTCCTCCTTCATCACAACAAGTATGTGATGACTTTTAGTTCAGGTAATACTCACTGTGTATGTTAGTGATGAAATAATCACTGTTGATATTTATCATGTAGTAATATAAGGAATTAAGCAGCAAGTTGGACTGCCGCAGGCCGTCTTTGAAGTACATTTAATTTGACTGCTGTGTTAGTTCGGAATCTGTTGCAATCCACTCTTTGGAGGTTGTTGTAGTCATAAAGAACAAAGCCCTTAAAACTGGCATCGGGACCAAAGTGGGAAGTAGCTTCACAAAATGGTTCGAGTCAACCAGTTACTGAAAAATGTATTGTTTAGCCTCACTATTTAACTCAATTAACGGGCTCTCACATACACAAAAAGAAGTATGCACACTTAAAAAAGAATTTGGGAAGTAAACAGCGGAAATTTGCACGGCTTCACCATATTAAGCATTTATGATGGAACTGGGAAATGAAACTTTGACATCTGGAAGAAAGTACTGAAGAAAACAGGCTGCACGGAGAAGATCACAGGAGGCAGCAACCAAGAGTAGTCCTTTCCTTAGTGTTTTCAAGTAGCTAACTTATTGCCACAAGGTCTTTGCAGAACCAAGATGAAGGCTCTGTTTTTAGTTCATCCCTGTAAAATGCAAATAAGTATTTATTGATTTGGTAACTTTTGGATGGGACCAGTAGGATTTATTTTGGAGTGCTTCTACATCCATGAGACAGCAGTGAGATGAAAGTGCATTACCTAGAAAGGCCACATCCAAAATTGTGACAAAATGCTTTGCCAGGGCATCTTGAAGATGTTTCAATGAGTTTAAGATAGAGGTAATGTCTGAATGTAGAACGACCTTCAGTTCATTAATTCCAGCTCTTCCATACAGCACCGCCTGGGGATGTTAGTGAGAGGCGGCTCTGACAGGAGGTGGGAAAGCTTGCATCTGTGTACATATGGGTCTGTTCAGTCCAAATGATTTGTTCTTTGTCACCAACTTTGCAGCTACAGAAACAACCAGCTGAGTAATCACTTGTGCCCTAAAGTGGACAGGAAGTGGAAATGAGCTGGAAAACGTTACTCAATTAACTCTGTGTTTATGAATCAATATAAAGCAAATCTAAGCACTTGTTTGTGAGTCATCAGTAATAAAAGAACACTGCAGTTTTTCTTTAACGGCCGTGTGCAACCTAGAATGTTGTGATTTCAAGCTGCCAAGCCCACTCATATCTAACACATTCTCATGCTCAGAATCTCTCCAAGGATGTTGTGTATTCTGCGATTGCTGGTGTCAACACAGACCGCCACCCAGCTCTTTCCAGCACTGAGTGCAGTGCGTCTGCAGGGTCTCCCACTCGTACTGTGCTGATCTTGATGTCAGTGTCCTACTCTCAGATTCCGGGGATGGTGGATTGGCTGACAGGGACAGAGGGAAAAGCTCTCAATCTGCCAGTCTTTTTTTGTTAAGCTTCATTAACACTGAGGTGTTCCACTTCTGCTTTGCCCAGAGGCATTTTGTTTCAAGGTGGCAGAGCAGAAGAGAAACACTTGAATCATTCTTGTATATATATATATTTAAGTAGTTGGATTTTGGTTTGTTTGTTTGCTTAGGCTCCTGTTTGTTGATCCTAAATTGCTGTTTGACAGTTACTGAACATCTTTCATTGCTCAGTGCCAATAAGAACTCTTGAGTCTTTTGATTGTTTTATTAACTTTGTTGTAAGGGTCTTTATTGAAGATTGTCATTCCATCTTGTCTATTTCTAAACTAGAATGCATAGTGGTTACTGGGTTCCTCAGCCCTAGGTGCCATTGGGATGATGGATCACCTTCTAGTTTGGATACCAAAGGGAGTTTCACAGTGGTGAGCCATAGCATGCTGAGGGTGAGTAAAGTGAGCATGGCTGCTTCTAAGGGTGAGTCACAGCCACTGGGTACAGAGCTCCTGCTCCCAAACACCCACTGGAGGAGCAGAACCATGATAGCTGGTTCTTCTTAATGAAGGCATGTAACTGAATTTAGCTTCAAATCACATTGCTTGTATTTTGTATTTAACTTTGAAGAGGAACACTGCCCCACATTTTTTAAAGTTACTCATGAAAATGCTTTGTGGTCTTTGTTTTGTCCATATTAAGAAAGGAAAAATAGATCAGGGCTGTAATTGACCTGTAGTTCTGACACAGATCTCTTATGCAACTCATTTGGCTTAGAGCTTGGTATCCTGTAGTTTCTGTCTCTGCTTGTTTTGTTTTGTGTTATTATTTTCTGTGGCTATTTTTATGTGATGAGAGCTTGCAGCTATATGCCTATTTTGGTTTGCTTATGAAGATTTTGTGTGAGATAAGTGGGCTTCATAGAACAATCAGTTGTTCTGGATTGTGAAGTGAGGTAGTTCAGAAAAGGCCGAGGCTTTTTTGGTTTTGGTATTGTTTCTGACCAGTGATTAAAGTAGAACATATAAGGCAAAACACTGCTGTGTGTAAAACAGTATGCTGTTCATTATCAGTTAAAATATTTTACCTTGATATTAGTGCATGATTAACAGTGCCACCTTTAGTGCACTTTTAGTCAACAGTCCTAACGTTTCTGTGTCACATATGGTTCCAACCCAGTAAAATGGGTAGATGATGTGATATAGGGAAGAAATAAGGTCACGTGCTGGTTTTGGGTTGTTTATTTTTTTTTCAATCAGGCCTGCTATTAATAAAATTGCCATGCATTTTACCTGTGATTCTCGTATCCTGTCTGGGAGCCTTTGTGATTTGCCAAGCTCTATAGAAACACTTGTTATTGTTTGGATGAAGTTATATGGTAGTAGCAGTGCTAGCACATATGCAAACTGGAAACCCAGTTCTTTGCTCTGTTGGTAATGATAAGCTTCCTGAGAAATGGTCCTCGTAAATTTAGGGTGGTGTGTCAAGCTCCCGTGATCTGATTTGTCTACAGCTGCCTGGTTATCCAGAGACATCCAGGATGCTGGAGTAACCAGATTTTAGTTAAAATAACCTGATTCTGCTCCACGTTTGGGGCTTTAGACATACACTTTGTCACCCCTACAAGATGCTGCCTATCATGGGAAGACTGCTTCCTCAGGTGGAAGTCCTGGAAGCAATGCTATTTATCTCGTGTTTAAAGTGCATGGCGCTTCATACTCCTTCCCAGGCCCCTACCTTTTGGCTTCTAGCTTTTAATTTTGACTTTTCTGGTTCTGTAAACAAAGCCACTGACATGGAAATAAAGCATTAATGCATGACTGGTACTTTCACACTGATTGGAAGAGATTTACGCTGTTCTTGTGTCCTTGCAAGTTCCAAGTCTTGCAAGGCCTTCATTTTTCTCTAGCCTTTTTGGCTGCTGTAATCTCCTAGGCTTTAGCCATGGGAAGATTCTGAATTAGTTCATACCTTCATGCACCAAAAGCTTGATTTCAAAAAGTTGTATGTGCAGCTGTAATTTCATTTCTTTCTTATATGTAAGCAGATAGGACAGCAACTACTAAGCTCCAAAACAGCTGAAGAAAACTTAAGGTTGCTTCGCAGTGCTCTTCATGCTGATTCCTGGAGAGATTCTGCTGCACATGGGCTGGAGGAATGGCAGGTGCTGGTACCTGATCCTTGTGCTATGCTCAGTGCCTATGAGCACAGGGTGCACTGTTCATGAGAGGAGAAAAGTAGTTACCTGCCTTGTGTTTTGTGGTTTGGCCTACAGATGAAGAAAACCTGATAGCAGTACTTGGTTTTCAGTGCAGGTTTAAATGGTTCTGTTTGCTTGTTTAATTTTGCTGAGAGAGCCTCATTTGCAGTGTAGAGCTTAATGGAGATTATGTCTTGGCTCCACAGAGGTCTTTTGTCCTGTGCACCTGCAGGATGTTGGTAAGAGGGGACCTATTGAACCTTTCTTCTGCTGTTTCAAGGTTGAAATATGCATAGGAAGATGGGATCATTTGTGTCATGGAGTCCAGCCCTCCACAATAGAACCAATGGATGACATTATACTCTTAAAAATAAAGTGAAAACTTACAGCCATGAGTAAGAGAGAGTACTGCTAAGAACATGAGGGCACCTTTGTATTTCCCCTTTGGTTGTCTTTAATTGCAGTGGACTTGGATTTGGCATTCATTTAATAGTTAGATCGTGTGATGTAAATATGATGTTATTATATTTGAGAAGAGAAAATGTGTGATTAGATATTTCTGATACAGTCTATGGCACCAATAAAAGAATTGTGAACTGCTTGAATTCTCATTCTGTGAATTACATCATTTGCTTTTCTTCCTTAGGTCTCATTTGGGTCATCGTGTAGAACCTTCTGAGGAATCAGGATTAATAGTAAGAAAACAATGGTTAATAGAAATAACTTCAGTATACAGCTGGACTGAAACAGGAACAGGTTATCTGAAGTAAGTATTACAAATGAATTTTTTTTTTTTTTTTTTTGCTTGTACAGTCAGTAGCCTCATTGTTTGGCTGTTAGCATATCCAACTTTGTTAAATTTGCATTAAAAATGTCACAAACTCTATACTCATTTCAGTCAGTTGGTAGTGGTCATTCCTTTGGACTCTGCAGTCTTGGTAGCAGTTGTGTCTCAGGAAATCCAGATAGTCTTCCCTTTTCTTTTTTGTCTCTATGAGTTCTGGGTATGGCTTTGAGCAGGACGAGTTTACACTTCAGATGTGACACATAGCAGTGCTTAGAATGTACCGAGTGTCAAATATTTCCTTTCTCCATTAGCCCTTAGTCACTGTGCATTTAATCTGCTGACTCTCTAGCACAAGGAAACTCATTCTAATTTGGCAAGTGTTACAAACAGAATGCAAAGGAGAGAGCGTCCTTCCCCAGAGCAGGGGCTGTAACTTGGTTTCCTCCAGGAAAAGGAGGGACTGCAGGGCAGAGTCCTCTCCAGAAGAGTGCATCAATCTGCTGCCCCTGGTCTTGGTCTCGCCTTCCAGTCACTGATCTGAGGGAGGGAGGGATGTTCCCCCCTGCAAAATAACAAGAACACCCATGCAGACCGAAAAAAGCAAACAGCCATGTGTGCACTTACTGTAGGGAAGGGAATGTAGTATATGCATGTGGACGTACATGTGTATGACACAGGAGCTTTCCTGCTTCAGGTGCTTTTAGGTACAACCTCACAGTTTTACTTGCATCTCCCTTTCTATTGCCACAAAGCCATGAGCTGCACTGTGATTCTGACCAGAGCTATGACTCACCTGACAAAGCAGGATGTTGTTAGTCAATATCATTTGCTCAGCCAGGCTGGTATCTCTGTGGCACGAGACCTTGCTTAAGGAGAGGATGGATAGTGGGAGGAGGGATGATGGGTTTTGCTGTTGGTGGCAACGTTGTCCCATATTGCAGTTTTTTAATCCATCAAACCAGCAAAAGCTTTCAACTGACGGATCTCGGAGGTGTAGTTTTCTTTACCATGTCTCATTAACTCCGGGCTTGTGTGAGTTACAGGCTGAGATATCTGTGTCTCATTTATGGTACAAAGAAGCCTAGCTACCTGGTTGTGAGTTGTGTGTTTCGGTACCGCATTCCTAAGCATTTAGGTGCTGGTACAACATGGCTTTTAATTCGCACGCTTCCGTTGCTTGAGAAGGGGAACGTAATAATTTCCCCGTACCTTATTTGCATCAGCTGGGCGATATCTACCCGTTAATCCGTTAGAAACGGGGGAAAGTCCGGATAATGTTCTGCGCGAAGCTGATTTTATTCATGCTGTGTGCCACGTGGGCATCACTGTAGGGCACTACACGCACCGCCGCGTTGCCGCAGCGCCCCCTGGTGGCGGCCGGCGTTCCTACACGCGGAGCCTCCGCCCTCGAGGGTGCCACCTGAATTATTACATGACTCTTAGATAGTCTTAATTATTTTTCGTCCTTATGATGAATGGCCGGGGCTGCTTTCAGCTTTACTTGGCAGGTTTTGTCTGCCGAGTTCCTGGAACTAACTCCCCCTGAAGTCAGAGCGCTGTCCTAAGTCCAAGCACTCCCCCTGAAGTCGTAGCGCTGTGTACAAACTGACTGTGAGAAACAGCTACGTTTCTTTGGTATTTTGTACTCACTGTGAATAACGTACTGCCTGTGAATTGTCTGAAGTCTGTCGCAAATGTGAAACTTCAATCTCTGTGAGTTTTGTTCTGTTCATTTCTTTGGTTCATTGTGAATGACCTTTGGAGGGAGCAGCTCAGTTTACACCTGAGTGTAAAGTAATGAGGAGCAATTTCCTGCTATCCTCATGCACACCCATTCTGGGGAGCCTTCCGCATCTGGAAGAGCATTCAGGGACATTGCTCCACCCGTAGACTTGTTTCACAGGAAAAGCAGCTGAAGGTAATAGTTTCATTTACATGCCACTTTAAAAATTGTACTTTAATTGAATCGTGGAATAATTTCCTTGAGAAGAAGTATCCAGCTTGCTTAAAATCAAATTTTTATTTGAAACTGGTTAATGTTTCCTTCTTTTCATGTCTCTAAGTTGCGTTGAAGTCAATTGCTAATTCAAGTGCTCAGTATTTACTTATTTTTATTTAGAGGCATAAGGTTTAAAGCAGGAGCTTCATTCACAGTGGTTTTAAAACTTCAGTTTCTAAAACTTAGTGCATACTGCCCTGAGTAGAGCAGAGGAATGCCAGTAAGTAAAACTCCAGCAGGTGAACACATTAAGTAACCAGGGGCTTCAGAAAATGGCCCTAATCATTTTCTCTCTCTCTCTCTCTCTCTCCCCCCCTCTCTCTCTTTTTTCCTTTATGTGTAGAAAGTTATCTGTATTTCATGAGGACAGTGAGAGAACCTAAGGTTGGGTAGCTGAGAAACTGCTCCTGGTACCACTGTGAGCACTGGGAGGGAATGGCATTTAAATAGGGTCCTTTGTGCTTTTATGTAGTTATTTTTAGAAAATCAGATGGTATTTTTATTCTGATTTCTGGAGGAATCCTGACTTAATGGGCACTTAATTTTCCACTCCATAGGGCCAACTTCTGTTGCAGTTGAAGTAAACCACTGGGAAATATTTATGGTAACACATGATCTTTAAAAATAACTTCCCAGGCTGCACAGTAGATGTCTTGAATTCTTAGAATCTTTGTTATCATAGATAATAACTATGACATTCCTGGAGTGGAAAATCTTAGCTTTGCTAATTTAGGCCATTGTGTTTATCATCAAGTTGTTTGCGTTTCTTTCTTAAATTTGTGAGCAGTTTGAACTGAAATCCACCTATTCAGTTCCTGGATGGTGTGAAACAGCATATGGAATAGGATGTCACACAGTAAAAAAAAAATTAGGGTTTATTACTTTGTCCAGGAGCTGTGGATGCCCATCCCTGAAGGTGCTCGAGGCCAGGCTGGACAGGACCCTGGTGGGCAGGATCTGAATGGGCAGTCGGGTCCCTTCCAAGGCATTCCCGAGTCTGTGATGACTGCAGTTGCCAGCCCATCGGGTCCTGTAAGCTGTGGCAGCAGCTGTGAGATGGTCTGTATCTCAGTAGGAGAGGATGTCAGTTCTTCAGAGCCACCACCAGGCACGCAGAGCTGCTGTGGACTGGGCTTCCAAAGAAGCTTGAATTCCTTCAGTTACACAGGAGGAGATTTTCCTTCTATTTATTAATTTGTTTTAAATTGCCTCTGAAGTTTTATAGGAAGTTCCATAAACCCTCCTGCATGTTCTTATTCCTTTCCATCACTGCTGCTAGATCCGTTTCTCTCATTTGCTCTGAAAAGTTTCCTTCAAAGCACGCTCATCTTCATAGTAATGGAAGTTTACCTAGTTAGAAAAATGATTACAAAGATTACATTGTGTAAGTGCTCAGTGTTTCTTCTGCTTGAGCTACACTATATGCTGCTCCTGTTTCTTAGCAAATTAGTGTGGTCAGATTGCTTTCTGGTCTGTTTGGGACAGTAAGATACTGTTAAATGCTATTTTGTGTGTCCGGGCAGGGCTTTTCCAGCTGCTTTCATTGCCTCAAGGCATTTTTTAAGCCCTTTGGCCGCCATGTGATGGAGAGGCAATAGATAAAAAGGTGTATTGATCACAGCCGTGGTCAGCTTGGAGCGTGGCTCCTAACAGTTGTGACAACATCTGGTTGAGCAGAGTGCTCTCAGCTGTTACCTAATCAGAACAAGCGAGTTTCTGCCACTTGTCCTGCATTCGTGTAAACATTCATGGTTTTAGTGAAAACAAAAATAAATCAAGCTTTGTGTTCAAGAGTTGATTTTGTAACCTAATTACTTTTAACCTGAGGAGCTGTAGATATTGGTGCCCTTAGAATATGCCTTTGTTTGGAATAGTTAATTGATCAGTGGATGAAACTTATTTCATGTGGAAACCAACCTCTGGTACACAAGTGGTTTCTGCCCCTGCACTTCCCTTGGCCTGGGGCTGTGGGGTGGCCCCAGGGGATAGCCACTGTGAGACAGTGCTGAGGCTGGCAGGATTTGCCTCCAGTGCTGATATGTTGATGTTTGTATCCAGCAGCCCCCTTGCAGCTTCTGTTATTGTTCTTTTCTTATTAGACTCCAGGACAATAGATCGAATGTTGCATTGGGTTTTACTTTCTTGTTCTTTTAATTTGGAGTAGAAAAACGTGCCTTAAGAGACGTGCTAGGAGATTTGTAGAGAGACTACAAATATAAGGGAAGCTTTTTATTAATGACGTATTACATTTCACAACTTGGTCATTTTTTTAGTGTGCTGGACTCAGAAGAACCTACCAGACACAGATTAATGTCTGTTGTTGCTTATGAACCATGTGAATTTGTGGGTAGTTCTTTTGCTGATATGACAAAGTGCTTTAAAAGGAAATAAAACTAGCTTCTTATCTGGCGGATGAGACAAACCCTAGAGTTTCCTTTTGCCCCCAGTCACCAATTCTTTTTGTCTTCCACATCTATAAGCTATCATAGCTTTTCTTTTTCCAGAAAACAACTAACCCATGTTGATGTTAACACACCAATTGTGCTGGATGAATCCCAAGACCTTTCTAAATGATTTTAAACGCATCTCAGAGAAAATACTGTTTTACAATTGAGGAATAAGAAAGTATCAAGAAATTCCATGAGATGGCAGTGGAAAAAAAGAGAAAATATAAAGGTGTGTGAAACCCTGCACCTGCTTTTAATTTTATCCCATCTTTCAGGACTGGAGACAATTTGAAATCTCTTCATTTAAATGAGGAACTGTAATTTTTCTGCATAACAACAAGACTGTATTCTCTACCGTCTTTGCTGAAATTCTTCATGAATTGCCATTAAATTTGTATGTTGAATTTCAGCTTCAGCACTCTTTGTTTGTGCCCACTCTTGTCCAGTGAATGTATCCATGGGTAAACACAGCCCAGGATGGAGATGCATGACCTCTCCAGGCTGCCTGCTTTAGCATTCAATGACCATTATTTAAAAACAGACAAACAAAACAGCAGAGGTGTTTTAGAAATTCTCTATATGCATTTCACAAATTAATTACATTGTTAGTCCATACCTGATTTTCTGCAGTGCCTCATGACAGGTTTGCTCTCTCATTGTGTCAGAACTCTTGCTTAGCTCTTAATTTCAGGACAACCTTATATAAAATCTCTATTCCTACCCCCTTCCCAAGTTCACTCTGCCCTTCACTTCTCCTTGGGTATCTTTGTGACAGATATTTGCACCTTCTGGTTTAATTCCTTTGCATGAGCAAGGTATCCAGGTCAGACTGAGTTTACCATCTCTGACAGCAATGGTGTGCTGACTTAGCAGCTCAGTGCCTTCTTGTTGTAGTCTCCAGGGAACTGTGTTTGCTGCCAGCTGATCGTGCCTACCTTCTAAAATTTTATGATCTGTTAGCCTAAATGGTGTCTTTCAATACATGAGGATGTTGTGAATGTATGGGTTTTGTTACTTGATAGTATATAATGTTCAGCAGTTCTGCTGATGCTTGTCTTGCTGAGAGTGCCGTCCATGTTTTGTTTATGTGTGCTCAGGTGTTCATCTGGTCTTCCCAAAGTTTTGCTTAGGGAAGAAAAGAAGTAGCTGCCAACTCACAGCCATGCATACCTTGCTTTTGTCCGTCACCTTTCCTGTAGCCCCCTTAGCAGTCAGTGAAGCAGGAGCCTGCTGGTTCTCACTTCTCTAGTCACTAGATGATGAAAAGCGCTTCTGCTGGGGAGTGTGAGGGTGCAGCTACTAAGTCACCAAGAGTTGTTGGCTTCTGGAGTGAGACTCAGCACTAGAGCCATCTCTTCTGTCTGCCTGGATGTGGTAAGTCATCTGGAAACAGAAACCGCAGTGAGATGAGAGCAACAGTAAAAAACCCTGTGCTTGCGAACACACAGCTGTTCTGGTTAGCTCTTAGAGCCTGTGGTCTGTTGGCCTTGAACTGTCTAGTTATCTTGTGATCGAGGTCACAGTACACAGAAAAAGCAAAATTAAATTCTGTAACCTACACGTTGATTTCACAGAAGAAATTCTCACGCTCTGCAGGAGTCCCTATTTGAGCTATTGAGAAGTATTCATCTTGGGCAGGCAGTTAATGTTTTAATTGCTTTTGGCTGGAAATCCTTCCATGCAGCTGAAGGCAGCAGGAGGCACAACTCCATGACACAGGGCTGTGCCAGGAGGTGGCCCTGCCCCGTGCACAGCTCTGTGTCACCACTGCTGGCTGTGGGATGCGGTATGCCAGCCTGGAGGCTCTGTTGGCTGGAAGCTTCAAGGAAAAAGATACCTAAAATCTCATCTGGATCAGCTCTCAGGTCTTGCTAAGAAAGGGCCGTGTGATTTTCTGTTAGTTAGAGCCATTGATAGAACTGTATCCTGAGGCAATATTTACCTGACACACAAGTGTTGTATGGCACTGTGCAGAGACTTGACGCAGGTGCTGAATGCCAGCGGGACAGTTGTTCCACGTCAGTTTTAATGCCTGATACATGCACCAGAGGCAAGATTTATAGATGAGGAAATTGCAGGCAGTTGTCTTGGTTCACAGATCTGACTGTAGGCCCTCTAGTTTTTGGTTATTGAATATGTAAATACAAAGACGAGTCTTAACGTTCTGTTTCTCCTCTTGTTCTGGAGGTGTCCTACTAAGCCGTGTTCTGTTTCTTTCCATGATTCTAAGCAGCTCTTTCTGCTGGCAGAGTAAAATGCAAACTGAGCAGTTTTGAGCTCCATCTATGTATAAAGATGTAATTTATGTGCAACTCTAAGTTCAGAGCAAAATTACAGTTTGCGTGGGAAGTTGTGTGCGCTCTCAGTGCTACAAATCTGTGACTTAAAGCTAACATACAAAAAAAGACAAACAGAAAGCACCAAAGCCATTTGCTAGTGAGCTTTGCTATATTAATTTCAAGCAATCATTGATTAGATACTTGTAGCCAAGGTTGTTTTAATTACTTCCTTCCTTTGTATGAGGAGTTGCTTGTACACAGTCAGTAGACAAGAATGGCCATCGGGTTATAGCCTGAAATAGCTTTTTGATGTATGATGATGGTTGTTTTCCTTTAGCTGGAAGCTGTTTAAAGCACCCCTGGTACTGTTGCTCCCACCCCACGTGGCCCTCTGCGCTTGCCCCAGTGGTAAGTGGGGTGTTGGTTCAGCACACAGTGTGGCTCTGCCGTAGCTCGTGCCCTTGGCTGCCCGGTGCTGTTACGAGGTGCATTACTCTTGGCATCAACTCCTGCTCTCTCTTGACCCCCGTGATGTCAGCTCTTGGTGGAACCCTGGTGCTGACTGAGCGAGACACAAACTTGTTTCACTGAGGAAGGAAATGTTTAGTAAGGGCCTAAGAGCGAGAACAGCTTCCCAGTACACGCAGGTTTGTGTAACGGCTGCTGTTCCCCTTTTAATTGAAAATGTAAATAGAATTCTACAAGTTTCTTATGCCTGTCTTAAAATTCAGAGGCTGTGAGCAGATACTGTGGAACCTCAGCCTCCATGCTGTCTACATTTGAAGATATCAATGGCATTTCTAAGTCCAGCTTCTTAGAATGTTTTAAGCTTCCATTGGTGCACTAACACAGTTTCAACAACTGCAGATACTGTGGAACACACCTAGAACAGGATGGCAATAGGTAAAACCTTACACTGAATTTAAATAGAAATTACAGATGAAATAACCTATGTAGAGCACATCAGTATCATTTCTTCTTGCTGTACCTGTAAGTTAGCACTCCATAGAGGTGGAACCAGTTTCCTTCATCACGATGACCACAGAAGGCTACAAAAAGTAGACTGAGCACAGAAATATGTGCACAGAAGTATGAAAGTGCTTCGGTTTTAGAACATGCCAGTACATTTTGTTATATATTAACCTCTTGTTAAAGGTACGCTAATTGATAATGAACTGTGCTCTAAGGTTCTGGGGGTGGGTGCTATGCTATTCTAATGGCATATTGTGTTTTGTGGTGGCATGAAGTTTTGTTTCATTCCCTCAGATAGTTTAAGAGATCACTCACTGTGGTAAGCTTTCCACAGCCATGGAGGAATGGAGGGACAGATTTGGAATTAATCTGCTAATTAATATCTGGTATTTTCATGCCTAACTTGTTTTTGTCACTCGATCCCCCACAGATCTTGTTTTGCTTGTGTATTTGTACTTGTGTATTTCTGCTTTCTGAAAGTTAGAAGGTTTTTTCCTGTTCTTGTTTTCATGAAAATCCTCCTATACTTTTATCTAGTACAAGGAGAACGTGAAGAGAGCTGTAGTAACAAGACGTGCTGGCAGTAGTCATACTCCTGCAGGTCCTTCAGCTGCAGTAAGGCTGAAGGGGAAAGCTTTGAAATGGGTCTTATTACCCAGTGTATTTATGTGGAGATAGAGGTGAGAGTTCAGCACGCTGTCACCGTCTAAAGCAGTGCTTCAGTGGCAAGCTGGCAGTGCGGCTGTGGGTCCACCCACCGTGCTGGGTTCCACATGGCTTTTAGACTTGCTGCTCCAGAGGTGAATGCTGAGCTTTAGGTTTGTGTTCCTCCTAGCCACACCTCTTTCAGAACTGGAGATTCAGGTCCCTTCCAACCCAGGCTGATCTGTAGCTTTGTGCAGCCCCTTGGTTATGGCATGGTCAGTCTCCCACAGTTTTGTGGGTTCAGCCATGTGCTGCTAAGGTTTTGTGGCTGTTTGCTTTGAGGGGAAAGAAAACAGTAGTGAAATGGAATTGAAAAGCTGTATTCATGAACGTGTTACATGTCTGTTTGAGAAGTTTGATGCACAGCTTAGTAATCTGTAATTCTGTGACATGACCAAGTGAAGCAGTTATGTGCTGTTTTAAGGCATACGTGCTTAGTGCCTGAGAAAGGATTATCGTTTGATAATGGATTTTGCATAATGACTTAAAAGAAACAGCAGTATTAAGCAGACTTCCTAGCCAGGCAGTTACCAGCAGTGACTGGAGTTCATAACGTTGTGCTAATTGCATTTCCTTTTTTCTCCTTTCTTGAAGATGCTCTGTGGTGCTGTAAGCAGCAGCTGCCCGGGGTGTCCAGTACATCCCACTGCTTCTGCCCGTGCTGTAGAAGGAGAAGTGCCTCCTGTTAAGCAGGTGGCTTGTCTTCAGGGTGGGGAGGGGATGGAGAAGAGAGAGAGAAAAGCTGAGGGGTGGTGGGGGGAGAAGTGACATGTCACCACGACCTGGTGGGTTTTGTTGCTGTTGGATTTTGGTTTTGTTCTGCTTGTTTTTTAAAAAGGATTGTTTCTCTCTTCTGGTGTTGTCCATCAAGAGTTAGACAGGTAGAATGTTAATTTGCTCTGTCCTTAGAAGTGACCTACTGCAGTCTTTTACAACCCTTCCCATCCCTTTGTCAGCTGAAGAGTGTTGTTTGAATGAAGAGAAAGCTAAATACTTCAGTGAATAGTGATCAATGGGAGAACTGCTCTTTAGAGGTAATTGAAAATACAGGACTTGGAAGGCCAGGAAATCTTGTACTACTGCTACTAAGGGTAATGAAAAACGACTTGAAGTACAAAGAACAAGTCATCAAGAAGCCAGTGAGGTGTATAGCAGCAGATCACACAAAATCTTTTCCCCTGCACTCATTTGCTTTCACCTTTAAAGAAAGATTGAGATGAGTGTCTCTGGAGGGAAATGCCTCTTTCTAATAAAATGTTGAAGATTTTCCTACTATTAGGATAGACTTTAGAGTCGAGTTAGTCACTCTTTCCACGTTTGTGAACAACTGTCATATTAAATATTGCTATACTTTCTCCAAGCAGTTTGTTTCCGTTGTTTTTCATACAACTTTAGAGAGAAAATGAATTTCAGACTCTGTTTTAGCTAGCTTCTGATTAGTCATTTTTAGTATATATTTTAAATTAAGTCTTAATGATGTAAACACTGCATTAAGTGCTTTACCAGGCAAGTGTTCTTCCTATACTAAATGGAATTAATGAGTAAGACTATGTATATGTGTTTGCAGAATTGGCATTTGAAACCCCAGACTTGCGAGCTGAACTGCACAAGCAGACTTAAGTAAACTTTCCAAAAGCTTCAAAATGTGTGTCTAATTATAGAAGGTTAAGTATACTGAATTTAATTTTTTTTCCCTAAGGCCATGTGGTTATGATATTGTTGAGATTCCATAATGCCTCCTGCCGTGACAGACAGCCTAGACATCTGGGCAGTGGATTCGCAGATTGGTGCTGATGGCTCAATATCCGTGGACTTCCTTTTGCCCACTGGAATCTACATCAACTTGGATGTCCCTCGAGATGCCACTATATCTCATATTAAACAGGTAATACCGAGTGGCCAATTAACTTATATTTGAAATGAGTTCTGTTCCTGATTTTCATGTGCCTTTGGCAAATCAAGCGGTGAATCTGGGTAAGCATAAAAAATTAATTAGAGGCGCATTCATAGCAGAGTGCCTGGTAAAGATGTATGTGTCTGGGGGTTTTGAATGTTCTTGGGGAGATTTCGAGGTATGGAGAAATAATTTCTCAGTGATGGTTACACTTCAGCAGAGATTAATGTGATTGCTCTGTGTTGATAGTGAATTGTATCTAAACCTTTATTTGACGTGTTATTCTTACATAGTGCACTTATTTAACACTTGTCTGATCAGTGTGGAAGCAGGAGATGCTGTGTCTGATTTGATTGTTAATATACAAGTCATATATTGCGCTCCTGCTCCTTTCGTTTGACACCGATGGTGGCCTTAAAAAGCCACTGCTTAAGCTAGTGAAGGAGTGCCTTGTTGGGATGTCACTTAAAAAGAGTGAAATCTGTGATTTATTTGCTGTGTGAGGGGTCTTTCTGAAAAATGAGTGTGAAAAATCCCTGTCTATTTATTCAGAGGAAACAATTTTCTTTACCAAAGAAGGGCTGTGACCCTTTTGTTTTGTTTCGAATGTTTTTAATTCTTTTGGGATGTGATACTGTGGATTTAATATTTTGAAAGACAGTGTTACAAACAGTGCATCCAGGGAATATCTTGTGTAATTCTAAAGGGATGGAATTAATAAAATCTGGTTTCTAAAATTCCAGCATTTTTTTAAATTCACATTTGAGCAGTGGATATGATCTGTTCTTGTTTATGGAGCGTTTCAAATACTTGTCGGGGGTAACACCCATTAACAGTAAAGCCTTCTGTGCTCTCTAAGCTTGTGCTCATACTACTGATGAGTATTATACTTCCGTGCTGATCTTTGTACTGATGTGATATAACATACATCCGAAGCTGTGTTATTTCTGTGTATTTGGTGCACTGTTTTGACTGTGAAAATGATTGAAATAAAATTGATAAACAAGGAACTTATAAAACTCACTGTCAAGACTGAGGGATAAAATTACTTGCATTCTTATCTGAGCATGTCACAGCAGAGGGATGTAGGCTGCATTAGTGCTTTGTGACCTTTTTCCACTGACCCCTTATTTTATTTGAAGAAAGACTTTCCTCCTTTCATCCCAGTTGCATTTCATAGAACTATTCACTTCTGTAGTAAAAAATGTGTGGTAATAGAATGTCTAAGCAAGGTATATCTCTGAGTAGCAAAGAGAATCTGTGGCAGTGCTGGATATGGAGACAGATCTTTGGAGGACCAGTGTGGGGCCTTCAGCCTATCTTTCCTTTTTGGACAGTGTGAAAGAATTTGGGTAGTCAAATTGTTTGAACAGGTAAAGGAAAGACTTCTAACCTAACCCTTGAAAGAGTGTGTATAGCTGAAGTCATTGCTCTCACAGCTCTGCAACTTTCTTTTCCGTAATGATGGAGCTAGTGTTAAAATTGTTCATCTGTCTTTGGGTGATCAGATGTCTTAATGATGTCTCCCTTTTTCAGTCTGATTCCATTTAACCTTCTTTTGACAGAAAAGTCTTGATCTCGTGCTTGCATTTGTCTTTTTTCTTTGAAATGTGTTGTTCATGGAAAAATGATCAATTATTATTATTTTTCAAAGTAAGGCTGAGATGTGAGTTGTTTGCTCTTCTTTTCCTCCCTGATTTAAATCAGGTGCATGAATTGTAATTATTCTTTCTTAGTAGAAATTTCAGTTGCCATTGTTTTAGTGAAAGGTTAACCTGGCAACCACGGGGTCAGTTGGTGAGAGAACAGTATGTGGGTAAAGTTATGGAATAGCTCTGTGGATTTTGATAAAGAATTACAAGCCCAAGCATGTAAGTGATGGCAATAAGGGACTGTCTGGTTTTCGTGATGTTTCCTACACAGTAAAGCTTTTACATGGCACGGTTGCTGCCCAGTTGTTCTTCAGAGAAAAGGAATATTAACTGTACCTATGTTACGGAGCTCTTAATGTAAATGACGAATTGTAAAGCAGACAGTAACCACAAAATAGATAGCATACTGTGTTAGCAGCTTTGCTCCCAGCTCATTGCCGTGACAAACGTTATTTGGAGACCATTGCATTCATTAGTAGAGGACCTGAGAAATAAGATAAGCTCGTTATACTTCTCATGGAACCATAAAGATGAAATCATGAGAAAAAACAAAAAGTAGCCAGAGCTGAAGAATGCATTCCGTTCAATAAAGCACTGCTGAGTGCTGCATGGATGACTTGCACACCTTGGTGGCCTGTAAATAACTTCGAAGCTCCAGGTACATTTATTTCTACAGACAACAGGGAATTTGACATGATTTGTGTTACTGTGTGTCTTTAACCTCTGGGATGTTTATGCACATAAGTTGGTGATTAAAAATAACCACAAGACAGATACTAAAAACAATGCACTCTTCTTACTATTATTATTATTTTTTTCCAGCTGTTATGGAAGCAGGCACACAGCTATCCACTCTTCCATCTCCTCATGGAGATTGACTCCTACATGTTCTCATGTGTGAATCAGACTGCTGTACATGAAGAATTAGAGGATGAAACGCGGAGACTTTGTGACATCAGGCCCTTTCTTCCTGTCCTTAAACTGGTGACAAGGAATTGTGATCCAGGAGAAAAGCTGGACTCCAAAATAGGTGTTCTTATAGGCAAAGGTAATTACATTTACTTTTCTTTGTAGTTTTTTTAAACCTTTGTTTTATAGAAGAAGGTCTTGGATGGGCACGAAAGCTAAAACCATATAACATTTTTCTTCTCTTTTTGTGTCTGATGGAATTTTTCTTCCACAGACTAGTATTGGTAAAACTTAAAACAGTCTTAAATACTAAAGATGAAACACTTGAATATTGATAGATGCTGCTCTCTGTGATGTACTTCAGCACTGCATTGTATGTAAATACATCTGTCAAGAGAAAAATCTTATCTCATTAGAGGTGGAAAAAAAATCTATAATATTATTACTAAGTGATGGAAAATGTAATCCCTGAAAGTGTTACCACAAGTAGCCTAACAACAAGTTGCATAGGCAGAGGGAGCTAGAAGTTGTGCGTTTGGTATACACGATTTCTGAGTTAGTTAACAGTATGATTCTTGGCTTTGCTCTCCATTGTGACACTGATTTTCAGCAAACAATGGAAAGCTATTTTTAAGGGTTCCACAGTAACTTGCTCTTGATGTTATTTCAGAATTTTCAGCTTTTAAATCTACTGTGGTTATACAATGAAGATTGACAGGGTCATGTGAGGTCATACCTCTTGTTTTAAAACAATGAACCATTGTTAGCTTTTTTATAAAGACTGCAGGTTTTGTTTAGATTTCAGCAGTGCGCTGTCTGACCGTTTGTTAAAACCAACAATGGAAACAGCCAGCTTAACTGCTCAGACATATTCTGACAGGTTCTGAGAGATCCACATTCTTTGACTGAATATTTCACTTTCTGTGCTCATAAACTTAGTGTTCTCAGACGGTATCCAGTGCTGTGTGCAATTTGGACAATGTCCATCAGTTTGGGAGAAATGAAAAAACACGCGCACTTGCAGATCCTGTGCTTCACGAACTTCCTTACATACTGAAGAATCCACATCCTTTGGAGACTTGCTATCTATTCTTTGTATATATATTTTGGAAAGGGAATTTTATTGCAGTTGGATTGGTTGCACTTTCAGACCTATCGGTTTTATTTGAGTAGAAGGTTTATTTTAATCACAAGAAAATGAAAAGAAGAAATGCATCTATTTGCAGACCTGCTATTCTTTTTCTGCCTTTTAAACGAAATAAAAAAGATGTCATCTTTAAAGGGGCAGAGCGGAGAAGATGATGATTTAAAAGCACTCTACATGTGGTTTTTATGATGCACTTACTGTGCTGTGTTTTCATCTGCTGTTGCGAGGGGAGACTTAAAACATCCCAATCTATTTTGAAAGCAGAGTGAGGTTGGATTTTCCATTTAACGTTAGGCAAGGAATTGTTTCTTGCTGTTCAGACACTTAGCCCAAGTTGCATGGGAATTGTGCAAATGACTTTAAAAGTCCAGTGATGTACAGGGGGATGCAGAACTCAACTCACTTATGAGCACTCATTTGGGCTGAAAAATTGCTTATAGAACCTTCCCTTAAAGACAAACAGGTGAGCTATTCTTTTGCTTGATTGAACTCTTCTAGGTCTCCATGAGTTTGATGCCTTACAAGATCCTGAAGTGAATGACTTCCGAGCTAAAATGCGGAGAATCAGTGAGGAGAAAATTCAGTCGCTTGTGGGTCTTTCCTGGATGGACTGGTTAAAGCACACTTACCCACCAGAACAGGAACCTGTTATGCCAGAGAACTTCCAAGATAAGCTCTATAGTGGAAATCTTGTAGTGGCTATTCATTTTGATAACTGCCAGGTAGGAATGGATGTTCAACATATTCAGTGTACTGTTCTTGATTCTAACCTGAGTTAGCATGAGATTGATCAAATGTGTAAGTGAAATAAAATATTAATGTTTATTACCAGAGTCCTTGACTTCTGAAAGAAAGTGTGGAAGCCAATGGACAGTTGTGAGCTGAACTTCTGAAGTCAAATTACAGTTTTACTCTTTTCTGCTTTTAAAATTGAAATGTACGACTCTTACATTTTGTATTATTTTATGTTCTTTTAAACATAAAGCACACTTCGAAGTTCTCAGGACCCCTTTGGTCATCTCTTATTTGTGTGACTTCTCTAGGGTTTGATTTTAGGCCCGAGAGATGCTGAATTGGGGAGAACCAATTCCAATTGGGAAGGAAAGGGTTCATTCCCTTCTGCTCACTGTCTGTTATGGTAAGAGAGGCAAGCCTTTGCTGCTCGGCAGCACTGTGAGCAGGGGAAGCTAGAAATACAAAACTTTGCCTGACTTTACACAGTTAGATTTTTCCTTCAGGGCAGCTTTGCTTCTTACTAATAAACTGCAACACAAGTCAAAGGAATGCAAGCCAGACAACACTTGGTTTGTAAATAACTACTCATAGTGTGCTCATATGTTTGTGAGTGTGTATGTGCAAAACAAACAAAAAATAAACAGAAAGAAAACCCACCAAAAAAGACAAGAAAAACAAACAGAACTTGCTGAGTCAGTGTTTCCAAATAAACATGGTATATGTGGGGAGAAGGAAGGTTTCACAGAAGGTCTTATTTTGCATTAGGGACAATGACATTCAATGCATTTAAACCTTTTTCTTTTCCCCTAATTAAAAAAAAAAAAAAAAAGCTAACTTAAGACAGAAATAGAAACTACAGATGCTATGAAAAGATTTGATTAAATTTTTCTTTTTTGTGTGCTATGTGCTGCTACCCCTCTTCTATCCCGTCATATTTGATGGTGTTTCTGTTGATGAACCCCATTAACAGTTTATTCCACCTTATTACTTGAAGCTATTTTTTTTTTCTGTGTACAGTGATACATACAGAGAGGATTATTTGGCAGTGGCCAAAAAGAGTTAGAAGTAGAATACCTCTATTACTATTAAGTGTATGCATGACTTGTTGTCTCTCTTGCTTGCATTCTAAAATACCAGGTGCTCGGTCACCATCCCAATCTAGAAACCTTTCAATCGTTGCTGAATCAATTCTTATTTAAATAATTCAGCCCATTCCTGTGGATATCAATTTGACTTCTGACAATTTATACAAACATATATATGATTACGTGCAAATTTGACCATGAATTATCCCATGATACGTTTGACACAACAAATAGTTACTGAGCAGAAATTGCTGAAGTTTGATTTTATGCACTTGTAATAACCATTTGCAACTTAATCTATAGCATGCAAAATCACAAATTGAAAACTAGACTGGGTCAAATATGATAGTTTAAAATAAAGATCTGTTTATTTTATTACTCAAATGTGTTACTCATCTGTGATGGGTTCTGTTCCAGTAAAATTCTCAAATTTATACAAAAATCTGAAACAAAATCTGTTCAGATTGACTTTTTAAAATTTGAATATAGTCCTGTATTTTTTGAAGTACTTTAGGTCCTCATCACTTAGCAGCTTTTAGAGGGATTGGTGCTCATTTGCACTGAAGATGTAGAGATTAAGTGTTAAAATATAACGTTTGAACAGCACAGCACAGTTAAAAGAGGCCAACTTTAACTGAGAAGTAACACTCAACTCTCATGTTGGAACAGAGAGTATTCAACTGTAAGATAGTTTAAAATTACGCAGATCTGTAGTGGTTAGATATTCTTGGACGTTTGATTTTTAGGAAATAATTCAAACATATCAAAAATTGTTTTCAAAATGATCTGAATTAATTTACTTGCAATTTGTTGAGATATCTGGAAAAGCTTAGAAGATGTAATTCATTGTGTTTGCTGCAGTTTAAGCCTCGTATGTCTGACTATGGAAAATGACATTTGGTATTCTTGTTTGTTTTGTTAGGATGTATTTAGTTTTCAGGTGTCTCCTAACATGAATCCCATCAAGTTGAATGAACTGGCAATCCGAAAACGTTTGACTATCCATGGAAAAGAAGATGAGGAAATTGATCCTGCTGACTATGTGCTGCAAGTCAGTGGAAGGCTAGAATATGTCTTTGGTGATCATCCATTAATTCAATTTCAGGTATGGAAAACCCTTTGGAACTCACTGTAATGATTGCCCTCTGGAGTTCTAGCCAGAGTTTCACCTTTTATCACATGCCATTGCATAGTGGGCAAAGCTGAATAATAATGTGCTTCTTCCTCATGCCTGCTCTGCTCTTCCATCGTAAAATACACGTACAACATTTCCTTTGTATCTATGTAATGTATTGTAGTTGCTTTGATTTGAAAGCTGCTGCAGAAATGTTTTGTTAGCTTCTAATTCTTTTCCTTGTGCTTCTAGTATATACGCAACTGTGTGATGAACAGGACTCTTCCTCAGCTGACCCTAGTTGAGTGTTGCACCATAAAGAAAATGTGTGAGCAGGAAATGATTGCCATAGAAGTTGCCATAAACCGAAAATCATCCAACCTTCCTCTTCCTCTGCCACCAAAAAAAACAAGGGCGACAACTGTAAGTTAAAAGTATCTGATATCTGAAAGGAAGAGTGAACTGTGGCGTGTAAATCACAATATCTAGGAATTCTGCTGTTACTTCTGTTTTCCAGAGTAGATCTCCAGGGTCTGCTCAGAGCTTTCCTTTGCATGCTAGTTTTACATTAGAAATAGCAGTCCTTATGACTTTTTGGATACTTCTTCCCTGTCTTCACCTCCATCTTGCCCACTTCCTCCTGGATGCATCAGAAAACCCAATGTCATACTGTTATTGCTGTTGATTCCCCTTCCAAACACAAGCCAGAGTAGCAGGTAATAATCAGTTACCTGCAACTGGAGTGATTATTGCACAGAGCTGTATTCTTCAGCTTCAGCACATAAAGACTCTACTGGCTTGGACAGTAGCGATCTGTGGTCTCTTGTATCTACCCCCTCCTGATCTGGTGTGGTGTTTTCACTTCAACGATGGCAACTTTTGCCATCTGATAAGTCTTACTTTTCATGTAGTGCTTCCTTTATTGTTAAACTTACCACGGCCATGTGACACAGTTGTAATTCGTGTACTGTTTCTCTAAGGAATGGCAATGGGTGTGGTTCTTTAAATTTGTAGCAATACATTCAGAGTAACTACTACATTTGAAGGTTATTATTAATTGTCAGCAATTGTACACAGTGTATTCTCTTTTTACCCTCCCTCTCTTAACAAAACGTCAAGCTGAAGATATTCTGTCCTTTCTTTTTGGAGCATCTGAGATGCTCTTGTAGTTATGAAAACCAATCTGTTTTTTAATTCGTATTTTTAAAAATGTCTCTTATAGTTTGCATTTGTGGCTTCTGCTGAAAATGTTTAGCTTACGAAATTATTATTCTGATAAGAGAAAATTTACATCTTTATTTCCCTTCCCAGAGTGTGTGGGACATTTGCAGCCCTTTCAAGGTTATTCTGTTAAAGGGTAATAAGCTAAATACAGAAGAAAATGCCAAAGTAAGTAATTTTGCATACTTTAAAAAGACATTCTGATAATAATTTTAATATTCTTCTACATTTAGTGAACTCAGAATTGCACAGGTTTCAGGTGAGCAAAATTGTATGTATTAATTATATTGTTAGTATTGCTAAAACTTTTATTTAATTGTCTGAAGTTGGATATGTACATCAGAGCAGTATTAGTAATTATGGACAGCATGATGTGTATGTTCTTATCTGTAAGTACTGATACTGCTATGAAATAACTTAATTCAGACTGAACTTCTGTAAGTATCTGACAAGCAAAAGCAGATTAAATATTATACATTTTTAATTGGAACTGAGTATATTTTTGTAGTTTAGAATAAACTCTGTATGTTTCTAAGCATGGATTGTGTGCTTCTCTACAATCTGTCTTCTATTTTCTGGACATGCTGAGCACACAAAAGAAGCTGTGCTATCACTTCCTGTAAAATGTACACTAGTGGGCTACTGCCTGTTCCAGACCACGAGCCGTTAACACGTGGGATGTTTTTACACAATTACTTTAAGAACTTACAAGACACTTGCTCGTGAAGTGGAACAGCATTGATTTTCCTTTATTTTATTTGACCAGCAATTAATTGAATAGGTTGCAGAGAAATTCTGTTAGCCTTTGAAGTTTACTGTTCTGATGCTTTATTCGTGATACCTAGTGCATTTTTTTTTCCTTCCAAACTACTGACATAACCTCCATGTGTGTTCAGTATATGTCACTGTACTGCATTGCTAAGTGGGCCATGACATTATGAGGTAGTGTGGCGTTGGAAATGGATGTCTGCATAAACCAGGTGTTTTCCTTTTCTTGATCTGAACTGTTATTTAGCTAGTTGTATTGTCCTCTTAGCTCTACAGTCTGTAGACTCTCAGATTCCAGAAGGTGGATTCCAAAAGCAGTGTAGCTACCGGATATTTTTTAGTACATTTTATAGTTCATTTTATGAAAAATGAACTTCTATTAATCATTTCAACATGACTCTCCAAGAAAAATAGAATACGTTGATCATAAGCTTGAGGAGAAACAACAAAAAATGAGAATCCTTCAGTACTGGAGTACTGGTGCCTGTGGAAAACTATCTAAGGAGTATTTAGTGTTTTTAATGCATTTTCAGTCTTGAAAACTTAAATCTGCCTTAGTTATTCAGTGCCACACATTGACCTTGCACACTTGTGCATGTTTGTCTGCATTGTTTGTCTGCACTGTTATGGAATTTTGTCACTGTTGAGAATGTATTTGTTTCCTGTTCCCGACTTCTTAGAATGTAATGTTTAATTAGCTGCTATTGTGCAAGTCAGTACTCAGAATACTCAGTCAGTATTCAGTTTTGCTGAGTCCACCAACAGAATTCATATGCGTAGTGTTTGTAGGCGAAAACAAAATGTTTGTCAGATGTGAGCTGCATTTGAGTATTTTCACTTAGAGCACCACTGCTTTCCTTCAGCTGTTTAACACCCAGTTTTCCAAACACGTGACATTTGAAGTAGCATTTTGTCTTGCTGTTTGGCTCTGCCACTGCTACATACAGTTTCAGCAGTAAAAAGGGAGTGTCAAAACAAAAAGAACAAAATTTAGTACTCAATTCCTTATTTTTAATGGTAATGGAAATCATAGAATTAGGTCTGGTCAGTGGCAAGCAATTAGCAGTCAGAAATATCCAAGCTGCTTTGTTACTATCAAATTTTACATGATCAATTCTGTTCTTCCTCTACAAAGCACCTTTTTGTGTATTGTAAAATGAAAGAAAAGTCAGGGAAGACTGGAGCCACACAGTGCTTATAGTATCAGATGTCAAAAAGTCAAACAATAATATTAATGCTGTGCTGCAGATGTGAATTTAAAAAACAGGTTCAAAATAAATGAGGCAGACTTTAGAACATTTGCAATAGATATAATCCCATTTCCATTAGGTAGCTCTAAATCAGCAAAGGAATTTGGTGTAAATTCGATTGAACATACAACAGATCTCCAAATGGATTAAGAAGGACCATCTAAGGACTTGTTTCAAAACAGCTACGAACCAATTTTAATCGGTTCTCTGGTATCAGCCACAATATTTCCTTTTTGATGAATATCTGTAATAACAGAGACATTTAAAAAAAAGCCTTGTAAACGTAAGAAGGAATTTTGACTGTGTATGTGAACATATACATAAATTGTTACATATGTGTATGTACATACACGTGAATAGTCTGTATACATCTTAGATTTCCTGAAGTAAGATTTCTTTCCCACGTGCTCTGTGTTTTGTTGATGTTCATGTAGCTTTTCTCACAGCAGGCTCATAGTGGTGAAACATGCCAAAAATAGGTGAAAGTGAAATGCATGAATATCACTGGGACTCAAGTAAATGCCTTTAAATTGATTATTTCCTTTCAGTGATTGATCATGTTTCGAATAAAATTGGGATTATTTATATAAGCACTGAGTCAGTGTAACAATGGATGTTCCTATGCTATATCAAGGAGTGTAACTCATCACAGAGCATTCTCCAAGTCCTAACACTTGTGCCTACGACATGAGAGCAGCTTCTTCATCTGTAGTAGAAATTGTGTTCACAGAGGTCCAGAATGATCAGAATGGGGTGTTCTTTGGGCATTGTCTGTTGGTTTTGTCTAGAGGTTATTCTGGGCTGATGGCAGATTTTCTTTATCGTGACTTAATTTAAGCTGTATTAAAATTTCAAGATTGTTGTTTGTTATCAAGTTAGAAATACTGGTTAAACGTGTGTGTGTTCTGTGTAATGCTCTGTGCAGAATTCTGTAGGTTCTGTGATAGGTCTTAATATTTCTTTTCTGATTTCCTTCACGCAGGTTCATGTTAGGGCTGGTATTTTCCACGGTACAGAGCTCCTTTGTAAAACTATTGTAAGCACAGAAATATCTGGGAGAAGTGACCATGTTTGGAATGAAGTACTGGAGTTTGAAATAAATGTCTGTGATCTACCAAGAATGGCGAGACTCTGCTTTGCAGTTTATGCTGTGATGGATAAGATGAAAACTAAGAAGTCAACTAAGTCAATGAATCCCTCCAAATACCAAACCATTAGGAAAGCAGGAAAAGTGGTAATTATTTCATTCCTTTTCCTTTTTTACCTCTGAATTAAATATATCATATTTAGGTTTGGAAATCTTTTATTGTACTTACTTTAGTTTTCAAGAATACAGAATGAAAAAACAGGTATTGAAAAAGTATATATGTGAAGAAAACCCCTTTTCCTGCTTCTCAGGCACTGAAAAAGACATGAACATTTTGATTTTAAGCAGATTGGCAAGTGACTACTTTAAAAACTGTGTTTTAAGATGTTAGTTTTGTTCTCACCTCTAGAACTCAAGATGACTTCTGGTGGGGGGACAAAAATGAGCATTTGTGCTCATGTTCAGAGAAATGTATGTTTTTATATTGACAGAGTGGCTCCCTTAGAACCAAATCCTATTGTCCCAAAGGACCCAGAGCATGTATGAAAACTGTGCTTGTGTTTAATTGCGTTTCTGAAAGATAGCAACACTAAGGATGAAGAAAAACAAACCCCATGCTAAAACCCCTACCATCTTAGCTCCTACTTAAAAATTCCTTCTATTAACAGCACTACCCTGTAGCCTGGGTAAATACCATGGTATTTGATTACAAAGGACAACTGAAGAATGGAGAATTTGTACTGCACAGCTGGTCATCATTTCCAGGTAATCTTCTATTTGAAATATTAGAGATTAAAGAGCAATATCAAATAGAATGTTGGCTACATGCACATGCAATTTTCCTGTCATAATTTCTTTGCTACATATATGTTTTTATGTGGAAAAAATACATGAGGTTTTAATGTCTTTTGTGAAAGTACTGTTTATCTGAAAGGAGGAAAATGAGAGCTTGCTTGAAAACAGTATTCTGAAAGCATTATGTTATGGGAAGAAGATCGCTTGAAACTAGAGATGCATATTTATAACCAGTGTTATCTGGTTGGTTTTTATAATGCATTTGAGGTTTTATTTGGTTAGCAGGATCTGGGAATCCTTTGATGTTACATTTCTTATGGAAAGAGAGATTTTTTTTTCGTGGTGATAATCCAGCATCTGTAAAATGTAGAACATATGAATAGTTTATGTCAGAAAAGTGTGCACTGTGGAAGTGATGTGCAGTCCACTGTCAGTCATTTGGACTGAAAGACAAGGACACATAAGATTATTATTATCTTTTTGTTTAGTGTCAATTGTTCTTTTTGCAACATTTTTAGATGAGCTTGAAGAAATGCTAAATCCAATGGGAACTGTCCAGACTAACCCTTACACTGAAAATGCAACAGCTTTGCACATTAGATTTCAAGAATATTCAAAACAGCCTATTAATTACCCTCCCTTCGATAAGGTAAGCAGTGACAGAGTGGTCAAGAATGCCTACATGCAAATAGCTATTTCTTCTTTACTTTCAGATGCTTTTGTCACTGAATTCCCTACTTTCTGGAGTTGTTTGAACTTGCACTACGTAGTAATGTTAGTACTCTGCCTTCAGAGTCTTCAGATAATATTTTGAAGATGTGTACAGTTTAAAATACTCTGTGCATAGTCTCTTGAGGGTCAGCAGTATAATCACTTTCCAATTTCAGTGATCTTTCAAAAAGCTGAACAGTGGAAACCTTCAAATTTTGTCTACTTGTGACCTATAGAGATCTATTACTACTTTGTACAGATGTGTTAACTGCTTTTTGGAACACTTCTCTATGAGCTAATTTTTTTTTAAGACTCTTGATACTGTATAAAAATGGACTGGGAAAGTCAGAGCACCAAACTCCAGTTATTCATTCCACACAAGTCCACGATACCCCATATATACAATATGATAACATTGTAATTATTTAAAAGATAGCAACATTTACTTATCTATAATAATCATTTCAATGTCAGCTTTGTATTTAAATCTGATCTGTTTTAAAATATCTTTTTGCAGATACTTGAAAAGGCAGCTGAGATTGCAAGAAGCAGTGACAATGCTGCAATGGCGGTAAGCGTCTGCTCAAGGCAGCATCTGAAAATTATTCTTTAATCCTCTACATCAATCTGAGAGTAAATAGTTCACCTACTTTGAATAACTACAGTTATATGGGCCTTATTTTCTTCTTATTTTCCACTTTGTTGAACTGTCTTAAACACACATTCATTCATTTTCAGTATAGTTTAGACTTCTGAAAGAACACCTTGGTTATTTTTTGTTAAATAACTACTGCAGTGCAAACTCTTTATGGAATTGGAACATAGCTAAGGTTTCCATTGGAGCTGGAAAGCATTCCTGGGTTGTATAAAATGTTGGGAAACTGCTGGATAGTTCTAACTTGACAAACTTCAAAACAGTCACCAAAATCTGAAGGTGTTTTCTTTGTATCATATATTTACTTTTGGGAAAAATATCATTGAAAATATGCAGAAGATTGCAATTTAAGAAGGCAAAAGCTCTGGGACTTAGCAGCAGTAATAACTGCATTATGTATAAGAATACAGCAGCTAGCTGAAAAATATCAGTGGTAAATAACACTGAGCACATAACGGGATTGCTATTGTGAGCAGTAGAGTTGTGAATGACTGAGTGAATAAATAGTTGGCATTCTGCTATATGAGATTTCCAACTCCATAGCATTGTGATTTGATTTGAAAGATTAACATTTTTAGATACAAGGATCACTGTATTGTGAAGACTGCTTACTTGTTCATTTTGCTACAGAAACGTAATGTTTATGTAGTTTTACTGCTAGGCCTTGCAGTTCAACTAATTATTTTGAGTCTATTCACATGTAAGGAATTTATAGTTACAATAAAATACTTAAAACTCTTCAGCAAAAACTGGTTTGTTCCCTTCTACTGCTACACCCTTACCCAGGTGCGTCAGTTTCTCATCTCCCATTAATTTATGGAATTCTATTGTTGCTGATATCATTGCTTTAATGACCCTTTTCAGTCTCAAATATGTCTCAGGAAAGGAAAAATTAACTTGCAAAGATGCTTTCATGCAAACTGATGTGCAGTCAATACTTAAAACAATGTTTCAGAGAGATAAAACAGCACACTGTCTGCAAGAGACAGGTCTGCAGTAGGCAGCAAAAATATTTCTTTGCATTCTTAGCTAATATAGTTCCCTTTGGTTGTTGTTGGAAAAGTGTCTTTTGGCTTTTAATTAAAAATAAATAAATGCTTACAGATATATAACTTTTACTCACTTACATATATTTTTCCTTTTGTTTTTCATCTTAAACTATTTTTCCATGTTGGAGCTGGAAAATAGGAATACTGCCACCTTGTGTCCTTAACTCTGGAGTTATTTTTAGGAACTTTGAATGATGGAACTAAGTGCAGTTCTTAGGAGTTCAAAAGTCTGCAAGAAAGGCTTAATTGTCATTCCTTTCAGTTTCTGGCTTCTATCGCCTGTTCTGCCTGGTGTAACATTTCTAGTATTTGATCTAGAATATAAGAGTCTGACTGAATATATCAAAACATACTTCTCCCATTTTCTAGGGTCGAGGTGGTAAGAAATTTTATATAGTGCTAAAAGAAATAATGGAAAGAGATCCTTTATCTCAACTCTGTGAAAATGAAATGGATCTCATCTGGACTTTGCGATATGACTGTCGTGAGAATTTCCCACAATCGCTGCCAAAGCTGCTGCTCTCCTTAAAGTGGAACAAACTTGAAGATGTTGCTCAGGTAAGACATAAGGCAAAGGCGGTGTGGAGAATTGTAACTAAACCTCACTGAAGCAGATATTGTTTGTTTATTTAAGAGAGCGATGATACTCGTGGTAGAAAATACCTCTTCTCACCATACTGACAGTTTGATCACATAGTGTATTCGCAGTGATAGCATGGCTGCTTGACAGGAGGACTTAATAATTACATTACATATCCCTGTATTTGTAAGGGACGTTTTTTGTCTGTTGGTGTGAACACTGACAGTACTATAATGTGGAAACCCCAGCACTGTTCCCTCCTGCCAGAGAGATGTGTATGTCCTGTGTATGTTTTTGTGAGGGGGGAATATGGATTTATTTTGTCCGTGGCACAAACATTGTAGTAACAGAGTAGAGCACCCAGGCAGTCATCACTCCCTTGTTTTCTTTCACATCAAGTCACTCCCTTGTTCTGTATTAATTCTACTATGTGCTTCTCAATTAATTGTTCACTTTTAAAAGTTGCCTGGAAATATGAATTGTAGAAATACAAGCATTTATTGCTTAATCATTAAAATATGTGAAAAAAGGCATTCTGATCACTTGCTGATCACTTTAGAATACAGTCTAAATTTTGGAAAAGTTTGGATTTTTTTGACAGCTCAAAAATTCCTTTAAATTTGGGAATATAAAAAGGAATGTATAAGGCATCTTATTTAAGCTAGTGGTTGAAAATACATAATAATCCTGGTTATTATTGTGCTATTCTGTAAAAGGAATGCAGCGTTTGTTTGCTTATGTATAGATGGTATTGTGGTTTATGTTTGAATGCTGTTGTTGGCAGCAAGAACAGTCTATCTGTAGTGAGATGTTATCCTTAAGCATGCTAAATGTTTCTGTCGTACTTGGATGTCTAAGTTTTCCAACTGGTAAGTTTTCCAACTCAGGTGAGGTGAAGCCATCTCATGGAAATTTAAGAATTCTAAAACTAGCAGGATTAATATTTTGCCTCTAATTAAAGTCATATAGTACCAACAATATGTTGCAGTAACTGTTCTACTGCAGCAGAACATGTGCCTCATTACTAGAAGTGTTTTTAATGTAAGCATTACAGTGAGAGTCTGACATCTAGAGCAGAGTGAGGAAGTTAAAAAAGCAACACAAAAGCAACTGTTGACAGGAAAAATGAACTAAATAGCCATGTTCCTCTTTCATTGTGGCTCAAATGTAGTAACATTTCTTAGAAGTGGAGTAGTATATTTAATCTTAAACCACCTTTTATCTGTTAGTTCATGAAGTTATGTACCAGAAAACTGCTTTGATCCATTTATTTAACTCATAGATTACATCCTAACTCTGGCTGTTCACAGTATTTTAGTAGAGGAGTTGCAGCAAATGAATTTCAAATGTGTTTGTCCTTAATGTCACTGTGACTTCCTCACTCTGCAGTGCAGTGTGATGGCAGAACTGGTTGACGGGATTCACAGACAGTATTTATTCTCAAAATAGAAATCAGTTATTATTTAAAGAAAACTAAAATAAAATAACCACTGTCACTCAAGTGGCTTCATTGTAAGCAAGAGTGACCTCTCT